>CM048745.1:98281981-99489898 GCA_026315105.1 Locusta migratoria
AGAGGGGAAAGTTAGGAAATACTCTGAAAAATGTTCGCGCATATAAGTTAAACAGGTTATAAATTGATACCTCATGAGAGGTTGGTCGGTTTGTTATGAAACTTACTATTTATGAAGGGTAGTTACGTCACGGTAAGGGACACGTGTTCCAAATTTGGTTGCAATCGGTCCAGTGGTATAGGAGGATATGTGCAACATTGTCGGGTGATGCAGCATTTATTCATGCATCTCACAGTTTATGTCGCCATATCTCGTGAACTATGTTTTGAACGTGATTCTTACGCTTATGGGGACCGTCCTCTTGGTTTGGAGGTCACGTTTACAAAGTTTCATTGAGATTATAAGAAAACTGTAATTTGTGTGCAATACGTACACACAAACAGATGGACACTCTGCTTTATATATTAGTACAGGAAAATCTTGCATTTACAATATGTTTATTTATCCTATTTACCCATCCTGTATCTCCTATCCCCCACTTGTTTCTACAACCTCCAACTCCACTTCCTCCTCTTCCACGTCTCTCTCTCTCTCTCTCTCTCTCTCTCTGTTCGCTCTCGTCCCGTTCACTCCCACTTAAATTTTTCACTCCATATATCCATGGAACAACAGTACGGCAGGAGCTTATGGAAGTAATTGTTATGAGACAGTCTAAAACGTAAGCAAATATTATTTTCAACACCACCTTAAGGATCTATTATTTCAGTGGAAACCGTGTGTTATTTCTTAAGTAATGAATAGCTTGGCAAATCACAAAAAGAATGGCGTATGTTACATCACAATACTCACTCGTGACTCACGGCTGAGTCGTGAGATTCGCTACTGGGCGCTCAATTTATTTCAAACGTCAACTTCCCATCCCATTTTCTTCTGATATTAGTGACGTATAATGATGCAACATACGCCATTTCTTTTCTAGTTTGTCACGCAATTGATTGCTTAACAAAATAAAAGGGGTATCCATGAGAGAAAACATAATTTTGTGTTCAAAATAACGTTTGTTTGTGTTTTAGACTGTCTCACTATCCCTGTCCTGAGTTCATGCCCACGAAAGGCTTTCTTCAGTATCTATTGTTGTTCCAGATATATTTGGCGTGAAAGGGTAAGTGGAATAACTGTAGGCCTGTAAAAAAAAAAAGATAAAGCAGCCAACAATCCGAAGATTGGTTTGAACACCACAGTGCTTTACTATGCATGGTCCTGTTTGGAGGTGGTATGCCGTTGCCTTCCTCCGACCTTCGAACTGACTTACCCAGCCGGTTATAAGACGACCTACAGTTTAACGTGGGTTCCGAACCACGGTGCTTCTCGGTATTTTTCACATGAGCAATACTGACAGAGGGGAAAGAAGTGGAAAGTGACAGATAAAAATCCAGGGACCTGGCTGGGATCGAACCCGCAACCTTTGGTTTCATAATCTGGCACTCTACCACTGTGCAACCAAGGCCTGTATATAACGAGATTTGTTTCCACAATTTTCTTAGATTTTACAGACTCTCCGCCAAGCAATTCACGATGGCTTCCACATTATGAAAAACTCCTCCATGAAAACAATCGTAGTACGTAAGTGCATGGCAATTAGTTCAAATTCAAACGTTTGTGAAGCTTAAGGGACTTAACTGCGGGGTCATCGGTCCCTAAACTTAACAAACCACTTATGAACTACATTATACTAAAGACGATACAAACGTTCATGCTCGAGGGGGATTCGAAACCCCGACGGGGAACTGCATAGCGCATCGGAGCATAGCGCCTCAATGTGCTCGGCTACTCTGCCGCGGTTGGCGGTTGCAATACAGCACATGGTGTCTTCGAAGTATAATAGTCTTCTCAGTGAAAAGAAATACATGTATGCTCCAAGTTAGATCAATCGCAATCATACCGAAATTCATTATACATATTTAGATAAATATTTTATTTCAAAAATGTTGATCCTATGTCTGTTGCAACATTTATTATAGCACTGTAAAAAATTTAGAGTAAATGGGTGAGAAATTTCCAGATTTTTAGCATTAACATTAAACAATAACTTTGTGTGTGTGTGTGTGTGTTCCACATTTTCTCCTATACTACAGCACCAATTCCAACCCAACAGCTACACATATTCATGACTATTACTCAACAATTGCTGTGGCGTAAAAAACAACAACGAGACATAGTTCAGAAAATTAAATTGGCATGAAACTGCCACGTCATGAGACAATGTTCCACTTCTCCTACTAAACTAATCGACGGGTTTCAACGAAACTGAATTGGTACAATTATTCTATGCCGTCACGAAACACTCTCCAGTCCGGCTGAAAAGCACTTAGGCGTCATAGTTAATGAAACATGACATCATACACAAAGGGTGTCACGAAACATCTTCCACATCGAGATAAGCGATTATTTCATAATGCGAACACTTAGCGACAGTATCCACATGAACTACTGAATGTGCCACACAGCAAGCGTTAGAGGTCGAACAGGTACTGAATGGTTTATGCAAGATGGAGCCCGACCACTTGGACCGAGCAAGTGTTTCGCTTTCTTGAGGAATACTTCGGGAATCGAGTCATTGCTTTGGAATATCCCAAATTTACTGGTGCAGGCATGGATTGGCCTCCATATTCGCCGGATTTCACTACCTGCGACTTTTTTTGGGGCACAGTGAAAGACATGGTCCACCCGAAGCATCCCGCCACGCTGGACGAGCTTGAATCGGCGATCTCTGTGGCATGTGAATCCATTTCGGTTGAGACACTACGAAATGTGATGGCGAATTTCATTCTTCGTTTGCGCCACCTCTGTAGTGCCAATGGTGCACATTTTGAAAACATTGTGATGTGATTGTTTGACAGAGTATTTTCATACGATTATTTCACTTATGTATGCTGATATGAGATGTACAGCGTACAGCGCCATCTGTTAGCAGCTTTTGTAACTATTATTTCAAACTGCTGTATAAACTTCTTACAGCTTTCACAATAAACATACCATTTACTGCATTCCTCTATCGATCTTTGTTTTCGAATTATTTAATTTTGAAATTAGGGAGCCCTTTTCTGGACACCCTGTACCTTATACTAAAGACGCACAAACATCCTTGCCCGAGGCTGGATTCGAACCCCCGACAGAGAACGGCCTCGCGCATCTTAGCATAGCGAGTCAATGCACTCGGCCGCTCCGCTACGGCAATGTGACATGATATTAAATGATGTGATTAGCCAGTAACCTAAGAACAATAAAAATTTCTTCTGTATCTGTGTACAATTTCATTTTATTACCAAACGGAACTTACTTTCTGGGCGCGCCTCGTATTTTGCCTCTTTTGCCACAGTTACGTACACTTTCTTTCTGTTTTCGTGTCTGATGTTGTTGTTTGTTAAGCTTCAGGGGCTTAACAGCGGGTTCATCAGTCCCTGAAATTACAAACTATTTATGAACTACCTTATACTAAGGACAGCACAAACATCCATGCCCGAGGGAAGATTCGAACCCCCGACGGGGGGCGGCCTCGCGCATCGTAGCATAGCGCCTGAATGCGCTCGGCCAATCCGCCGCGGCCTACGTGTTTGATCTGCATTTAGTTTTAGAAGGGCTACCTCTGCGTCATCAGAGAAGTTACTGATCGGTCCCCACAGCACCAGATCTTAATCGCTGCTCCACACCGTGCAGACTGCGCCATTGCGTCCTGCTGACACCACCCGCTCGTACTGTGCAAGCAAAGACGCGACGTGAGTCACGACAGCGATGGCCGTGTCGACGTGCGGCCACGGCAAACACAGTCGTTACCTAGCAACGGCGTACTAATGACGCACACGTCGTTAGAAAAACTGAGTCGTTACGGATGTTTCCCCGTCATAAAACGCAGACTCGACACCATCAGACGCCAGAGGAGCAGAATGTCAATTGCGGAGTACTACTTCGGAACACATCCATTACCCAACGTTGCTATGAACGTGACTGCGTAGTAAATGACCGAATAGGCTCTTTCGGGGCGTTATGATGTTATCGTAGACTAGCTGAAAACCCGGCGTTGCACGGGTATTTATGTACTTATTTAGTCTACTTTATGGAGTCAGTACTTCTCCTATCCCTTTTGACTCTATCCATCTCCTTTTATCTAAAAAATGTACATAATTATAAGTGCAGTATCCAAACAAACAAAGGTAGTAATCAAAATACATATGGTATGTAACGTTCATACATCCATTTAATTCAAAACTTGACTATAAACATCATTTCTTGTGACTTTCTAACGACAATCACCCCTTTTGGGAATGAGTGAGTCCTAATATTTTCCTAACTCACGGAAAGTGTTATTAGTTCACAGTCTCTATAACAAAATCTTTCCACTGTAGGTGAAGTTGATATAAAAAGAACTTATCTTATATGCTGGCTGTAGTCCATTGCGTTGTGAGCTGTCTTTGGCAATCACTAAAAGATTTGAAGTTTCAGGATCGTTTCGTAAATCATAAACATGTCAATTGATATGGAAAGATTTTATTTCCATTTAAATAAAGTTTAAATCAATCACATTGTTGCACAATCAAAAATAAAAAAATGTGCAGCGGCAAGCCCACAGAGCTGCTTACAGGTTTGTGACTGCTAGAAGACCAACCAAACATGGTTTCTCTCAAACATCTTTCTACGTAACCGCGTAATAAGATTTATGACAAAGTTTTGTAATTCACAATTAAACAATATTCTTTTACATTAAATATGCCAAAATACAGAAAATAAAACATGAAATTTAAGGTTTAACTATTTATCTCAATGTATGTACATGTTTCATGAAATTTGTATTTAATGCGGTACACAAATTTAAAGTCATCATTTGGCTAGTGTTTACAGTGCACAAATTATTTACATTATTTGTGTTTTAGAAGTGCACACATATTTGTTCTGCCAGTATTGTGTAGGCGTACTATTATTGTGACGTGGAATTTTAATGTATTTCAGTTTGCGGTCTAATTTTTTATTAATACGGATTTGTATATGGTTGTCGTAGTTTTGTTAATTTCGAAGATAGTTTCTTAGTACCAAACGGATTATTAATTTTAGTGCATGAAAAATGATCAGTATTTAATTTAGGATCCAGTGATATATAAAACATGGTCTGCCCTAATTTATTTAAACAAAAGGTATATATGTAATCATGTTGTGCAATAGTTATAACATGTAGTATTGTTGTTTTTATACAAATTAATATCTATATAAGTTCAGCAATTTCCGAAACTAAGTGTTTGCAGCTATTATTTACGAAAGTATTAAAATTTGAAAATTACGTAAAAGGACAGCCAAAGTTATGTTTAAATCAACCGTACTATTTCTTAAAAGCGTTTTACTAATAGTGTTAATAGAATTTCAAACCGAAGGCGAAAATGTGATATTTTACATGTCCGGTAGTGAAGTATTATTGCCGGCCGCGGTGGCCGAGGTGACTGAGGCGCTCCAGTCACGGTCAGCACGGCCACTACGGTCGGGGGTTCGAATCCCCCCCTCGGGCATGGATATTTGTGCCGTCCTAGTTCGTAAGTAGTTTGTAAGTTTAGGGACTGATGACCCCGTAGTTAAGTCCCATAAGCTTAACAAACACTTGAACTTGAAGTATTATTTTACGTGTCAGATATTTCGTGTTTATAATGTTGGCAACTGATTTTTGTAAGGAGCGTGCAACATAGCAGAAACGTTACAACTTGTCCAGCCGTGTACATGGAATGAAATGGCAGTGCAATCGATATGCGAGGCGCGTCCAGAAAGTAAGTTCCGTTTGGTAATAAAATGAAATTGTACATAGACACAGAAGAAATTTTTATTGCAGAAAATTCTACAACTCTTAAACTACTTTTCTACATAACTGCCGAAACTTTGCAGGCATTTGTCATAGCGTGGCACCAGGTTTTGTATACTTTCATCACAGAAATCTGCCGCCTGTGTCTTCAACCAGTTGGAAACAGTTTCTTCAGCTCGTCGTCATTGGTGAAGTGATGACCGCCAAGGAAAGACTTGAGATGTCCTGGATCTTGTCATCAATCGCGTGAACCAGTTCTTCTGTAACCAAAGGTGGACGACCACTTCGTTCTTCATCGTGCACATCACTACGCCCGCCAATGAACTGTCGGACCCATTCTCACCATCGAATCACTCATCGCATTTGGTCCGTAAACATCGCAAATTTGCCGATAAATTTCTCTTGGTTTCACTTTCCTCGCATTCAGAAACCGAATCACTGACCTGATTTCACAGTCGGTGGGATTTTCAATCAACGCCGACATTTCAAACAAGCACAACAAACCGTACGTAACTGACAGCGATCTCCAAATGGCGCACGTTCTTCTCCTTGATACACATTGTCTACAGCGCATGTGCGGAACTACAATCGCAGCGCTGCAACAGAGATAAACTGAAACGGAACTTACTTTCTGGACGCGCCTCGTAGAAGCAAGTTAATGGGGTAAGCGAAAGCAAGAACCAAGCAGCATTGTTTCGTGATGTTGTTATGGTGTGTGAGTCCTGAGCAGGAAATCCTGTTCGAAGTTCTTCATGTACTACAGTCACGTGCCCCGGGAATATCTTCCCGTTATCATGTTGCCACTTGAGAAAAAGGTGCTGAGTCAGCCACAAGAGTAAAATAACAGAAAAAGTAAATATGACCAGAAATATTTATGTAGATAAGTCTCTTTTTGACAATAGCATCTTACCTCAATGTACACATAATAACCTATTACTTCCTTTCTGAGGCAAAGGTCACAGTTTGTCATGTTCTGGACATTCTTGTCAACAAACAGTCACATGCACGTGGTGCATCTTATACAGCTCGTGTTGAACTACGTATGAGAAAAAAGAAGTGGTTATAAAATACGCCTATTGGGATTGCAACGATTATTAAAAAAATGTTCAAATGTTTGTTAAGCTTAAGGGTTTTAACCACTACAGAAATTGTTACCTCACGGTAAGGAATATGTGTGCCAAATTTGGTTGCAATCAGTTCAAATGTTCAAATGTTTGTAGAGCTCATAGGACTTAACTACGGGGTCATCAGCCCCTAAACTTACAAACTACTTATGAACTAGCTTATACTAAAGACGGCACAAACATCCATGACCGAGGTAGGATTCAAAGCCCCGACCGCAGCGACCGTGCAGACTGTGACTGGTACGTCGCAGACCGCTCGGCCACTGCGGATGGCTTACGATGGTTTTATTGTCTACTATACGTCCATGTGGAATTATGCATATGAATTATTTGTTACATAAAAGAAATGTAATTCTGTTAGGATGAATGATTCAGGTACGTAAAATTTAAAGATTGTGTTACATGGTGACGACTTTCTGTTACAGTTTAAGGAGTCTTTTGTAGATCTGAAGATGATGCATACGTAGCATCGAAACCGGCCATCAGATTAAATAAATGACCATTTTGTCTGAAAAACCTCTGTCTCAAAACCATTGACATATTAAAGAACAAAATTAATACAGAGATATGAAGCTGATCAGCATGTACTAAAATTAATTACCTATTGATAAAACATTTATGATCTATCACTGTATTCGTCTGTATGTACAATAAAGCATAATGTATGTATGTAAGTACGTTTGACGAACTTGTCCTTTACACCAGAAGATTTTGTACACAGGTTGGTTTCAACATGGAGTTAGGTCAGAACGTCTTAACTACCACAGGAGCAGAGACAGGGGCAAATTATGTTTCCAGCCCCTGCACATCTAATGTGTATTAAGTACCTTTTTACGAATTTCACTTTCTTTTAATTACGATAATTGCCGAAATCCATGGTGTTATTGTGTGTAGTTCGTGTTTCTTGCAATGCCAAAAATTTAATCTTCTATTTTGATGTAACTACTGTGGTGTCGCACAAGTATAAAGTGCGCGCCACATACTTTCGCCGCGTGCCGCCATGTACGCATGGCGCGGCGTTCTTACGACGACAGCCACGAGCGCACTCTGATGCGATCCCGCTCGTGGCCACCACTGAACGACATCGTTCACTTGGGACTGAGATAGGAACCAGCTGACACTTCGGAATCAGATAGGCACCAGTGAAGACTTGTCTATCGGATAGGCACTAGGCAGGCCTCTAGCTCAACTATGTATCAGCATTCTGCAGTACTGAGCTATGTAAAAGTTAAGTATTGTATAAATTCTGTGCAATATATATCTCGTTCTAATTTACTCTAGTGTTTATAGTTTCTGCTGTCCCACTAGCTGCTCACCTTCGTACCTGCACAAGCGTGCATCCTTTATTCCTGTATCGGTCTCTTTTTACTCGGCCGGCAACACCTACGACGGAAAGGAGACGCAAACGCGGCGACGAGGCTGGGACACAAAAACTCCCAACTCCCAACGTAACTGTCTACGTTACTGTCTTGTTTTGCAGGGCACCCTATATGACAGGGGCACTGGGATAAAGGATAGTTGAATAGACAGAGCGACGGTAGAACGAGATGAGCAGAGAGAGGGAGACAGGATAGTGAATGTCAAGGGATCGCCAGTGGAGAAAAGGCAGTGGCAATAGGCGTCAGGTTCGGATGAAGGAGAGAAGACGAAACCAATATTCCAGATTTCGAATTACGAACAGAGGCCGTAATGAGTAACGTAGAAGTAGATATCATCGGAGTAGTGCAGCTGCTAGAAATCACTAAACAAGAACAAGTCTTCTGGTCAGGACTGTATACCCATTACATTTTTATCTGATTGTGCTGAAGCGATAGCTCCTTATTTAACAGCAATATACAACCACTCTCTCATAGAAGGATCTGTACCAAAAGATTGTAAAGTTGCACAGGTCACACCTATATTCAAGAAAGGAAGTAGGAGTATCCCACTAAATTACAGGCCTATTTCATTGACGTCAATTTTCAGCAGTGTTTTGGAACATATCCTGTATTCAAATATTATTAATTATCTCGAACAGAACAATCTATTGACCCAGGGTCAACACGGATTTAGAAAATATCGTTCATGCGAAACGCAACTAGCTCTTTATTCACACGAAGTGATGGGTGCTATCGACAAGGGTTCGCAAATCGATTCCGTATTTATTGATTTCTAGAAGACTTTTGACACCGTGCCTCACAAACGGCTGTTAATAAAATTGCGTGGTTATGGTATATCGCCACAAATAGGGGATTTCCTGTCAGAGACGACACAGTTCGTAGTAATCGATGGTAAGGCATCGATTAGAACAGAGGTGACATCGGGCGTTCCACAGGGTAGTCTTTTTGGTCCTCTGATGTTCCTTATTTACATAATCGATTTAAGGGAAAATGTTAGTAGCTCTCTTAGATTGTTTGCAGATGACGCCGTCATTTACCGCCTAGTAAAATCATCTGAAGATCAAAACCAACTGCTGAACGATCTGAATAAGATATCAGTATGGTGTAAAAATTGGCAATTGACTCACACACATGAGTATGAAAAGAAATCCGTTAAACTTTGTTTACAAGGTAAAGCAGTCAAAAGTGAAGGCCGTAAACTCCACAAAATACCTAGGAATTACAATTACTTCAGACTTAAATTGGAAAGAACACGTAGATAATGTCGTGGGAAAGTCGAACAAGAGACTGCGTTTTATTGGCGGAACCTTAAAAGGTGCAACAGAACTACAAAAAAACAGCATACACTACGCTTGTCCTTCCATTTTTGGAGTATTGCTGCCCAGTGTGGGATCCTTATCAGGTGGGTTTGACGGAGGACATCGAAAGAGGCCAAAGAAGGGCAGCTCGTTTCGTATTGTCACGATACGGGGGAGACAGCATTACGGAAATGATACATGATCTGGGACAGGAATCATTACAAGAACTGCGCTTATCGCTGCGGCGTGGGCTACTTACAAAACTCCAATCGCCGACATTCTCCTCCGAATGCGAAAATATATTGTTGACTCCCACTTACATGGGTAGAAATGACCATCAGAATAAAATACGAGAAATCAGAGCTCGAACGGAGGGATTCAGGTATTCTTTCAAATTCAAATGTTCAAATGTTTGTTAAGCTTATGGGACTTAACTACGGGGTCATCAGTCCCTAAACTTACAAACTACTTATGAACTAGCTAATACTAAGGACGGCACAAATAGCCATGCCCGATGGGGGATTCGAATCCCCGACCGTTGTGGCCGTGCAGACCGTGACTGGAGCGCCTCAGTACCCTCGGCCACCGCGGCCGGAAGGTGTTCTTTCTTCCCGCGCGCTATTCGAGAATGGAATGGTAGATAAATATGCCAGTCACTTAAATGTGATTTGCAGAGTATCACATGTAGATGTAGATATATATGGTCAAGATTAAGAGAGGAAAAGATGTTCGAAGAAATGGGGAAGTGGAAATCCGTACAATAATGCATACTTCAGTGATGTCTAGGGAAAGAGGCTAGTAATAAATACCCAGTGTAGCGACCACATTCCCTGCACTGATGCTGGTGAAAGGAGAAGTATGTTTACAGCGCTCGGGCTGAGCGGCGAGTAGGCCGCTAGGCGGCTGTTGAGTATGCACGCACTAGTTAAGGAAGGCTAACGAGTCTGTGTACGCCGCGAGGAGGAAGGCCTTGTGCACAGCTAGCAGCCGGCGAGGCTGTGGCGGCTAGCAGGTGGCGCGCCCACCGCAGCGGCCGGCAGCTGAGCCCAGCCGAGGAGCGGTGGTAGGGGCCAGCCAAGGCTGCCGCCAGGACGTTGACGTTGCCTCTGCGGAGGCTCGACGGCCCGGCGTTTAAACCGCGCAGTTCTGGTCGCTGACACACTGCCACGCACCCAAACGCCACTGACCTTTCCGCTGCTACAGACGTGCTCTCAGCGATTCTCAGCTAGGTACGGTTTTGTGAGCGTCATACAGCTCGCCTGTGGCTAGAGATGACCTCCTATCTTAACCATTTCGTGTTTGTTGGGACATATACGTCCCACTAACTTCGGACCTCATTTGTACCACAATGTGGCGAGTTACGTAATTCTGCGTGGTGCTGCCATCTGTTGGTGGCCCTTCAGAACGCGGAAAAAAAAATCGAGGCACTGAAATTCTTACAGTGTAGGAGGCTGTGACTGTTTATATGGGCTGCCGCGTGAATTTTCGCGCCGTAACCATAGTTTATTGTGCCTTGAATCGGTTTTCGTAGTTTTATGGCTACCGAAAATGTCCAAAGTAAGTATATTTACTATTTTATGTTACTTAGAAGCTTACAAATAACAATTACGCTTTCTAAAACTCATTTTACTTCAAATGTTTTTTTCAGTGAATTTACAATTAGTGGGACGCATGTGTCCCAGTGACCACTGTGTAGCCCTATAGTGCCTTTATGTTGCGATATTATAGTACTCATATTTGAAGAAAACAAGTTTTTCTTGCGCTAATAAAATACGGTATGTGGTTTACTATTATCTGCATTTTCTATTATAGAAGCTGCGAGACAGCTCTCTCTCGTTTCTTTTTTTTTTTTGTTCAATTTGGTGTGCATTACATATTTTTGAATCATGTACTTGTTTAGACCCTATGACAGGAGAACTTAAGAAATTATTTTCAAAATCCTTAGGTAAATCGGTGCCAGAAATGATCAGTGGGACGTATGTGTCCCGCCTTTTTTTATTTATTTTTTATTTTATTTATTTATTTATTTTTTTTTTTTTTTAGGAAGAATGGAATGTGCTAAAATTTTTTGAGTATAATATTTGTAATCCTGATCCAAATCAGACTCTGTAACAGCTGAGATACCTTAAGATATTCTAAAAAATGAGTAAAAACCACGAAAGGGTTAATACACAGTATATCGACGTACCTCTCACCCGCCACGGTAGCAGTCAATGACGTTCTGCTGCCAGCGCCATCTGTCGAATATTTTTTGAACTTTTTTATTTTGTTGTTGTTGTACTAAAACCTCATGTCATTCCAAGCATGTGTGTCAATTTTTACCTCTGTATCTACACTATACCGTGATTTATCAAGTTTTCACATTCATACTAACTTTTTGATCACCCGGTATAATTTAACTGTCCCTTTAAAACTTCCGCTGACACTTTCAGAATGTTCAAATGTTTGTAAATCTATGGGACTTAACCACTCTGGTCAGCAGTCCCTAGCGTTACAAATTTCTTAAACTAAGTTATTAGATATGCGCATAATAGTTCGCGATCGGGAGTGCTCACTTTATTTCTCGGCTCTGCCGCGAACTAGTTCGTTCTTTTAGTTCGTCCGCTCCCAGTGACGGCTGAGCGGCGTGGTCTGCGCATGCAGGTGGAGGGAGAAGTTCCCCCACCTATCTGCTTCAAGCGCTTGCTGCTTGAGCCGCTAACGATACCCCGCAAACCAAAAGAAACAGTTTGTGGATAATTTCGCGCGTTTAAGTTTAGAGGTATCTCTATATCTTGGCATTATGGAATTTTTTACTCAGATATTGCAGAGTGCAGAATACTTCAAAGCAGAAATTATGTAGCACTGAACTATGTAATCTAGCAGGCAGACGCTAACCTCGAAATGGCTCTCATCAGCAGAAGGAAAACACGTGATTTTTAATTCTGTTCGCGACCTATCACGCATATTTTAGTTCGCGACAGGAAGCTCTCCTATTAGTTCGCAACTCGGCCGCGAAGTAGGTCGCTCTTTTTAGTTCGTCCGCTCGTTTCGGCTTTTGCTACCGCTACTAAAACTACAGCTGAGCTGCATCTCTGCTTGAAATGACGGCAACTGGCAGAAATAAATGACTCGATTCTGCGCGCTCTCGCGTCCTTTCGCTGTTACCCGACAGTCTTCGGAAAAGGAGCGGACGAACTAAGAGACGAGGGATCTGCGACCTAGTTCGCGTAGTTCGCCTGTGGGAGCACGCTTCCGAACTAGTTCGTTCGCGAACTACACAAGACTATAACTTATACTACGCATGACAAATACACGCATGCCCGATGGAGGACTCGAATCTCCGACAGAGATCAGCGGCGAGCTCCGCAGCTAGGCGCCTTGCAACACACGGCCCTAGGAGGTGTTACCACCCCACACGTGCCAATGTCGCAAGGTTTAATTCCGTAACATTGCACTTGACGCTCGTAGAACTACATGCATCGTCAGTGCGTGCAGTTCAAGTTTCTGTTAACTAACCTGGCTTCTTCCTTTCCGTTGCTGTCCCATCCAAAAGCAGCATACAGGTCTTTGATCCTTCTATCTCGAAATGCTGTGGAACTTTTTAAAGTGCGGCTACTTTTCAAATAAGAAGAGATGCCAGTTGTTTCATAATATTTATTTATTTAATACAAATAAAGAATCCCTGAGACGGATTTCCGTCTCGAATATGTCAAAGACAATAATGATAAATCTCAAGCATAGAATTAAAATTAGTGATGCAACCGGGAATCGAACATGGACCTCTATGCTTACTAGGCAGACGGCTTACCGGTTTTTTTCTCTTTTTCTCTGGGTAGTTCTTGTCCTTGCGGACGCTGATCGTGTTTGTTCGTTTTGGTTCTACGTGTTCTTTGGCTCAGCTTTTTTATTACAGAGAGCGTACAGCCCTCTGAACGGGCGCGACCGTTAGACCACCACACCACTAACGATAAAGGCGCCTCAGAATAATCTAAGTACGATTTCACTCCACGTCACAAACCTTAATTCAGCTTCTGTGTTCCAAAGATAATTGCCACTACTGCCATCGGAATAGCACCTTGGCAATGCACATATTGGAGCTATCCTGTAAATTTAATACAAATAATTAATTTAATACAAGTAAGTATTGAGGTCCTGGTTCGATTCCCGGCCGCATCACAAATTTTAATTCTATGCTTCAGATTTATCATTATTATCTTTGACATATTCGAGACGAAACTCCGTCTCAGGGATTCTTTATTTGTATTAAATTGATATTTCTATCACCTTAACATGATTGTTCCCCTATGTCCATTGCCGAGGTGCTATTCCGCTGCATGGAGAGCCTTGGCAGTAGTGGCAATTATCTTTGGAACACAGAAGCTGAATTAAAGTTTGTGACGTGGAGGGAAATCGTACTTAGACAATTTCGAGGCGCCTTAATCGTTAGAGGTGTGGTGGTCTAACGATTAAGACGTCTACCTAGGAAGCATGTAGGTCCGGGTTCGATTACCGGCCGCAACACAAATTATAATTCTATGCTTCAGATTTATCTTTATTTATTTATTTGTTGTGAAGCAACAAGCGACATATGTAATACTGTCCATCATCTTCGTACACTTGTTTTTTAATTGCAGTAGTTGAAAAGTAATTTAAGAGCGCGATAGTCATAGGTCTTAACGCGAGAGCCGTCTGTGGTGGACTGCTTGCAACTGGGCAGGACCACCAATTTAAGCGCGAAGCGCACATTCTAGAACTTCCACATTCAACTGGTTTTTTTTTTTTTTTTTTTTTTTTTTTTTTTTTTTTTTTTTTTTTTTTTATCTAGAGCATAATTATTTCTGTACTTCACGCACCAGTTGTCAATAATAAAATAGGTCAACACGACATGTTTCGGGACGACATTATCCAATTATGAAGTTCTGTAAAACAAGGAAACGTAGAATAATAAGGGCAAAAAATACAAACGACTGTACCAACAAATATTCCAACGATACTAAGTTATCTACCATAAAACTTCTTTGCTGCTAGAAAGCATCCTCAAACAATAGCTGTGTATGTACATTGTCAAAAATAAAACTTTGCGCAGTACCACATGTTTGTCTGGTGGCAGCATGTTGTGCACTAACGGACAGCTACTCTATCTTCAAAGATTGTCCGTATGTTTAACCTCTGTCAGTGGTGGCCAAAGATATTCTAATCAAGATACCTAACATTATTCATAAAATTAGTCATTAAATTAAAAGATTTTTTTTTAACGGGAATACGCTCCAAATTTTTCAGTGAAGTTAAAAGCACGAAGTCAAAATTTAATACATGCACACACATCAGTGTTTCCCAAGGAGGAGGTTGCTAAAACTTGCCCAGTAATGGTTTTTAGACAGCTCTCTCTTTTTATTGAGCATGCTGCTGGAATTCTCTTTCAACGCACAAAAGATCTCAATTTCTTCTAGATTTGATACTAACCAACCGTTGCCCTCATAGTGCATGACTTTGAAGCTATTATTTATGGAGCCCTATGAATGTCGTTCGATTTTCAGGTGTTTTGCCACTGTAGATGAACCATTCTCACTATTACTGTGCTCTTTGAACCGCATCTTACAATTCCTTCCAGTTTGTCCTATATACTTCATTTCACAATCATTACACTTTATTTGGTATACCTCTGCGTCTAAATAGATGATGTATCATAATTACTGAAACAAAACATACCATTATAAAGTTTAATGTAAACATATTAATTACACAAAATCACGTCAAGTTCTATACAATAGCTTATCTAAAATATATCGTTCAAAAAAATAATAGACGGGATCTTCCACAGATGTGGGGGAGAGGGGGGGGGGGGGCAATCAGATACGTCTGGCTGTATTGGCGAAATTTCTCATGGGAATGCGATATGTTTCCAGAATGAAACTTTCAGTCTGCAGCGGAGTGTCCGATGATATGAAACTTCCTAGCTGATTAAAATTGTGTGCCGGGACCTTTGCCTTTCGCGGGCAAGCGCTCTGCCGACTGAGCTATCCCGACACGACTCACGATGCCGCCTCACAACTTAGGGCAGTATCTCGCCTCCTACTTTCCTTTCTTCCAGGAGTGCTAGTTTGCATGTTTCGCAGGAGAGCTTCTGTGAAGTTTGGGAAGTAGGAGGCGAGGTACTGGCGGAAGTAAACTTGTGACGCGACATCGTGAGTCGTGTCGGGATAGCAGAGTCGGTAGAGCGCTTGCCCGCGAAAGGTAAAGGTCCCAGGTTCGAGTCCCGGTTCCAGCACACAATTTTAATCTGCCAGGAAGTTTCATGCGATATGTTACACCATTTGTCTTCTTTTCCCGTGCGTTGCTCCTATGACGTTATCTACAAGATATGAAATTTCTTAGCAGCTAATAGCTGTGACCATGAGCCAGCCATCCTACACTGTTCACAAGAATGGAGTCAGAAAGTGTTTTTGGAGGAATCGGCGAGCTGTTTGTACGGAAATTATGACCGAAAACTGGTTCGCCGCAGACAGGGAGATTGGCACCACAGTGGTCGCATTCACTCCAGACATACAACGCCAACTGAAGGCCGATGTGCAGCGCTATTGTTGTAAGATACTTGCTGTGGGAAGGTATACATTTCATATTCAAATGTACTGCGAATTTGAGACCAGTGTCTAGCTAGTCAGGCATGGGTCAGTTATCTTTGGTTGCAGGCTTATTTTTCGATGGCAGTACTATCCATATTGGAGACTGATAGTATTTGACGGGAAGTAGGGTTGTGATTTTTGAGAGCGCAGACTTTGCTAGGCGCGCGGATGAGGTTGCAGAAGCGTGGGGACCGTGGTTGTGTGCGGTTGTCGTTGCGGCGGGATACCCGAGGAGATAAGATTTTGAGACTTGAATGCTGAGCCAAGCTGTTTAAGATATGGAGACGAAAAGGAATAGATGACGTTGGAGAAACCATCTTTTGAAGTTTTTATAAGGCAAAGTTTTTCATGAAATACTTGGCATGTTTCTATGACACCACTTCGCATTGTTAGGCTGAACTGATGGTAACAGTAATGGTCGGGAAAGATCTTGCCGTTATCTTGTGGTCTCACGATTAATCCTAGGGACCCCTTTTTGTGTTAGGAAAAGTATTTATTGTAATAGTTTAGTTTTGAGATTGCGTTTTTTTATGAAATAGGACTGTCACGATTAGTGATCTTGAAATATGATATTGTTGTAACATTGTTTGTGTAAATCGAATTAAATTTATTAACAGTAAAGAAATGTTTATCTTTGTTTAAAAACAATTTTATAGGCAGATTAAATATCTGGGTTATATTTTTCTCTGAAAAATTTCAAAATCCAAAACATGACATTGTTAGTAATTTTCATGAAGTTACATCAGTTAGAAAATAAACCAGATGTTTCATTTTTAATAATTAGTTCGAGTTTCTTAAACAGATTACCAGTTTATCCCTCCTCATGTTTTTATTAAAAGTGCCATAGATGTTTTCTGTAGTTAGTTTTCCAGTAGTTAGTAGAGGAGGAAGCAGTTTGGTGTTGCGCAAATTTATGCAGTAAGTACAGGTGAGAAAGATTCAGTTTTGGTCAAGCTTACAGTTCAGTATGATTTACAGATTTCAGAGTAAGGAAATTCATACAGTGTTCAGGTTAACAAGTGTTTGCACTGTGTCAGATTGCATTGATAAATATTGTGTTCGTTACATTTCATTAAAGATTGTTAGTTCAGTCAGAAACAAGTTTGTAGGGCCAGAATTATTAACAAATACAGTTAAAAAAATACGCATTCCGATTAATATAACGTCGTGCAAAGGTGTTCAGGTAGAACAAGTTCAAATACATTCAGTTACATTTCATTCAAGTAGCGTCAGTCATTTACATTTCTTAGATCGTATGGTAAAACACGGAGCAGACGTAAATTTTGTAAGAGAGAAGGACAAGCAAAAAACTTTAATTGTGTACAGCAGCAAATCACAGTTAGCGCTTGTCCAAGGAACTATGACCAGTGTGACCTATGCCATCCTGCGACCCTTCCTGCACAAGAGCCCATTTCTCATCAATAGAAAGCACTACCACATGTTTCCGCGTGAACACGTGCCTTCGTGGTATTACAGGGAGATATCCGTGTGGCCTAGCCCGTCAGATCCCTAGACTTTTCGTTATAGCGAAAGAATGGATGAAATACCGTGACTCACTGACAACCACCACAGATGAACTTTGCAACAAACTGGATGCAGCACGGCTGGCTATACCATAAGACGACTTTTGCACCTTAAACGCGTCGAAGCCATCACGCATACTACCATGGTTCATGGCGCACCCCTGCCTACTAGACCAGGACTCATGCTGAACAGAGGTGACTGAAATGTTACTCTTTTCTTCGGACCATACCTATGAACATATTCTACAACTACATATACATCCATACTCCGCAAGCCACGCGACGGTGTGTGGCGGAGGGTACCTTGAGTACCACTGCTCTCCCTCCTATTCCAGTCACGTATTGTTCACGGAAAGAAAGATTGTCGGTATGCCTCTGAGTGAGCTCTAATCTCAATGAGTTTATCCTCACGATCTATTCGCGAGATATACGTACGAGAGAGCAATATACTGCTAGACTCTTCGGTAAATATATGTTATCGAAACTTTGACAAAAGCCCGAACCGAGCTACAGAGTGTCTCTCTTGCAGAGTATTCCACTGGAGTTTATAAATCATCTCCGTAACAATGTCACGATTACTAAATGATCCTTTAACGAAGCGCGCTGCTCTCCGTTGGAACTTCTCTACCTCCTCCATCAACCCTACCTCGTAAGGATCCCACACCGGTGAGCAGTGTTCAAGCAGTGGGCGAACAAGTGTACTGTAACCTACTTCCTTTGTTTTCGGACTACATTTCCTTTGGATTCTTCCAATGAATCTGTCTGGCATCTGCTTTACCGACGATAAATTTTATATGGTCGTTCCATTTTAAATCACTCCTAATGCCCAAACCCAGAAAATTTACGGAATTTACTGCTTCCAGTTGTTGACTTGCTATATAGTGTAGGTAAATGACAAAGGATCTTTCTTTCTATGTATTCATAGCACATTGAGATTCAGTTGCCATTCCCTGCACCATGCGTCAATTCGATGCAGATCCTCCTGCATTACAATACAATTTTCCATTTTTAATCTGTCTTTATACTACAGCATAATCCGCATAAAGCCTCAGTGAACTTTCTTTGTTATCCACAAGGTCATTTATATAAATTGTGAACAGCAACGGTCCCAGGACACTCCCCTGTGGCACACCTGACATCAGTTTTACTTCGGAAGAAGAACATTTACGATATTTAATGCGAACCAAACATCCTCTTTTAATTCGGCAGGGATCGCCTGTGTATTATGTCTACATTTTCAATGTATCCACAATATTTTGTCATTGATTTCTCTCCATTGAGAATAACATGCTGAGTTCTGCTATCAAAGGAACTCCTCAATTCAATTACACAATTCGTCTGATAGACCGTATGCGCTAACTTTGTTCATTAAACGACTTTGGGTAACTGAATCAAACGCCTTGCGGAAATCAAGAAACACGGCATCTACCTTAGTTCCCGTGTTTATGGCCCTCTAAGTCTCGTGGACGAATAGCGCGAGCTGGGTCTCACACGATCGCCTTTATCGAAACCCATGCTGATCCCTACATAGCAGATTTCTAGTCTCCAGAAATGTCATTACAATCGAACATAATACATGTTCCACAATTCTACAACTGACCGACGTTATAGTTCTCACACCTGTTCGACGTTCTTTCTTGGAAATGGGGATGACCTGCGCCATTCTCCAATCTCTTCCAGACACCTACAGTACACCACTGCAAGAGGGGGGGGGGGCAAGTTCCTTCGCCTACTCTCTGTAAAATCGAACTGGTATCCCATCAGGTCCTGCGGTCTTTCCTCTTTTGAGCGATTTTAATTTGTTTTCATATCCTTCTGCCATTTATTTCGATATCTGACTTTTTTCATCTGTGCTACAACCTAGAGAAGGAACTAGAGTACAGTCTTCATCTGTGAAACAGCTATGGAAAAAGGCATTTAGTATTTTAGTCATCCTCTGTTTCAGTACCATATTCTATCACTAAAACCTCCTATCTGTAGTATTTCAAGATATTTCGATTTTTTTCTGAATAAGAATGTACTTACTTTATTCATTACAGAGAGCGATCTTATTCTATACATGGAAAGATAGATGTCAAGATCGCAATTTTTATACAGTCTATGGTCTCGTCATCTGGTCTTCAGCAGTTGGCATTAAACTGCTCATTAAAGTACTCCACGTAAAAACTGGAAGGTGTGGTGAGTGATAATCATATCCATTACGTGCTGATGGATGGTCAGATATAAAACGGATGGCTGGTGAAAATTAAGACAGTCTTAATTGGTCAAATTAAGACAGTCTTAATTTTGACCAGCCATACATTTAATAAGCAGTTTAATTCCAATTGTAGGAGACCAGATCATGACGCCACAGAGTGTCGAAACCGGTCGCCTTGAATAAGCAAAAGATAAAAATTGTGATCTTGGCATCTACCCAGTTATGAGTGTACGTATCATCCTGATATTAAGAAAACTATTCCGTAACCAAAAAAATCGCCCTGACGTGTTTCACGGCCACTTTAGATTTGTAGTTTTATAAGTTCGTCAAACATTTTTGACCAAAATAATAATCTAAATAATAAAAAAATTAATTAATAAGTGTCTGAAACCACGTTAGGGAAAAAATTTAGGTAGTGGCGGGTTGCGAACCACTGCCCTTCAGCGTCAAAATGTTCAAATGTTTGTACAGCTTATGGGACTTAACTACGGGGTCATCAGTCCCTAAACTTACAAACTACTTATGAACTACTTACGAACTAGGACGGCACAAATATCCATGCCCGACGGGGGGTCGAACCCCCGACCGTAGTAGCCGTGCAGACCGTGACTGAAGCGCCTCAGTCCCCTCGGCGGTCGTTGTTTCGGTTCGTTCTTGACAGTTCGTTGAATATTTGGCTCAGCTTTCCCACAACACTACACCTAACTGGTTACATAACTTTCCTTAATTTCACACTATTGATGGCCGTTGTTAACTGATGCTAATATGGCATTTGTAGACACTAAATTATCATTTACTGCCCGAAGAACGACGTGTTTTTGTCAATTATTCAGTGCGCCATTGATATGAAATGACAACGTGTAAGTTACAATAAGAAAATCGTTAAATACTCAACGCAAGATGGTGTATGCCAGAGAGAGTTCTGGGCGAGGTATGTCACGTGACATCTGCGAACGGCTGGTTTTCGTTAATTCAATGGAGGGACTCAAAACTCTGTTATTTTTGCAAATATCTTTCAAACGATACGACATATGAAAAAAACATAAGGGAACGAAGTTGGAGAGAATTTTCGCCTCTACAAATTCGTTTATTCAATTTTCGCGTCATATGAACGGTTTGTTTGCAATTAAAATGATATTACAAACGGCTTTTTTTGTATTACTAACGTATTATCCGAAATATTTCAAAAAGCGAGGTTCTGGTCTCTGGTGGCTAACAATTATGTCTGTAAAATTTGGTGCTGATCGGTTGAACGGTTCGTCTTAAAAACAGAGAACACATTACGGACGGTCAGACAGACAGTCATCCCAAAATCGCCGTTATTTTTGCAAATATCTCTGAAACGATACGAGATATGGAAAAAAAAGAAAACACAAAAGAGCAAAGTTGTAGAGTATTTTCTCCTCTACACATTCGGTTATTTAATTTCCGTTTCATATGAACGGTTTGTTTGCAATTAAAATGACATTACAAACGGCCTTTTTTTTGGTATTACTAACGTATTATCCGAAATATTTCAAAAAGCGAGGTTCTGGTCTCTGGTTGCCAATAATTATGTCTGTAAAATTTGGTGCTGATCGGTTGAACGGTTCGTCTTAAAAACAGAGAACACATTACGGACGGTCAGACAGACAGTCATCCCAAAATCGCCGTTATTTTTGCAAATATCTCTGAAACGATACGAGATATGGAAAAAAAAGAAAACACAAGAGAGCAAAGTTGTAGAGTATTTTCTCCTCTACAAATTCGGTTATTCAATTTCCGTGTCAGATGAACGGTTTGTTTGCAATTAAAATGACATTACAAACGGCCATTTTTTTTTTTTTTGTATTACTAACGTATTATCCGAAATATTTCAAAAAGCGAGGTTCTGGTCTCTGGTGGCCAATAATTATGTTTGTAAAATTTGGTGCTGATCGGTTGAACGGTTCGTCTTAAAAACAGAGAACACATTACGGACAGACAGACAGACATCCCAAAATCGCCGTTATTTTAGCAAATATCTCTGAAAAGATACGAGATATAAAAAAAAAAAAAAAAAAAAAAAAAAAAAAAAAAAAAAAAAAAAAAAACCATACACACAAAAGAGAGCAAAGATGTAGAGAATTTTCTCCTCTACAAATTTGGTTATTCAATTTCCGTGTCAGATGAATGGTTAAGGCGTTATTTTCATTTACATTTCGAGCTGTCAAAAGACGATCGCAAGGCCCACTTTTAGTGTTACTACCGTAACCTAAAGTGGAACACTATCTATGCACGCCTCACAGTTTGATATATTCAATCGATAAATATCTCGACAGTTCGTGGCTTACGCCTTACAGTTTGATATCTTCAGTCGATAAATGTCCGTCAGCTCGTGCCTGTCCGCCCACCTTCAACCACAGAAATACCACCTTCCCTTCCAATCACAAAAATCATGTTTCAACTTTCTGCTTGATACAAACAGAAACAAGTCGGTAGTCTTTGTGTTTCCAACTGCTGTCATCCGAAACTTTGACATAGCTGCACAGCAGATGCTTGGTGAACATGCGTCCAGCATTGATTAGTAATGCATATAACGAAGAATGACGATAAAGGTATTTCTGGCCCAATGGGGTCTCTTGCACTTCAGAGTTCCGGAAGTGATACCCGAAAAGCACTGTACGAAATGAGACGATCCTTAGTGAATGAATTAAAAGCTTATGTCTTTTACTCATTTACCTTTGTTAGAACTGGGTTAATAATTAACACACACACACACACACACACACACACACACACACACACAGTAACTCGCTTCACACCTTGTCGATTCCATCACTTGAGATACCCGTTTTCGCGTTCTCTAGTGCCGGTGCAGAATGTAAATTATAGTTAGGGCCTACATTACGGTTGAGTATACGTGTACTGTTTGAAATCTCCGGTATCGACATGTAGCACTCATTTAAATAACAAAAAGACAAACAGAACAAAAATTGAAATAAAAAATAATATGAACAAATAAAATACCCTGACAGCTTCCGGAACGCCGATCGGGTGCGTACAGACCTAAATAAAGCCCCGCAGTGCAGCATAAAATTTAGTAAACCATTGTGAAACATTTTGAATAATTTGCAGAGGTAATATCGAATTGCGGAAAATTTACGCTTGGTTGTTATCAGTTTACACTTTGTGGTTTATAAAACGTAAATAATTTATCTAAATTTATTTTTAAATTGAAATCTTTTCATTCTGGAGACTACCTATGGAAATAAATAGCTGCGTTTGACTCGCTAAAAGTGACAAATGGCTTAGACGATTAGAATATTTTCTTTCGCTTTAAATTGGGGCTTAGAAATATTGAAATATTTAGACCGTTTCAGGGCACTGAAATAAATTGAAAGGTAAAATTTAAAATTTCTGGTGGACCGGGATTAGAAGCCGAGCAGTCGCCTTAACCAATTAGGTTATCCAGGAACCCTTCCCTTCGAACATAACTTCTCAAATTGTAGCTCACTACCATGGTAGTGCTTGAAAAGAAAAGACACCATATCAATAACTATATTTATGCAAATGTTTGTATAGCTTATGGGACTTAACTGCGGGGTTATCAGTCCCTAAACTTACAAACTACTTATGAACTAGCTAATACTAAGGACGGCACAAATATCCATGCCCGAGGGGGGATTCGAACCCCCGACCGTAGTGGCCGTGCAGACTGTGACTGGAGCGCCTCAGTCCCCTCGACCACTGCGACCGGCTGTATTTATGCCCCAACAGGTAATCGACAATTTCAGTGCGGCCGCATTCATACGCTCCATCCCATGCGGGCCGGCCGCGTGGCCGAGGGGACTGAGGCGCTCCAGTCACGGTGTGCATGACCACTACGGTCGGGGGTTCGAATTCCCCCTCGGGCATGGATATTTGTGCCGTCCTTAGTCTTAGCTAGTTCATAAGTACTTTGTAAGCTTAGGTTCCATAAGTCCCATAAGTTCTACAAACATTTGAACATTTTTTTGATCCCTTGCGGAAATCCCGTATGGCCTGTGAAGATGGAGATCTAATGGGCAGGGAGTACTACCATCATATCCTGCTACAAGGTGAAAATTTGGGTTGGAAGGGAAGCGTGCCTGGATAGCCTTATTGGTTAAGGCGACCGCTGGCGCGGAGCCGCAAATCCGGGTTTGAATCACGGTGCAGCACGAATTTTTAGTTTTGCCGTTGAATTTATTACAGTGTCCTCAAACGGTCAAAATATTTCAATATTTCGAATTCGTAAAATAAAGACCATTCATGTTTTTTTGGTTTTAGGGCGCAAAACTACTCAGGCCAAAAGCGCCCAACGACCGTTAATGTCAACCAATGGTGTCTGTAAAAATTATATATTTTTTGACGACGTTACAGAGTTTATTTAATGAAATAAATCGCAATTTGCGATAGTTATGTCTTCACTGTACTAGGTATAGATGGGATACCAAAGTGCGGCGAATGAAAATTTTTGTCCGGCCGGGATTCGAACCCGGGATCTCCTCCTTACTACGCACACACGTTGAGCACTCCGCCACCGAGGACACGTAACCATCCTGATTGCAGATGACTCTTCCCTGCACGTCTCCCGCATTACAGAACAAATAGTCTGTGGTAATAGGAAAGAGACAGCGTGGCGAATGAAGATGTGCAAGGAAGAATCCTCTGCAGCGGGGCTGGTAACTGTGTCCTCGGTGGCGGAGTGGTCAACGCGTCTGCTTAGTAAGCAGGAGATCCCGGGTTCGCATCCGGGCCTGGCACAAATTTTCATTGTCCGCACTTTGGTATTCCATCTAAACCTAGAACAGGGAAGTCATAACTATCGCAAAGTGCGGTTTATTTCAATGGTGTGTTTTTTCAAACATACCCGAAAAGAACAGACACCATATCAATAAATTCTTAAATTAGGTGTGGTTACAAAAAAGATGAAGAAAATAATAGGGAAAGCCTCAAGGAACAGCAGAAGAATCGGAAAAATATTTAATCCGACACCTATTACTTCCATTAAAGCCAACCCGCCACACAAAACTGTTTCGAAGTTGCGGTTAGAGGAAGAAATAGGGGTAGACTGCTACTGCTTTGATATGATTACGAAAACTAAAGTACCTATTTTTAATCGAATCTTTCTTATATTAGGGTCGTCCACAAAGTAAGTTCCGTTTCTGTTTCTGTCCACGGCAGCGCTACTACCGCAGTTCCGAATATGTGCCGCACTTACTATATCTCAAGGAAAAGATATATACGACATTTTCAGATCGCTGCTGCCGACGTGTGCTTCGTAGTGCTTCTTTATAATGTCAGCCGTAATTGAAAATGCCTCCGCGTGTGAAGTTACATCCGTGATTCCTTTTCCAAATGCAACGAAAGTTAAACTAAATGAAATTCATCGGTAAATCGGCGAGGTTTACAGACAAAATGCTTTGAATGCTTTAACTATTATAAATGGATCAGACTGTCCAATGAAGAAGTGACCAAGTGTAGGATAAAGAGGACGCCCGTCTGGGGTTACTGATGAACTAGTTTAACAGTTGTACATTTTTGTACAATAATTATTTTTTCTGTATCTGTACACTTTTGTTTTATGTAACCAAACGGGCCTTACTTTTTGGACATACCACGTATATAAAGAAGAGTGAATGTGATTTCACAAGCTGTGTAGTGAGCAAGTAGTGGAAGGCACGACCAACGTGACTTTTCGAAGCTATGGCTTGGAGAACTGTAGGAAGGATGGAAGCGGGACAGACACAGAGGGAGGTGGCTATAGCTACTGGAGTCTAGCTACTTCAGACTATAGAAACCATTAAAAGAAGACAAGGCCAAGGTCGTCCACGAGTAACATCAGCAAATGATGCGAAAGCTTATGTTGATCAGAATTGTATCTATATCGAATTTGCACCACCTTATCCTATTGCTTCCTTCTACGTATAACTCGCGAAGATGAGAGACATTTGGACTCACACAGAAGCATACAAGCAATCTTTTTTCCCTCGAATCATACGCGAATGGAATTCCATACTACTGGATTTTCGGAACGCATTTGACACTGTACCCCACAAGGGTCTTCTGATGAAATTCCATGTATATGGAATATCTCCCCAATTGTGCGACTGGATTCACGATTTCCTATCAGAAAGGACACAGTTCGTTGTAATTGACGGTAAGTCATCGAGTAAAACAGAAGTGATATCTGGCGTTCCCCAGGTAAGCGTTATAAGTCCACTACTCTTCCTTGTGCTTATAAACGATTTAGGAGATAATCTGAATAGCTCCCTTAGACTGTTCGCGGTTGATGCTGTCGTTTATCGGTTACTGAAGTCAACAGAGGATCAAAAGCAAGTGATGTAGACAAAATTTCTGCATGGTGCGAAATTGGCAATTGACACTGAATAAAGAAAAGTGTGAAGTAATACACATGACCACTAGAAGAAATCAGCTGAACTTCAATTACGCGATAAATCAGTCAGACCTTAAGGTCGTAAATTCTACTAAATACCTAGGAGTTACAATTACGAACAAGTTAGACTGGAGAGAACACATAGAAAATATTGTGGGGAAGACGAACCAAAGGTTACGTTTCATTGGCAGAACGCTTCGAAGATGCACCAGCTCCACCAAAGAGACTGCCTAGATCACACTTGTGCGTCCTCTCCTGGAGTACTGTTGCCCATTGTGGGATTCTCACCAGGTGGGACTGACGGAAGATACTGAGAAGGTTCAGAGAAGGGCAGCTAATTTTGTTTTATCACGTTACCGTGGGGAAAGCATCACGGAAATGTTGCACGAATTGGGGTGGAAATCATTAAAAGAAAGACGTTATTCATTGCGGCGTGATCTGTTTGCGAAGTTTCAATCACCGATATTTACTTCTGAATGTGAAAATATTTTGCTAGCACCCACCTACTTGGTGAGACTTGACCATCCCAATAAAATAAGAGAAATCAGGTCGAAAACGGAACGATTTAGATGTTCTTTCTTCCCGCGCGCTATTAGAGAATGGAACGGTAGAGAAAAGGTATGAAAGTGGTTAATGAACCCTCTGCCAGGCACTTAAATGTGATTTGCAGAGTATCTATGTAGATGTAGAATAGGAGGAATTGACAATGGTACGGAATGTACCTTCCGCCACATGCCTCATACAAAACAGAGGCACATATTTATAGAACCAGTACCGTCTCGACACGCGGACGCGACACGTTCCACCTGGGTACGGCGGTTGGTCGCTATGCACTGTGCGTTCCTGGCGTGACTCACAGCAGAGCTGCCCCGCCTCAGAGCTACGCCCCAGTGCGTGCCGGCGGCGGCAAACTTCAGAGGCAGCCACTGCCAAGCCGACACAACTTCCGCTGTACTGGAGCGCGCGCTAGCAGCCACACTCCCACACTGCTACGCTGCACAACTCACTCTCCATATTACACTCCGTAGTATAAATTTCATATTAGTGTTCCCTTACTCGCGCCATTACCTTCATCTCTAGTATTTTCTTAGGCGGTAGTTAGATTAGATTAATACTTAATCGAAATATCCACGGGTGTACTGCCGGTCTATTGTGTCCAACTGGCGATCATACATGTCGCCATCATTAGGTGAACTGACGGACTGAGATCCTGAAAACGCGCCGGAACAGAGATCCGCACGCTACGGCGGTTCGAAGGGAGCCATTTAAATACCCTCGGCCCGCGGAGCGACCCCTCCGTGGTCCGCGCCCCGCGCCGCGGTCGCGCAGTAGAACCGATTGCGACGGCTTCTGAGATGACATCGATGCGAGGGCTCTGTCCGCCTTGGTCGTCACTTCGTTACGTTTGCTAGATATACTCTTACTTAATTACTCTTAATTTACTCTTAATTAAGAGTATAGCAAACATAACGAAGTGCCGACCACGGCGGTCAGAGCCCTTACATCGACGCCATCTCATACGCCGTCGCAATCGGTTCCACTGCGCGACCGCGGCGCTGGGCGCGGACCACGGAGGGATCGCTCCGCGGGCCGAGGGTATTTAAATCTCCCGCTACCAGGCTAGAACCCAGTTCTCTTCGAGCCGCCGTAGCGTGCGGATCTCCATGCCGGCGCGTTTCCAGGAGCTCAGTCCGTCAGTTCACCTGATGATGGCGACATGGATGTTCGGCGAAATATTGCGCCAGTTGGACACTATAGACCGGCAATACACCTGTGGATATTTTGATTATCAAATACGCCGGGAGAAACTCAAGAATCACAGATTAATAAATGTTCCTTAGATCATATATACGACATTTCGTAATGATGTGGATCGTGTCATTCTAGTAAATCTTGTCTACACTTAACAATCAACATTTTAAGGATTTTTTTATTACTTTTTTGTTTTTTATTTTTATCTTTTTTTTATTTAAAAATTCATCTACATTGTAGAAGGAATTGCCATTCAGAAATTCCTTTAATCTCTTTATAAATACTGGTTGGCTATCTGTCAGACTTTTGATGCTAGTTGGTAAGAGACCGAAGACTTTTATGGCAGCATAATTCACCCTTTTCTGAGCCAAAGTTAGATTTAACCTTGAATATTGATTATAATCCTTTCTCCTAGTGTTGTAGCTATGCACACTGCTATTACTTTTGAATTGCTTCGGATTGTTAATAACAAATTTCATGAGTGAATATATGTATTGTGGAGATACAGTGAAGATCCCTAAATAAATGACTGCAGGATGCTCTTGTGTGGGCTCCAGCAATTATTCTGATTACACGCTTTTGTGCAATGAATACGTTTTTACTCAATGTTGAATTGTCCCAGAATAAGATCCCATATGAAAGCAATGAATGAAAATAGGCGTAGTAGCTTATTTACTGAGATGTATATCACCAAATTTTGCAATGACTCTGACAGCATAAGTAGCTGAACTCAAACGTTTCCGGAGATCTTCAATATGTTTCTTCCAATTCAGTCCCTCATCAAGGCAAATACCTACAAATTTTGAATATTCTACCTTAGCTACAGATTTATGTTCAAAGTCCAAATTTATTACGGGTGCCATGCCATTTACTGTATGAAACTGTATATACTGGGTTTTATCAAAGTTTAAACAGAGTCCATTTGTAGAGATCCACTTAATAACTTTCTGAAAGATATCATTTACAGTTTCATCAGTTAATTCCTGTTTGTCAGGTGTGATAGTTATACTTGTATCATCAGCAAAAAGTACTAGCTTAGCATCTTCGTGAAAGTAGAATGGCAGGTCATTAATATATATTAAGAACAGCAAGGAACCCAGGACCGAACCTTGTGGGACCGCATTTTTAACTCCCCAGTTACAGGAATTAATTGTTTCATCTATATCATGTGTACTGCTTATTTCAACTTTCTGCACTCTTCCGGTTATGTATGATTCAAACCATTTGTGCACTGTCCCACTCATACCACAATACTTAAGCTTATCTAGAAGAATCCCATGATTTACACAATCAAAAGCCTTTCGAAGATCACAAAAAATCCCAACTGGTGATGTCCGGTTATTCAAAGCCTTTAATATATCATTTATAGAATGTTGTCTAAGACTGTAAAAGATTTATGTATATTGTACTTTTTCATTTGCTACGCATTATCCATTTGCATAGCTATCATGAGTCTACACGGTGATATTTTTCCACTATGTAAAACTCTGGGGACTGGTCGAGGAGCGGGTACGTAACAAAAAGGTCCAGAAATGCATGGTTTCCATGCTATACAGGGTGAATCACTTAACACTAGCACCGCTAATATTGCGGAAACGGATCTATTGATGTGCAGTTTTCACAGAATGGATTGGTAGTCAAGGACCTGTATTGTTAGCCAAGAAATACAGACTGAAAAACACATAGAAAATGTATTTTTTATGCAAACATACAATTCTTGAAATGGAACATTGGTTGTTTCTATCATGCACTGGAATTTTTGACACCAGGTGTGTACAAAGAATTTTGAATGACATTTTTTATTACGTTTAGTTTGGCAGCTACATCCATTCAAAGTTTTGGGGACGGAGGCTACAACAGCGTAGCTGACTGGCTGGTGCTCATGAGACAGTGGGCCGTGCCCCAGGGGCTAGCCACTCAGCCAGTCAGTTACGCTATCGCAGCCTCCGCCCCCGAAATTTTGAACGGATTTAGCTGCCAAACTAAACGTGATAAAAATGTCATTCAAAATTATTTGTACACTGGAGGTGTTAAAAATTCCAGTGCACAATAGAAACAACCATTGAACCATTTAAAAAACAGTATGTTTGCATAAAAAATTGTTTCTAATTAATATTATAATCTGTTTGTTGGTTAAAAATACGAGCTTCTGACTACCAATCCATTCTGTGAAAACCGCACATCAATCGCACTTTCCGTTTCCGCAATATTTGTGGTGCAAAATGTTTGTTCAAATGTTTGTATAGTCTATGGGACTTAACTACGGGGTCATCAGTCCCCAAACTTACAAACTACTTATGAACTACTTACGAACTAGGACGGCACAAATATCCATGCCCGAGGGGGGATTCGAACCCCCGACCGTAGTGGCTGTGCAGACCGTGACTGAAGCGCCTTAGTCCCCTCGGCCACTGCGGCCGGCATTTGTGGTGCAAGTATTAGGTGATTCAACATGTATACCAATTATTTAGTCTTACTTTGTAACAGAGACTGTGGTCTAATAAGGATTTTACCATGCAGGTACAGTTACAGTACGCATTATATCCTCCTAGAGCAGCGATGGCGAACTTTTTGTACATATATGTGCCATTTTTCTCTAAAAACTGCATTTAAGTACCCAAGACGAGACCCGGCGTAAGGCTTCTTGACAGACATATACAATGATCAAAACAGTTAGGGGATCAGGTGCACAATATAATATGGTAACTTATTTTATTTAGATATTAGTTAGAATTGTAATTTGATACATTACGATATTTTGCAAACTCTTCAGATTTATATGGCGTTTACTTAGCTAAGATACCGCTGACGTTCATCCAGAAGGCTTAGTTTTTAGTACTTGTAGTTATGAATTCTTGCACAGTGTCGTATTTCATTCCTTTCAATCTCCTGAGTCCATTTGAGATCGATTTTAGTTTGTATTGTTAATTGCAAATTGGTTGGACATGACGATTTTAAACATGTCTTGTCAGAAATTGCAGCTACCGTAGTAAATTTACAAATAATTGTAGAAATAGCCCAAACAATTTGCACGTTTTAGATACTTGATCTAGATTTCGGCACCAACTAATCGTGCCTTTATCAGAAGATTAAAATAATTAGATGAGACGTAAACTTATGAGCGACATGCTCAAGTCCAAAATATAAATAACACTGGAACACATGCTAACCGTTGTCGGGCTACCGTCGGGCAACTCGACAACCGCTAGCCGCTCTTTTGTAAAATTTGACTTACTAGCAAATGTTAAAATGTTTGTATAGTCTATGGAACTTAACTACGGGGTTATCAGTCCCTAAACTTACAAACTACTTATGAACTACTTACGAACTAGGACGGCACAAATATCCATGCCCGAGGGGGGATTCGAACCCCCGACCGTAGTGGACGTGCAGACCGTGACTGGAGCGCCTCCCTCAGTCCCCTCGGCCACCGCGGCCGGCGACTTACTAGCCTCTGGTTAGCATCTATTCCAGTGTTATTTATCTTTTGGACTTGAGCATGTCGCTCATAAGTTTACGTCTCATGTAATTATTTTAATCTTCTGATGAAGGCACCCTTATTTGGTGCCGAAATCTAGATCAAGTATCTAAAAACTGCAGCTTGTTGGGCTGTTTCTAGAATTATTTGTGGTAGGATATGGCTGGAAAGTTGAGGTCCGTGCAAAAGATACTGAATATTTCCTCGTTGTTAAGTTGGTATTTCTTGAACATTCTTTAAATTATGCGACATTTGTATGTATATATTCCATCTTAAACAATGTTTTAATAAATTATTCATCAGACGAAAATTCTAAAACATTAATTTGACGTCCTTCCAGAAAAATGGGCAATATTCCCAAACTAATGGTGTGTTTGTGAAAAAAAAAAATCACTTATAACGTTTTTGTACGGCCATATGAAGATAGTGTATACCTTTTAAAACAAAACTAAAAGAAAAATAATTCCGCGCTATCTGGATTAGAGCGTGGCCCCATGGCGCTGCCTATAATATAGAGTGTGATTACCTCGCACGGCCAGTACAGTTGCACACCTGAGTAGTAGTCTTGTGTAGTTCGTGAACAAAGTAGTTCGGGAGAGCGCTCCCACAGGCGAAACTAGTTCGCAGATCCCTCGCCTCTTAGTTCGTCCGCTCCTTTTCCGAAGACTGACGGGCAACAGCGAGAGGACGCGAGAGCGCGCAGAATCGCGTGATTCCCTTCTGCCAGTCAGCGTCATTTCGAGCCGAGATGCAGCTCAGCTGTACTTTTATAGGCATTGCCCAAAAATACGGGTAATAGCACACGCTTGGGCAACACAAGCTGTCATAACAAAAGAAAGAGCTCTTTTAGTAGCCAAAAAGAGCGGACGAACTAAAAAGAGCGACCTACTTCGCGGCCGAGCTGCGAACTAAAAGGAGAGTTACCGGTCGGGAACTAAAATATGCGTGATCGGTCGCGAACTAAAATATGCGCAATCGGTCGCGAACTAAAATATGTTCGATGGGTCGTGAAGTAAAATATATGCAATCGGTCGCGAACTAAAACATGCATTATTGGTTATGCCAAACGTAACTGCTTCTTAGTTCGTTGGATTCTCTTCAGAAGACAGACGGGCAATAGCGAGAGGGCGCGCAGCAGAATTAAAAATCACGTGTTTGCCTTCTTCTGATCAGAGCCATTTCGAGGTGAGCGTCTGCCTGCCAGATTACATAGTTCAGTGCTACAAAATTTCTGTTTTGAAGTATTCTGCACTCTGCAATATCTGACTAATAAATTCCATAATTCCAAGATCTAGAGATAACTTTGAACTTAAACGCAAAAAATTATCCACAAAGTGTTTCTTTTGATTTGAGTGACATCGTTAGCAGCTAGGTGGGGGGGGGGGGAGTTACTCCCTAAAGTGAGCGCTCCCGATCGCGAACTATTATGCGCAAGTCTACTGCGTGGCATGGACAGTCTGAGGTTATAAATTAGGTCTAGAGGATCATTCTTCCATGAGTGCAATATCCAGCTCTGCGACCGTTACTGGAGGTGCTATTCTAGCTGCAATACGACTGACAAGTGCACCCAGACATTCTAAATGATGTTTAAGTTAGGTGAACTAGCTGGCCACTCAGATTCCCTCAGCTCCAAGCAAATTGTTCACCAGCGCAGTTCTCTGCTGACGAGCGTTATGGACTTCCAAAAGGAACCCATCTCCTATGCCATCAGCGTAGGGCGCAACAAAAGGTCGAATGCTCTCGTGTGTATGCCTCTGAGCAGTCAAAGCGCCATTATACACGACATAGGGTCCGCACGTAAGCCAACCCTGTCTTCTGCCTACGTCATTCATTCACCATAGTGATATGATGTTGTTTCCTGCACATAAACAGAATTGTTCCAAGTTCCACATTCTCTCCAGATGAGGGAACGACGATTGTCCGGCTCAACAAAAAATTTTGACTCACCTGTGAACTGATCCGGCGCCATTCGCTACGACTCCAATCCTAATGTTCCCCCACCCGTTTCCTGCGGTCTAAACGGCGTCGTGGCTTTCATGGGACACACACCATAGGTTTCCATGCATACTGAAGACCAGGGTAACGGCGCCACCCTGGGTAATCGTAACACCCCAGTTTTATTACGAACGGTAAGCAGTTTGACGAGGCCTACGCTTGCCAGTGTTTTATCACCGTTACCTACCACGGAACTAATTCCTGTGGTCGCCGTCCGTGACTGTTGACAGGTATTAATCGCGTGGAAGAAATTATTAGTTTCGACGTTTCGGATCTAATTTTCGAGCCTGTATTTTATTGAAATAAGTACCTCTATAGGCTGTCAGTGCTTTTTAATACTCTTATTAACGCAATCTGTAGATATTTAGCTTCGTATTCGTGTCACTAACCTAATTGTTTCGCAAAATCTTTGGCTTGAAATTGACGTTCTTTGCCATGTATTTCAACTGGGGCAATGACGCCAGGGTGGAGAATTTAGGCAAAATGAAGTATAATACAAATGCATAAATTTTGTGAAATGGGAACTTGCAGAATGCACAGAATGGAGAGAATGTAGTAGGTATTAAGTGCCATAAACTATACCGGTATTTTTGACTTTTGTGGTGTCTTCATCAAGCCTAAATTATAAAATGTATTTTTATTCCAATTTTACATCGACAATTACTTGAAGCCTTCTAAATCTCTAATACAGAAGAGTGATGAGTATAATTTACAACGGTTGTAACACTTATTTACAACTACTCACTCATCGTGTAGGTTTATCCTTGATTTTCAAATGTATGGCGTCATTAACCCGGATTCCAGGGTAATGGTGCCACTGCGAAGCTTTAGTATTATTCTTTACGAAAAAGACACAGCTTTAATAAGATAAAAAAACTGGTTTCCCTTAAGGTGGCGCCATTCCCATGGCCTCCCCTATAGGACACATTTCCGAAGGCGATTTCTCACCTTTTCATTGATATTGCTTGTCCTGTTGCTGCGTGGAAGGTACGTTGCAGCTGAGTTGCATTCAGCCTCCTGTCTCGACGGACAGGCAACCGGAAGTAGCGGTCATCTCCTGCTGATGTTACTCGTGGATGACCTTGACCTTGGCTTTTTTGACGGTTCCTGTTGTCTGAAATCGCGTCCAGGTCCTGGAAAGTACACTTTATGACACTCCAAAAGCTGCATCCACCTCCCTCCTGTATCCTTCCTATTGCTCTCCAAGCCGTAGCTTCGGGTAGGTCACGTTGTACATGCTTTACACTACTTTCTCACTACACTATACGAACCCAACAGCATGTGTAATTCGTTTGTTAGAGTAAACACAAGTCAACACACACACCCTCTGCGACAACTTTCTGTTATTACCACTATCTCGGTTGCCTGCTGACTCCACTCCATTTTAGTTCATTCTGCAGACGACATTACTTCTAACCCTAGATATCTCAATTGGTCTCGTAATTGTTTTTATTGATGCAGTAATATATATCGAATGAAATTTCAAACGCATCTGTTTGTATACGATACAGAACCAATTTAAATCACAGTAATGGAACTGATATTGTTGTTCGATAATAACAAAAGGGCAAATAAAAGTCGATTACTTCTCAGTATTCCCATGGACCTATTTATATTGGAATCTCAAGTACAGCAGTCATTATAATAACTCATCATGTAACTAATACGGTCAGGAGTACAGAAGGCAATGGCAGAATATTATTCAGTATTATGTCCACATGATCATACGCAAAATATAGATGTTATATTTGAAGGAATTGTATAGTTTGAAATTAGTTAATATAACAACCTACATAAACTGTTATTATAGGAAATATTTGTTAAGAGAAAGTGAGCAAAGACACACGTCTGAAAAAAATGTGTTAAGTGCGGATTATTACCCTTAATATTTATAAAAAGAGATTCCAATCAGGTTAGTGTAATTGTCGGGCCCGCCTAGAAACAGAAGGGTCGCGGGTTCGAAACCCGGTCGTACCTCGAATTTTTTTTCTGTCTGCGTTTTAACCCATTTTTCACATCTGAACGATGTGAGAAACAACATGTTGCCCGGATTCCACGTTAAGCTGTAGGATATGGAAACACAAGTCGCCGAAGTGACGTCCAACTGAAAGATTTGCACCAGGCCAATGAGCCACACGAAATTATTATGGTACAGCTACGCCACATCCTACTGTCGTTCCCTCAGAAGCATGTAATGAACATAAGGCACCATCACTAACTGTGCTTCTCTCAGAAAGAGACTGGAATTATGGCTGTTGTGAAAAGCATCCGTACCCAAGATGTGTGGAGGTATTTGAATGGGTATATATTAGAAGAGTAGCGTTTTTTAACGAGACGCTTATGTACCATGGGACGGAATGGCGCCTTGAAATTTCTATGACTTATAATACGAACTGCTGTTCGTATAGCTAAGAAAGTCTTTTACTCCATAAACTGGAGCCGGAAAAGCATTGCGGTTAATCGACTTCCAGGAGGGCACAGTGGATCCCCTGACTACACGGATATCATGTGGACAGAAGATCAGAATTAGTAAGTATGCATTCCAACTAACTGAGATTCAGAAATGCACGGAAACTAATGGACAACGGGTCCGTAGTGAAAGGATGGAGGAGATTTGGCAGAATATGCCGAACAAGAAAACTGAGTTAACTCCTGGTTCCATGCCTAAGAGCATTTCAAATGCCAAAAGGAAATAATAACATCATAGTAATAACAATAATAATAGCAAGAAGAAGAATATTCGTGTACCATTTATGTTTTCTCTTTAGTTTTTTCACTGATTGGTTTATCCCAACATAGAATACAAGTAGAATATATTTCCGTAGTTCCAATAACGTAACGTTTCAATTTCACCTGCCTTTGAAATTATAGTAATTCTCAAAGACCACCTAAAACTGGGCTTCAAAGTGACTTGGTTGGTCAATTTAAAATGGAGTAAAAATGAAAAACACGTGTCTATTTCACATATGAATGAGATTGCCTCCGTATGGAGCTACACATTTCGTATAGAATCGAAAAGAGTCACTATCACTTCTGCTATGCGAGACATAAAATCACTCTCTTTGTAACATTGTTCTGTTTGTCTGTGTCCAGAACGCATGCTGTCATAAGAAAATCCGATTTGGAAAAGTACATTAGCGAGAAATTTTACTAAGCGTTTGTAACTGATATGGACTGTGGGAGAATGCAGTTCTGAAATTATCAGAAATACATCGTGTCTTGTCGTTCAGACTCTGTGCTATTGCAACACTCTAGTGACAGTCGAAGAGGTGGCTGACAAAGTTCGAAAAGGAATTCAAACAAAATTTTGAGAATTAAAGAGTTCAATGAATTGCACAGATAAAATGCGTCACCCAACCTGAGTAATCCTTTCGTGGAAATCGATAGCAGATAAATGAAATTTGTGTGGTATGCTGACGGTAATTTCGCTTTTTTTCACATAATCGAATGTTGCTTTACCACCAGTCCATCAGTTATAACAAAAATAAGAATAATGCATATAGCAAAAAGTAATGAACTGCGTTAAAGAATTCACAAAAATATTCTGATATAAGTGATATGTACAACCAATAGAAACAGAATAGGCAAAATTAAAGGTATCCCATTCAATAAAACAGACAAGAGAAACAATTTAAGTAATGTCTCACGACATCATCAACTCTTCGCTCTCTGATAGCTGTTTTACAATCAAATATTGCATTGTTATCATAAAGACAACCATGCCGATAGAAAATACAGTTTGAATATCTCACTGGGAATTTTACTAACGTTTCCCTCACCCTACAGTTCCAGTTAGGGAAAACAACAGAACACCTTTATATATTTCATTCTAATTTCATTTCTTTATTGTGGATGATCAAGTAAGCAAATACAGATAGATTCTTGATTTTTCAGTAAATTTCTGTGAATGAATAAGTGTTATGCTTTCAACCTAAAAGTATATAATTCTCTATTTTATTCTAAATTAAAGTATCTGGTAGGGATGGTGAAATAAGAAACTACAGATGCAAAATAGTTTCTTGATTGTTCAGTAAAAGTGTAGGAAGGAATTAGTGTTACACTTTTAATGGGCCGATGACAAGGCTTTATTTTATCCGACTGGTCTTCGTAATAAGCGAAGTCTTGATAATGAAATTTAGCTCTTGATTATCTCACAGAGTTAATCAACAGTTGATAACAACACTTACGGAGAGAATAAGCGTTACAGGTCTTAAATTCGTCAACAATCGGGATGGAACCCAATTAACACGTGTAATGAAACTTCCTGGCAGATTAAAATTGTGTGCCGGAACCGGGTCTCGAACCTGGGACCTTTGCCTTTGCTAGTCTTGCGTGTTTGCAGGAGAGCTTCTGTGAAGTTTGGAAAGTAGGACGCGAGGTACTGGCGGAAGTAAAGTTGTGAGGCGGCATCATGAGTCGTGTCGGGATAGCGCAGTCGGTAGTGCGTTTGCCCGCGAAAGGCAAAGGTCCCAGGTTCGAGTCCCGGTTCCGGCACACAATTTTAATCTGCCAGGAAGTTTCATATCAGCGCACACTCCGCTGCAGAGTGAAGTTTCATTCTGGAAACATCCCTTAGGCTGTGGCTAAGCCATGTCTCCACTATATCCTTTCTTCCAGGAGTGCTAGTCTTGCGTGTTTGCAGGAGAGCTTCTGTGAAGTTTGGAAAGTAGGAGGCGAGGTACTGGCGGAAGTAAAGTTGTGAGGCGGCATCGTGAGTCTTGTCGGGATAGCACAGTCGGTAGTGCGTTTGCCCGCGAAAGGCAAAGGTCCCAGGTTCGAGTCCCGGTTCCGGCACACAATTTTAATCTGCCAGGAAGTTTCATATCAGCGCACACTCCGCTGCAGAGTGAAGTTTCATTCTGGAAACATCCCTTAGGCTGTGGCTAAGCCATGTCTCCACTATATCCTTTCTTCCAGGAGTGCTAGTCTTGCGTGTTTGCAGGAGAGCTTCTGTGAAGTTTGGAAAGTAGGAGGCGAGGTACTGGCGGAAGTAAAGTTGTGAGGCGGCATCGTAAGTCGTGTCGGGATAGCACAGTCGGTAGTGCGTTTGCCCGCGAAAGGCAAAGGTCCCAGGTTCGAGTCCCGGTTCCGGCACACAATTTTAATCTGCCAGGAAGTTTCATATCAGCGCACACTCCGCTGCTGAGTGAAGTTTCATTCTGGGAACACGTGTAATAATTGTAACATAAATGGAATCGGTAATATCTATCTACTACAATATGTTCTTTTACAAATAAAAAATTACAACACGAAGGGCTTTCTTAATCTTGTCACTCCTCATCGTTCACATTACATAAGTTTGGATCGTCTAGGTAAAGTGGCGAGAGGTTGTGACGATTCAAAAAAAGAAAGAGTAAAATATAAATATACTTTTTATTGTAAGAAGAGATAGAGAGAGAGAACGGGGAACTCATAAACCACCACTGGTACAACCGCTGCTCTTTCATTACACATTTTGTTACATTTTCTAGGGTGGTGCCCGAGAATTCGGAAAAGTTCTAATAGTACTTCATACGAAGCAAAATTCTTCCCATTCTATTACGATGTTGTAGTGCAGCAACAGCATGAAGTCGAAATTCTTTAATAAAATTACGCCCAAAAATGACGGTAGTTAAATATCCTAGAAGACTTCGCGATATGTAAGTGGGTTTATTTTAAACACCAAAGACTTCTAAACGGTCAGTTCACATCAAAAGACCAAATATTTTTCGATACTTTTGTGGACATTTTTAAATAATATTTGTTATACACTTCGCCATCATTTCAATATAGTTTCACGTGACCTGTTTTTTTTTTTTTTTTTTTTTTTTTTTTTTTTTTTTTTTTTTTTTTTTTTTTTTAATGAAAATGGTTCCGTATTTGAATTTATACAACTGTTATCCTACCGACGCAACATTAGTATTGTGGAGCACTGAACTTAATTGCCGTTAATCGCAGTACTCATGTGAACGCTGCCCGAGACAGAACCAATCCGATGCAAGTAATGTTAATATAAGTTGAATGGAACATTTACTCTGTGCAACAGGGACGTCAGACAAGGTAATTCTTGTAATAACAATCTATTTTCTACAGTTCATTCAGTTTAACCCAGAATAAATTACTTTTTAAAAGCCAACGCTACCGCAGCTTCTGGAATTTCATTATTTATTTATTTATTTACTCATTTATTCAACTTGGCAAGATCAGAACCTTCAGGCCCTCACTTACACCGAAGCAGGCGTTCCACGTATTTTACATTTCCAGTATTACAGTAGTTATACTAAATCTAGGAAACTTAAAGTTCAGCAGTACCGTGCAGATAACAAGAGATGTACACACATTTTACATTCGTATTTGATAAGTAACTAACAAGATAAATAAGTAACTAAGAGTCAGCTATTACAAAATGGATTAGTTTTAATTATTCTCTGTGTATCATATCCTATGGGTGTACTTTACTCTAAAGACCCCGTGTCACAGAGTAAGCAAAACATTATTTCCTACACGCTTCTACAATTCTTTAGTAGCGATTTCATCTAAAGATATTTTAAAAAAAACTGGGAATGAACACCATAGATGAGGCAGTTAGAGCGAACAGACTGAGATGGTGGGGGTCATGTTTCACACATGGAAGAAGCAAGGTTACCTAAGAGACTCATAAGCTCGGCAGTGGAGGGTAAGAGGAATCAAGGTATACCAAGAAGAAAGTACTTAGATTCGGTAAATGATTTCGAAGTAAAAAGCATAACATCAGACGAGGCATCAATGTTAGCGTTGAATAAGGGATCATGGAAGAATTTTATTAGAGGTTTTATGCTCCAGACTGAACGCTGAAAGGCATAATCAGTCTCTAATGATGATGATGATATTTTTGTTATCAGGTAAATGTTGTCTTGTATATACTAGTTGTTTAACTTCTTAGTAAGATATCTAAAAATGCCCTAACAGGGAGAAACGCGTCATATCTCAATAGAACAAATTTTTGCAACCAGTACAAAAGTATTTTAATCAAGAAATTCTTACGAAGCTGTTCCAATAAATAAATCTGCTATTGTTGACTTCATAAAAATACTCAGTTACGCATTTTATATTTCATTTAATCTGGAGACAAATTTTGTAATATAACTGGAGGAGAAAACTAATTCAGTTCTAAATAATTCAATATAGTGGAAAATATTACAGCAACACAAGCACTCTTGAATAAAACATAAAGCTTGAGCATTATGTTATTCTGACAGGAAAAGTATAGTTCGTAGTAGAATGTCGAACTGGTATGCAGATAGATTCCGCTTGTTCTTGGCACCGCGTATCAGGAATTTCGCATGCTAATGAGCTCACACGCGGCGGCACCCGCATATTAATAATCGTGCGTCGTCGAGATTTACTTAACGAATGAGAACTACACCTCGGAATGTAGTAGCCGATGTCGTTATCTTACGCAAGCAAAACGGCTGAATCCACCCCGTAACATCAACTACTTCGTTATAATTGTAACTCGTATTCCGGGTATATGCAATAGATCTGTGTTTTTCAACATGTCAGCCCCTCCCTCAACGAACTGTAACGTGAGTAACAATGTGGGTGAATTTAAAGATAGTGAATTTTAGACTTTCTCCTGTGCATAAAACTTGTTATAAATGGATTCTTCCGTCACTGTTTGGTCTAAAAGTTCCATATTTCAGGTTGAAAACAATCTTTTCTTTTCTTCTACCAATTCTTGTTCATTTACGAACTTGTTTCCGGCTTACTTCGGCCTACTAAACCGAAAACTAGTTCGTAAATACACAAAAATTGATAGAACAAACCGGTTTTGTTTTCAACTTGAAAAATGTACAGTATTCTACACTACAGTGGGAATTTTATAGTGTATTTTCTGGAATGGAACACATTATACTATTTTTACATTAATTTAGAGAAAAAAATGTTGCGTGGCGAGTGTTTCCCTATATAGAAAATTTCTAAACAAGTTGATTTATTTTTTTATTTTTTGATATTTGTTTAAAATGATGCAGAATAGGCCACTTTATTTTGACGTATCTTGAATAAATAAGGCAACTGTTCGGCCTCTGCACTTACTTCCGTGTTACTCTCATGATAAAGTGCCACAGAATCTTTATTTTCCAAAATATCTATCTTTCTATATTGCTGTTCGTTAGTTTCGCTAAAATTCAAGAACGGCTCACTCGATTTGGCTACATATCATTACATAAACTACTGAGTCTATTGTGATGAAATCTGCTGTGGAGATAGTTTGAGCGCTGAAGTACCGGATAACATACTTTAGAAAGTGTATAATTAAAGATATTTTTTGATTTGAGGTATATAAAGCGAAATATCGAACAATATCTATTTTTCAGAAGTTATAATTAACGTTTAAATATGCGTTGTCCGTTTTGTAAAAAGTGAATAGGACGGCAGAACAACAGAAGTAGCTGTGATTACTTCACACGTTTTAAATCTAAATTTTCTTTGCAATTTTTTAAAAATTTTATCACCATTTAAATCTTACCTAAACTTCCACGAATGTGACCTGAACATTATCCTGGACATGAGTGCGTGATTTGCACACTCTTTCCGCCCACAATCGAGCCGATACTTAGACTACCTGATGATGCCTTTATAAAGCTACTGGGTCTAAAATACATATCATTTAAATTAATATGGTTTATATTAAGAGGTAAGTGATATGAAATTCACTGGATCAACTAGTTATATATAATTTTTTATAGAAAGATTATCTTAATCACAATTGATGTTTATTCTTGTGTGGCAATACATAACAATAACATTTTAAGTGACAAATTTGAATACAGCAAAGCTCAACATATATCGGTATGTAATTCCGAATTATGGAACATTAATTACTATATATAAAATATTTTATAATCTATTATGTAAAGCAGAGTTTCCGTATGTTTGTACGTGTTGCATACAAATCTACACTTTTGTTCCAATCTTTATGAAATTTTGTGCACGTAAGCTTCAATCCATGAGGACGGTCGCCGTAAGTGTAAGAATCACATACGATATATAGTTCACGAGATATGACGTTACAAACAATGAGATGCGTGAAAAACTGCTGCATTTTGAGACAATGCTGCTCATTTTCTCCGAAACCACAGGATAGATTTCAACCAAATTTGGTGCACACATTCCTTACCGTGAGGCAACAATTGCTGCATGGTTAAAAGTCACATGTGGAACATGGTTCAAAAGATATTACGTCATAAGCAATAGAAATCGCAAAAAAATGCCATACAATGCGGCGAGATTTTCGAAATACACTGTATGAGAATGACAGAACTTAGCGAATTGCAACAAACTTTAAACATAATTTCAAACCTTTATTAAACTTTTTTTGCTGGTTACCATAGTAAAATGATTAAAGGAAAAAAGTTTCTCGTTTGCTACTTTTCCGCTGTTTATGGAGTAAAACTACGGCTCTCGGTATGACGTTACAATTTATAATTTGAACACTACAAATTGGAGCCGCACAAAATTTTAAAGAGAGTATACACGCATATAGTTTAATGTACCTTGTAAATTGTATCACAATACGACATGTACTTCATGAGATATGAGCACATAAACACTAACAGTCACGGAAAACCGCCCCATAACGCACCAAATTTTAATGTATTACTTCTTTACTTCTAATTGTTTTCGCAAGACATTTTAGAGACATACAGCCCTTATACATATGGATATATAACTTAAAAATGGCAGGAACAAATAAATAAATACCCAGGCAATGCCGAGTTTTCAGCTAGTTTAATAATAAATTGCAAATAACTTTGTGTGTATACTTTTTGGCTGTATGTATATCTTACTGACAGGTCACCAGATGATGCGCTAAGCTCGAAACATGTTGTGAATTGGCAATAAATAATCTACTAAGAACACCTAAGTGATTATTCGAGCAACTTTGAAGCAATTTGAAAATCATTTAAATAAATACTGCTGCAGATGATATAACACGCCTAGGTAAACAATGTGACATAATTTTTCCGACTAAATTTGGTAATTTTACGAATGGTGTTCTGTGAAAATGCTAAGCGACTTGTTTCTCTGATTCTTGCGCTCCGCTTAACCGTGTATTTTATAATACACACATAATATTTTAAGTGACAAACTTGAATGCATCAAAGCTCAATATATATCGGTATGTAATTCCAAATTATGGAACATTAATTGCTATATATAAAATGTATTATAATTTAATAATAAAGTGCAAATAATTTTGTGTGTATACTTATTGGTTGTATGTATATTTTACTGACAGGTCACCACATGATGGTCTAAGTTCGAAACATGTTGTGAATTGGCAATAAATAATCTACTAAGAACATCTAAGTGATTATTCAAGCAACTTTTAAGCAATTTGAAAATCATTTAAATAAATACTGCTGCAGATGATATAACACGCCTAGGTCAACATTGTGACATAATTTTTCCGACTAAATTTGGTAATTTATGATGGTGATCTGTGAAAATGCTAAGCCACTTGTTTCTCTGATTCTTGCGCTCCGCTTAACCGTGCAGTTTCTTATATACACATAATATTTTAAGTGACAAATTTGATTACATCAAAGCTCAATATATATCGGTATGTAATTCCTCATTATGGAACATTAATTGCTATATATAAAATATATTATAATTTAATAATAAATTGCAAATAATTTTGTGTGTATAGTTATTGGTTGTATGTATATCTTATTGACAGGTCACCAGATGATGGGGTAAGCTCAAAACATGTTGTGAATTGGCAATAAATAATCTACTAAGAACATCTAAGTGATTATTCGAGCAAATTTTAAGCAATTTTAAAATCATTGAAATAAATACTGCTACAGATGATATAACACGTGTAGGTCAACATTGTGACATAATTTTTCCTACTAAATTTGGTAATTTATGAGTGGTGATGTGACGAAAATGCTAAGCGACTTGTTTGTCTGATTCTTGCACTCCGCTCAGCCGTGTTTTTTCTTATGCACACATTGTTTACGTTTATGTTATTTGGAGATTTTTTTCCCTGTATTTTTAGAAACTTACAGTTTCAGCTGGGTGGCCCAACATTGTGAGATAATTTTTCCGACTAAATTTTGATAATTTATGAGTGGTGATGTGTGAAAATGCTAAGCGACTTGTTTCTCTGATTCTTGCGCTCCACTTAACCATGCATTTTCCTATACACACATTGTTTACTTGGAGATTTTTTTCGTGTTTTTTTAGAAACTTACAGTTTCAGCTGGGGTGGTCCAGACGGAGCGTCGCGGGCTGCCTCGGGCGCACTCACAGAACACAGAAACACACACGCGGGAGACGGGCACTCGCGCACTCGCGGCACTGCCGGCTGGACGCTACGCTACACGACGCTGGCCCACGCGCACCGGAGAGTCCGTCCACCAGCGACGACTGGCGGCGATCGACTGGCGACTGGCGAGCGCGAGCGGCGCGACGCGGCGCGATGCGATTAATCGCAGCCGCGAGACGTGGCAACGCCGCAAGCGCCAGCTTCCCGCGCGCGGGATACGAGCGGCGCGCGCGCCGCGACACGTCGCGATATTGTGCGCGGCGACAGATAACCGCGCGATTTGCATTCAGATTTCGCTGTCGCATTTAATGCAATTTGACTGCGAAGCAGAGTACTCTAATTGCTTCGTTTTACAGTTTCCTGTGTGGTGTCGCGGTATAATGTAGCGCCTGTATGGTGTTTGGTGGGAGTCGTTAGCTGAAACACGAGGCGCGTCCAGAAAGTAAGTTCCCTTTGGTTATATAAAACGAACGGGTACAGACACAGAAAAAAAAATATTGATTGTACAAAAATCTACAACTGTTAAACTACTTTTCTACATAGCTTCCAAAATTTTGTAGGCAATTGTCATAGCATGGCACAAGGTTTTGTGTGCCTTTTGGCCCACTTTAGGTTACGGTAGTAACACTAAAAGTGGGCCTTTACGATCGTTTTTTTGACAGCTCGAAATTTAAATGAAAATAACGGCTTAACCATTCATCTAGCACGAAAATTGAATAACCGAATTTGTAGAGGAGAAAATTCTTTACAACTTTGCTCTCTTATGGTTTTTTTTTCCATATCTCGTATCGTTTGAGAGATATTTGCAAAAATAACGGAGATTTGACACCCTCCATTGAATTAAAGAAAACCAGCCGTTCGCAGATGTCACGCGACATTCCTCGCACAGAACTCTTTCTGGCATACGCCATCTTGCGTTGCGTATTTGATGTTTTTCTTATTGTAACTTACACGTTGTCATTTCAAAGCAATGGCGCACTGAAGAATTAACAAAAACACGTCGTTTTTCGTACGATAATTGAGTGTCTACAAATGGCGTATTGGCATCAGTTAACAACGGCCAACGGCAATAGTACGAAATTAAATAACGCAATATCTAGCGAACAACTTATAAACCGGACATCGATTCTTCGGCTGCGAAATTAGTATTAGTATATGGAGAAACATTGCGTCTGCCTGGTGAATTCGTCGACGTCAGTACACTGCAAAAATCGACACAATACCAGCCAGATTTCTTACGTCGCCTGCGAAACCATATCGCACAGATTCGTCCTCCAAAGGCTTCACGACATGGCACACCGCCTTGTTATGTTCATCAGGACCTAGATCAGTGCTCCCATGTTATGCTTCGCACCGACGGCGTGAAACCACCACTACAACCTCCGTACACTGGCCCATACCTCGTGGTACGGAGAAGTGCGCAGACGATGGACATATTGGTGAACGGCAAAGCAACATCTGTTACTCTAAACAGAGTGAAGCCTGCGTACGTGTTTCAAGAGTCATCCCCGACCGCTAACCAACGGAGATTTCAGAACCTGGCTGAACCAGATGCACAACCAACACCACCGCCGCCACCCACGGAATAGCCTCCGACACGGACAACTCGCTCTGGTCGACGGGTACACTTTCCAGCACGATTCGTCGATACCACGTTCCGCTTCCGCCCGGGGGGCTGATGTGGCGCTCTGTTATGCCAGCCGCCACGCGTCAGCGAGAAGTTCAGTGTTGAAAGTGCAGTGCATTGTAGCGATTGAATTAAGTGAACGCGCTTATAATTCGTTCCGTACCGGCCACCAGAGGCACACTACTATCGCGGGTGTAATAAATGAATCGCGGCTGTTAATCATAGTTCAGCGTGCAGCCGCCAGGAGCGCTGTATATTTTTACGTGTTCTAGTATATTCCATACGCGATGTATACTCTATGATTTTTTATGTTACTCTCTCTGCAGTTTACTCTCTGACAACTTTTGTTTTTCAGTCAGTACCTTCTGTTGTCTAATAAAGAGTTGTGTTACCAGTAAACCTCTCGCGTCGAATTTATGTATTTTATATAGTCGGTCAGCTCAAATTACGCTGATACCGACAGATCTCTCCGAGAACCCGAAAAAATTCTGGTCCTATGTAAAATCGAAATGCGGGTCAAAGCCCACTGTCCAGTCACTCGTTGATCATTCCGGGGCAGTAATAGAAGAAAGCAAACGGAAAGCTGAAGTTCTAAATTTAACCTTTAAGAAATCTTTCACGCAGGAGGACCGCACAAATGTACCATCATTAAATCAACGTACTAATTCCTAAATGGGGGACATAGCAATAGGTATTTCCGGTGTAGAGAAGCAGCTGAGAGAGCTAAATACGAAAAAGTCTGCTGGTCCGGATGGAATACCAGTTCGGTTTTACAAAGACTATTCTGCGGCGTTGGCCGCCTACTTAGCTTGCATTTATAGCGAATCTTTAATTCAGCGCAAAGTTCCTAGTGATTGGAAAAAAGCGCAGGTGACTCCCGTGTATAAGAAAGGAAAGAGAACTGACCCATACAATTACAGGCCAATATCGTTGACATCAGTTTCATGTAGAATTTTGGAGCATATTCTCAGTTCGATTATAGTAAATTTCCTTGAAACGGAAAAGCTTCTTTCCATGAATGAGCACGGGTTTAGGAAACATCGTTCATGTTAAACTCAGCTTGCCCTTTTCTCACATGACATCTTGCGAGCCATGGACAAAGGGCAACAGGCGGATTGTTCTTTTCTCGACTTCAGAAAGGCGTTTGACGCAGTTACAAATTGCAGACTGATAACGAAGATAGGAGCTTATGGAATAGGTTCACAGATTTGTGACTGGCTGGAAGACTTCCTAAGTAATAAAATACAGTGCGTTGTTCTCGACGGCGAGTGTTCATCAGTAACGAGTGTATCGTCAGGCGTGCCCCAGGGGAGTGTGATAGGACCGCTATTATTTTCTATCTATATAAATGATCTGATGGACAGAGTAAGTTGTAATTTGCGGCTGTTTGCTGATGATGCTGTGGTGTATGGGAGGGTGTAGTCTGTAACTGACTGTAATAGCATACAGGATGACTTAGACAAAATTTCTAGTTGGTGCGAAGATTGGCAGCTAGCTCTCAATGTAGAAAAATGTAAGGTGATGCGCATGAGTAGAAAAAACAATCCCATAATGTTCGAATACAGCATTAGTAGTGAGCTTCTTGATGCTGTCGCGTTATTCAAATATCTAGGCGTAACATTACAGAGTGATATGAAATGGAACGAGCATGTAAGGACAGTTGTGAGTAAGGCGGACAGCCGACTTCGGTTTATTGGGAGAATTTTGGGAAGATGTACTTCATCTGTAAAGGAGACCGCATATAAAACGATTGTACGACCACGTCTTGAGTATTGCTCAAGTGTTTGGGACCCGCAGCAGATCAGTTTAAAGGAAGAGATAGACGCGGTTCAGAGGCGAGCAGCTAGATTTGTTACCGGTAGGTTCGACCAATGCGCGAGTGTCACGGAAATGCTCCGGCAACTCAATTGGGGGTCACTGGAAAAAAGACGACGTTCTTTTCGTGAATTTATGTTGACGAAATTTAGAGGGCCGGAATTTGAAGCTGAGTGTAGTACGATCTTGCTGCCGCCTACATATATTTCGCGTAAAGATCACAAAGACTAGATAAGATAAATTAGGTCTCGTATGGAGGAATATAGGCATTCTTTTTTTCCTCGTTCAATTTGGGAGTGGAATAGGAAAGGAAACGCCTAGTAGTGGTACAGTGTACCTTCCGCCACGCACCTTACGGTGAATTGCGGAGTATGTCTGTAGATGTAGATGTAGAACTTAGAATATTACGTTTTCAACGTAACATTAAAAGTTACGAGATATTACAAAGTGTAAAAACATTTCGTCACAATAAGATCAAAGTGAACGGCTAGCCAGAATGTGGCGAAACACCTGAAGATGACTTCTTAGACGAAATAAGCTTATAGTGGAACTATAGCTAACATTAAAGTATACAGTGTTATAAATACATAATTTCTATTATAATATAAATGCATTGATTATCGCTCTTACATTTACACGGGTGAAAACTATTGTCAATTATTTTTTACAAGCAACAGAATTATTGTTGCACTGTTGCACTATGAATCTTTTACTTTTGCAACTTATGAATGTGCTTATCGATGGGAAGGTTATTCAAGCTGCTGTTGACCAACTTTGTTTGTCACCAGATCAGTCATTTCTGTTGCAAATATGCTTTCGATAATGTTATACAAAGTTATAAATATTTAAAAAATATTCATTATACCTATAAAACTACATATTGTCCAGTGCTTCGTTGATGTTTCCTCAGCACATTATTTTTTAACATAAGCAGTAAATATTTTGCTTGTTTTATATTCTACCATCATTATCTGTGTCAAATATCTTAAAATAAAAACGGTTGTATTGGGTTAAATTCGGACATTATGGATGAAGACAAATTCCAATTCCCATAAAGGCACAACAAAACATTTCACATGTGTTGTTGAGAAATCGTAAGAAAACTGATGCTACTTGACAAACTGATGTCTCCTACTCCTGCGTAAACTACAAACTAAAAGACTCGAAGTACAAGGAAAACAATCTTTCTTTGAAATCTGCAGTTCTGTTGCTTGTAAAAGTAACTGTCAATATGTTTCATCTAAGAAGATGTAAAAACTGTAGCCATAGCCGCATTGTATTTGCGCAGAATTAACAAGTGTAGTGCTCAAGGTGTGATAACTGATGAGAATATTACGTTTTAGTGTCAAAATCTACGTTTAATTTCCACTACAAACAATTATAGCTCCAACTCTCAGTCTCATTTGACATTATTCGTAATTTTGGAAACGGTGTCCTGCCCCTACTCACGCGACGTAGATGTTAGTTTCAGTATAATGATCTCACTCGCAGTCTATGGTGTATAGTTGGACCAAGGAGGTTATAATCTCTGGTGATGCCCTAACACTGAAAAGTGAAGCCAGCAAACGTGGAACTCCGGCATTTGTTTGTGCTCAAAACATTTGTCTTAGTGCATGTATATACTACTTCTAGTCGTTGAAATGTACGTCATATGTAAGTAAGGACTCCGATGTGACTGAATTTAGTGACATAACATTAAGAGGGCAATATTCACACAATGAGAAATATTTGTTTTATACACAAAATTATGGCTCTTCTGGCTTCAACCCATTCTGTTCTCAGCATAGATTATGGCACATCCCTTTAATCTAACCACCTTGGGTTGGACCAACGCCACCTAGATACAAGGCCTGTGCGCTGCCTGCCAAGCAAAAGCAAACTATTTGTCTTACGTAGCATTGTGATGTGTTTGGTAGTACGTGCAAGTTACACAGTGTGTTTCAGAATGTTCTTAATATTATTTATGTGATTCACCGACAAATTTGTGTTGATATATGATATTTATGAACTATTTGTAAGACATCTTGCCGATATTGGAATCAAACGATTCATATTAGGAATTTTATCTCATAACAGTAAACATCTGCACGGAGAATCGCAAAAATAACTTTAAAAACATTCTGAAACACAGTGTGCAACGTGCACGTATTCCCAAACGGAGTACAACGCTATGTAAGACAAATAATTTGCTTGTGTCATGACTATTGGCTGGCAGCGCACAGGCCTTGTAACTAGGTGGCGTTGGTTGGACCCACGAACGATAGTGGGCATGACTAGACAGCAGCATCGTTGCCGGTTTCAGGCGTCATTTGAAGAACGCTTATATACGTGCGTTGCGCTAGAAGAAAAATTTTAGTCCGCTAATAACATACAGTACTAATATCTCTGGAGTGAGCATAGCATTCTGCGCATGTTGTCAACATAAATCTGGGATTACTACCTGATCCAGGGACGACACTGTTCGTTAATTCACACTAAACATCATGTCACGTCACGTCGTGTTACGGTTTCTCGGTAACAGGGTCGTGTGGTAACATTCAAAGTCAATCTACTTTCGCCAAGCCCTGTACTGTGATAATAACCAATTTTGTGATTTTAATGTTTCTCAGTTTTCAGTTTGTGACTATGATTTGTTTCCGTGGTAATCTGAGATTTTACAATTACGAACTGGTTTCTTTTTCATTGAGTGTTGTTGCAGAAGAGGCCTGTACATGTTCTAATTTGCCACATTGATAACAGATGTCGTTGCGACTAGGGCATTGCACACTTTCGTGTGAAGATACACACTGGGGACAAGATTTATGAGCGTTTTTCTGTAAAGAGCGTTAGCGCCCGTTATTCACTTTACTTTGTCTAACATGACGGGGCGACCTTTGTGTCGCGCTTTTACTCTGGTTGCTGTTCAATGACTGTTCAGCACGGCCGTTAGAATAGTAAGAATCACTAAGGCTGAATTGAGAACTGCGACTAGGAAAGCGTTCGTTGCGGCACACTGATTGAACACTGTGGCTCTGTAATTCTATACGCATCAATAAGCTGCAGTACACTATGTAATAAGAAGACAGACTGTTTCAGAATCGCTGCCCTGATTCTGGGGTCCTGAATGTTCTGCGTTATAGCATCTCTTAACATGACATCACTATAAGAAAGTCCAAATAGCAAGTAAATTTACGTTTGCAGGTTAAGCCGTGCAACTCCGTGATCCATGCCGATATGTCTGATCCAGTGATTTTTCCAGTCTGAAAAATCGGTACCGCGCATCGGCTACGAGAACTTTTCGCTCGTAATGAGCAGTCAGTGCATCTACGAGTTGATTAAAGTCTAGATCACGAGGAGATGCTTGAGGAAAAAGTTTCTGCAGCACTACGAATGTATTGGTGCCCAACACAGATAAGAAAAATAGCTTGACTGATCTGTAAGTCGATGAGCCACGAAGAGTTCTTGAAATTGCGCGAAGTAATCGCTCCAATTTTCCTCACGTTCGTTGTACTGGCGAAACGTACGTAGCGGTGCGGCGGCAGATGTGGGCGGCTGATGCGACTGCTGTTGTTGCTGAACTGCCTGCGCATTCAACTGGGACACTGGGAATAAAAATGTTCAAATGGGACTTAACTACGGAGTCATCAGTCCGTAATCTTACAAACTACTTATGAACTAGCTAACACTAAGGACGGCACAAATATCCATGCTCGAGGGGGGATTCGAACCCCCGACCGTAGTGGACGTGCACACCGTGACTGACGCGCCTCAGTCCACTCGGCCACTGCGGCCGGCCCACATGGAGTAGTTGAGTAATTTGCGCCATCTGTAACTGAATAATTTCTATTAAGTTTGGGTTAGGGGTAGTGACCATGCCGACCGATTAGGCGCCGCGCATACAGATTGGAACAAAACACAGATGCAATGTGAAGGAGGACACTCTGCAACAAAAAAGTGCACGAAACATAACAGAATAAGTTCATCCCCCCCCCCCTCAAAAAAAAAGAAGGATGGGTGGGCGGGAGCAATTTCTGCGTGCTCCGACACTTGCTGTCTGGCTGCTGCAAGCGGGCTGGTCCAAGGTTCTTCTATCGCTCCCCGGCGCCAGCTTTGTGTCTCGTTGCCGTCGGTTGTCCTGAGTGTCGGCGGCCGAGTGAGGAGAGACCTACACAGGGAAGTAGGACAGCAGAAACGAGAAACCCTAAGGTAGATTAGTACAAGATATATATTTCATAGAAATAGTACAATTCTTAAACTTTGTATCTGCAGACTGGTGGAAAGTGATTTCCTAACAGCTTGAAGACCAGGTATAAACCTGTGTACTGATGAGAGTCTTATCTAGTGCCTGTCCTATTGCCAAGTGGCCGAAACACTTCAGTGGTGGCCGCGAGCGGGGTTGCAGCAGAGGGCGCTCGTGGCTGACGTCTTAAGAAGTCCGCGCCGTGTTTGCGTGGCAGTGCGCGGCGAAAGTACGTGGCGCGCACTTCAGACTTGTGCGACGCCACAGGTTCATGTTCAGTTGACCAAACCAACACGGTTGAAGGTATAAAAATTAACATATGAAAGTGTAAGCAACAGGTAACGCATCTATATTGAATTAATGGAATCAGTATACATATATTTCAGGAAGGGATATGTCCAGTTTTAGAGCCCAGGGTAAGATCCAACAAAAACCCTTTTCCCTCATCCAAAAAAGGGGAACATGACAAGGAGAAATTGAGGGTAACTCAGTTACGAGAACACAAGGTTTAATAAAGAGCGGTTTATATTTTAAATCAGTGCAAGTTGAACTGAAAGGTTACTTTAATAAATTAATTTAGTACTTATTTTGTGTCTACTCTCACAAATATATGAACTAGCTGGTCTCCTACTGTCTATGGAGAGTGTGGTGGGGTAGGAAGTCTCCCCACAAACGAAGTAACATCCCCAAAATTTACAGAAACATGCAAACACTCAGCAGCGCACTCAGCAAAAAAGCTTTTATATATAAATTACACAATCTTATACTGCTGGTTGAATGTTAAGCTGGCTAGTGGACCCAACGGACGGAACAAAAATTACAATAATATCTGAAAGACCAGATATTCTCAGATTTAGAATCATAACAATGGTTATTTCATTGCAGAACATAGGTTTAAAATAATCGGTAGCACTTTTATGTGCCTTACCACTGAACAAATATGTGAACAGTGGAGCCATCAGCTCAACGCAGAGAAACACAGCTCAAACTGACTCATAAATCAAAACAAAATTCATTTGTTAATACATAAAAACGACATGAAGTGAAATACACCTTTTAAATGTTGGTACAACACAGCTTCAAATCACATTTTGGTACTGCCTGCACCACAAGGCTGGCCAAACTATCATACAAACAAAGTGGTTAAAAGTTTTAAATTTTCCCGTCGAAACTTACATCAAAATGAAGTACAATTAAGATCCGCCGGTCGCAGTGGCCGAGCGGTCTGCGGTGCGCCAGTCACGGTCTGCACGGCCGCTGCGGTCGGGGGTTCGTATCCCCCCTCGGGCATGGATGTTTGTGCCGTCTTTAGTATAAGATACTTCATAAGTACTTTGTAAGTCCGTAGTTAAGCTCAACAAACATTTGAACTTTTTTTTAAGATCCAAAGCATTGTTGTAAACTCCGTGCGAATCAAAACACATTTATTACACCCAAACTATTGTTCTCAACTGACCCCGCAAAACACTAAGTCCGGAGTTGCACAAAAGAAAATGAGTGAAATAACTAAAATTTCCTCACAAAAAATTTTCAAATGTTTGTAGAGCTTATGGGACTTAACTACGGGGTCATCAGTCCCTAAACTTACAAACTACTTATGAACTAGATTATAGTAAAGACGGCACAAACATCCATGCCCGTCGCGGTGGAGTAGCCGAGCGGTCTAAAGCGTCTCGCTGCGGAGCGCGCGGTTGCTCGCCGTGGAAGATCGAGTCCTCCCTGGGGCATGGGTGTATGTGTTGTCCTTAGGTTAGTTTACCTAGGTTTAAGTAGTTTGTAAGCTACGGACTGATGACCACTCTGTTTGGTCCAATAGATTTACAAACATTTGAACATTTGAACTTCCATGCCCTATGGGGAATTCGAACCCCCGTCAGCAGCGGCCGTGTAGACCGTGACTAGCTCGGCCACTGCGGCTGGCTTTCCTCACAATGAACATGAAGTACATTACAAATCCCACTTAATGTTTTACAAATTAGAACCGTAACTGATGATTAAACGACTTTACAACAACTTGAGCCTGCACCCTCTATGCAGTACTACATGTCCAACAGTACCGTACTTTCGCGACAAAAAGAAAAGAAAAAAAATTCTACCTCCACACTTGTGACTTCAGTGAACGTTACGATTCCCTGAACACTATCAACACTACGAATTACCTATTCTGCTGCATTTATTACCAAATTGTGGAAAAAAGGAGCAGCGAACTCCACTAGCTACCGGACATCTCGAGGTTCCTCTACCGTCTAGGCTAAAGATGGCCACTACCTGCCCCAACCGTCCGCGAATTCAGACTGCTCCGGGAAGACACGCTCTAATTGGTGGAGCAAGGAAGTGACCTTAGGGTTTAACGTCGTCGACAACATGGTCATTAGAGACGGAGCTCACGCTCGGATGTTTGGGTTAAGGACGGGGAAGGAAATCAGCCGTGCCCTTTCAATCAAATTATCTCGGCATTTGCCTGGAGTGATTTAGGGAAATCACAGAAAACCTAAATCTGGATGGCCAGAGGTGGATTTGAACCACTTTTCTCCCGAATGCGGGTCCAGTGTGTTACCATTGCGCCACCTCGTTCGGGCCGCGGGGGAGTAGCCGAGCGGTCTAAAGCGTCTCGCTGCGGAGCGCGCGGTTGCTCGCCGTGGAGGTTCGAGTCCTCCCTGGGGCATGGGTGTGTGTGTGTTTGTCCGTAGGTTAGTTTACCTAGGTTTAAGTAGTTTGTAAGCTACGGACTGATGACCACGCAGTTTGGTCCTATAGATTTACAGACATTTGAACATTTTGAACCTCGTTCGGTGATTGTTGGGAGGCAGGTGCAGCGAGGCGGACACCTTCCTTTGACAAGATCGCGAACCCACCAGCCTACCATCGATCAGCAGCAGAGCTTACGGTCACCTTTGCTCTGCGGGCTAACTATAACAGCTTCGCTGGCGAAAAGTGAATGACTCACAACCTACAACTGCCACCGTTATAGTACCTTAACCCACAGGGAAAAACAGAATCAATCACTCTTTCACGCACGCTGTGATGGGTAACTGAGGAGTGTGACATGCATATTAATGGAATAAATAAAACACAAACTGCCATCTCTGCATCTACGGCATTGCCACGAAGAAATATGCAGAGCAAACAAATCAACTTAATCCACTAAGTACTCTTAGATAAATGTAAATTACTTCGTGACCATGCTACTTGGCTGGTACAAATTATTGCACTGCTTTAAGTGAATTAAGGTGGGCAACTTAGCCCGGGTGAAGAAATGAGTCGATAGAGCAGTAACGTCTCAGCCTCACACTGTCCATGCCACGCAGTTGTGCAACTGTACTGGCCGTCCCAAGTGATCGTACACCACATTGGCGGGAAAGGAGAATGAATTTTTCACTATTTTGGAAGCCCCATGGTGCCTCGCTCTAACAAGGAAAGTACTTGGGCTCTAACAAACACATATATACCAAAATCGTATGAGAGATAACGTAAAGGTCCATTATTGCACTACTGATACTCCCACATCCGCAGAACTCTGCAGTCGTCCGTTAGAGGCCTCTGCGTGTGCCATGCCGCATTGCACTTTGACTGTCGGTTCGCCAGTAGGAAGGAAGGAAGGAAGGAATCTTAGGGTTTAACATCCCGTCGACAGCGTGGTCATTAGAGACGGAGCTTACGCTCGGATTTTTGGGTAAGGATGAGGGAGGGAAATCGGCCGTGTCTTTGAAAGGAACCATCCCGGCATTTGCCTGGAGTGATTTAGGAAAATCACGGAAAACCTAAATCTGGATGGCCGGAGGTGGATTTGTACCACCACCCTTCCGAATACGAGTCCAGTGTGTTACCACTGCGGCACCTCGCTTGGTTCGCCAGTAGGGACGGTGCAGTGTGCCTCCGAAGTTGCGTTGTGTGATGATATTTGTGTAGTGAAGCGTCAGATGGGGGTGGCGATTGCTAATCAATCCTGCTAATGTATTGCGTTTAGTTGAGATGAAGTTACGAAGAACCCTTCTTCGTGAAGATGGTATTAGTGTAGAAGATGAATCATTTGCATGCTTTCTCGCATCTGTTATGGTACAGAAATATGAGCGTAAGCTAGATACTGTTTTTAGAAACTCATAATAATGATAATACGGATGATAATGACGAACAACTCATTGCAAGCGGTAGTGCTACGGTAAGTGCGGGAAGAGGCGTTGGAAGCAGTGGCAGTGAATACCAACAGTCTTTCCGGAAGAAGGTTAAAGTTGCAACTATTATCACGGCTTTTGATGACAATTCGCTAGAGAACATGTACGATGATTATTACATAAGTTATAGTTAAGATATCTGTATTATGTATGGCGTCTACAATTACATCTACAGTGCTATCTAGAGCATGGTTGCAGAGTTTTGCAGAAAAACGACACCCACCAGCACATTGAGGTGTACGTAGAGATTCTGTAACCAAACGTTCATACAGATATGTTTGTTCGAGCCCATGTACTTTCCTTGTAAGTACAGATCGTGCAAACCTCAAGTATAGAGTTACGACAGCAAAATATCGTACTGCATGACACAGAAAATTATAAATGCAACCAATATCTGAATAGAACATGTTACCATATGTACGAGGGTGAGTCAGTAAAATAAGTCGCAAACTGCATTTACTAACCTGAAAATTGTCTTACTCCGCCTGTAAATTTGTACACTCATCGCATCGTTCGAGAAGGCTTTAAAAGCCTGGAGCTAGGAATTTTTGTGGCAGCGTTTGCACCCTATAAATGACGCTCTTGATCTGTAACTTTATTTCGTTCTTTGAACTGCTGCAATACGCAAGACGTATGTGACGTGGTGGTACATAGCTACAGTACTGTCGGGTCTATCTCAGTTTGCGAATTAATTACTGATTCACCCTTGTATACTGTGTATTGTTTGACTTTCTCTAATCTGAACTTACAAGGAAAGTACTTGGGCTCGAAAAAACATATCTGTATGAACGTTTGGTTACAGGATCTCTACTTACACCTCAATGTTCTGGTGGGTGTCGTTTTTCTGCAAAACTCTGCAATCATGCACTGTAGATGTAATTGTAGTCGTCATACGTATTGCAGATATCTTAACTATAAGTTATGTAATAACCATCGTACATGTTCTCTAGCGAATTGTCTTCAAAAGCCGTGATGATAGTTGCAACTTTAACCTTCTTCTCGGAAGACTGTTGGTATTCACTGCCACTGCTTCCATCGCCTCTTCCCGCTCTTACGGTAGCACTACCGCTTGCAATGAGTTATTCGTCATTATCATCCCTATTATCATTATTATGAGTTTGTAACAACAGTATCTAACTTATGCTCATATTTCTGTACCATAACATACGAGAAAGCATGCAAATGATTCATCTTCTACACTAATACCATCTTTACGACGAAGGGTTCTTCGTAACTCGATCTCAACTAATCGCAATACATCAGCAGTATTCATTAGCAATCGCCGCTCCATCTGATGCTTCACCACATAAATGTCATAAAACGCAACTTCGGAGGCACACTGGCGAACCGCCAGGTCAAAGTGCAATGTTGCAAGGCACACGCAGAGGCCTCTAACGGTCGACTGCAGAGTTTTGCAGATGCGGGAGTGTCACTAGTGCAATAAGGGATAATTACATTATCTCTCGTACGGTATGTGTTTGTTCGAGCCCAAGTACTTTCCTTGTTAGTGGCAACCACAACTGCGCTGATTACCCTAGGGAATCTTTCACCAGACCCAAATTTACACTCACCCACAAACTGCAGCAAATGATTCGCGGCATTTCGCCGATGTTAATGTTCGGGCACTGAATAGTATCCTCTCTAGTTTCTTAGGGTTCGGCTACTGTTGTAATGGTGTCATTAAGACAATCCTGCTCAATTGATATTAGCCTATTCCTGCTCGGCATCAATAACATTTCATCCGTCGTTTCCGCATTGTCCATTTTCGAAATAGGAACGACAGAGTTGTGATCTAGGTCTTCAAGAGGCGTCAAGCCCCAGTATGGTGAAAGTTTTCGTGTACGGCTGTGATGGTTTTATCCTAACGCATTACGTTCCTCCACGGCTGACCGTCAATGCACAGCATTGTTGTTCGTTTTTGGAGCATCATCTGTGACCAGCTTTGTGAAAGAAGTGGCAACACTTTGTGCGCAGTCCACCCATCATTTTGCACGACAATGCGCGGGCGCATACAGCGCAAGCTGTGGCTGCTCTGTTCGGTCGACAGGACTGGGAAGTATTGTACTGTACCATCCACCATACTCCCCGCACTTAAGTCCGTGTGACTTTAATTTGATTCAGAAGATGAAGGAACCACTTCGTGGCATTGGTTTCAGAACTGTTCCAGAGATTTGTCAGGTAGTGGACAACTCCATCAGGTTCTGTTAACGGTACAGTACGCCTGGCAACGTGTTATACATAACACTGGTAACTACTTTGGAGGACCGTACCAGGAGCAAACATGTAACGCTTTGTATCGGTTGTGAATAAATAGTTGCCATCATTTAATTTCAAACCGTCGTAGTAGGGGTTTTGGTCTTGATTATATAGCGGGTATTACAAAAAGGTACGGCCAAAGTTTCAGGAAACATTCCTCACACACAAAGAAGGAAAATATGTTACGTGGACATGTGTCCGGAAACAATTTCCATGTTAGAGCTCATTTTAGTATTTCTTTTTAAATGTAAATTGAAATAATTCGTGCAGACAATTGTCAAAATACCCAATTGTTTCGTTAGTATGTACTTTACTTCCTCGATTCACGTCAATAACACAGATTTTATGTGAACGTTTGGGCAGGAATTGTCGGTGATGTCTTGATTGGGCCTCATATTCTTCCACCTACGCTCACTGGAGCAAGTTATCATGATTTCATACGGGATGCTCTACCTGTGATACTAGAACATGTGCCTATATAAGTACGACACAACATGTGGTTCATGCACGATGGAGTTCCAGTACATTCAGTGGACGTGTTCGTACGCTTCTCAACAACAGATTCGGTGACCGATGGATTGGTACAGGCGGAGTAATTCCATGCCTCAACGCTCTCCTGACCTCAATCCTCTTGACTTTCATTTTTTGGGGCATTTGAAAGCTCTTGTCTTCGCAACCCCCGTTCCAAATGTAGAGACTCTTCGTGCTCGTATTGTGGACGACTGTGATACAATACGCCATTCTCCAGGGCTGCATAAGCGCATCAGGGATTCCATGCGACGGAGGGTGGATGCATGTATCCTCGCTAACGGAGGACATTTTGAACATTTCCTGCAAAAAAGTGTTTGAACTCACACTGGTACGTTCTGTTTCTGTGTGTTTCCATTCTATGATTAATGTGATTTGAAGAGAAATAATAGAATGTGCTCTAACATGGAAATTAAGCATTTCCGGATACATGTCCACATAACATATTATATTTCATTGTGTGTGAGGAAGGTTTCCTGAAATTTTGGCCTTACCTTTTTGTAACATCCTGTAGATGGGGGCAGGAGGAACAGATGTAGCCGGATGGCTAAGTGAGAAGAGGTCTGTGGGTCTGGGATTTGCCGACAATTCATACTTATTGAATCCATCATTAATGGTGGAACCGGGACTGCGGCTATTTAAGATTAGGTAGGGTATAGGACACCGACAGCCGTATGTTTAATAGAAACATTTATTCCTTAACTACCAGTTTTGGCCTTCCACTATGCCATCTTCAGGCCCCTATATCGGAGTATTATATCCATTAAATAGGGATCGAAACTGGTAGTAAAGGAACAAATGTTTCTGTTATACAAACGGCTGTTGGTGTCCTACTCCCTACGTAACAATTCATAGAGGCTGTATCACGAAGACAGGACAGATTCGAACACGTGTGGTAAACAGGCGAGGCTTTCGGAAAGTGACTTTCTGTGTGCGTAGGGGAGACTGGAGTAATGGTAGTTCCTCAAGGGGCACTTAAAGGGAAGTGTTCGTAAACTTTACAACTTGTCATTACTTAAAGCTTCCGGGCGGAGATGCCGTGGCCCATACATAAGTCAGGGAGATAGATCGTGCACTACGCCCTAGATTGACAACCAGGACGGACGAGGAACGACAACAACCAAAGGGGAAAGTTTTTCTACCATTTATCAGTAAGGTCACTGATCGTATTGGAAAGCAAGTAAGATGTGGAAACTGTTCTCAGACCAACCACGAAAATAAAAGAATTTTTAAGATCTGCAAAAGATAAGCGACATCCGCTGGCTACACCAAGTAATCCCCTGCAGTTGTGGACAAGTTTATATAGGTACAACTAAAAGAAGTGTCAAAACTCGTTTGGGCGAACACAAAAGGAGCTGCCGCCTCGGACATACTGATATATCGGCTGTAGCGGAACAGGTGTATCAAGAAGGTGACCACGAAATAAAATGTAACGAGACGTCCGTCATAGCAAAGACGTCGCATTATTATGCTCGTTTGTACAGAGAGGCCATTGAGATTTTTAAACATGGAAATAATTTTAACAAAAAAGAGGAAGGTCTCAAACTTGATAAGGTATGGATGTCAACACTGCAACAACAGCATGACAATCGATTAATTTCAATCGAGGAAGTTGGCAATAGCAGAGACCACAGCACAGCCGACACCACGTGACTGACAGCGGCGCCCTCTGTTACTTTCAACCTCGATCTCAGTAGAAACAATATCTTTGTCCACAGCGATGAACACTCCTCCTCCAGTTGTATCAGATCTATCTTTCCGATATACATTCCACGCTTCGCTAAATATTTCTGAACTTGCCACATCATCATTTAGCCAGCTTTTGGTGCCTAAAACTATCTGAGCGCAATAACTTCCATGCAGCGCTGCAAATTCGGGAACTTTGTTTCTAATACTCTGTAAGTTCGCGGCTAATATTTTGATGTTCGAATTTTTGTTCCGAACGTGGCCTGAATTCGCTGTTTGAATGCTGACAGTCGAGTGCTCATCAGAGTTAGCGCCTAGCCTAAAAAAAACCATGTGCACTCCACAAGTACTTTGCTACCCGAGTAGCCGCTTCCTTAGTGTAGTGCACCCCTGATCTATCTAGGGGCACCCTACAATTACCCACCCGATAACGCAGATCCAGAAATCTGCAGCCATGACTGTCACAGAGTCGGCGAAGCCTCTGGTTCAGACCCTCCACTCGGCTCCAAACCAAAGGACCCCGATCAACCCTGGGAACAATGCTGAAAATCGACAGCTCTGCTTGCACCCCGCGTGCGAAGGCAGCAGCCTTCACCAATTCCGCCAGCCGCTCGTAGGACCTGAGGATGTCCTCAGAATCCAAGCGACAAGCGTCATTGGTGCCGACGTGAGCTACGACTTGCAGTCGACTGCACCCCGCACCCTCGATAGTCGCCGGCAACGCCGCCTCCACATCTCGGATGAGGCCCCCCGGCAAACACACCGAGTGCACGTTGGAATTCCTTCCAGATCTGGACGCTATCTGCCTAAGGGGCTCCATCACGCGCCTGACATTGGAGCTCCCAATAACTAATAATCCCCTCCCCCCGTGCACCTGCTCGGACCCTGCTGAAGGAGTGGCCACACTTTCACTCACAGGACGAACGGGCGCGGACGGACGTCCAGCCTCCACATTGGCCTTCCGCCTCGAGCGACGCGAACGCCGTACAACCCGCCACTCCCCTTGCGGAAAAGGCGGCTCGACGACGTCCGGTGCACCTGAAGGTGCCTCGGTAGCAGGGACAGAGAGCGTAGCGTGAGACACCTGAGGTGTCCCACTCGACGCACCAGACTCCCCACCATCGCTGCACCCCGAGACAGCAGCCTGAAGACGGCTGACCGTAGCCAACAGCACGCTCAGCTGTTCGCGAACCGCGGCCAAATCCTCCTGTGTCCGCACACAGCAGGCACTCATCCTATCCATCCTATCGATACAATTAACAGCAATTAACAACTTTAAAGAAGCCTAGTACTCTAATGAAGGCGGCTGGCTGCTGACTTAACTGTGGTCAGTGGTAACTACACTGTCGAATCAAGAAAACTGAGTCCGGCAGCTTTAGCGCTGTTAACGCTGCGGCACTCGTGGAAGCTGGCACTGGACTGACTGATAACGAGCTTAGTAACGGTCTGACTTGTTTTGAAATACACCGGTCAAAGACGAAGACTAAACACAACGGTATTTATCAAATACGATAGAATAAACTATTAAAACAGTAGTACAACGAAATCTGCAAGTACGCAGGAATAAACCTCTTAAAACAGTACTACCGAAAATGAACTAGACTGGCAAATTAAATTTGTCACAAATTAAATTCAGATACTTAGCGCTGTTAACGCCGCGGAACTGGTGACAGCTGGCACTGGACTGACTGATAACGAGCTTAGTAACGGTCTCTGACTTGTTTTGAACTACACCGGTCAAAGACGAAGACTAAACACAACGGTATTTATCAAATACGATAGAATAAACTATTAAAACAGTAGTACAAACGAAATCTGCAAGTACGCAGGAATAAACCTCTTAAAACAGTACTACCGAAAATGAACTAGACTGGCAAATTAAATTTGACACAAATTAAATTCAGATACTTAGCGCTGTTAACGTCGCGGCACTGGTGACAGCTGGCACTGGACTGGTAGTGCAAATGAGTAGGTAAAACAATCCCATAATGTTCGAATACAGCTTTAGTAGTGACCTTCTTGATGCAGTCGCGTTGTTCAAATATCTAGGTCTAACATAGCAGAGGGATATGAAATGGGACGACATGTAAGGACAGTTGTGAGTAAGGCAGACAGCCGACTTCGGTTTATTGGGAGAATTTTGGCAAGATGTACTTCATCTGTAAAGGAGACCCGTATAAAACGCTTGTACGGCCACGTCTTGAGTATTTCTCAAGTCAACATTCATAGAATATATGACATCAACTGCGATTGGGCAAAGCTGAAAATGTGTACCCAGCCGGGATTCGAAGCCGGCTCTCCTGCTTTCTAGGCAGTTGCGCTGACCCCTACACCACTGGGGACACAGTGATCACCGCACCTGCAAGGACTACCTAAGCACTGCCTAGAAAGCAGGAGATCCGGGTTCGAATCCTGGCTTGGTACACATTTTCAGCTTTTCCCAATCGCAGTTGATGCCATATATTCTATGAATGTTGAATAATAACAACTGCAGGATCAGAAGTGACGTCTGTTCTCTCGGAACAGACGCCACATGTATATATATTGCTCAATTGTTTTGGACCCGCAGCAGATCAGTTTAAAGGAAGACATAGAGGCGAGCAGCTAGGTTTGTTACTGGTAGGTTCGACCAATGCACGAGTGTCACAGAAATGCTCCGGCAACTCAGTTGTGGAACGCTGGAGGAAAGACGTTCTTTTCGAGAAATTTTTTTGAGGAAATTTACACGGCCGGAAATTGAAGCTGAGTGTAGAACGATCTTGCTGCCGCCTTCTTTCATTTCGCATAAAGACAAGAAAAAATAGGGCTCATACAGAGTGACGTGGACATTTTTCCCTCGTTCTGTTTGGGAGTATGATTGGATAGGAAATTCCTAGTAGTGGTACAGCGTACCCTTCGCCACGCACCTTACGGTGGATTGCAGGTATATACGTTGATGTAAGAAAGGTCCGACACGATATTTCTGAGGTATCCCATGTCACCTCCTTGTAAAATTAAAAGTTCTTCTTCATTCAGCCCTTGTGGTATGCGTGATGTAATGATTCCTCGCCCCTCATCAATGAGTGCCAGCACACGAAGAGCAGTGGTTGCGCTGGAGGCCGAGTCAATTGCGCTCAATGGCACGTGACGTCCATACAGAGGGCGCGCTCCTTGTGAACAATCATAAGCGGCCAATGTATGCGCAGCGCGGTGCGCAGGTCGGACGCACGAAGGGAGCCGCACAACGAGACCTGACTGCCGACGTTCTCTGCTGTACGCCGGCACCTCTGTGGCTGGAGAGACGGCCGCGGTGGCCGAGGAGACTGAGGCGCTCCAGTCACGGTCTGCACGGCCACTACGGTCGGAGGTTCGAATCCCCCCTCGGGCATGGATAATTGTGCCGTCCTTAGTCTTAGCTAGTTCATAAGTAGTTTGTAAGCTTAGGGACTGATGACCCCGTAGTTAAGTCCCATAAGCTCTACAAACATTTTTTGAGCACTCTAGATGTTGTGCTTGTCCACAATCGTATTGGGTTCTGGATAAAAACGAAGGTACTGTCACTCTCAGCGTTAAGAAAACAGTGACGTTTTGCGACACTGACTTCGGAGATAGTCGGGTAGCACTCACAAGGAAAGTACTTGGGCTCGAACAAACACATATACACCAAAATAGTGGCAGAGATAATATAAAGGTCCCTTATTGCACTAGTGGTATTTCCGCATTTGCAAAATTCTGCAGTTGTCAGTTATAGGTCTCTGCGTGTGCCATGCCCCATTGTACTTTGACCTGTCGGTTTGCCAGTGGGGACCAGTAGGCACGGTGCAGTGTCCTTCTGAAGTTGCATTTTGTGACGTTGTGTAGTGAAGCGTCAGATGGGTCAGCGATTAGTAATCAATCCTGCTAACGTATTGCGATTGGTTGAGATGAAGTTTCGAAGGACCATTCTTCGTGAAGATGGTATTGGTGTAGCAAATGAATCATTGGCATGTTTTCTGGTATCTGTTATAATACAGAAATATGAGTGTAAGTTAGAAATAGTAACTGTTGTAAGACTAATAAATAATGATAATGATGATGTCTGGAGACTGAGGCGCTCCAGTCACGGTCTGCATGGCCACTACGGTCGGGGGTTCGAATCCCCCCTCGGGCATGGATATTTGTGCCGTCCTTAGTTGTAAGTAGTTTGTAAGTTTAGGGACTGATGACCCCGTAGTTAAGTCCCATAGACTCTACAAACATTTGAACATTTTAATCTCTGGATTGCGAATGGCGTCTACAATTACATCTACTGTGTCTAGAGCATGATTGCAGAGAGAAAAACGAAACCCACAAGCAAATTGAGGGGTACCTGATAATTCTGTAACCAAAGATTCACACATACATATTTGTTCGAGCCCAAGTACTTACCTTGTCAGATGAGGCGTGTATTATATGCTGTGGCCAAATGACGATTTGATCATCAAGTTTCGGGTGTCATCGTAGCACCATTCACACTGTAAGTACTTTTCTCTTAGATTAAATCCCATATCCCTTTCAGGCCCTGCACGCACAATTGTGCGGGTCTAGTTTTCCTCTCTTTCTTTGTCTGTGATTCATACTAGGAAGTTCAGGCCTGCATCACACAGTCGTGGATGGACTTTGGTGCCGTGAGTAACTTGTTTTACTTCCATGTTTCTACACTGGGTGGCACCAGCAGTCGGTGAATTCCTACTACACTTACAATGGCGGCAAGAAAGCACACGTTCGGAGGTTTGCCTATATTGTTGTTATATAAATATGGTTTCGTTCATTTTAATAACATGGATCGACTGAAGATAGATCATTTTATGTAAATATCTCTTACATATTTAAATTTTTAAAATTATTGGAGGTATAATAACAATAGCACATGCACAATTGTGCGTGTTGGGTCTCATGTCATATTTTTGTGATAATGACTTGTTGACAAGATGTTGATATCCTTATTTTTTTTGACATGTGAAGCTATAATATTTCACAGCCAGTTGATTTTATATGATCCTGTGATGTTAATATGTCATTTCTTTCAAAATATCACCCAATCTGGTAATTATCACGAACCGAATTATAAAGGTTACTGGTGCAATTTAAGAATCTCTGATTCTGCAATCGCTGCTTTAGTCACCTCGTCAGATGTGGAGGATTTAAGCAATGATCACGATACCGTCGATTCCACTTGGCTCCCAACAGCAAGAAATAATGCCTAAAACTTATGGGAAACTTCGCATGGATCGTCCTCTTCAGGTGAAGATTTTGGAGAAACATTTGCTTCAATACGCAATGAAAATGATGGACATGGCATCGGTGAATTTAAGCTTCAGTACAGTTATTACAGTAACGCTAATGAAGTGCGACGAAAAGACATACTTGATCTTCTTGAATTCCGGATGGCTGTGGAGATTATCTGATCTCAGCGCCAAATGGAATGTCATTCGTTGTCGAAGAGCATGATGGAGGTGAACAAGACGCAGATATAGCTCGAAAGAAACGCTCCACCTTGCACAGACAAGCGAGTGGACAAATTTGATCATTGGCCTATTGTTGATGACTTAAAATCTGCAAGATGTTGTAGCAGATGCGGTTGCAACTGGCGTAAAAGAACATGAAAAGTGTGATGTGTACTTTTGTTTATCAAAATATGCAAATTGTTTTCGCTTGTATCATGTGAAGAAATGAATATAAAGGCATGTTGCTGTACGATTATGCAATCCTTCTTTTACAACATACACGAGTCGCAGACGCAACGGCAGGATTATGATGATGATCCGGAAGATCGAAAAAAAAAAAAAAAAAATCATAATAATGAACATTCGCAACTGTTGGTTGATAATCAGGTAACATTGCGGCTAAATTTTTCCTTCACTGTTTCCAAGACCTTGTGATGATCATACCTATTTGTTAGAATAGGACTGTCACAACCCCAACACAAGTTTATGGAATATTCCATCGGTACTTGGAAGAACAAAGACTTATTAAAAACTAAAATACCTAGTATTTTAGTACTATCTGTTTAGTACGAAGTTATCTGACGATGAGCTAAGAAGCCGAAAGCTGCTAATAACAAACAAATAAAAAACACTGTGGAACAAAAATACTACGTATTTAAGTTTGTAATACCCAACGCAAGTTCTAATTATTATAATGTTTTAAATTTCATCACCTGCTTCGCTAATACAGACAAAACTCCTTTGTTGATCAGCTTCTTCACAATGTCATTGTTGTCTTGAAATTAATTTGGTGACCCGGGTTTTTGGTAGTAAAATGAAGTACATTGTTGCACTCTTTACTTTTATTTATCATCTTCAAATACACGAATTGCATCGGAAACAGATATTACAGCATGCTGTTACAATCATTGAGACGGAGCTAACTACAGACTGTGCCAATGTAAGACTGACTGTGATTTGTCGCAACTGTATTTATAGAAAATGCTAGTTTGTAGAGAGTTCCAGAAAAAAGTTGGTACAACCACAACCGAGAATTATGCTTCCGTAATTGAACTATGCTCCTTTCACAATTAAGATAGACATCAGATTAATCAGGACAAACAGTACACAATTCATACAGGTTTCCAGTCAAGATCACGTTTCTATTTCTTAGGGTGACTGGTTTCGACGTTACTCAGTTGCCATGTTCTGATCTATAACCATAAAGTTTGTACAAAACAACTTATTTCCCAAAGATAATAACAAAAAAATTTTCTCAATATACCAAGTAAACATATGTGGTGCGTACCTCCTATGTTACAAATTTCATGCTACCGTTGTATGCATTTATACAAACATGAAATGCAGACATTGCTGGTAAAGTTGAATACATCATTAGATCTACAATATACGGTTGTACAAGAATTACTGAGTGCAAGGTATATAAAGTACTAACAAGCAGAAAGACAGAGGTATTGCATATGTATAGCTAAGCTCATGAAAAAACGTAGACTTTCCCCCGTTGGAATGTCGCATATAGTTAATAACCTACATTTAATATTTTTGTGCAAACATATCTTACAGATCGTGTGGTCTTTACAAAATTGTTTCATAAATTAGCGTGTAATACTTCTCTTAAGGGTAGTAGTCTGGTGAGCCATCACAATCTGTTTATTCTTAAGCTATTGAACTTTTCACTAAAATTATTTATGTAGGTCAAGGGTAAAATTATTATAAATAAAATGCATTATATAAAAAGGTCATAAAACCCCAACTATTTGTAGGCTCCTGTCATGAAGGCTAGCAGCTTGGGTTACAAGGGAGCAATTACTTAAAGGTATTAACATATTGATGTGATAAACATGGGCCATGCCAGTATATAGTGTAATAACACCCTGCATGGATGTTGTTATAAATAACCAACATTACTTGAGATTTATAATAAAGAAAGAAATACCAATAATATATAGATCTGTGACATAACCACAGTAAATATGTGCCTTAGATATAATTGTATGTATCTTAAGGTCTGTGTTATAATTTATAAATCTGGGATCCCATTCGGTTTTTACTTTGCCTCAACCCTCGTATTTGCAAAACATGATTATTTGCTTACATAATTAAAATTGTTAAATAATAAAGCAGTCACATAGTTTCATTACAAACTGATTATGTCAAACTGCATAAGATACAGTACAGAGCTTGAAGGAATGGCTGTAATTATATTGTTGTAGTAATACTGGTAAATGTATCATATTACAACAATGTTATCATTATTACAAGATTTTTTATAAACCGTAGTTAAGCGAATGTAATTTGGCAGTTACGTATGTTTGATCCTAAACAGACGAATGGTGAAACGGCAATGGTTACTGTGGCATCTTATCTTATATGTATGAAGTTTTAAACAAGGCTTTAACTTATGTAGCCTATAACGAACATTGCACTAACTTTTCATCTTAAAGTCGTAAGTGTGGTTGACAGACAACAGAAGTACTGCCGAGTCCCAGCACGACATACTGAACGTCTTATTTTTTGGTCACACAACACACCGACCAGAGAAAAAAAGGGGGGGGGGGACGTGAGTTTCACATTATACTATGTGCACTGCACTGTGTTGCATTGTTGCGGACGTTTTTTTTTAATTTGCCGCCTCATATACCGCGACAATTACACGCCATTTATTTCAATTGTTCCGAAGTAGCTTGACCTCATAGCAGTGGCGGCACAGTAACATGATTTTTTAAAATTACATTGTTTCAAGAAAGGTTAAATTCTTTAGAGTTAGTGATTGTGACAGTTCAGAGAGTTGTATTTACGCACTTTCAACTTGAAGTAGTAGCACATCGCAAAAAAGAGGACATTTCTCCATTTTGTTAAAAACCCGGCCGGACCATTTTTAGGATCCAAAAAAGAGGACATGTCCGGGTACAAGAGGACGTCTGGTAACCCTAGCGATGGGACGGGGTAATACAGGAAAAATTTCCATTAGATCCTTCAAAAGATCATAACAACTCTCATATTCCCTTCAAAAATCTATCTAAGAGCATTTCACAGTTAGTTGCTATGAGGTAGTTAATACGTTGCAAGGCAACTTCATCAACGAACCTGGACCGTGCCGTTGAACTCGTTTCCGAAGTCCCCTACCCGTCATATAACACAGAAATTAGTTTTCAAATTTAATCCACAGTCACAAAGCAAGTTCTTATACCCACGGCAAAGAGGGAAATGTTTTGCAGCACCTAAGTATACTTTTAAATCTTACGTACACCAATGTAAGTCTCAGTCGATATATGTCACAATCGATCTAGTTCCACAGTTTGCTGAATCGAAAAAAATATCTTACTTCAGTATATTCCTTTCATAAACACCAAATAACTCACCGACTAAAAAACACAGTCAAAATTCTCAATTGTCTTCACAAAGACATGAATAAGTCCTATCTCGAAATAAATTTGTAATCTTCTTTCCTGTAATTCTCACCAGTCAAACATAATACTTCTCCATAAGTACGATTTATACCAAATTTCATAGAGTGGCTAACACGCGGCAACTTGTGTAAACTCGGTCGCCATATTTTTCGTGGTCAGTACACTTGACAGGAGTCTGCCTATCGTATGTTGTTCTTGAGCTTGAAGCATTGTATATAGTGTATAATGTATTTAGTGCGTATTGTCTGTAAGATATTTGCTGCTGAAATATGTCTAAAGTGTGTTCAATATTTAAATGCACAAATCAGAGTGATAAAACGACAAGCACGTCATGCAATAACACCAAATGTTTTGCCTTGTTTGAGCTCAGTCTGTCTGTACTCAGACAAAATTCCTGACTAATGGCACTTTGCTGCCCCAAGAGTGAAGCTTCAGATGATGTATCCTGCAATTTCCTTGAAGTGCACACCATAAAAAATGCTCCATTTTCTACCTAGTGTTATTGTGTTTTTGATACATTTCTTCTTCTGTGGTTGATGAAAACACACTTTTGACTGTCTACACCTTCTTTAAAAATATTTTGTTGTTGACAGTAACTGATCGAGCATGGTTGACATGTAACCAGTGCAAAGTGTGGAAGCAATAGTAACAGTCGGAATTTTTTTTTACTTGTATATATCTGTGTTCTTTACTCGAAATATCTACTTATTTCATCGTGGCAACAACGAAAGTTATTTATAATATGTTATTTCGGTGTGGAATGCTTTTGTGACAGCTGACCCAGGCGCATTTTTATTGTAGTATTCTGTTCGTCTTTGCATTCAAGTTTCACGCACCAAATGTTACTTCTTTCAGCATGTCGACAAGGAAAGTTAAGTTATTAGCGACGCCATATTTCCAAGTGGAATGCTTTTGTGGCAGATAAGGAAGGTGAATTTTTCACTGCAGTATTTTGTTGTCACTTTCGTTTTTGTACTCAAATTTCGTCCAACAAAGGCCACAACCAAACCCTTCGACAGAAATCTTACTCGTTTTTAGACTTCATTCGTTTAGTAAACACAATATAAATGTAAACTAGACTTTATGAAAGCAGTTATTACACATATTAACAACAGATGCAAATCCGGGTCATGGTTGTTCGTCGTAACAATTACTGTTCACTGTATGTTTCGCGGCTAGTTTTGACCATGTACTTGCATTAAAATCAACACGAATATTTTTACAGTGGCACCTTCATCGTTATTGCAAACCTCAGCTAACTGTTATACTTCGAACTGAAACTGTATTACTGTCAGGTTCGTGATATTTTATTACCGCATTTTTAAAGAATATATTACCAGTTTTGTCAATTCGCAACTTCGATAAAGTCTGACGAACCCTGATGCACATGAATATTCAATAGTCAGACTATATTTAAAACGTGTAACAGTAAATAGGTAAAATTCTCGAGTGGATGTGGCTTACCAGCTGTCAGCTGATACCCCAAATAACATGGCGGACGCCAGTTCAAACATGGCGGACCTATCGCCACTCTATGAAATTGTAGCTCTTTGATTTATACACACTGTTTTATTTATTTATTTTTTAAAACACCTCTTATTTTTCATACAACGTATGAGGTTACACATTAGCTCATACTCTGTCTTTACAGTACAGTTATATCTTTATAACAATTCGTAAATCTTCTGAAAAGGACGCTCGATATCCCGCAATAGAGAAGGCGCAGAGACGCCCGCCGCCTCGTGGCTGTCGGCTATTATAACTACGGATGATTTTATGTTTGATGTTTGACGTCGGTCGGGGCTGCGGTGACGCTGTTCCTGTTCATTGCGACACGTCGGTCGACAATGAAACATACAAACCAAACACAAACATTTTTTTTTAATATGATGTCTCATAAAAATCACACATATGAAAAATAAATTATTTATACATCAACTTAGGAAAAGAAGCTATCTCATGAATCCTCTTCAAAGCAAAGCTTAGATAAGGGAGTAGGGCTCGCAAATTTCGTCCCACCACAAATGACCCTAATACTTTTACATACATAGGCACAAAGGGTATCGAATACTTCATTAATCAAGACAAATGGTTTCCGTGGGGCTAAATCCATTACAGCCTCCAAAAACTTTGTTAATTGTGTATGCATAGCTAAGTACGAAGGGAGCTAGGACCATTACTATATTGTAAGTGCATTTTTTAAACCCTGACGCCATTATTTTTAATTTTATATTTAAGGAAATATTCAATACAGTCCTGTAAGTATGAATAAAAAATTTTGAAATATCTTGGTCGCTCTGTTTTTATTTTATTATTACGCGTTTCGATACATCATCATCAGATAACTTTTTTTAAAAAAGGATGGTAATTAAAATACATCTTCTTGGAGATGACTATAAACCACCATCATGGTTGTCTAGTCAAGGTGTGTCGACTAGAATCTCTCTTGAGTTTGGCATGAGGTTCTAGTCGACACACCTAGACTAGACAATCACGATGGTGGTTTATATTTTAGTTAGTCATCTCCTATAAGATGTAATTTAATTACCATCGTTTTTTTTAAAAATGTTATTTGATGATGATGTATCGAATGCGTAATCTATAAATGTGAATGTCTGTTCGGTGTACGCTTATCACGTCCGAACGACAAGACGCATAGACTTAAATATTTGTACAGTTACTAATTTATCCCTGAGGAAGGTTTTAGGCATGGTTTTATGGCGATCTGATTGATATTTAGTAATTTGAAGAATATAACGCGAAATGTAGAACAATAATTACTCTTTTAAAATTATATTTACTCTTTGAAAATTATTTTATTGGTTGCATTGTTGCTTGAGGGTTGATAATGATAAAAGGGTGGGTGTATTGGGAAGGAAAGTTATCGGTATATATAAAATTCTACATGTGTGTGTGTTAATATTTCGCTCTGCAGCGAAACTTAGGAACGAATGGTCTGTGTATAAGTGTTCTCTGAAGTCTCCCGATGTACACCAAAGCAGTTCCATGTCGATAGGTATAAGGGGGTGGAAGATATGGTGGTTGAAAGTCGTCAAATTATAAAAAAAATTCGGATTGAAGGCCAAAGATGACGTTTGTGAGTCTATAGCAAGGAGTTTACATACAGCGAAACGTGATGCCACAGACCATATCTTTGGTCTATGCGTGCTACAATTTCCTTAGCTCTTTCTCTGTAAGGATAAGCATACGAATAAGGAAATATAAGAATAAACAAATAAAGCAGTAAAAAAAATTATTTTACTACATCTCTTTAAAAAATCGATTTGACGTTTCGTGCATTACATCAAGTGATCGATCTGTGATATTATTACAATCATTATTGTTGAATTTCGTGATTGGATTCTTCGAAACGATTGCATTTGTACGTGTGATTTGATCTATACTACTTACTTTCCTGATAATGTTGATTAAAAATGTTTGTTTCTAAAGAAGGTATTGTATTTTATTTCATCCTACAAAACCAATCTCATGGTACACTACTGAAAGATAGCTTATCTGTCATAATCAACCAACACGTAAGCGGAGTCGCGGGTTTAAGCTAGCAATAAAATAAAAATAGTGCAACCAAGACATTTCAAAATTTTTATGCATGCCAACGCATGGTCGCTGTCCACAAAAATGGATGGTTTTATGAACCAAGTGATAAGTCCTGTAAGTGGAAAGTTGAGTACTCACACAAAAATATTTCTTCAGCTCCACTAGTTCAAGCAGCAAACGAGCTCGACTAATTTTCTTGCTATGTTATTTGCTGATCGCTGCATTCACTGCGCCTGAGGCGTAAAAAGCCATTACACAGTTCACTTACTCCGAGAACTGCGATCGTGAATAACCAGCTTCCAGAAATGATGCGAGCACTCCCAGGTAGAGCTCCTAAATACCCAGACTGAATCGTCCGCCATGTTTTCCCCAACATGCTTGGAATCGCGCTGCACTAACAGCGTAGAGGCGCATGCCCTGCCATCTTTCACAAACGATTTTGCAAAAACTAATGGGTAGAAATATTTAATTTTTTCGCTACTTAAATTTTTTATGTCAGCATTGTGACGAAATGCTCGTCATTTGGTTAATAGTCATAGTTAATAAGATATTGGCTTCAAAATAAGAGACTGCGCTACATGAAGAAAAGTTTGCAGTAAAAAATAGAGGCTGCTATGATATTCCCTTTGGTGATTGTGGCACCATATGTTGCTGTCGATGAAACTTTCCTAATGGATTGAATTTTATTTTCGACTTAGGAGGAGATCTTTACCTTTCACTCATACCGCTAAACTTTATTTTATTTAGCGCACTCATTTCCGATGGCGATAAGGTCAGAATGAATCATTGCGTATCTCATACACGGTTAGAGGTATCAAAATGATATTCTGACAAATGATAACATGCGAAGAGGGGAGTATTTTGCCACATGGTGACTACGCAAAACTTCATTAACTGTCGCATTATTCAAGGGAATACAAAGTTGTAGAATGAAAAAGAGTAAAGTTAGTGATTTATTATTAAATTTGCAGATATTCCTTCGTCACTCATGTGGTGTCGCACAAGTACAAAGTGCGCGCCACTTACTTTCGCCGCGCGCCGCCATGCACGCACGGCGCGGCGTTCTCACGACGACAGCCACGAGCGCCCTCTGCGACAACGCCGCTCGTGGCCACCACTGAAGGACATCGGCCACTTCGGACTGAGATAGCAACGAGTTAGGACCTTCGTAATCAGATAGGCACCAGTGAAGACTTTGCTATCGTACAGGCACTAGGCAGGCCTCTAACAACTATGTATCAACATTCTGCAGTACTATGTAAAAGTTAAGTATTGTTACATTCTGTTCAATATATATATTTTTCTAATTTACTCGAGTGTTTATAGTTTCTGGCTGCTCCCCTCCGTACCTGCACCAGCGTGCTGTCTTTGTTACTGTGTCGGTCTCGTTCCACTCGGCCACCGACACCTACGACGAGGCTGGGACACAAAAGCGGCGACGAAGTTGGGATACAAAAACTCACAAATGTTTATTTCTTTGCTTCTTGTTCATTGTGTTTCAGAGCTACAACTCAGTTTCCAAAACCTAATAGGAGTTACATTTCCTTCAGTTTAAAGCCTAGCAGTAACAGAACGGAAGTTACTAGATCTAATGAAGATATTATATGAGAATACTTGAAAATGACAGATAGCAAGGATCTCTTCACTAACAAACGAACTGACTTGTTCTCATTTCCTCACATAATAAAGCACTCTGTATTGAGATATTTAGAATATCGTATTCATATTAATGAAAAACTGAAATTGCTTATTACATAGAGACACAGCAGTTTTGTAGTGCGCAAATATTAAATTTAATGGGTTAAAAGAAGTCAGTACCAGTTTCTTCAAGTATGGGTGTTATGCAGTAACAACATGTGCCTAATTATTAGGAGCTCTAATACGGAAGACGTGTTACTACTAGACGGCGGGCGGATCCCACTGCGTTATACGAGGTACGTCCAGAAAGTAAGTTCCGTTTGGTTATATATACCGATACAGATACAGAAAAAATATTTATTGTGCAAAAATCTACAACTGTTAAACTACTTTTCCACATAGCTGCCGAAATTTTGTAGGCACTTGTCATAGCGTGGCACAAGTTTCTTTATGCCTTCTTCATAGAAGGTTGCCGCCTGTGTATTTAGCCATGTGGTAGCATGTTCTTTTAGCTCGTCATCATAGTTGAAATGTTGACCCCCAAGGACAGATTTTTAGGTGTAAGAAGAGGTGAAAGTGGCTAGGAGAGAGGCCCGGGCTGTACGGATGATGATCAAACACGTCCCCGTAAAAGTTGTTTGGTCACATTCGCCACATGAGGTCGGGCACTATCGTGGAAACAAACGTCACCTTTTGATGGAAATCCTCTTCTTACACCTAAAATTTGTCCTGTCAACACTTCAACGATAACGAGCTGAAAGAACATGCTACCACATGGCTAAATACACAGGCGGCAACCTTCTATGAAGAAGGCATACTGAAACTTGTGCCACGCTATGACGAGTGCCTACAAAATTTTGGCAGCTATGTAGAAAAGTAGTTTAACAGTTGTAGATTTTTGTACAATAAATATTTTTTCTATATCTGTACACTTTTTATTTTATTATTTTTTTTTTTTTATTTTTTTTTTTTTTTATATATATATATAACCAAACGGAACTTACTTTCTGGACGTACCTCGTATTTAACGCACATTATCTCAAATTATACATTTCTCACAGAGTTTCTGTTTGGAGAGGATGAAAATTTGATGTATTTTGAACATTTCATTCGCTTAATGTGTTCACCTAACTTCAACAGAAAAAAAGTTCCTGGCATGTCGAAAATTCCGTAACGTCGTTAGAAAGTGCATGGTCGTAAACTATCAGTATACGCTGTTTATAAATTATTGCCATAAACAAAACTAAAAAGAAAATGTAGTGTAGTTCTTAACGAAGACATTGATGACAGTTCCACGTTCATACAGTGAGTAGTTTGTGAGTGTAAGCGAGTTGAATGAAACGCGAGGTAAAGCGTGAGCTTCGTCCGCAACGTGGCAACTCCTACAGCTTGGGAAAAAAATGGCGGACAATTCAGCTCGGGTTCATACTCCCAGGTGTACTCTCCCCGGGAAAGCCGCTTTTGTTTTCACGAGCCCGAAAGGAACGCAGTTGGCGCGGGGCCTAGGAAGTCATAAAATTCATTTCGTAACGGTTCCGGCAACTTTTTAGCTGCGCCCGCTCAGCCGCATTGATTTACGGCTGTCATTTGTTTAGGAGTGGGCCGCCGGAGTCCGGCCGTCGTTTTTGTGACGTCAGACTACACGACGCAGGACCGCGGGTTGCCGGGGAGTTGCGCAAAAACTGGAGACGCGGTCTGCGAGCGAAACGCAGCGGTGCGTGCGAGCACGTCCACAGAACACACACCTCTGTCCACCCCACAAGGCCAGGCTGGGCTCCTGAACTGCCGACAAGTATGTGCCACAGCCTGAGAAGTAGTGAGGTGCCCAGAAGTGCAGGAGGAAACAAACTGCAACTTTAAGGTTGTCATCGTGCACAATCGGGCATCCTGCCGGTTATTCGCGTCTTTTCTCGCACGATATTTCAACTGCGTACCTTCCAGTCTTCTTCAGGTGCTCCTGATACTGATACCACAGTGGGAGGGAAGTGCGGCCCACTGACAAGGAAAGTACTTGGGATCGAACAAACACATATACACCAAAATCGTATGAGAGATAATATAAAGGTCCCTTATTGAACTAGTGATACTCCCGCATCTGCAAAACTCTGCAGTCGTCCGTTAGAAGCCTCTGCGTGTGCCATGCCGCATTGCACTTAGTGATGGGACAACCTACTGTTTTTAACAACCGATTGGTCAATCGGTTGTTATTTCGTTCAGTCGGTTTTTTTTTAGTCGAATGAAACAACCGAATGAAAATAGTCTCTGTGGCCATATGAATGTTTTCACTCGCTGGCAGGGTTTGAGTGGTTCCAGTCGATGCGAAACAATCGAATGAAACTAGTCGCTATCGGGTGCAGCCGCTATATGAATGTTTTCACTCATTCAGTAGGTTTCAGTGGTTTCAGTCGATGCGCGACCACCGAATGAAACAAGTCTCTGCCCTTTATATGAATGTTTTCGGCATTGAGTGGTTTCACGTGATGCGATACAACCGGGTGGAAAAAGTCTCTGTCGGTTTCTGCAGTTATATGAATGTTTTTATTAATTCACCGACTTTGTGTGACTTTATTTGCTTACTCCTTCAGTCTTTTCGGGTATAAATGAACCGTGATTCAGCATGAAACTTTCTTAGAGACAAATCTTATAAATATAGCAGTGTGTCCGTGTGTGTGTTTTTATCGCATGCAAATCTACAGTTTTGTTCCAATCTTGATTAAATTTTGCACACTTGACCTTCAAAGCAAGAGGAAAGTCACTGTCTACATCAAATTTCATTCGGTGCATGGCGGAGGGTACTTTGCATACTGACTTCGACAAAAACCACAATTTGGCTGCGATCTTGATCAAATTTTGCACACTTTACCTTTAAAACAAGACGAAGGTAATTGTGTACAATAAATTTCGTAGGTGCATGGCGGAGGGTACTTTACCTACTAACTTCGATAAATTACGTTTGTGTTCGAATTTTAATGATATATTTGTCTCTTCACCTTCAAAGAAATAGAATTGTCACCGTCTACATCTACTTTAGTTCGATGTATGACAGAAGGTTTCCAGACTTTGACGCCAATATATAGTTTTATTCCGATCTTGATGAAAATGTTGAACACTTGACTTTCAAAATACGTGGCAGTTCACGGTTCATGTAAGATTCTGTATGGTACATGGCGGTGGGATGGAATAAACCTCCACACCGTTTCACTGATAAATATCTGTGACAAGAGTATAAATGTTCAAATGTTTGTAAATCTATCGGACCAACCTGCTTGGTCATCAGTCCGTAGCTTACAAACTACTTAAACTAAGGTAAACTAACCTAAGGACAACACACACACCCATGCTCCAGGGAGGACTCGAACCTCCGACGGCGAGCAACCGAGCCCTCTGCAGCGAAGTGCCTTAGACCGCTCGGCTACTCCACCGCGGCGTGACAAGAGTGAATAATTATGAAACTTGAGATGAATGTTTTCATATACTGTTGACGAATAAAGACACGCTGGAGAAAATTTACAGCACTGATAAATGTTGTATGTCTTCTCGTACTCCTTCAAATTAGGTGGAATTAACCAAAATATTTGTATAGAAAAAATTTTTGTACAAAATAATTTAATGAAGGCTTTTTTTACAATACCTAATGTTTTAGTGATCTTAGAATTTGGATCTAGCAAGTATGCTCAAAGTTAACATACTTAACTCTGTCCTGCTAGAACCTTTGATATGTATGAACAAGAAGCCGCAAACCGCACGTTTCTACCTGTTCCCACTTAGGAGATACTGTATGCGAGATTAAACTTGTAGCGATCATTTTGGAACACCCTGTAGTTTCCACGCTTCTTTATTGAGATAGTAAGAATCCGACAACAATCGGCGATGGCACGCACCGCCCGCCGGACACTGTTGTGTGGAGTTTGGCGCGCGCCTGCTGGCGCTGTCAGCAGTGCAAACGCAAGCAAGGCAGCACCCCCTCTCGTGTCTCCGCTCCCCGCGGTATCCCGTGGTACTGCTACGGTAAGTGCGCGAAGAGGCGATGGAAGCAGTGGCAGTGAATACCAACAGTCTTTCGGGAAGAAGGTTAAAGTTGCAACTATCATCATGGCTTTTGATGACAATTCGTTAGAGAACATGTACGATGATTATTACATAAGTTATAGTTAAGATATCTGCATTACGTATGGCGTCTACAATTACATCAACAGTGCTATCTACAGCATGGTTGCAGAGCTTTGCAGAAAAACGACACCCACCAGTACACTGAGGTGTACGTAGAGATCCTGTAAGTAAACGTTCATACATATATGTTTGTTCGAGCCCATGTACTTTCCTTATCAGAACTGAAGGCCATAAGTTTAAGGCGAAATATCAGTATTTGTCAGCGTGGCAAGCAAGTATACATGTTTAGGCACGCACGAACAGAAACTCTTGTGCCCGCTGGCTAACACTGAAAGCACCCAGAAATTATTTGATACCACCTGATACCATTAGATTTCGGTCGAGTCAGTGACTACCGTCAGCTGTGATGCGCCGCTCAAACAATAGAGGGCTCCACGGTGAGATGGAGCTACACAAGTTTTATGAACATCTGAAAAAATTGCACAAGAAGATCCAATTTACATTAGAGATCGAGAAGGATGGCGCTATTCCATTCCTAGATGTGGAAGTTTATAGAACAAGGCAAGGCACACTTGGGCACAGGGTATATCGGAAGCCTACACATACCACATACCGATAGGTATTTGCACGACCAATCAAACCACCACCCAGCACAAAAATAATGTTCAAATGTTTGTAGAACTTATTGGACTTAACTACGGGGTCATCGGTCCCTAAGCTTACAAACTACTTATGAACTAGCTAACGCTAAGGACGGCACAAATATCCATGCCCGAGGGGGGATTCGAACGCCCGACCGTAGTGGCCGTGCAGACCGTGACTGGAGCTCCGCAGTCCCCTCGGCCACCGCGGCTGCCCACCCAGCACAGTGTTTTCCGCTCACTGACGATTCGCGCGCAGCGACTAAGTGATGAAGACAACAAAACAGCTGAGCTCAACAAACTAGAAAACATTTCTGGCAAATGGCTATAACCATAGAGTGATTCACACCGCCATGGACACAAATAAAAGAAACAGCAGTAGGCAGGATGTCAATAAAAAGCAGCCAGCAGCACGCTTACCGTATGTAAAAAAGTCACAGATCGGATTGCTAAACAATTTCGCCGGGTTGGTGTCCAGCCTTTCTTCATAGTAGTCACAAGATCCAAGATGTACTTGGTTCTACAAAGGACAAGATAGAGGCACTACACGCATCAAGAGTATACAAGGTGGGAGGCGAGTGTGGGGAAGTGTACTTAGGTGAGACAGGGAGCGCAGTGGCAACCCGCATACGCGAACATGAATGCTACATTCGATTAGGCCAACACAATAAATCTACAGTAGCTGAACACCAGAAAGATTGCAGCAAAAAGATAAAATTTAACAATGCCAGAATACTCGCCAAGCAACCAGGGATGGTTAAACGCAAGATAAGGGAAACCATCGAAATTGTAAAACACCCTAATTACATGAACAGAGAAGATGGATTCAGGCTTGCCCCCTCTTGGCTAGCAGTCATCACAGCGAAATAGGCCGCACTGACAACATCACGTCACTAGTAAGCAACTGCCGCCGCGCGGCCCACGGCCAGCAGGAGAGAAACGGAAGCCCTCACCCCATTCGCCGATGGCCACCAATCATGTCTCGCTATGCAAGAAGCAACGGCTAACCCCCACTCCCTACACCTCAGCATCCTATCATAATAAAGTCACATTCTTCCGCCAAAAGTTCACCAATAACATCGCTTATTTCTAAAAAATTATGACGTAACGTCTAATTGAAAGTAAATATAAAGTGTAGTAACAACCAGCACACATCAGTATACTCAGATGAAGGCCACTGTAACGTTGACCGAAACGTCGGTTATTTAAGTAATAGCCTAATTACATCATAACGCGGTACAACACCCATAAAAATTTTAAGTCAATAGAGGGGAGGTATCGCAGAACGTGGGCTGAATTTCGTGTCTGGACGGCGCCAGTGCACAGAATCACACATGAGCGTCGCACGAGGGCGTGGCCACTAACAGTCGTGCCGTGTCACGCCCTCTCCAGGCGAGGACTGACAGTGAGGCGTCATTCCTTTGTTCTGGGCAAGTGTCGCGCCTCCAGGAAAAGGACGTATCGCAGTGAACAGCGGCCACGCCGCATCATTTACTCGTTTGACTTCACCTGACAGAGGAACAGTCGAACAATGCCTTCGTCCTGAATCTGGGCAATTGCGATCAAAACCACAGATAGAAACATAACCGTCAAAAAGCACTATTTAGTAGGGACAGACAAGCAACTAAAGCATTTTAAACCACGTAAACGTACCTAACACGATCGAGACCCAGCACATCAAGAAAATGCCTGTCTGGCAAAACAGAGAAGGCTTACAGCATACCACACACAAACAGAACCCTACAAAACAGTCACACTTTGAGGTTCGATTGTGTGAGCAGTTGTGTACACTTTCGACGACCTCGGGTGTTGCAGGTACACAGACGTTGCAATCGCGGCAATACGTCTCAACGGTTCGGACTGATACTTTTATGACAAACACTGCTACTGCTACTGCTCTTACTACCCGTTCTGATAATCGTATAGGTTTCTTTCCAAGTCATTAGCCTCGACACTTTTCTTCCTCTGCCCTTACAAACCGCTAATCTTCGATTAGCCTTCAATATATACCTTCGGGCGTTTCGTATTAGTGAGTAATGTTAGTTACCCACGCGTAACAACTAGAGAGGTAAAAGGATAACTTGAATATCATCAAGAATGTTCGAAAGTGTAGGAGCTCCATTCTTTCTTCTTCAATACGTAACAAAAATTTCAATCTTCCTTTTGACTTCGAAGTTTTCGCTCCTGAAAGATATGAGTGACGATCGGAAAGTTACTCACAATAAGTTTCATTACAGAACCTCTGATAAGTAAGTTCGGTGAACGGTCCTGTTACAATGCCGGAGATGAACTATGCTCTACATTTACCACACTGTCCGTCGAAATAGTCAGCTCCTATAACTACACACCAATAGGTTGTGCGATATGAGTCCTAGAAACTTTCCAAGTCTTCCTTTGGGATGATGTTGAAAAGTCTCGTCGTATTTCATTCGATGTCAAGAATATTGTCCATCTCCTTTTAAAGCAAGTTTGACTCAAGGTAACAGGAAGATGTCTAGAGGATTGACACCGGCGACCATGTTGGATGCTGAAGTTGCACAACAAACTTCTTTGCAAGTAACTGTTTGACAATATTTGCCGTATTTGACCTAGCGTTGTCGTGAACAAAAATAAGGAACCTCTTGTTGCACGAAACGGTTCAAAATTACAAAGATCCTTGCAGCGGTCAACGTCGTTCCTACAGGTAGAAACCCCTTGTGGATAATGGCTTCACTATAAAAAAAAAGGGCATCAGCATCGTTTTGATAATAGATTTTTCGGCTCCGGCCTTTTTCCGACTTGGTGATATCGGAGAACGCCAGACCACGTTTGTTGTTTCGTTTCACGGTAGTACCGGCCCTCCAGGTTTCATACTCAGTGACAGTAAGGTTGAAGGAATTGGATGTCGCATCCGTCGTTTCGACAAAATCCTGCGAGCCTCTAAACGTGTCTGCTTCTGATCGCGGTCAAGTGATGTGACCCAAGAGAACGGTTTCCTCATCTCTAACATATGGGTAAGGATTTGTCAGTATGCAGTATAACTCAAGTGAGCGCCTTCCACATACGAAACGGAGAAACGGAGCACAAACTAAACATCACATGGCGAGGAGAACAACTGAAACATTGCCCAACACCAGTCTACCTAGGTGTCACTCTGGACAGGTCTCTAACGTACAGGCAACAATGTCTGAATGTAAAACAAAAAGTCAGTCCTCCTAATGGGATACTTAAGAAGCTGGTTGGCAGTAGCTGGGGAGCCAACCCGCACCTTCTAAGGACCTCTGCATTTGCGCTTTGTATATCAGCCGCTGAATATGCTGCTCCGGTGTGGAGCGCTTCAGCAAACGCTAAGCACCAGTGCTGAAATTGGATAGCCCCACCCAATATCCGGAGGGCCATTGCTGCAGGCTATGAAAGAACAAAGCAGGAGTCTGACGACCGACATCCTCTGTAGGGTCACCAGACAGCAAGATCCCGCCTTAAATCCCGCAAGAGTTTTCTTGCTAGGACTGCACCACTAGAGGGAGCACCAGAGGCAAATCGTCTCGCAACATGGAAGAGCTCACTGTCCGCAGACGTATCTCCGAAAGAAGAAATAGCTCCTGGCGCAAACCTACAATACCCTGTGTGGAGGTCCCTCAACCGACTAAGAGTGGGCGTCCCCCGATGCGAGACCAACCTGAAGAAATGGGGAATCCTTCCCCTCTTGCTGTGGGACTGATGAAGATGCAAGCCACCTACTACTATTACTACTATGACCCCTCCTGGACAACACATGTACAGCACAAGATGTTCACGAAGGAAATGACAAAGCTATCGCAGCTCTTTTTTTTTTTTTTTTTTTTTGTGTAAATGCTGACCGACCGGACACTGAAATGAATGAGTATGCAGTTCATCCTATATCATGCGCGACGGTCGTTCGTCTTCACTTTCTCGATGTTTTCGTCACTGACGGGCGTCGCCTGTCGTCCGCTACGGGGACTGTGAGAAACAGTTTCCCTGCTTCCTCGGAAACGGCCGATCTAATCGCACACACACTTCATTGATAGTGCTTGACACCCATAGAAACGTACCAGCATCGGATGCGTTTCTGTAAGTTTCTTGCCAAGCTGAAAATGGAGCTTTAAACGGATACTTTGCTCGTTCATTGTCCTGTTCTCAGTTCAGAACCGACGCACTGAACAAACATTTCGTCCATCAGGTCTAACACGAAACACACGTGAAGATCAACTGAACTACTGTGGGGGCACGTTGTCAACACTGAACGATACGCAGGTGGGGAGTTGTGATTCGCCTTCGTTGCCCGATCGAACATTCTGTCTTCAGGTCGTATAGTAGGTAACAATGCAAAAAAGAAAACATTAAAGAAATGTGCTTACATCGGTTTGCAAGTATTTTAAATAGTCATCCAGGTTGGAGTATAACCATCTACATACTGCTAGATTTCCTTCCGAATATGTTACATAACGTTGGTCGGCCAGGAATTTCTTCACGGAACCAACCAGAAGAAAAGTCTGACAGTGTGAGGTCCGAACTGTATGGTGAGAATTCGGAGCACTTACCCACCCCAATTTTGCGGTTTTCTCACAAATAGGAGCAGCGACGTATGGGTGGAGCAGTGTCACAAGAAAAATTGCCACCGTCAGTGCAAATATACTGGCGTTTGTCACTAAGGGCACGACGCAACTTCACTAAAGTTTTATCGTAGGTTGCAGCATTCACGGTGGTCACGTGTTCAGCAAAGTCCGCGGGTAATAGACTACGCATATCGCTAAACACTGTCACGAGTACTTTCCTAACGTATCGAGTCCGAATATCCTTTTTTAATTTTATGCAGGGGGACGAGCAGGTTCCGCTGGTGTGTGCTTGATTCGGACCAGTTGTGTAAATAACAGTCATCATCAGTGACAATTCCTTCCAGAAAGTCACCGCCATCTTCTGCGAAACGCGTTAAGTGATCCAAAGTTATAATCACTTGCTGGTCGTTGTGGTTATCTGACCGATTCTTGGGCTTAACTTCACGAAATTTCTACCTATCTCGGATAATATCGCACACCACACTGTAGGAAATATTGAACTGCTGTGATAAAGTTTGCAGTTGTGAATCAGGAAGGTTCACAGAATCCTCTTGGAAGAGTGCACATCACCAAACATGCCACTCTTGTCCCTGTGAGTTTTATTCGGATTATACCCATTGTCCCGCAAATATCGAACTGCACTGCTGCTCTTCACAAGATAGTGACAGTAACATGTGCGCCGATTTTGTTCTAAGTTCAGCCTTTTCTCGCTACAAACTGCAGATTTATCACAGAATATCCTGTGAAGGGGAAACTTCATACTACATCGTAGTGAATTTTATACATAGAGTAGAGTGTCCGTTTGTTTGTGTAAGTATTGCGTACAAATCTACAGTTTTGCTCAAATCTTGATGTAATTTTGTACACTTGAACCTTAGAACAACGACGACGGTCGTCGTGTAAGGATCACGTGCAACACACAGCTTAGGAAATATGACGTCATAAACAATGAGATGAAAAAAAAACCTGCTGCATCACGCGCCGATGATCCACATGCCCTCTTAAATCGTTGGACTGATTCTAACCAAATTTGATACACATATTCATTACCGTGAGGTAACAATTTCTGTAGGGGTACGAACTACATACGACACATGGTTTGTAGATATAACCTCATGCAGAATAGGAATCGTAAAAAACTGCCCCATAATGCGAAGAGACCTTATTCATACGTTGTACGAGAGTGAGTATATTTAGCAATTTGCAACAAACTTTAAAAATAATTTCAAATCTTTATTATTCTTTTTCTCGCTGACAAGGAACATCTGAATCATGAAAGGGAAAAGTTTCTCAGTTGCTACTTTTCCGCTCTTCATGGAGTAAAACTACGAAATTCGTACGACAGTTTCTACACTACAGATTTTAAGAGTGGTATCAATCATTCGTATTTTGATTACTACCTTTCTTTGTTTGGATACTTCACTTATAATTTTGTACATTATGTAAGATGGCCTTATATGCGTTATATTCTCCCCTATCATGTTTTTTAGAAGGGAGGATATGTACAGAGTGCTTAGTCCTCGTCGCCATGTGTTTTGTCCTCCCCGGCCTATCTTTCGGGAAAGGACCTGCTCAGGACGCGTGAGATGCGTGGACAACTAAAACAGCTATACAGATTAGTAATACAAGTTTTATTTACTGACTTTTACACAAAGTACTCAACTTCTACCAAGTATGTATGTTCTCACGGCGGTGTCTTATACTTCGATGCCTTCCTAGTGACTGCCTAGTTCGGAGCCTAGTTCAGATGGGCTCTCCTAGACGCATGTCGGCCTAGCTATAGCCGCTTGTAGAGGGCGCTCTTCTCCGTTGCTCACTCCAGGAGGCGCGGCGCCGCGTTGAAATAACAACTATCAACCTTGGCTCTACTGTGGTAGTACAATTAAAATGATCCAATAAAACAATCATTAATAAGCATCAGGAGGGGAAAAAGGATAAACTTAATTTTAATTTCGAAAATTTATGTGGTAATATATTAAAAAAATTACCATTGCGATGAACAAAATTACTTGATAGACTGCCTAAAGATATCTGAACTAACTTACATTGTTGTAAGTAATGGATATCATGGAATAAATCTATAGATGTGAAGTGAACAGCTTTACATGATCATTAACAATTTCAATTTACATATTACTGACCGAATTACTGATGGATATTTTCTAAATTTGGGGAGAAAACCAGAAACATACTAAACCTTTAAACTTGTAAGTTGATAAGAGTAATCTAAAAGAAATAAATGTGCTCATTTTCACATTCAGTAGCAAATTTGGGGCAGTCCGCATATTTTTAATTTCCAATATTTCTAATTGTCAGATTTCTATATCAAATTGCACATTTGTGCTCCTGATCTAAGAAAGTTCAGCAGAGGCAGAATGTGGCTTTTTAATGACACTTTGCTAATGACTTTATACTCCCTATTGTTCATTATGGCAGGATTTTGTCCTAAAAGTTGGGTACCTTTACCTAATGTGGAACATAGAAAACTACCAAAAATTTCTTTGCCTTTAAAATGTTACTAACACTAGATTAGATTACATTAGATTAGATTAATACTTGTTCCATAGATCATATATACGACATTTCGTAATGATGTGGAACGTGTCAGTCTACTAAAGGTTGTCTACACCTGACAATCAATATTTTAAAGATTTTTATTACATTTTTGTTGTTGTCTTTTATTTTTATTTTGTTATTTTTTAATTTTTTAAAAGTTTTATCTAAAAATTCATCTACATTGTCGAAGAAGTTGCCATTCAGAAATTCCTTTAATTTCTTTTTAAATACTAGTTGTCTATCTGTCAGACTTTTGATGATACTTGGTAAGTGACCAAAGACTTTTGTGGCAACATAATTCACCCCTTTCTGAGCCAAAGTTAACCTTGAATAATTGAACAACGATCATGTTCACAGCTATAGTTTTATTCCATGATGTCCATAACATGCCACAATGTAAGTTATTTCAAATATATTTAGGCAGTCCATCAAGTAATTTTGTTCATTGGGATGGTTAATTGTTTTAAATGTTTTACACATAGAATTTCGACATTAACATTAAATTTATCATTGGTTCCCTCTACTGTTATGTATTAATAATTCTTTTAATGGAACATTTTAATTGTACTACCATAGTAGAGCCAAGGACGATAATTGTTATGTGCTTGAGTATAAGTCTAATGAGTAGAATATCTTTCAACCCTAATTCAAAACATTGTAACTTCTTTGAGATAAACACTAAAATCCGGACAAGGCCTTATAAGCCGAAAGCCGATTCACCAATTAAAATAAACTTGTGGAAAATGCTCAAAATTATTATTTTAAATTCAGTATGTGACGTTCCACCAAGAACCGACGGAAGAATCAGTCAAAAAAGGCCCGTGACTTTTAGAATATAGTACACATGCTGAAACCGAGGTAACTGAAATACTAATAATTTCTTCAGAACATAATAATGAACATGTACTGTGAATTATGAACGCCTTATCTCGTCTTTGAAGGTGTTCTGTGTATCTTTCCTTTTTTCTTTTCTTTATTTTTCTGAGGATGAGAGTATTAGTGTTGCTTTGAAACGTTTTTACATAATCACGTAGGCTTCCACTGCCAGAGCCAACTGACATATAAGATTCTTGGTTGTTGTACAGCGTCACAATGTAATACGGCTATTTCTTTAATAACCGACGTTTGGGCCAACGTTACAGTGCCATTCTTCTGGTTATACTGATGTGAGCTGGTTTTTTTACGTCACTACATTTTGTCATTACAGTTAAATGAGACATTACGTCATAATTTTAAAAGCATTCATGTTATTGATGATATTTTACAGTAAGAGTGAGAACTTTATTATGTAGAATACTGAGGTGGAAGGAGTGGGGCTCAGACGTTGCCTATTGCTTCTTGCACAGCGAGACGTGATCGGTGGTCATCGGCGAATGATGTGAGGGCTTCCGTTTCTCTCCTGCTGGCCGTGGGCCGCGCGCCGGCAGTTGCTTACTGGTGAAGCTCGCATGTTATGTTGTCAGTGCGGCCTATTTTGCTGTGATGGCTGGTAGACAAGAGGGGGCAAGCCTGAGTCCATCTTCTCTATTCATCTTGTTAGGATGTTTTACAATTTCTACGGCTTCTGTTGCGTTTAATCATCCCTTGTTGTTTAACGAGTATTCTGGAATTGTTAAATGTTATCTTTCTGCTACAATTTTGCTGGTGTTCGGCTACCGCAGATTTATTGTGTTGGCCTAATCTAATGTACCGTTCTTGTTCGCGTTTGCGTAATGGTTGTAGTTTTTGAGACAAAAGTTTGGAAATGACACCTCAGCTGCGTCCTTAGTATAAATCACCCCACATAAAAATCTCTCGTGTTGTATCGTATTATCTTCGTTTGTTTAACATAGCTTTTTTTGTTTTGTTTTGGTCTTAATAAGTGTTACGGTTGTGTAATGTCCAAACCCATCTTTTGTAAGTGGGTTTGTGCTTGTTATTCTTCTTCATATAGTTAATTCCATATTTAGAGATTCACAGGATCAAGAGTATGCTAACAATACCAAATGTCAAGCACTAAACAATGAGGCCAAAATGCTTCGAAACGACGAACGATAACAGGCACAAATTTCACGAAATGAACAGAAAAGCGAGAGTAATCAAAGTTACAAGATGAAGTACAATCTACAGAGACAGCAAACAGATCTCAAAACCAAATCATAACGTTTATAGATCACTTACAACACACACTAAGCATAAAACACATCTTGAACATAAATACGAGGTGCTGTATACGTGTTTATCGACGGAATCAGTGTAAATGTCCTCATAAAACATACAGCTGATGTTGATTTATATCCGCAGTTACGAATACAATTCATTTTTTGTAAATGGAAAATACTACACGGGAATATGATGAAACATACACAACAACAGCAAAGCTAAGAAAAGAGTAAGTACCATGATATCACCAGAAAATGTGTGTATATTTAATGTTTTTTGTTCTAAACAAAATTTAGATCCATACGATAGCCGTAGGTCTATTGCAGGAGACCTTAGCATTTGTAAAACATGGGAGATTGTAGTATTACTCTTGTAATGTTGCCTTTACGAATTACTGATAAACTCCGCGATTAAATGATTAATGATTTTTGTTAAAATTTTGATCATAAAAAATTCGGATAAAAATCTGAGCAAATAAATACAGATTGGGTTTGAGGCGACACACAAAACAACGTTACAGAGAAAACTTACGGAAAGTACCCATTAAAGCTTATTTCTGAAAATCTTGATCACAGCAGCTGAAAATGTTAAACTATTGAGTGGTTTAAATAAATTTATAGTACTTTCCGCAATTAATTAATGTTCAGACTGTTCACCTCGCAAGTCATTGTTTGCTGGACCGTGTACTAAAGTCTGGAAAAATAAATAACAAGAAGAAATATTAAACTGTTAATACGGATGCAGGTTCTGCAAGAAAAAAGAAGGTAATGATTTAACGTAACTGATATTCAATCATGGAAATACGCGAAGCGAAAGTGGTGGCGTCTGAACATCATGTTACGACGGAATATCGACGAGCTGAAAAACCTCAAATAAAATGAATAATTGAGAAATGACGGGACATTATTAAATGAAAACAAGGTGAAGTCACTGTTGTTAACAAAAGTGGGATGTATTTTAAAATATAGTATAACAGCGCTCACACTTACATGACAGAGCAGTCTGCGGACTCGTCCACACTTAATAGACTCCATCAAGAGAGAGTGAGATAGCGCTTCCGTTCTCTGAGCTCGCCACGAAAAAAAAATATGAAAGACGAGCGAAACAAGACTTTTCACAAATAAAATGTTGCAAAGAGGAGGGAACCACGGCGACAAGCATCGCTGATTGATAAAAAAATATTAATTTAATAGACTCTGATCATTGGTCATAAACTGTAGACTGAAAAAAAACCCTGCAATAATGTAGGAAAATAAGGAGATGGGACCTGAATAAAATGAAGGAACCTGAAATTCTTAAGAATTTCAGAAGCAGCTGTAGTCAACAATTGACAGAAACGGAGGAAAATAAAACAGTGGAAGAGGCATAGGTAGCATTGAGAGATTATTTAGTGAAGGTAGCAGAGGACAAAATAGGTATCACACGGAATACTAAATTTAATTGATGTAAGGAGAAAATACAAAAATGCAGTTAATAAAACAGTCAAAATGGCGTACAGACGACAAAGAATGAGATTGACAGGAAGTGTGAAATAGTTAAGCAGGAGTGGCTAGAAAGCAAATGCAAATCAGTAGAGGAATGTTTGAATTTTGAAAAAATAGAGACCACCTACAGGAAAATAAAAAAGACATTTGGAGACAAGAAAAGCAGCTGTATGAATATAAAGAACTCAGATGGAAAACCAGTTCTCAGCAAAGAAGGAAAAGCTGAAAAGTGGAAAGAGTATATAGACGGGCTCTACAAAGAAAATAGCGAAAATATTGTAGGAAGGGAAGAGGAAGTAGATAGAGATGGAATAGAACATACTATACTGAAAGAAGAATTAGACAGAGCACTTAAAGACCTAAGTCGAAACAAAGCTCCTGGAGTGGACATTCCCTCAGAACTACTGAAGTCTCTGGGAGAGCCACTAATGACAAAACTATTTGAGCTGGTGTGTAAGATGTATTAGACAGGGGAAATACCCTCAGACTTTAAGAAAAATGTAATAATCTCCGTTCTCAAAAGAGCAGGCGCAGATGTGAAAATTACAGAACGATGTTTTTAATAAGTCAAGGTTGCGAAATTTTAACACATATTATTTACAGAAGGACGGAAAAGCTGGTAGAAGCCGACCTCGAGGAAGTTCATTTTGGATTCAGGAGAAATGTAGCAACACGTGATACAATACTCACATTACGGCTTATCTTAGATGAAGGAAAGGCAAACCTACATTTCTAGCTTATATAGATTTGGAAAAAGCTTTTGACAATGTTGATTGAAATAGACTCTTTCAATTTCTGAAATTAACAGGAGTAAAATATAGGAACGGATGGTTATTTACAACTTGTACAAAAACCAGACAGCAGTTATCAGAGTTGAAGGACATGAAAGGGATGCAGAGGTTGGGAAGAGGCTAAAACAGGGTTGTAGCCTTTCTCAAATATTATTAAAATTGTATATTGAGCTATAAAGGAAAGCAAGGAGAAATTTGGAGAAGGAATTAAAGTTCAGGGTGAAGAAATAAAAACATTGCGTTTTGCCGATGACATTGTAATTTTGTCGGAGATAGCAAAGGACCTGGAAGAGCAGTTGATCGGGATGGAATGTGTGTCGAAAGGTGCATACAAGATGAACATTAACAAGAGTTACAAGGGTAATGGAGTGCAGTCTAAGAAAATCAGGCGATGCTGAAGGAATTAGATTCGGTAACGAAACAATAAAGGTGGTAGATGACTATTGTTACTTGGCCAGTAAAATAATACACAATGGTCGCAGCACAGAGAATATAAAATGCATAATGGCAATGGGAAGAAAAGCGTTTTTGAAAAAGAGAAATTTGTTAACATCGAATATTAATTTAAGCGTGAGGAAGTCCCTTTTGAAGGCATTTATGTGGAGTGTTGCGTTGTATGGAAGTGAAACATGGATGATAAAGAGTGCGGACAGGAAGAGGATTGAGGCTTTTGAAATGTGGTATTACAGAAGAATGCTGAAGACTAGGTGGGTGGATCGTGTAACTAACGAGGACGTACTGCACGGAATTGCGGAGGAAAGGAATTTCTGCCATAACTTGACTAAAAGAAGGGATCGATTAGTTTGACACATTCTTAGACATCAAGTAATCGTGATTTTAGCAGTGGAGGGGTGTGTGGGGGTAAAAATGGCAGAGGGAGATGAATATAGTAAGCAAATTGAAATGGACGTAGGCTGCTTTCTCAGGATAGAGTAGGGTGGAGAGCTGCATCAAACCAGTCTCCGTACTGAAGACAACAACAACAATTTAATTATATATCGTTACAAGGTGTTAGGCTATATCTGATAAAAACCTTAGGACACACAATAGAAAAACAGGTAAATCGTATACGTTACAGTGCTACAAAACTCTGTGAAATATATTTTTTAACTTTATCCGTTATCAGCAGTGAATAGTCAATAGAGCAACCGTACATTCAAATAAAATATTTCACAGTGGCGTTTCATCTAATCCCCTTATGGAGGAAAGCATGAAATACGTGACACTTTTGGTATCGTCGGTCGTTTGCACACCCGGTAGAAGCTAATAAAGTTACACAAAAAATGATCATAAACTAACCGTAAGCTGAGGGGATTATTTAGAACCTGTTATATATCTTCAGTAATGATTTTTCCTGTAGGACGAGAAAAAAAAATTATTGCTTAAGTTGTCCATACTGGTCGGCTGAAAGAATTTTGAGCGCCTGTAATACGTCTCATATGTTAGAATAAACATTTGGATCGGGTGATACATTGATAGTTCGTACGACCGACTTGTCATTTTATTTCTAAGTAAAGTCAGCGAACTTCAGGTAGCCTAAACATTTTCTTTCGTGATCCAAATAGGTAGCAACGCTCTACAGACATTGTCCTTCTTCCTAAAATACTGCTGCCAGATGTGCACTTATCTTTGAACCTACGTATAATCTAGTCATCAAGTACTGTATGCTGTCAGAAATTCTCTCCACGTCCATCGAGCTCTGACACTAAAATTTTCCGTCACCTGATTATGGACTGATGAGTTGAGAAGGCTTTGAAGTTTTTCAGAGCCGCCGCATGTTACTCGGACATTCCGCAGCTGGGATTGCTAAAGCTGTCCCCACGCGTGAAAATATACGGCTTTGGTGACATTAATTTCTGTTATTTTATATTGAGGAGCCAATTCCTCGCTGTGAAACATTTAGAGGGAAAAATTTAAAACCGTGCTGAAGGGTAAGGGTAAGCAGCCGTTTTTGATGTCCGAGCCAGTAGGAAAGTGGATGGGATCTTTAGGCATTCCGTGTATCGGAAACCCACACATAAGGACGTCTATTTGCAAGCGTCTAGCTGCCCCACCCTGCACAATCTATCGGCGACCTTCGAACGTTGTTGCATCGCGCACATGTTGTGTTTGATGGAGAAAGCCTTCCTACGGAGCTAGATAATAAAAGATAGTGGATATTCTCCACATCAGATCAGTGCAGCATTGAAGGAGGAAGAAACGTGACGACCCTCAAAATGAAGGGGATAAGGAGGTGTTCAAGGCAAGAGCTTTCCTTCCATACGTCGGAAACGTTTCATCGAAATTAGGCAGAACTTTAAGAAAACGTCAAGTTAAAGTAATCTTCCGGCCACCTACAATGACTAGTGCACTTCTCGGCTCGGTTAAGGATAATCTGGGATTGAGGAAAGCCGGAATTTACAGAATACCTTGCCAGTGTGGCAAAACTGACATTGGCCAGACGACACCCACTGTAATGGAAAGGTGCGTTGAACATGAACGCCACACTCGTCTGTTGCAGCCCAGTACGTCGGCTGCAGCCGAACATTGTATTACCAAAGGACATTCTACGGATTACTCCGCCACTGAAATCTGGGACAAGACGAGATACTTCTGGAATTAATTAATCAAAGAAACTGTAGAAATACATTTAGCCCAAGATCTTGTGATGGCGTCTTTCATCTGGAGAAAGCTTGGGACACGGTGATTTCTTTAATATCATCTGAAAGGAAAAATTTTATCCAGGACGACGCTTCTAGCGATAATTAAAATTTGCACCTTATGCAGTACTTACACATTCCGACAGATGGCGGACATGCAGTTTGAAATTCCGCACACGCCCGCGCGCCGCTTTTGGACTGTTTTTCGCAGAGGGCGATAGAATCGACAGAGGGCGCGCTTTTAACGGCCAATTTTTGCTATAAAGGCGCCGTCGAGAACTAACAATCTTGGTCTCATCTCCACAAACACTGCCCAAACCTTACCTCCCCTCCCACCTGCAACACTTGTGGCGCCCTCCACCCCACCTATTCTTACAAGTCCAAATCCATCCCACCCCCTGCTCCCTCCAAGCTCGAACTCATCGTCCCCGTCCCCGCCCCATAGATCCTCCAATTCACCCGAATCAATCCTTGCTTCCTCCCCACTTGGCCTTCTCCCGCCTAGAGACCCAAGTTCGAGACTTCTCTCGTCCCACTCCCTCCCCCTCCCATCCTCTTCCCACCCCAACCCTCCCTCCTCTACCCCATTATGGCAGGCCCATCCTATACCCTCCCCTACCACAACATCCGTTCACTCCCAGCCAACAAGAACCTTTTCCTACACACTCTTTCCCAACACCGCATGGATGCCTTCCTGCTCAGTGAGACCTTCCTCCAACCCCACCATCCCATCAACAAAAATCTTTACCTTCTCCACCGAACCGATGGACTCCCTCCCCTAGCCCAAGGCGGAGTGGCGATTGGCCATCTCCGTCACGATCCCGTCCGGCTCCATCCTCTCCTTAATGACCCTGCTGAACACCTGATCCTCAGCCTCTTTCGTTCCTCCCTCACTGTCACCCTTGCCACTATTTACATTCGCCCCCACTCTCCTATGCCGTATGCTTTCCTCTCCCACATCGACCGCACCTTCCCAACCTATGTGATTGCCGCCGACCTCAACCTTCATTCCCGTCACCCCGCTGAACTCCGGCTGTGGCGTCAGTTCGTCACCACCTCGCTCCAGGGCGATATCCTTCTCCTTTCCCGCCAATCCACCCCGAAAGCAACACCACACCCGATGTCATTCTGGCATCTCCCAACCTCCTAGGGCGCATCACGGCGGACTTCCTTGGCCTAATAGGAAGTGACCACGCCCCTGTCCTACCTCTGTCCAACTGTTGCTCCATTAACACCTCAGTCGCAAACCACCCACTCCCCCTCCATACTCCCGCCGACATTGATCGTGCCTCCTCCTTCCTCCGGCAGACCGTTCCTGATGCGGTCCATGCCTACATCCTCACCCGGGTGATTTATCCTCAGCGTGCTACTCTTCCTCCACAGGCCATCTTTCTCCTCCACGAATCCTGCCGTTTGTACCGCTCCTTCCTCCTGACCCATGACCGGGATACACTCCACCTCCGGCAACTCCAAAGACACATCCAAAGACACCTCATGTCCATGAAGAAATGCCGGGACTGACCTACCGCCACCTACGGGCATGCCCCCTCTCCTTCCATGAACTTCTTGCCACCCTATACAATGTCATCCTTTTCAAGGCTTTTACCCCGACCTGTGGAAGACCTCTCATATTCTCATGTTCCTCAAACCCGACAAGCCCCCATCCCAGACCCCATCCCTACCTCATCAGTCTTACCTCCGTGTTCAGCAAGGTTCTGGAAACCATCCTTTCCCGTCGTATCCACCAGCACCTCCACCACCACCAGTCCCTTTCCCAATGTGGCTTCCGACCCTCCTTCTCTGCCGACGACCAGTTCCTTTACCTGACTCATTTCCTCTCCCTCCAACTCAATTCCTGTTGCTCCGCAATTTTTGTATCCCTCGACATCAAAAAAATGTACGGCTGTGTATGACATTCCGGTCTCCTCTTCAAGTTCCAGTTCTACGCCCTTCCTATTAATTACGTCCGCCTCACATCTTTCTTCCTCACCCGCCGCCCCTCCTTTGTCACTGTCTGCAACTCCGACTCCTGTTTGTTCTACCCCTCTGCTGGGGTGCCTCAGGGCTCCATCCTCTCTCCCCTCCTCTATCTCCTCCCGCTCCTTCCGTCTCCATGATTTCTATCTTACCCTCCACAACCGCACAATCCGTCACACCCCCACCCTCAAATACCTTGGCCTTACCCTTGACCGCAAACTTTCCTGGACCCCGTACCTCAAATCCCTCTGTGAGAAAGCTCTGTCCCGCCTCAACCTCCTTACCGGCCTTCACTCTTCCACTGTCCTTCCCACCTATAAATTCATCATGTGCCCCATCCTCTGTTCCTTCCACCCCACCTGGATATCAGCCCCTCCTACCTTTTACAAATCCTTTTCCAAATCTTGGAACGCCACGCCCTTCGCCTTGCATACCGTATCCGTCTCCCTTCCCCCACACGGATCCTCTATCACCTAATCCCCTTCCCTCCTCTCCTACAACAACTCAAACATCTCCGACTCATTTACACTACCCGAAAAATAGTGTCCCAAAACCCTCTGGTATACCTTATTCTCACCAGTCCTGGGCCTCTGCCACGCCTCCACCAAACTATCCCTCCCGGCCTTCACCTACATACACTCCGTGTCCTTTCCCAGGGCAACTTCTGCACCCTCCCCTTACCGGATAACGAACTTCGTCCCGATATCTACCCCTCCTACCAACTCTGAACCCTTCCATGTAGCGTCAGCGCCCCTCCCCTCTCCTCCAACCCCTCCTTTCCCTCCGCGTGGCTGCCCCTATCCCGCCTCTAGGGTCTCGCCCAGCCCCCTTCCCCTTCCTCCCCTCCCTTCACCCCCCTCCCCCGCGCATCCCCCATCCCTCTCCCATCCCTTCCCCCTCGCCCCCTCCCCCGCCCTGCGGGGGGTCTCGACATTTTAATTAGTGCTCCAGAGTGTTCGTGACTAGTGATCTTTTGATGTGTTTTTAACCTGTGCCTCGCCGACAACATCCGACAAATTTTTTACCGTGTGTCTTCTTTTTGTGCGTGTGTGACCATCAATGTACTTTTAATCGTCACCGTGGCTCTGAACAGTTTTACGAATATAGTGTGTGTATTTTATCTCCGCCTTCTTCTCTCTGTCTTCCAAATATTTCGTCTGTAAGTTTGTCTTTTTACTGTTCTCCAATTTTCCCTTTGTCTGTTATTTTAAATTTTATATTTTATTCTGTGTTTCATGTTTCATTTCCACTTGTCATTTTATGTATCTCTCAGGGCTGAAGAGCAGCCACCGAAGTTGCTGCCAGCCTGCTGCTTGAAGTTACAGGTAGCATTAAAACAACAATAAAGGAAAAAAACTAACAATCTAGGCTGAAGAGCGCCAGTGAGCGCTGCCGGCCCGCCCCTTTTTTAGGGGCATTGACATAACAATAAAGAAAAAAAACTAACAATCTGCTGTGGAACGCATTCACCTGAAGATGGCTGAACGGTTGTCAGCCGAAATATCGTGGCAAGAAGTCGACGGAATCCGGCTGCAATCCCGAAACTTTATGGAACACTCCTTACGCCGGGAAAACTTCAAAGAATCACAATTAAAAGGTTGCTTGAAATTTCCGCTACCAGTCACAACCACGATTTAAGCCTTAAAAATTTTTATAGCGACATGTTCCGATACTTTGCATCATCATCAGGCTATAGGAATACAAAATATATTGCTAAAGGTATACATTACTTAGGAAGTCTCCCAGTCAGTCGCAAATCTGTGAACCTATTCAATATGCTCGTATCTTCGTTAGCAGTCTGCAATGTAGCACCGCGACAAACGCCTTTTTGAGATCGAAAAAGAACACAGCCCGCCTGCTGCCTGAAGTTACAGGTAGCATTAAAACAACAATAGAGGGAAAAAACTAACAATCTAGGCTGTAGAGCGCCAGTGAGCGCTGCCGGCCCGCCCCTTTTTTAGGGGCATTGACATAACAATAAAGAAAAAAAACTAACAATCTGCAGTGGAACGCATTCACCTGAAGATGGCTGAACGGTTGTCAGCCGAAATATCGTGGCAAGAAGTCGACGGAATCCGGCTGCAATCCCGAAACTTTATGGAACACTCCTTACGCCGGGAAAACTTCAAAGAATCACAATTAAAAGGTTGCTTGAAATTTCCGCTACCAGTCACAACCACGATTTAAGCCTTAAAAATTTGTATAGCGACATGTTCCGATACTTAGCATCATCATCAGGCTATAGGAATACAAAATATATTGCTAAAGGTATACATTACTTAGGAAGTCTCCCAGTCAGTCGCAAATCTGTGAACCTATTCAATATGCTCGTATCTTCGTTAGCAGTCTGCAATGTAGCACCGCGACAAACGCCTTTTTGAGATCGAAAAAGAACACAGCCCGCCTGTTGCCGTTCATCCGTGGGTCGCAAGATGTGAGAAAAGGGCAAGCTGAGTTTCACATGAACGATATTTCCTAAACCCTTACTCATTCATAGAAAGAAGCTTTTCCGTCTCAAGGAAAGTTACTATATTTGAACTGAGAATATGCTCCAAAATTCTACAGTTATGTTCTATTAGGATCATTATAAGTTTCGTGTAAAATATTGACCAGCTGTGTAAGTGTTCGAAAGTAGTGTTATCAATAATGCAAATTTTGTGTGTGTATGTGTGTGTGTTCGTGTGTGTGTGTAAGTGTATAACTTTATAACAGTATAAGAATGTGTTGTAAGTGTGTGTTTGTGTGTGTGTGTGTGTGTGTGTGTGTGTGTGTGTGTGTGTCACCTCGTTTACGTGGGTTTCCATAACCGGATGCCGTAAAGCGATTTCCCAATTCCCTTTTTGATGGTCATGTGAACACTACATAACTGATTCTGGAAATCCACTTCTGTGAAGCGGTTTCCCAGTGCCACAATAGATTTTTATACCCATATAAAGGCAACCATTTTTGAAACGTTCTTGGGCTGTCAGGTTTTCTTGTTAAGAATTTTCGGCTCATGTGGCCAATATAACATTTTCTGTACTGAAAGAGAACAAATATTGGAGTGAACATGAATCTGTGCATTTAAGGAAAGTAAAGCAGCGTTTGTGCTGACTAAATTAGGAACTGAATTAGTTGCCGCGGTGGGGTAGTCGAGCGGTCCAAAGCGTCTCGCTGCGGAGCGCGGGGTTGCTCGCCGTGGAGGTTCGAGTCCTCCCTGGGGCATGGGTGTGTGTGTGTTGTCCTTAGGTTAGTTTACCTAGGTTTAAGTAGTTTGTAAGCTACGGACTGATGACCACGCAGTTTGGTCCGATAGAATTACAAACATTTGAACATTTGAATTAGCTGTTTTTCAGCCGCCATTTTGACTAGGCTAGGAAAATCCGCTTCTGGCTATAACATGTAAACACGACAGTGAAATTTTTTTTACGAAAATCTGTTTTCGACTTCATGAAGCTTTGTTGCATGTAAACGTAGTGTATGTGTGTGCGTGTGAAACTGAAGAATTGTAAGAGCAGAGAGCGGCACATGGTACGCCTAAGGTGGCAGAGATGGAGTCCAGTAGTGTCAGAAATTACTGTCTCTAACCGGTCAGCAGGGGTCGACGGGTTCGCACACCTCTAAACCGCCTTCGACTCACGCCACACCGTCGACGTCAGAGGCTCGAGTGATGACGTCATCCCATCATTGGAAGCTGGAATGTGCGCGCCTTGGTCTTCAGCGATGAAAGCGAATTCTGCCTGCACGCAAGTGATGGTCAGTAGCGCCTATGCCGTAGACTTGGTAACAGCTGTTCTCTTGTAGAGTGCGCGTATCGAAAACGCAGCGTAAAGTAGACCTTACCATCCGGCATTAGAAAAATTTCTCCCTAAAGATTTTCCGACGTCGGCATAACATTATTTTATTCACATTAATGTCGAGAATCGAATGCAGATTTCATACACAATGGCAAAGATGCGTTATACATAAAGCTGGTGATGTGAGTTCCTAAACTTGACACTCGATGTGTCTCCAGACGCCGCGGTGGAGTAGTCGAGCGGTCTAAAGCGTCTCGCTGCGGAGCGCGCGGTTGCTCGCCGTCCAGGTTCGAGTCCTTCCTGGGGCATGGGTGTGTGTGTTTGTCCGTAGGTTAGTTTACCTAGGTCTAAGTAGTTTGTAAGCTACGGACTGATGACCACGCACTTTGGTCCGATAGATTTACAAACATTTGAACATTTTTTGTCTCCAGACATCAACTGTGAACTGTCCCGCATATTAAGGAATTAAAGTCTCTCGCATCGGGTGTCGTTAGTACCTCAACGCAAAGGGCTGCGTCTAGAATGGTGTACATTAAAAGTCGACCACTGTACGAAACAAGAGCTTTGTTTTATCACTATAACTATCAAATAAGGTCCGTGTGAACTACCGGTTACTTCCTGCTACAAGACCTTGTTCCCTGTCCGAAACTGAGAACTGACTCGTTTAAAATTACTTCAATAACAGGAAGTTATACTAAAGTGGTCAATATACATAGCAGCTCACACGTTATTACACACAGACATTAATAAGCAAACCACCACAATGAAAGTTATCTTAGAAAGGTGGCTAAGAAAACATTTATGGCGCAACGGAATTTAGACATAAAAAAATTGCACATGATCTTGTTCTCAGCACTTGTGAAGAACAATATTAAATAAAAGAGGGAAGTTGCTATAAAACTACAATTTATAGGCATCTTACGGATTATGCTGAACTTAAACTTGTTTATTCAGATAGAAAACAAGCAAAATGGGGAACCAATTTTGTTAATACAATAAAAATGCATCTCTTACATGGATTAATACGGACGGTGCCCAGCCTAAATTATACATGATTTAACGCTAATGGGGGAAAGGATTCACAAACAACACTCATTCTCTCACACACTGCCACAGCGAAAGTCACCTAAATCAGCGTGCTGAGACGAGGCGGAAGCAGGCGCCGTTATCTTAGGCGAAATTCAGCAAGTCGGAGGTAGCACAAAACACAATATACAAAAACACTTTGAAGCTGGCTCTGGTCTGTCGTCCCTGTTTTGAGATAGTGCGTGTGTATAGCCAAGTTAAATTACATCTGAATTGGACCGCGAGCAAACACGCTAACGGCGACACACGGCTACGTTACATGAATGCACTCCACTGAAATTGAAGTGGTTGAAAATCGGATTGATTATACAAAATCACGCTGGATTCTTAAGTTGCAGTCTGTTAGAAAGCGATCTAGGTACTGGTTTTATATGAGAAGTGGCGTGAATTCAGGCGACTAGCTGCAAACCCCGGATGTCGGAACTCGGACCCGCGTGGTTGCGAAAAGAAAATAAAATTGAATAAATTCAGTTTCCGAAAAATAAAGAAAATCAACTACTGCATGTAACCCATTGAAATGCTTATAATTATATAAGGAAGCGAATGAAATACAGCTACACGCGATAGGGAGCGATTACGGAGACGGATGAGGACCTGTCTCAGGAAAACCCCAAAAACGAAATAATTACAAAGTCGGAAAAATAAAAATAAGAATTACGGCATGCAACCCATAGAAATGTTTAGAATTACATGAAGAAGCGAAGCGGAAGAAATGCAGGTACACGCGATAGGGAGCGATTTCAGAGATGGATGAAGTCCAGTCCCCAAAACTCGTAAAAGTGAAATAATTACAAAGTCGGAAAAATAAAATTAACAATTACGGCATGCAACCCATAGAAACGTTTAGAATTAAACAAGGCTCAGAGAGAATTACTGACAAAGACAGAGTGCGTACTAGCAGTCGCAGAAGAAACAAGTTTTAACCAAATGATAATCTTATGACATTAAATAAATTATAACTTTACAGAAATATACAAGAAATATATGGAATACGATAGACGGTCGACTTTCTACTTGGAATGCTGATTGGTGTCCCACTGTGTTCATAAAAAAACTGCGCCTCTACACTAGGTGTGGTAATCTGGTGAGAGGCCCCATTCGTCAGACGTTCTCGAGGGACAGTGGTGTGCTTCTCCTGGTATCACATAGTGGGAAGTCATCGAGTTTGACTTCAGCTCTTGGCTGGCAGTGATTTAAGGAATACTGACGCCGCCGCAGCGGAGCGCATTGAGGCGCTATGCTACGATGCGCGAGGCCGGTCCCCGTCGGGAGTTCAAATCCCCCCTTGGGCATGGATTTTTGTACCGTCTTTAGTATAAGGCAGTTCATAAGTAGTTTGTAAGTTTAGTGCTGATGAACCCCCAGTTAAGTCCCATAAGCTTTACAAACATTTGAACTTTTTTTTACTGACGCCACAACAATCTTACATCATGGCGCCATTTTTCATCAGGACATAGTTCGTCCAAACAATGCACGTGTCTCTAAGAACCATAATGAGGTGACAAAAGCCGCCCGATAACCATATAGCGCGCGGTTGCTCGCCGTCGGAGGTTCGAATCCTCCCTGGGGCATTGTAGTGGGACAGATTTGTGAGCTCCTACTCTCCCATATCAGCTTTGTTTTGCAGGAGATGAAAATTAAAGAATGCGTATTAATGAAAACGATTTATTGAATGTTGAGTAATGGTTTTTATGATATTATACTTAAGAAGGTTTTTGTTTCTGTTTGTTTCATGGTCGATCGAGGTACTGCAATAAACAGGAGCAGCGTCGCCGCAGCACCGACCGTTATCACAGAGCTGGCCTTGCGTTATATGAAGTTAGCCGACGGTCACGGGGCAGCGGACGTCTCTGCGCCTTCTTTATTGCGGGACATCGATCGTCCTCTAAGAAGATTATTTAACATTATTATTGCTACGGATGTTAGTCAGTTCAGATTATGTCCTTGTAAATGTAACATTTGATCAGAAGCAAATAGTATATGCTTGTATTACAAGTGGACCATTAAATATGTGATGTTTGACTGAAGAAGAGTTTTAAATATTATTTCATGTATATGAAATCATTTATTATTTAGTGTGAAATATGGAAATGTTATTTGATCTTCTACATCTAGGAAGAAAACACCGTAAGTTTGAAAAGTTTATAACAGGCTGTTGAATTTCAAGGCGCATTCAAATGAAACAGTGATATTTTAAATGTGAAACTAAAATATAGTAAGCTGTGGATTTTCGCTCGAAAGCCAGTTTCATGACTGAATTGGTGCTAAAGAGTTTAAACTTTGAATACTGCATACTGGCCTTTTATCTTTCTCCCGCGGGTATAAGGACCTGTTTGTGTTTTACGAAAAGATAGAAATATAAACTATTATATATTTTTTATATTAGGCGGTGGACATAGACTTCGGAGGGAAGTTCGGTGCCACGGTTCACGAGAGGTGTTAAGTTGCTAGGGAACATTAGAAAACTTATAAGTATTTACTTAGCAATTGCCTATAAGAGCTATAAACAGGTTTTCTTAATCAGATTGTACCAAATTTTTTGACGAGTTTGGTATGATACGAGATTATTTTGACAATTAAAGTTCTTCACCACCTTTTCCCTTAGTCCCACCGCAGCACGAGTGAGTGTGTTGTCCTTAGGTTAATTTAATTTCGTTTAAGTAATTTGTAAGCTACGGACTGATGACCACGCAGTTTGGTCCGATAGATTTACAAACATTTGAATATTTTTGATAACCATACATGCAGACACAGTTGGTGGTGATATCCAATACAAACATGATACAAAGGGCATTGCATTAGCAGAACTGCTGAAAAGTTTTCGACGAGATTACGATAGCCGACGTGATTTAAGAGACTTTCAAAGCGCATGGAACAGTTTCGGAAAGCGTTAACGAATTCAATATTCCCAGATGCGCAGTAGCCATTACCTCTCATCCCGGACAACGGAATGTTAGAGCGCCTACACTTAATTATGGAGACCATCGGATTTTATTAGACAGGCGTTTTACACCGCTCGGCTAACAGAGCGGTCTAAATCTCCTGCCTAGTCAGCAGTAGGTCCCGGGTTCGAATCCCGGCCACAACACAAATTTTAATTCATTGCCTTATATTACATACCTCTGGGATAATGAGAAAATGTTTGTCTCAGGGAACTTAATTGTTGTTGATATTTAAAGAAAAGTTGCACATAGACACTGAGTTGAGTTTATGCTTCCTTCTTGTTGGCAGTATACATCTACATCTACATGGGATACTTTGCCAATCACATTTAAGTGCCTAGCAGAGGGTTCATCGAACCACCATGATACTAATTATCTCCCATTCCGCGGGAAGAAAGAAAACCTGAATCTCTCCGTTCGAGCTCTGATTTTCCATATTTTATTCTGATGGTCATTTCTACATATGTAAGTGGGAGTCAACAATATATTTTCGCATTCGGAGGAGATTGTTGGTGATTGGAGTTTCGTAAGTACCCCACGCCGCATCGATAAGCGCCGTTGTTGTAATGATTCCCATACCAGATCCTGTATCATTTCCGTAACGCTGTCTCCTCTGTATCGCCCCAATACGAAACGAGCTGCCCTTTTCTGGACTCTTTCGATGTCCTCCGTCGAACCCACCTGATAAGGATCCCACACTAGGCAGCAATACTCCAAAAATGGACGGACAACCGTAGTGTATGCAGTTTCTTTTGTAGTTCTGTTGCATGTTTTAAGGTTTCTGCCAATAAAACGCAGTCTCCGGTTCGTCTTTCCCACGAAATTATCTACGTGTTCTTTCCAGTTTAAGTCTGAAGTCATAGTAATTCCCAGGTATTTTGTGGAGTTTACGGCCTTCACTTTTGTTAGGTGTATCTTGTAAGCAAAGTTTAACGGATTTCTTTTCGTACTCATGTGGACGACTACACACTTATTATTTAGTCAATTGCCAGTTTCTACACCATACTGATATCTTATTCAGATCATACTGCAGTTAGTTGTGATCTTCAGATGATTTCAATAGACAGTAAATGACGGCGTCATCTGTAAACAACCTAAGGAAGCTACTTAGGTTTTCCCCTAAATCGTTTATGAAAATAAGGAACAGCAGAGAGCCAATAATACTACCCTGTGGAACGCCCGATATCAACTCTGTTTTAGTCGATGCCTTACCATCGATTACTATGAACTGTGTCCTCTCTGACAGGAAATCCCCTATTCATGCGCAAATTTCGGGCGATATATCATAACCACGCAATTTGATTAAAAGCCGTTTGTCAGGTATGGTGTCAAAAACCTTGTGGAAATCAAGAAATACGGAATCGATTTGCGAACCCTTGTCGATAGCGCCCATCACTTTGTCTGAATAAAGAGCTAGTTGTGTTTCGCATGAACGATTTTTCTAAATCCGTCGTCTCGAAAGTATTACGTTTACCAATTTGTGTGATCTAATATATTTATTACTATAGTAGTATAATGTTCCAGCATGGCTATTAATGTTTCAGATTAACAAATATAGAGATTGAATAGGTTTGAAGTTAAAAGCTGTGAAAGATTGTGGTCAGAAAATTACGGAAAAAATTAGTAAATTTATTTACATGCAATTAAATGAAATGGCAAACTAATGAACGGTGGAGTGTTGTTTATCAAAGTAAGTTTTCCTTTTTAAAGCTACATCTGTAAGATCAATCAAAACATCACGTACTTTCTCCTCTAGTGTGGTATTGTTTTTAGGTATCTGCGGTATGGGACTCAGCGATTCGTTTGATTCTTTAGTTCTCAGAACCAGATCAGATGGGGTATATGATACAGAATAGAGCGGAAGATTGTGCAAAACCTGCTCAAAAGAATATAGATAGTTTATCCACTAAGTTTGTCGATTTGCGGCGTAGGTTCTGATAAGTCTGTTAAGTTCACGGAACATGCGTTCTAGTCCAGTCAAATAAGCCAAAAAATGCGTCAACCTCGGAATGAGAGGTAACAAGCTGAATATTTGCATGAGCCTTTGTTTTGGCATTCTAAATGATGTGTCAAAAGTCTCATAAAATCTCGTGTCCGCGTCTTAAGATATTAAAGGTCAAAGGTCACGAAAATCAGTTTTTCGCAAATATCTCGCTTCCTGTGCGTTAAAAGGTATTTGCATCTCCGATAAAAGTTGTAGAGCATGAAATTCTCTACAACTTTTGTTTTAAACATTTTTTGTGCTATTCATCGTTTTTTAGATAGAGCGCGGAGAGCGCACAGGTCACAGCGTTCAGACATATAAGACGTAATACGAGGTCAGCTGCGAATCACAGTCAATGGTAGGTTGACTAAAACAATTATAATTGTTAATAATATTTCATTATTTACGAATTAATACCCAATTTAATAATACTGACTTATTTCAAGCAATTACAATGTCATGAATTCCATACTTTAAGTATATTTTAATTCTGTTCCAATGTATCGTAACTATATTTATGTAGAAAATAATGATGTCAGTAAACAAGTTGATTGGTTGACGCTTCATAACCCCTTTCCAAATACGAAACAATTGGTATCTCTAGCTAGTGGAATCGTTGGAAATGACCAAATTAATTGTCATAGAGACTCTGAAATTTGATTAAAATCAATGGTTAAGATAACTGGTTTGAACTTTAACGAGATAAAATTTAAACGTGCTGATAAGGTTTTACAGCTTTGAGTTGTTAACAAATCTGTCCCGAGTAACAATTGTATAGTTGCTCTTCCAGAGAATAGCTGCAGGCAAAAAGTTTGAAAGTAATCATCAAGAATATCTTAAATACGAACTAACTTCGTATCCAACATCTTTATTTGATAATAATGGCATGAGGAAAACCACGAAAGCGACATTATATGACAAAATGAGATCTATCGATATCTATCTTGATGAAAGTAATGTAACATATATTATCGATGGTGGATTTCTTCTGCATCGCTTCATATGGAGCAAAGACGATAGTTTCACCGTTGTTTTAGATAAATACATAAAGTATTTACAAACACATTATGGCTCAAGAATGGTTGTTATATTTGACGCATACTCGGACTACAGTAGAAATACTAAAGCAATGGAACAACTAAGAAATCTTGGAAGATTTAGAGACGACGATCGTCGATTACGAGGATGATGATAATGAAATGGACGTTTCCGAGCTACCGGATGAAGACGACGATGATGATCAAGAAGATGGAAATTGAGACTTATGTATGATTAATAATTAAAGTGAATAAAAATCCTCCTCACGGTTGAACTTCTAATTGTAATAAATGAATCATACATGACTACTAAATAAGATGTACATAAAACGTATTTCCTCGTTTTTATATTTAATGAATTTTTGCCTCAAATATAACTAAGTCTTAATTATAGTTAATTTTATTCTTTTCTACATGAAACATAATTAAGATACATTAGAATATAATTAAAATATACTTGAACTATTTGGCTTCATAACTTTATAATTTCATGAAATAAGTCAATATTATTAAACAAATATTTTTGATTTATGAATAATATTATGAAATATTGACATAATTCATAAAGAATGAAGGTTTGTTATTGTAATTGTTGCAATGATTTATTAACTTTAAACAACCTACCATTGACTGTGATTCGCAGCTGACCTCGTATTACGTCTTATATGTCTGAACGCTGTGACCTGTGCGCTCTTCGCGCTCTATCTAAAAAACTATGAATTGCACAAAAAATGTTTAAATCAAAACTTGTAGAGAATTGCATGCTCTACAACTTTTATCTGTGATGCAAATACCATTAACGCATAGGAAGCGAGATATTTGCGAAAACTGATTTTCGTGACCTTTGACGCGGACACGAGATTTTATGAGACTTTTGACACATCATTTAGAATGCCAAAACAATGGCTCATGCAAATATTCAGCTTGTTACCTCTCATTCCGAGGTGAAACCCTAATTTGACTGGACTATTCCTCAGAGTTAGCAGAAGGGTGAAATTTGGAGATTAGAATATACCGAATGTTGTGCTCGTGGATGAAAGTTTTCACGCGCGGCAAGTGAAAGTGGCTGCATTGTCGGAAAGAATATTTGTCGGCTTGCCGACAAAGGGAATGTAGTCCTGTGTTATGCGACGGATTACTGCTTTCGCAGTGGCGGTTTTTAGTGCATATGATTTAATTAACTTTGAAACTTTGAACAGGAAAAGTAGGAAGATTTTGTTTTTGTCATATTCTTTGAAATAACGTCTGTAATAGAACGTTAATTGCTGCTCCGGTATCAAGTAATATATTGCTACTAATACCACCGACCACAATGACAACATTTGCTTGTAAGACTTCAGATAGATACCTTCTACAAGTTGTGTGTTCTTGCATCAATTCATTTTTAATGTATACACCATCGTTAAACCTCATCATTTGAACTTTCGAGTAAGGTGTGCCCCCACTGTATTCACCGCTCAAATTGGAGGGCTTGAGAAGAGCGATTTCAGTTTGTTTGGGTACCTGTTACGGTTTGAACAGGTTCCGTCACTTCAGTTATTGTCACGGTAGACTGTGGTGGTTCCCAAGTCGTTTGTTGTCTGCAGTCAGTCGTAATGCTTACCGCCGGCACGTAGTCTGTCTGGTCGATTGTCATGGGGTGGGTAATGGTTCAGATATTGTCTGCCTGTGTATGTGTGTTCTGTGCGTTCCCCGTGTTAAAATTCCTGCCCCGTTTCGATTATTGTTCCAGTTGTTTCCTCTATTACTATACCCTGAATGGTACCTATCGTCTGTTCTTTGCCTTGGTACATTGACCCCGTTGTACGTTTGTCTGTTAGAATTTCTACCGCCCCCGTTGTATGTTTGTTTTTGAGCCCGCGAATTCGAGTTATTGCTGCTAGCGTGCAGAGTCTGAGTTAGTGCGCGACTGTTGGCTGGCCTGCGTCGGCATCAGCTGATTTGTTCCATTACTCTTGGCGTTCCGGCTGCCGTTGAGATAAGTATTGTTGTGGTTACCATGTCCGTTCCGTGCTCGGTCATCTTCGTAAATTAAGTCAATCGTATCGACTGTCGACAAGAAGTCTTCCAGATTATATATAGGTATGTTGGCAGTCGCCCTGTCAATACTCTTAAGTACTTCTCGATGCAACATTGGTTCATTGAAGAAGCGTGCTTTGTTTCTATATATTTTTCAAAGTATTTTGAAGTAGTGTGATTTATTTTTAGATATTTTTCAAAGTATTTTCTTAACCCTCGCATGGTATTAGCTCTAGAAAAACGTATAGTATGCCTGGTGTCTTTTTTGACCCCAAAGTGATTGAAGCAACATTATGGAGATAAAAATTGAAATATGTCCATAAGAAGTAAATATATAGTTTTTTTTTGAGAAACATATGCACAGATTTGATATTAGAACTTCAGAATTTCTTCGTATAATTAAGTTACATGTAAGCTGTAATTACTTACTACATGTTTTGTTTAGTTTATTTGGTTCCAAAAATTATTTTGAACACAAAATATTCATAATCCACAGACTATGTGCTAATGTTGTAATTTATTACTATTTTGTGTAATATCACTTATGTGGAATATTATCAGAAATATACTCCTACTCGCTCTCAGTCAATCCATTTCAATCCAGCGCTCAAGAGTTGGGTACGGAATATTATTATCTTTTGCATGATTATTGGAAAGCATTACTATTACATTCTGTAAGTGATTGGTGATAAAAGGTCTGAAACAGTCTGCCCTTGTCTGTAATTGTGGTCTAAGGTGGCGTAGAATATGCGCAGTTTCACGAATTACATTACTTGAAACCTGCTAGCGCACATCAGGTGGTACTGTGTGGTATGTTATCTGTCCACTGCTAGACACAAAAGTAGACGCACTAGTTACCTGAACGCCATTATCATCATAGTCACACACGTCCACTTCATCTCCGACCTGTACATCTTCCTCTATCGCATCTCCTTCGGAATCAGTATCATCCTCATTTCCAGAAATTGATTCATTATCACTGTCAGTCTTTTGTAAATCTACGAAATCCTGTTTGAGACTGTAGCCTCTTGCAAAACGTATATCACCAGCCATTACAAATAAACTATAACACCACGTCTTCTTCGCACAAAGCTCAATTCCATACTGCGAATTTGTCGTAACAGTGTACGTAATCGTATTTTCTATTCAATGTTTACAGCAATGTACAAATGAATGTCGGTTTATAAGATACATTGTTGCCAACATTTATTTTCGTAACAAAACTTATATATGACACTGAAAATCTCTTATTGTATACATGGGGTATTTTCTGACCCCACTGCAAAAATTTCAATTTCTTGTACACAAAAATACATATAACCATAAATATTTTACCCGGTTATAATAAAAAGTCCGTGGATAGCATATCTGAAGGATGAGTTGTCTACACCCACATTACAGCTGTTTATTTATAGGTAAATGAGCCTTGGTGTCTGAAAAGACCCCAGGCATCATGCGAGGGTTAAACTGTCATTTCGCTCATTAAAGGGTAATTGAATTGCCACCGACCAGTACTTCTTAAGAAAAACATTTTCGAACTCTAGGAGAGTGGCACAGTAGCGGTATACGCCTGCAGCCCAGATACTCCCTTCACCTTGAATATAGCCCATTGCAAAACTAATTTTCCTGCGCTCACTCCAGGTGTCGGTAAAGCATTTCTCGGAAGGATTGTCTAAATATGACAGGATGCACGGATTTATTTTCAGGCATAAAGGTGGGAAACTGGTGGTGTTTGAGGAGCCTTTCCTCCAACAGGATTGAGGTCACACTAGGACGGGGAGATTGTGAGCGTTGCATAACTGTGCGTCTATCACTGTCAAGCCACTCGTCGTCTACGTGAGTCTCTCTTGTGTCACGGTCTAGGTTGTGGTACCTGTCTGGAGATGACGTCACTGCTGACGCGTGTCTCGTACGTGCGTCAGAAGTCGCAGCCTGTGCAAGTCAGTCTGTCCACTCATGCGATGTTTCGTCAATACACACTTTCTGCTTACACTCGTCTGTCCGGGATTCATGAAAACGTTTCTTACGAAAATCCCATTAATCAATAGCAGTAGGCTATAGTTTGTTCGAATTTTCTTATGTCGTCTCAGCCTAATGGGCAAGTGTAAATTACGTCACTCGTTAAGGGGGGGGGGGGGGACGAGGACAACGCAGTGTGATAATGTGTGACGTTGGGTGTGTGGTGGTGGGGGGGGGGGGTAGTCATAAGCTTCGTTACATTATATCTGTAAATATAAAGCATTACAACTCTGAAGTTATGTCTAACGAAAATGTTTAAATTTATTTGTATACATTTTCTGCACAAGGCGGCCGTGCTGATCACCCTCGCTGTACCTAAAGGGTTGTGTGGTAGCGGAATTCGACAAACACCCAAAGTCCAACACCGCCTATCAGGCTTAAAACAAGATTTCATCTATGTTAAATTGATTATACTTCATTTCATTCAGTTAACATTTGACTTCCTCTGAGTGATGCACTAGTTTCCCTTATTTATACCATTTTCTGAGTCCAAACTTAGCTAACAAATTTAAAACGAGAAAAGATTGAACTGGATATTCTTACCGTAAGCTATATCAAGAAACAAAGTGACCGCTACGTCCGTTTGTATATATTCAATGTCCATGGACAACAGTAGATGACTGAATTATGTGTCTTCTAGAAGATAGACTTACTACGATGAAAACATTTGGAGAGTGGAAATGTCACTTTATATATACTGTAATGTACAGAAGAGTGTCTGTAAACGAAAGGAAAATGTTAACTTATTCTATTAAACGTACATGATTAGCATTCCTACAGGGTGCATTGTGTGGGGGAAGAAGGAAAGCCGCAGTGGAATAGCAGAACGGTCTAAGGCGCATCGCTGCGGAGCGCGCGTTAGCTCGCCGTCGGAGGTTCGAGTCCTCCCTGGGGCATGTGCGTGTGTGTGTGTGTGTGTGTGTGTGTGTGTGTGTTGTACTTAGGTTAGTTTACCTTAGTTTAAGTAGTTTGTAAGCTACGGACTGATGACCACGCAGATTGGTCCGATAGATTTACAAACATTTGAACATTTTTTGGAACAGGGAAAAATCACAAAGCTATCCTGTGGTTTGTTACGTTTTGTGAATTTTCTACGATATTTCACTTATTCTTGATTTTGTATTAAAAAGCAAAATCTGACGGCCCAAGAATGGTTCAAAATATGGTTGCCTTTATATAGGCATAAAAATCGATTGTGGAACTGGAAAACCGCTTTACAGAAGTGGATTTCTAGAATTTGTATTAGATTTAAGAGCTGTATCAATTTAATAATTTTTAATTTAGAACTGCTAATTATTCCGAACGTAATGTTCAAATAACTTGCGTGAATGCGGTCGAGCAACGTCTTCGACAACAACTGACATTTCGGCTGGCGAACACACGTCATTTCCAAAATAAAACTGAAAAGACTGCTCTTCATTTCTACACTCTTTTTCGATAATGTCTCATGCTTTTATCAACTATTCACAAAACGTTCAAAACCCATAGAGGAGAACTCAAGTCAGTTTCATAAGGGCGAGGAAGACTTGCCTTTGGAAGATCTGCCAATAGTGCAAGGTCACCTCATAACGGTCTGAATCCCTCCCAGAGGAGAAAAATTGTTCATGCCCCTGTCGACTGGAGTTTAAGCCACAATCTATCAAGCTTGATTCCATGGTGGAATTTATGCTCCACGACTGTATTTGACTTGTGGAATTTTTTTTTTTTTTTTTTTTTTTTTTGCAATCAGTCGTAAAAAATATATTTATTTATTCGCAAATCTAGATTTCGACCATTGTGTTTTTAAGCATTGATAATGACCACACAGTGGTCGAAATCTAGATTTGCGAATAAATAAATATATTTTTATGACTGATTGCTGAAAAAATTTCCACAACATAATCTGTCTCTTTTACAATGTGACTGCAGATAGCTCTGAAGATCGTTTGGGTCGTTAGTCGCTTGCATTTGAAGAGCTTCGCTTTGCCATTAGCGCATTCAACTTCGGTTTCTCCAGACACACTAAAGTGCGGACTGGATCTCCCGAAGTATCTTCCAATGTCTCGCTAATGGACCATTAAGAAGAGGACTAAATGGGGAGACATGGCGGGGTGCGAAGAGGCTGGGAGAAGGGGTGGGTGGATCGAAGTTTATTGAAAGGCGAGTAATGGGGGACGTTTAAAGCAGCTAAGGTAACTGTATGTACTTTAACATACGGAGAAAGAAAGTAACATTGTTTTTGTTTGGAACTGCTGGCTAAGTACAGTGGTTTTATATTAACGGAGACTAAAATTTTCCATAAATTTCGAATAAGTTAATGAATGGATATATTTAAAAAGAAAACAGAAATTTTTACTATAAACAGTGGTGTCAGAGAAAAGAGAACGAGTTACAGAACTTCGTGTAGCTTGACAACATCACAGCAAGAGTATATGAGGGCTGTACATACATTCAAAGTTTCAAGCGTGCAGCGAGCTTCGTTTGTTTTTGACAGATGAAAAGGTTAGACTCGTTTTTGTTGGTTCGGTGATTTTCTATTACAACCACTGACAATAAAGTTGGGTGTATAGTAGACTTGCGCATAATAGTTCGCAATCGGGAGCGCTCACTTTAGTTCACGGCTCTGCCGCGAACTAGTTCGTTCTTTTAGTTCGTCCGCTCCCAGCCATGGCTGAGCGGCGTGGTCCGCGCATGCAGGTGGAGGAAAAAGTTCCCCCACCTAGCTGCTTCATTCGCTTGCTGCTTGAGCCGCTAACGATATCACGCAAACCAAAAGAAACAGTTTGTGGATAATTTCTCGCGTTTAAGTTTAGAGTTATCTCTATATCTTGGCATTATGGAATATATTAGTCAGATATTGCAGAGTGCAGAATACTTCAAAGCAGAAATTTTGTAGCACTGAACTATGTAATCTAGCAGGCAGACGCTAACCTCGAAATGGCTCTCATCAGCAGAAGGCAAACACGTGATTTTTAATTCTGTTCGCGACCTATCGCGCATTTTTTAGTTCGCGACCTATTGCACATGTTTTAGTTCGCAACCTATCGCGCATGTTTTAGTTCCCGACGTATTGCGCATGTTTTACTTCGCGACCTATCGTGCATATTTTAGTTCACGACCTATCGCGCATGTTTTAGTACGCGACATATCGCACATATTTAGTAGCTCTCGTTTTAGTTCGCAGCTCGGCCGCGAAGTAGGTCGCTCTGTTTAGTTCGTCCGCTACTAAAACTACAGTTGAGCTGCATCTCAGCTCGAAATGACGGCAACTGGCAAAAGGGACTCACGCGATTCTGCGCGCTCTCGCGTCCTCTGGCTGTTACCCGCCAGTCATCGGAAAAGGAGCGGACGAACTAAGAAGCGACGGATCTGCGAACTAGTTCGCTTAGTTCGCCTGGGGGAGCGCTGCGAACTACTTCGTTTGCGAACTATACAAGACTAGTGTATAGTGCTGTAATACTGACGAACTGTGAACTACAGTTACCTTCTGCCCCTTTGAAATAGTCACCTACCATGACTATGCACCGCTGAACTCTGAGATACATGTCCTACAAACTTTGCAGGAAATCTCCCTTTGGGGATGGTGTTCAAAAGCATCATTTCGTTGGCTGCCAGGAATACAGTCAAATCTATTTCCTTTCGAAGCGAGTTTGAGTCGAGGGAATACGAAGAAGCCAGGAGGATTGAGTTACGGCGGGTATGGTGAATGTTCAGTTTGCAAGACAACGCTCGTCCACGCACAGTAAATATCGTCAAACAGTTCTTGGCACAAAAGGGAGTGGTGCAACTTGAACACCCACCGTACTCGCCGGATCGCAATCCTCCAGGCTTCTTCTATTCCCTCGACTCAAACTCGCATTGAAAGGAGATTTGACGATAGTCCTGACATTCAACGGAATGTACTGCGGCTTTTGAACAGCATCTCAAAGGAAGACTTCATGCGAAGTTACCAGGAAGGACAGTAAGGTGCCTGCAGTGCGTAGTTCATCTACATTAAAGTTAAAATGCTATTTGCCGAACTTTATTGTCAGAGGTTTTATTTTTAAAAAAATGGAGCAAAGAATTTGCATCTAATTTTTATGTGAAAAATGGTATCAAGTGCTCTCAACCACTTGAAATGTTAACACTGGAATACTGTACTGCCTGTTCGTATTACGGAATAAAATTTAGAGAAAATATACTGAACTGTAAATAAGGTCTAAAACTGATAACTGATTAAAATTTGGTTTATAATTTGAGCATGAAGGTCGTAAATAAGTCGGCGAGTAGCACTATAAGTATTAGGAATAAAGTTACCTATGTTCTTGTAAATGCTGCTACTGCATCATTCTGCCGTCACTTATGCTGTAAATTTTGAAATCTTTCTCTTGGTAAGTTATTCCTAGAGTGAACCGGACCAGTTATTAGTGTAGACTGAGTAGAATGTTCTGGATCTGATCGTAACAATAGAATTTAGCAAAAAATATTTTCCATGAATACGTATCGGACTTCGATTAAATAAATAAATAATTTGCAACAGGAAACAATGACTGCAGGTTCTAACGGTACTGTAAAATGTGAAATAAGGAATTGCATTATTCATGAAATACTATACGGAATCCGATTGTACATGATACATCTCACCATAATGGCGTCCGAATCACCATAAGAGTAAGTAATTAAACGTTAAAGCCAATGTTGAAAACGAGGAGCCCAAAAGTTAATAATTATTTCAAAGTCAGTTTTAACTGTAATTTATTAATCTCGGAAAAAGTCATCCTCACATTTAAAATGTCGAATTATCAGGAGCGGGAATGCACACGTCCTTCTAGTAAAACGGAAAGAGCAGGACAGATAACGAAGGAACGTCTTTCTTTCGCAGCCAGGAAATAAAAGAAAGTCAAACAGCGAGGTATTTTTTGCGGCGGAAAGAAAGACGCTGCCCCGCGATAAAATTATAACTGTGACCTACCCGATGAATCGTGGAACACTTCAACCGTGGGTCTGCTCTAAGTAGGAAAAAAAGTGTTTACAAATACTATAAGCTCTTCCAAGATGGCCGAGAATATGCGAATGATGAATCTCACTCTGGCCGCTCCAGCACGTGAACAATTGATGATAATGTCGAAGCGACAAATAATATTGTGGAAAATCGTCCTGTTACCGTAAGAGAGGTTACTGAGGATGCTAGCATATTGGTCGCATCGTGCAATGCAAATTTTTCGGATGCTTTCAACATGTGGTGTGTGTTAACGAAGTTAGTTGCAAAACTTCTCAATTTTGATCAGAAGAACCGTCACATCAGCATCGCTCAGTAGCTATTTAATATCGACAAAGGAACTGGTGGCGAAACATGGGTTAACGGTATGACGTCGAAACGAAAGTCAAATCCTCCCGATGGAAGCATCCCGGAAAACCTAGATCGAAAGAAGCAGGCAAAGTTCGATCAAATGTGAAAGTTTCTCTCCCTGTTTCTTCCAGTTACTTGACATAGAGCATAATGAATCTTTTACCTCAAGGTCGTACAGTCAGTAAGTAGTATTACCTCGACGTTAACTGTCGTTTGCGAGAAACAATACGCAAAAAACCTCCGGAACTGTGGAAGAGAAAAAAGAAAAACTGTTAATGGATTATTCACTATGAGAATACACCTGTTCATTCATCGTTGTCTGTGACTGATTTTTTTGGCCAAAACCACGACAATTGTCTCAGCTACTGTACTCATCGACTTTTTCCTGTTCCCAGAACTGAAGAGACATATGGAAGGACGAAAATTTGCATCGATTGAGAAAATAAAATCTGCATTACTGTAGGTACTCAATGATTGGCAAAAGTTTATTGTATCTGAGAGGGGAGATTACTTTGAAGAGGACATCATGAATATTACATCTACATCTACATACATACTCCGCAATCCAACGTAAGGTTCGTGGCGGAGGGTACACTGTACCACTACTAGGCATTTCCTTTCCTATCCCATTCCCAAATAGAACGAAGAAAAAAAAGAATGACTATATGCCTCCGAACGAGCCCTAATTTCTTTTATCTTTTCTTTGTGATCACTACGCGAAATGTAAGTATGCGGCAGCAAGATCGTACTACACCCAGCTTCACATTCCAAGCGTCTAAATTTCCTCAACAGAAATTTACGAAAAGAACGTAGTCTTTCCTCCAGCTATCTCCAACTGAGTTGCCAGAGCTTTTCCGTGACACTCGCGTATTGGTCGAAACTACCAGTAACAAACGTAGCTGTTCGCCTCTGAACTGCTTCTATGTCTTCCTTTAAACTGATCTGCGGGTCCCAAACACATGTGCAGTACTCAAGACGTGGCCGTACGAGCGTTTTATGCGCGGTCTCCTTTACAGAAAAGTACATCTTCCCAAAATTCTCCCAATAAACCGAAGCCGGCTCTCTGCCTTACTCAAAACTGTCCTTACATGTTCGTTCCATTTCACATCGCTCTGAAATGTTACACCTAGATATTTGAATGACGCGACTGCATCAAGAAACTCACTACTAATGCTATATTCGAATATTATGGGATTGTTTTTCCTACTCATGCGCATCATCTTACATTTTTCTACATTGAGAGCTATCTGCCATTCTTCGCACCGACTAGAAATTAGAGAATAGATAAATAATTTTTCATAAATCTATAAAGTTACCGTTTTTTTAAAACACACCGGAGGACAGAGCTATGTTGTCTGACAAACCGCCGTTCCATTCAGGTCCGTTTAGACGTATTCTTAGTCGGCGCGTAGTTTAAAGGCTGTACTGTAGCGAGGAACAACAGGTCGTGGAGCGAAGATGCAACCTTTGATAATTATTAGACGATATTCCTTCCGCATAGTACACTATGAGCAATCCTCGTTCTCACTGCCGTAGAATTGAGCTATTAAATACATGCATCAGACGAAGAAATCAAACCTTACCATGCTTCCGTCTGTCACCGTCAGTCATCAAACTGTACATAACGTGCACTTACTTTAAAATTAGTTTTGTTGTTACTGCTGACGTCGACACTCAGTAGATAGGCTGGGACACGGTATGTCAATGTATCTTCCAACTTCCTACTTAGCTATGCAGGTATGTACACTGCACAGGATCAGGTAAGATATCACACAAAATATAACGTATATTATTCTGATATTGGCTACCATTGTAATTTGTGTGTGATGCAGAAGTATTTTTTGCTGTCTGAACCGTTTACTTCACCTGTAGTTTACTAAGAGCGAGGTACAATGGGGCTACCATTGAAAGTAGACTGTTATTAAAATAAGCAAGATCTCGGGCAATTGAGATCTGCAAATGTTAGTTAAAACGCTCACTGCTGCTCTAAATTACTTTGAGTGGCCACAGTAGTTGAGCAACGGAAATTTATCTAACTGTCACTCCTTAAGGGAGCAGCCAACGGTTTATCAAACACAAAATCAAAGTTAAAAAGTAAATGAATATATAATTAAACATGGGACGGGGAGCATAAAATCATAAAACAGAGGTTTGATGCTTTGAAATCATAATCTATTCATAAAAATGAACAAGCAACATAAATGTGTGGAGATCAAATTAAGCATAAAAGTGGATTAAATCATATAATTACTGCCCGGATTAAAATTTGTAACACCACGTCGCGACCATAGCATTAGAATCACCATATTCCAACATTTTTCATCGTTACGTAATTTTAATTATTTGTTTAAGGCAAAAATTTCTCATTTTTCAATATTTCGAAGTAAATTCAAATTAGAGCAGAGTAATTCAGAATAACAGTATCCAGGGAATACCTAGGTCAAAACACCTCGTATATCAAAGATATATCATTTTGAAGGATCAACTGCTTAAAGAACAAGTTACCAGGACAAGAGACTGGTTTTTCCAAATTATCGAAGCAACATTTTTCAGTAATTAATTTTGAGGATTTCACATTTTTTCCATATATGGTATTTAATTTTTGATATTTGTTTAAAATTGATGTACTTTAATTTGACCTTGTAACTTGAATAAATAAGGCAACTGTTCAGCCTCTACTCTAACTTCCATGTGTCTCACATAACAATTCGCCATAGAATATTTATTTTATAAAATATTTTATATATATATTATCTTTATTTTACATAAATATTATCTTAATAACAACTGATGTTTAGTCTTATTTGTCAATACATAACAGCAGTATATTATATGACAAATTTGAATACATCAATTCTAATAATAATATCTAATAATAATATCGGTATGTAATTCCAAATTATGTAAAACTATAAAAAATATTTCACATGTTAATTATAAATTGCAAATAATTTTGTGTATATACTTAATTCGCTGTATATGTATCAAAATGTTCAAATGTTTGTTAAGCTTATGGGACTTAACTACGGGGTCATCAGTCCCTAAACTTACAAACTACTTATGAACTACTTACGAACTAGGACGGCACAAATATCCATGCCCGAGGGGGGATTCGAAGCCCCGACTGTAGTGGCCGTGCAGACCGTGACTGGAGCGCCTCAGTCCCCTCGGCCACCGCGGCCGGCGTATATGTATCATATTGACAGATCACCAGATGATGGGCTACACCCGAAACATGTTGTGAACTGAAAATAAGTAATCTACTGATAACATCTTTTGATTATTCAAGCAATCTCCAGCATTTTTAAAATCATTATTAAAAATTTTTACAATGAAGGTTGCAGACCTCTATCAAGACTTTCAGTCTGAAATAAATAGTACCCGCAGTTGCATTGTTCTCTCTCTACGCTACTTGCTCTCTATGTTACTAGATCTCTAAGTGTGGTAGCTCTCCGTGATTAGTTTCGAAATATTATACGCGGTTTATTTATAGGAAGGGACTGACAAAAAGTATTTATTTATTAATATAAACTTTCATATCGTGATCGTACGCGAAGGCGTACATTATCTTTGGACTTAGATAGGCTAGGACGGAAGAATTAGAAACTCCTGTCTCCCATAATAAACTGATTAACATTCGTGATTTTGAACTTATTGTCAAGTTTAATGAAACAACTTTTAAAAAACGTATCTGGAAGAGTTAAAGTATGTATGCAATGCAACAGGATCCAGAGACTTTAATATAAATGAGATTTTTACGAACATAATCAGGCATTGTGACTCATGAAGTGTTTTCTGTGAAAGTGATTTTGTTGTAAATATAAAATTCAAAATAGAGAATCTGTGATACTCAAACAAGTCTTAAACAATTATTCCACTATTTAGTTCCATAATATTGTGCAAGAAGATTCTAAAAGTGAACATATATCTGTGAAATTCGTAATGAATCAGTTAATATGTGAAAGAAAATATCTAACAGTTTTGATTAAAAGAAACTTCTAATGAAATTTTTTATAAAGAATAATTCGATAGAAAGGAATCAGGTACAAATAATATCAATTGTAACGGGCTTCAAACTGTCTGAACTACCGGGACTCAAAGATTCAATATTTTTGGTTTATTAAATATCAGCCCCTGAGAAACGGAATTTCATGCTCAAACATTATAAAAAGTCTTTAATTTTAATTGATACGCAGAACCAATATTTACAGTATGAAAAATTCAACAAAGATATAAATTTTATTGAAACTTCGTGGCAGATTAAAATTGTGTGCCGGAACCGGGACTCGAACCTGGGACCGTTGCCTTTCGCGCGCAAGCGCTCTACTGGCTCAGCTATCCCGACACGACTCACGACGCCGCCTCACAACTTTAGTTCCGCCAGTACCTCGCCTCCTACTTTCCAAACTTCACAGAAGCTCTCCTGCGAAACTTGCAAGACTAGCACTCCTGGAAGAAAGGATATGGTGGAGACATGGCTTAGCCACAGCCTAAGGGATGTTTCCAGAATGAAACTTTTCACTCTGCAGCACTTGCTTGTTTTGCCAGGAAGTTTCATATCAGCGCATATTCCGCTGCAGAGTGAAAAGTTTCATTCTATAAATTTTATTAATTACGAAGAAGTACCTGGTCTACCAACTTAAATTTCATACTCAGGTGAGCCGCGGTGGAGTAGACGAGCGATCTAAAGCGTCTACCTGCGGATCGCGCGGTTGCCCGCCCTGGAGGTTCGAGTCCTCCCTGGTGCAGGGGTGTGTGTGTTGTCCTCAGGTTAGTTTACCTAGGTTTAAGTAGTTTGTAAACTACGGACTGATGACCACGCAGTTTGGTCCGATAGATTTACAAACATTTGAACATACTGAGGTGACAAATAAAATTTTGAACCCATCCATCCACTACAACTGTGAAAGTCAAGCCGAATCTACATCTTACAAGTCACAAGCTAAAACCAAAATACAAGACAACCAACGTGAAGCCCCTCGACGAGTCATAAATTGTTTCTGCTCTTTATGATCTTCTACCCCAACAACCAGAAGTACAGGCAGTGGCGGCGCTAGACGAAAACTGAGCATCGGCCAACACGTCTTTGCGAGACCCCTTTCATTTTTTCATTAATGAAGAAAATGTTAAATGACCTGAATTATACATCAATAATCATTATGCTAAAATTCTATTGGTCTAATATACGAGTATTATTGGAATGACAAAAATTAAAGAAACTTTTCAGATTTTCGTGTCACAGATCACATCTTAATACTAGCCGCTATTTCGGCTTCAGTTAATAGTACAGACAACGCAGATAGTTTTTCTTGGCTCATTATACTTTTCATGTTAGTCAATCAATTTTTAGCTTCTCTCGGTCGAAGCTGTACTGATTGGAACTGAGCATGATTCTGGTTTCAAATGTTTGTATAGCTTATGGGACTTAACTACGGGGTCATCAGTCCCTAAACTTACAAACTAATCAACTAACTAATACTAAGGACTGCACAAATATCCATGTCCGAGGGGGGATTCGAACTCCCGACCGTAGTGGCCGTGCAGACCATGACTGGAGCGCCTCAGTCCCATCGGCCACCGCGACCGGCAACTGCATCACATGTTTTGCGAGGCCCTCGCAGGCGAGAGGCCGTCGGCGGTGGCCGACGTCACCGACACCTGGCGCCGCCACTGATATATCAGGATATATCAGGATATCTGCGTCTGAAAACATTGTAGCACAAGAGTAATGTTTTTACGCTGCAACACAGCTCTCGGTGCGTGTAGCCCACAGCGGACAGCGCGTTTAGTACAACCTTTCATGCCTTTCTTTCCTCTCCATTAAAATGTTCGGCGCGTTAAAAGACATCGTGACTCGGAGATCGCGCGGTGTTTCAAGACTCGTGAGCCAACAAAAAAAATACAAAGCTGTGCGGTGAAGAGTAGGATGGAGGCGGAGGATTTACAAGCCTTAAGAGCGTCACGAGGCTCAGGTAAGCGGCCCGTCCCGTCGACCGTATTCAGCTGACACGGCGTCGGATCGACGCAGACGCAGGCGCCGGCGGGCGTGCCGAGACGCCATTCAGGTGTCAGGACGCCGCCGTCTGGCGTGGGCGCGCATTGTGCACCGACGGGCCGCGAAAGCCGACCCCACGACCGCTGCCAATAACGCCCGGCGTCTGCCGCTTTCCTATACACCGGTGCGCGTCGCTGTCACTGTAGTCGCCGCCGTTGCATATCTGAAAATGGATCATTATCATAAACGTGCACGTCATATTCCAGAGGTCAGGTATTTCGTCAGTGGCGGGCGTTACATTACTGCAGTTTCACTACTTTTACCTGCAATATACAATTTACTTTTCAGACATTTGAAACAATGAACTCATAAATCGGTCTTCGCGGCTTATTGAAACTGATGAACTGTGCATTTTTATTGGCCCACTTTACGTTACGGAAGTAACACTAAAAGTGGACCTTTGCTATCGTCTTTTGACAGCTCGAAATTTAAATGAAAATAACGGCTTAACCATTCATCTGACACGATAATTGAATAACCGAATTTGCAGACGAGAAAATTCTCTACAACTTAACTCATATCTCGTATCGTTTCAGAGATATTTGCAGAATTAACGGCGACTTTGGGATGTCTGTTTGTACATCCGTAACATGTTCCTTGTTTTTAAGACGAACCGTTCAACCGATCAGCACCAAATTTTACAAACATCATTGTAGGACGCCAGAGACCAGTACCTCCCTTTTTCAAAGTTTCAGACAAAAAATACGGTAGTAATACCAAAAAAAGTCGTTTTTGCAAAAATAAGGAGATTCGACACCCTCCATCTAATTAACGAAAACCAGCCGTTCGGAGATGTCACTTGACATTCCTCGCCCAGCTCTCTGGCATCCGTCAGCTTGCGTTGCGTATTTGATGATTTTCTTATTGTAACTTACACGTTGTCATTTCAAAGCAATGACGCACTGAAGAATTAACAAAAACACATAATTATTCGTAAGATAAATGATAATCTAGTGTCTACGAATGCCATATTAGCATCAGTAAACAACAGCCATCTATAGTATGAGATTAAAGAACGCAATTACTAAGTGTAAGCCGTAGTGTAGTGGGCAGTGCGTTGGACTGTGGCACTGAAGCTCGGTTGTTCGGAGTCCGCCACTACCTAATAATTCTTTCCCTAAAACGGTTTCAGACACACTTATTAATTAATTTTTTATTATTTAGATTATTATTTTGGTCCAAAATGTTTGCAAAAACTTATAAAACTACAAGGCGATTTTTTTTATTGTATTTATTTCTTTCCTTTGTCTCCTTACCTCTCCTGAAACCCTTCCCAACTCACGCAATTGGAAATGAAAACAAAACAGATGTCTAGTGAAACAAAGTGGCTCCTCCTCCAATACATAGCCGGCCGCGGTGGCCGAGGGGACTGAGGCGCTTCAGTCACGGTCTGCACGGCTACTACGGTCGGGGGTTCGAATCCCCCCTCGGGCATGGATATTTCTGCCGTCCTAGTTCGTAAGTAGTTCATAAGTAGTTTGTAAGCTTAGGGACTGATGACCCCGTAGTTAAGTCCCATAAGATTTACAAACATTTGAACATTTTTTTTTCGCCAATACATAACATAATGCAGCTCATTGCTTTTATGGGAAAAAAGAATCGTTTGTAAAATAAAACATATTAAATGTCTCCGAAGATCATCATGAAAGTAAAAGACTATTCCGTCCTGAATAGAGAGTTTAAAATAGGATATAAAAATAAAACAGTCCCCAGTACAAAAAGAAATAACAGGATTATTTTGTAAAAGTTCGAGATTCACTAGTGGAAAACACATTAAGGAACATGCATAAATAAATGAAACACAACATGTGGGTGTAGGAAAATTATGTGCCCAAGATTTATGGCACCCAGCAGACCACATGGACTAAAGGAAAAATGACACTTTAAACGAATCTTAAAGTCAAGAAAAGTCCAATAAAAGAGAAAAGAAAATTATTTCACCAAATTTCCGCCCTCTCAAATAAACCCATAAAGAAACTACGTTCTAACTCTCAGAAGGGGAATTTCGAACTAGACTTTACTGGACATATCACTGTTACTATTTACTGTTGTGATGTGGTAACCAGTTCAAGGACTGGTTTGACGCAGCTCTCCACGCTATCCAGTACCGTGCAAGCTTCCTAATATCCAATTAAGAACGACAAACTACATCCTTTAGAACTTCTTCATTCCTCGTTCCACCTCTGCGATTTTCACCCAACAAAACACCCTCTAATTCTAAACCAGCTGAAAAATGCTCCTGTTGAGCACAGAAAAGCTGAATATGTTCTCTGACACAAAAGTCCGGAACCAGCTGCATCGATCCTCATTCCGACTTCCTCACCAAAAATTTTGGCATGCGGACATCCACTTTTAGCGCATAACTTTGTAAATACTTTTGCGCAGTTAATCCGTCATAGTCATCAATGTCGTTTCACTTTCAGTGTCTATATGTGTCTCTGCCCATTTGTTTGCTGTATCTCCCACTGCCGCTTTCTATCAAAGTTTCAATGTCTTCCCTTTCCCTCGCGATTCCTCGCCGCTCTCTGTTTCTGCCACTTTCATCGTCTCTCTGTCCCACTGACATTGTCCCATTCACTTCCTGTCCAGTTGCCAGTATCCTTTCTTTCTCACTTAGAGTCGGCTTTCACTGTCTTCAATCACGATTGTCTCCTTTACACCTAGGTCCATGGGGATGGTTTACTTGGGTTTGACCTGTAGACCGGAAAACGTTAGGACGCGGGTACTGGGGATGGGAAAAATTGGACAAATTGTTTCGTGCTGTAGTATTGGAGAGTCGCATACTCATGCTTTATGTATGGTCTCCATTCGTCTCAGTTTTCCACTGTTTTCTCTTTTGCTCCAATTGCTACTATCTGCATCTGTCATAGTTTGTTTTTGCCACTGTTCCTGACTTCCGATATCTCCTTTCGCTTCCCACTGCTGTTTTCATGCATATGCCTTTCTCCTGAACTGACACATTCTCTGTTCCATCATATATGGTTCTCTACGCCTGTTGCACTGTCTCTGTCCTACTCATATTCAGCCGAAAAAAGCGTGAATGTGTTCGCATGCCAAAATTTATGGTGAGGAAGTCGGAATGAGGATTGAGGCAGCTGCTTCCACACTCTTGTGTCAGAGAACATATTAGCCCTTTCTGTGCTCCGGCAGGAGCAGTTTCAGCTGGTTTCCGTCTTCTTCCTGTTACATCAGAGTGTACTGCTTATATAATATGAAATCAATGGTGAGTAAAAATTAATAGTATTTTATATAATAACGCGTCGGAAAATTTCGACGATTTGCCATGAATAGAAGTGTAGATTTTCCAATGCACGCAGCTGCATCTTTTGATACGAAAAATTACCATTTTTGTAGCATATCGCGATAACGAATACACATTTCCGAAAACTGGAAACGGATTTTCCAGATAAACACCTAAACAACATAAACTAAAAGGCGGTACTTGAGTTTGAATTGACCCATCTTCCCATTTTTATTAGATGTATCTCACATCTACAGGGTCCACTATCCTAAGGTTCTGGTAGTTTTATGCTATTAAAATACATTGAATGCCCTCACTGCTCTACAGATGTCAAGTATTTCATGTATTTGAAGATCACCGTAGTCCCCCTTTTTTTTTAGAGTGACTTAATATGAAACCCTCGTTTCAATATTAATGTACAGGACTTTATTTTAATTACCAGTGAATACATTCTATTACAGTGACACCACTGTACAACGCAATTGTTTCTTTTATATGATTTATCTGCTTTTACTTAAGATATGTTGCTTTTATAGAACAATTATAAACTCGTTTGTTAAATTTCAGTGCAATGGTATGGCTGAATCTGTTTAATGCTATGTATCTATGTAGGGGCCTGAAGATTGTACAATTGATGTACCGAAACTAGTCGCCTAAATAAAATTATAACGTGAACGGCTGTTGGAAAAGTTTTTGCAAGAACTGAACTGACCAGCCGACGTCCCACTTCTATCCACAAGAATGGATACACATAAACTTGAAATTTTTTGAGAATGAACCCAAAAAATCAATATAATTGGGCAAACTGAAAGTGTACAATAAACCTCCGCCAAATTAGATACCTCAAACAAATAATATGCCTACGGGACCGCCGATAACCGTGCCAAAGAATAAACAAGCACAACCGCATACGTTACAACTAAGTAAGCTACCGATGATGTCTTCACAACACCCAACGAAACAAAACCAAAATAATAATTAACACATCAGACTAATTGAAGTTACAGAAGCTGTACCCAATTGGACACCTTATAATCCAATAAAGTGAAGCCGACATGTCTTCGCCTTCCTGGACCTGTCAGCACGACTAAGGAAGGACCTGATACAATTAAAATAAGTGTTTTAAGATACAGTGATGGCAAGAATTTATTAGAAGACCTAAATGAGGAACCAGTAAACACAACTCAAAAGAAGAAACCTCTAGTTCAAGCTGTAATTAGTGCTAAAATTTATGATATACTAGTAGATATTGTGACACAGGATCAGCAGTTTCTGCTATTAGTGGAAGACTCTGTAAAGGGATTACAAAGAATGTATATGCTCCCACTCTGCCTGTGCAATCTTGTACGTTGACTGGAACGTTAGGTTTGTTTTCACAGTGAGTAAACACTCAATGCTGGGTGGCAGTTAATACTGAGGATGATGTACTAAGGGCCGGTTTGTCAATGTCGCGTTAAGTTCCAGTTAAGATTTGTCGTTAACGGAGAATTGCATTTGTCAATGTTTCGTTATTAGTTAACCTGACATTAAAGACCTCAAACTGGCCGTTAACTTAACGAGTAGAATTCTGTTCATTACTCGGGTAACGACCAGTAAAGTTAGAATCTGTATGAAAATGGCAGGATTCCAAAGCGCTAAAATACGGCAATATAGCCTATTCACGTGATAAAGACCGATTTATCGAACAAAATAACAGAAGTACAACATTTATGAAAAACTATGGAAAGCACCTTTATTGGAAAATTGTATTGTCATATTTCACGCCCCACCCATGTCAGTAGTCTGATATATTGCAGATATGCAACATAACCTTAAAATTATTGTTGCGGTATCAAAATACAATCTTACGCGTAACGACTAGTTAGAATCGGTATGATGAAAATGGCTGGAAATTTGGTTGAAAATTACGACGATGTCAATATCTGCGACGGTCTAGACATCATTGCACTCTATAAGTTGATCTAGACTTATTTATGTTGTCCGAATCATTTTGAATGGTGGGATGATGCAGAATTTGTTACTCGATTTCGTCTTCTAAAAGCCACTTTGGAAATGCTGCATGAAAAACTAACTCCTCGATGATCTGAAGAGTCCAACAGATAGTTTCGTATTTTGTAAGTTATCTGTCGTAATAGAAAACAGACTACATTATTTATATCTGCAAGCTAGTGAGGCCTAAAATGTGATTTCTTACTCCTATGTACGGTGTGACGTACCCTCTTACCTTAATTCTTTCGTTCTAGTTTGTACTTTACAGTTTAACCTTTTTTTTTTTTTCTCTTACCACTGGGTGGGCCTACCCAAGCGCTGTTCAACTGACAGCAACGGCTTCCATACACAGTATGAAATGTGCTTGGTACTTTCGCGTAGGCTTTACCCTGAGCATGGATCTATACTGGTTCACACTTATTTCGGTCTTGATTAAACTTGACAAATGAAACTGGCGCGCAACGGATAACGCATTTTTTTGTTTAGAATTAACGGAACCAGTACACATCCACCTCAAAAAAGGATACGTCTAGTTTTAAACCCCCAGGGTAAGTTCGAACAAATACCAATTTCAATTCTCATAATGATTGTGAGATCCCTTTGTTTCCCGTCCAAAATGGGGAGCATTGAAGGAGACGCTGAGGGGTAAATCAGTTATTCTAACACAAAATTTAATCATAAAGGGTTTATTTTTTAGACAATTTGCTATAAATATTGCTCAACTGGCCTCCTACTGCTTTTAACTACTCTGTACACTATTCAATGTCACACATGGTGGGTGAGGAGGGGGGTAGGAAATCTGCACACAAACGGACATGAAACATGCAAATCACTCACTGCATGATTAGCGCAAAGCTCTATACATTTACTACTCAAACTAATCCTGCTGGTCGAACAGTAAGTGGGCTTGTGGGTGCAATATACAGAACAAAATTTACGATTTCTTTAAATTTACCTAAAGACATTTTATTAAGTCAAATTCCACTTCCCCACTTATGACTTTAATTATCTCTTGTGCTGCGTTTCTTACCACATTCTGGAGAATTTGGCGCAGCAAGCAGCACCAGCATCCGTACATCTCGATGGTCTCCTTCCAACTCCCCTAAAGATGGCTTCCCTCCACCTCAACCGTCCGCCAATTCGAACCACGCCAAGAAGACGCGCCCTGATTGGCGGAGGCAGGTGCAGCCGACTGGGCACCTTCCTTTTACTCGTTCGCGAATCCACCTCCTACCATCGACCAGCAGCAAAGCTTGCTGACCTCTTTGCACCACTAGCTGCCTACACAAAAAGCGAAAAACTCACAAACTACCACCACCATCATGCTAAAGTACCCCTACTGGTTACTGGTTCAACTATGCTCAACCACTCCTTCGCTCACACTGTGATGGGAAGCATGGGAGTGTGACATGAATAAAAAGAAAAAAAAAAGAAAAAAAAAGAAAAAAAAAAAAAACACACACACACACACACAAACTCGCCATCTCTGCTTCTACTTCTTTGCCCTCGCCAGTCGGCCATGAAACCACATGATAATGCTCAAGTTAAATCAATTTATATTGAAAATAGCAAACATAACTAATCCAAGTGAGAAAAACATGAGCAAGGTAAGAGAAATTGGCAGAATCGATTAGGTGGGGCAATGAGGCGGTATGACAGTAACGTCTCAACAGGTACAGTGCACTTTCGCCTATGTGCAAGTTATTGCTTGCACTAAGGTACTACGCAGTTGGCAGCATGCTTTCGGACTTAGCACTTTTGCTGTTCTACATGTTCCATTGACAGCATGACAGCATTGAATTCATTTGCCATAATGTCGCTTCATTTTCCTTCCGCGTCGGTTTTTTTTTTTTTTTTTTTTTTTTTTTTTTTTTTTTTTTTTTTTTAATTCCAATTTCTTCTTATATTTCTCTATTTAAGGACACAAGACTCTCGCACTAACTTCTTGTAAAATTAGAGCTGATTTCACGTTTGTTTGTCATAGCCCCACGTAACAACTGTCTGCTAACATCCTTCCTGATAGTCAAATATGGCGAACAGCTGTTTATTCAGACGGCACTTTCATTTGTTTCTATTTTCTCCAGGTTAGCAAACGAGAGGTGTATCTAGCAATGACAAACGCAATGCACTTAATGAGCACATTTAACTGAATGTTTACTAACGAGAAGATTAACGAGAGACGGACGAACCGGCCCTAAATGTCGCATACCTCGGATTACAAAATTGACCACGCCTTGCATTTGGGGATTAAATATTTTATGTGGGAGGGACGCAGAGATCAACCTCTCGTTGCGTAATTTAGTTGTAAGTGGCTCAAGTGGGCGAATAAAATGACAACCGCCACCGAAGTGACCGGCATTTTAAATACCATCATTTTGTAGTATTCATCAAACTGTACAGTTTCACACCGCACAAGGCAAAACAACAATGCTTTTTATGAGTTATGGATATTTTCTTAAATACGAGAAGGATGTCTAAATCCTTATGGAACAAACTAAAGCTGTTGGATCCACACTCAATTATAATGGGAGAGGGAACCAGTGGTTAGAAAAGCATATTAATTTTCTTACGGACATACCAACGTATACCACATAAGAGCATTGCATTTACAACAACATTTAACTTTACTGATGGTGAAACTTCCTGGCACATTAAAACTGCGTGCCGGAACCGGGACCCGAACCAGGGACCTTTGCCTTTCGCGGGCAAGCCCTCTACCGCTTGAGCTATCCCGACACGACTCATCCTGCCGCCTCACAACTTTACTTCCGCCAGTACCTCGCCTCCTACTTTCCAAATTTCACAGAAGCTCTCAAAGTTGTGTGTCGGGATAGCTCAGTCGGTAGAGCGCCTGCCCACGAAATGCAATTGTCCCTGGTTCGAGTCCCGGTTCCAGCACGCAACTTTAATCTGCCAGGAAGTTTCAAATCAGCGCACACTCCACTGCAGAGTGAAAGTTTCATTCTATTTACCGATGGTGTTTCGCGTATGTAAATAACTGAATTGTTATTTCATTATATTCTACACAAGATTTACAAATAACTTTTGACATACTGAAGCTTAACCCCTTCAATGTAGTCAACCCACGAGACAGCTACTTCGTGCCGGGTTGCATCCTCGCACCTAGAGCTCAGTGCGCTAGCCGACACGGATCCGTACAAGCAACTGAGGTCTCTTCAGCAACGCACACTGGGCGCACACATAGTCTGTAGGGGTCGCCACCGTAGCGGACCTCTTTCTGCATCCGCTGCACCCAACGAGCTTGAATTTCATAGAGTGGCTAACACACGAGCTACAGCGCTCTTTGCGGCCACCTCTGTAAATTCGGCCGCCATGTTTTCAGTGGTCAAAAGACTTGAGAGGAGTCAGTCTATCGTATGTTGTTGTTGAGCTTGAAGTGCTGTATTTAGTGTATATTGTATCTAGGGTGTACTGTCTGTGCAATTTTACCTGCTGAAATATTCATAAAGTGTTTTCAGCATTGAAATGCGCAAATCTGAGTGATAAAATGACAAGTAATTCATGCAAGAACAAATATTTTGCCTTGTTTAATGTCAGTCTGTCTATATTCAAACAAAATTCCTGACTAATGGTACTTAGCTACCCCAAAAGTGAAGCTTCAAATGACCTATCCTGCAATTGCTTTGAAGTACACACCATAAAAAAGTGCTCAGTTTTCTACCTAGTGTTGGGGTATTTTTAGATATTTCTTTATTTGTCGCTCCTGTGGTTGATGAAACAACAATTTTGAGTGGCTACACCTTCTTTAAAAAAAATTTCAGTTGTCGACAATGCTTGATCAAACATGGTTGACATGTAATCAGTGCAACGTTTGGAAGCAGTAGTGACAGCCAGAATTTTTTCACTTGTATATTTCTGTGTCCTTCGTGACAAATATGTACTTATTTCAGAGTGGCAACAACGCAAGTTATTAATGATACGTTATTTTGGTGGGCGCAGGATCCATTCCTCCCGCGGTCAGAAAAATCGGACTGAATCCTCCCGAGCCTGCAAGGGTCTGGAAAAGGACGGGACTGAATCCTCCCATAACCTGTTTAAGCAGGTAGTTGGTGGCGGCCCGAGAGCAGGGTGTGTGGCCAGACTTTATGAATATTCCAGGCAAGCAAAGCTATCCAGGGTATGTTCCAGCGTATGTTCCTACATTGTACAGTAAAGTAAGAGTGAGAATTAAGCCCCAGTTAACTTTAAACACAGAGTAAACGTACAGTAATATCACTTTGGTTCTTACGAACTAAAGATTACGTTTTACACGCAATTGATAAATCTGTGCAACATTTTCATCAGTTGGTATTCAAGTTTATTTGATATAGCGTCGAATTATAAATAGAGGACAAGGCAGGCTATTTTTTTTTTCCTAAGAAGAAATTCTGCTTTCAACGGAAGGGCGGAACATGATTCTTATTGTTCTGGCTTGACTTAACGCGAATAGAAGCAAGTTATGAAGATCTCTAGTTTATAATAAAACTTGCCTTAATAGGAAATCGGAAGGTAATAAGTAGAAAAAGGTAACACGAGAAAAAAATCCATTAATCAACGCCGAAACGTGGAAGAGATATAAGGAAGCATGAGGCTGTTATAAACAAGTACAACGAAAACATTACAATGGATAATGACAGTTCTATTCACGCATTTTTCACAAAATTTTGTTTATTGCTAGTGGTACCTGGGTAAAAAGCTTCAAACGTAAACATTACACAAGACAACAACAAAAACTCACCAAATTTGTCAGCACGAATGATGTTGCAACTTTGGAAGAAACGGTAGGAGCAGTAGAGAACTTACGCATGGAGACGAGATATATAATGGCAAACTTCAACACTTGTTATGTAATCAACACTGACCCTACCGGATGACAGTATGAATCAACGCTTAACACTGGTTGGTATACAAGGATGCGGAGACCTTTTGCCAATCTTGCAATTAGCGCTGCTTATTGTTTATACTATTGGAAGATTAATTTTTAGCGTCCCGTCGAGATCGTCGTCATTAGAGACGGAGCTCACGCTCGGATTGGGTAGATCTCATAACTAATGAGGACGTACTGAACAGAATTGGGGAGAAAAGAAGTCTTTGGCATATGTTGACAACAAGAATGGATAGATTGGTCGGAGACATTTTGAGACATGAAGGTATCGTGAAACTAGCATTAGAGGGAAGTGTATGGGGTAAAAATCGCAGAAGCAGGCCGAGGGACGATTACAGTAAGCAAATTCAAAAGGATGTAAGCTGTCGTTGTTATTCAGAAATGAAGAGGTTTGCACAGGATAGGGTAGCGTGGAGAGCTGCATCAAACTGAAGACCACAACAATAACAATAACATTTCATACTAAATTTAATCACATATAATACCATAAGGTAAACTATTGGTTTTGTTAGAAGTGACAAGTAAGGCCGGAAACGGCTTGGCGCGGTGGTGGGGGCTGGGGTCTGGTACTTGCAGGAGGTGCCACTGTGCAAGAGTAGTTCGGGAGGATTCAGTCCTGTCCCCTGTTCGCCTACCTGCCGTTGGGAGGATTCCGTCCTGCGCCCATTTTGGTATGAATGTTTTTGTGACAGGTAACCTAGGCATTTTTTATTGCAATATTCTGTTTTCACTTTCGTCTTTATACTCAAATTTCATATACCAAACGTTACTAGTTTCAGCATTGCAACAAGGAAAGTTATTAACTACACCTTATTTCGACGTGGATTGTTTTCGTGGCAGATGACGTAGGCGCATTTCTAACAGCAATATTTTGTTTTCACTTTCGTCTTTGTACTCAAATTTTGTCCACCGAAGCATACAACCAAACACTTTAACAGCAATTTCACACGTTTGTAGATTTAATAGGCTTCGTAGACACAAGATAAGTGTATACTAGACTTTATGAAAGCAGTTGTTACAATACATTAACAGTAGATACAAATCCATGGTTATGACTGTTCGTCATACCGAATTGCTGTTCACTGTATGTTTCGTAGCTCGTTTAGATCATGTACTTGCATTAAAATCAACACAGATATTTTCGCAGCGGCACTTTCGTTGTTATTACAAGCCTCAGCTAACTGTGATACTTCGAACTGGAACTGTATTACTGACAGGTTGGCGATAATTTATTACCGCATTTCTAGGAAATTTAATACCAGGCTCGTCAGTTCGCAGATTCGATAAAGTCTACCGGAACTTGATGCATATCCGTATTGTATAGTCAATCTTTATTTAAGACGTGGAACTGCAAATAGGTACAATTATCGAGTGGGTGTGGCATACCATCTGTCAGCCGATACCCCAAATAGCATGACGGACGGCAGTTCAATTTGCCTCATGGCGGACCTATCGCCACTCTATGAAATTCAAGCTCGTTGGCTGCACCAATAGGTCACTTGTTTGCTTCCGCGGCCCTGCTATTTCTGACGGCGCGGAGCAGCTGAAGGACACGTTCCGTCTCGACCAGCCAGAACGTCGTCAACTGCAGAAGACCATCACCTCTCACGGATACGGACCAGCAACGCCGCGCCGCACCAATCGCTCCCGGACGTGGCCGGAGACGACGCAACTGGATGCCAGAAGGAACAGTAGTTTCCCATATAGTTCAGATTTTACTCTCCAAGTAAATAGAGTCTGGAAGAAGAGACTTTCGAGTAGTTGCTTATAGTGTATTGTTCTGAATCCAAGGAGTAACCAAAACTATTTATTTATGTTCCATTATCCACACTGGCATCGTTGATTAGTTATTACAATAGGGATAGTTTGTGTTTACTATGTTTAATGGCTTTTGACTTTGTTACTTGGCTGTTTCAATAAAATGAATTGAAATATACCTCAGTGTTCTTAAGAAGATTTGTGAGGAACATTTTTTATTTTTATATTCTACTATTTGATTTACAATCTGATAAATGAATTATTTACAGACGAATTGAAAAACTTGCGGAATCCGACCTCGGGGAAGATCAGTTTGGATTTAGGAGAAATGTAGGAACACGGGAGGCAATACTCACATTACGGCTAATCTTAGAAGATGGCCTAAGGAAAGGGAAACCTACATACTTAGCATTTGTAGATTTGGAAAAAGAATTTGACAATATCGACTGGCATACACTCTTTCAAATTCTGAAGGTATCTGGGGTAAAATATAGGAAGCGAAGAGTTAAATTCAACCCATATAAAAACCAGACTGCAGTTATATTAGGGCAAGAAAGGGCCGCAGAGATGGGGAGTAAGACAGGGTTGTAGCCTTTCCCAGTGTTGTTTAATCTGTATACTCAGCAAGCAGTGAAGGAATTCAAAGAGAAATTTGGAGAGGGAATTAAAGTTCAGGGAGAAGAAATAAAAATTTTGCGGTTTGCCGATGACATAGTAATTTTGTCAGAGACTGCAAAAGATCTGGAAGAGCAACTGAATGGAATGAACAGTGTCTTGAAAGGAAGATATAAGTTGAACATTAACAAGAGTAAAACGAGGGTAATGGAATGTTATGTCAGAAAATCAGGTGATGCTGAAGGAATTAGATTAGGTAATGAGACAATAAAAGTAGTACATGAGTTTTGTTAGTTGCGTAGCAAGATAACTTCTGAGGGCCGAAGTAAGAAAGATAGAAAATGCAGAATGGATATGGGAAGAAAAGCGTTTCTTAAGAAGCGAAACTTGTTAAGATCCAATATCAATTTAAATGTTAGAAAGTCCTTTTTGAAAGCCTTTGTCTGGAGTGTAGCATTGTATGCCAGTGAAACGTGGACGATAAGGAGTTCAGACAAAAAGATGATAGAAGCTTTTGAAATGTGGTGCCACAGACAAATGATGAAAATTAGATGGGTAGATCACGTAACTAATCAGGAGGTGCTTGACCGAATTGGGGAGAAAAGAAGTTTTTGGCATATCCTGACTAAGAGATGGGATAGATTGGTTGGACACATTATGAGACATCAAGGAATGATCAACTTAGCATTAGAAGGATATGTGTGTGGTAAAAATCGTAGAAGGAGACCGAAGGACGAATAAAGTAAGCAGATTCGAAAGGATGTAGGTTGCCGAACGTATTCTCAGATGAAGAGACTTGCACAGGACAAGGTAGCGTGGAGAGCTGCATCAAACCAGTTTGCGGCCTGAAGACCACAACGCCGACCGCGGTGGCTGAGGGGACTGAGGCGCTCCACTCACGGTCTGCACGTCCACTATGGTCGGGGGCTCGAATCCCCCCTCGGGCATGGATATTTGTGCCGTCTGTAGTATTAGCTAGTTCATACGTAGTTCGTAAGTTTAGGGACTGATGCCCCCGTAGTCAAGTCCAATAAGCTATACAAACATTTGAATTGTAGACCACAACAACAACAACAACAAATATTCAAATACATACTGTTAGACGTGATAAAATTTCTAAAATAGAAAAAAAGATACAGGGATCTATTAACAAATGATGTTGATTTAAAAGATTGTTAAATAGAAGGCAGGGCAAGTATTAGGGGAAAGATTTGTTTTGGATATCTCGGAGTAGCAAGAGCTGTAAGTACACCATTCTATAGCAAAAAAAAAAAAAAAAAAAAAAAAGTTTTTTTGTACATATGTAAAATCCTAACCTATATGTGCAAACAGAAACAAGTAAATATTACAGGACACCTACGTTTGGGTGAATTATAAAAATAAAAAAAATAAAAACAAATTTGCAGTGACAAAAGACATTTTCTTTAAAAAATACTACATTGAAAATATATAGTATTCAGTTACTTCTCAAATGGCCACTGCAACCAACGTATATAACTTTGATAGTTTTGAATCCTGGATGGCAATTGCTAGAGGTAATGTTCTCCCAAACAAAAATTCTACGCTAAAAGATGGTCTTGCCTCCGCTTGCACCTATTAGTCATTGTTTATATCGGCTACCTCTACATCTACATCTACATGGATACTCTGCAAATCACATTTAAGTGCCTGGCAGAGGGTTCATCGAACCACCATTATACCATTTACCTTTCATTCCATTTTCGAATAGCGCGCGGGAAGAAAGAACGCCTGTATCTCTCCGTTCGAGCTCTGATTTCTCGTATTTTATTCTGATGATCATTTCTACCTATGTAAGTGGGAGTCAACAATATATATTCACATTCAGAGGAGAATGTTGGCGATTGGAGTTTCGTAAGTAGCCCACGCCGCAGCGATAAGCGCCATTGTTGTAATGATTCCCATCCAAGACCCTGTATCATTTCCGTAATGCTGTCTTCTCTGTAGCATGACAATACGAAACGAGCTGCCCTTATCTGGAGTCATTCGATGTCCTCCGTCAAACCCACCTGATAAGGATCCCACACTGCGCAGCAATACTCCAAAAATTGACGGACAAGCGTAGTGTATGCAGTTTCTTTAGTAGTTCTGTTGCACCTTTTAAGGGTTCTGCCAATAAAACGCAGTCTCTGGTTCGCCTTTCCCACGACGTTATGTACGTGTTATTTCCTGTTTTAAGTCTGAAGTAATAGTAATTCTTAGGTATTTTGTGGAGCTTACGGCCTTCACTTTTGATTGATTTATCTTGTAAACAAAGTTTAACGGATTTCTTTTCGTAGTCATGTGGGCGACTTCACACTTCTCATTATTTACAGTCAATTGCCAATTTTTACACTATACTGATATCTTATACAGATCTTTCTGTAGTTGTTTTTGATCTTCAGATGATTTTACTAGACGGTAACTGACGGCATCATCTGCAGACATCCTAAGGGAGCTACTTAGATATTCCCCTAAATCGTTTATGTAAATAAAGAACAGCAGAGGACCGACAATGTCGACTGGAATACACTCTTCCAAATTCTGAAGGTAGCAGAGGTAAAATATAGGGAGCGAAGAGTTATATCCAACTTATACAAAAACCAGACAGCGGTTATTAGAGTCGAAGGGCAAGAAAGGGACGCAGAGGTTGTGAAGGGAGTAAGCCTTTCCCCAATGTTGTTCAATCTGTATATTGAGTAGGCAGTGAAAGAATGGAAGGAGAAATTTGGAGAGGGAATTGAAGTTCAGGGAGAAGAAATAAAAAGTTTGCGGTTTGCCGATGACATAGTAATGTTGTCGGAGACTGCAAAGGATCTGGAAGAGCAATTGAACGGAATGGACAGTGTCTTGAAAAGAAGATATAATATGAACATTAACAAGAGTAAAACGAAGGTAATGGAATGGAATGTCAGAAAATCAGGCGATGCTGTAGGAATTAGATTAGGTAATAAGACAATAAAAGTAGTAGATGAATTTTGTTATTTGGGTAGCAAGATAACTTCTGATGGCCGAAGTAAAGAAGATATAAAATGCAGAATGGCTATGGGGAGAAAAGCGTTTCTAAAGAAGCGAAACTTGTTAACATCCAATATTAATGTAAATATTAGGAAGTCCTTTCCGAAGGCATTCGACTGAAACGTGGACGATAAGGAGTTCAGACAAAAAGATAATAGAAGCTTTTGAAATGTGGTGCTACAGACGAATGATGAAAATTAGTTGGGGAACTGCTTAACCGAATTGGGGAGAAAAAGAGTTTCTGGCATATCCTTACTAAGAGATGGGATAGATTGGTGGGACACATTCTGAGACATCAAGGAATCGTCAACTTAGCATTAGAAGGAAGAGTGCGGGGTAAAACTCGTAGAGAGAGACCGAGGGACGAATACAGTAAGCAGATTCAAAAGGATGAAGGTTGCCGAACGTATTCTCAGATGAAGAGACTTGCACAGGACAGGGTAGCGTGGAGAGCTGCATCAAACCAGTCTGCGGACTGACGGCCACAACAACACAACATATTTGAAGTTCCTCGAAAAATCTTCATTTGATCTCTTTAATTTCTAATTCCTTTAATTTCAGAATATTAATGACGTTAATGCCATTACAAAAATTAGGAAGTTAATGAATATAATTGTTGAAATATACAGTTGCATCCTTAAGTATATGTCAACAATGAAACAGGCAGTACACGGGACCAAAATGAGCAGATTTTTTATACGAATATGTGGTCGTTAATGACGCCTTGAGCCGGAGAAAGCGTTGAAGAGTGCGCTGTTTACAAACACTTCTCTAGCTGGATTCATTGTTTCCCGCATGCATCTTGAGCAGCATACATCGTTTCACCCATGCAGAGCTGGCCGACATGCATTACAAGTATGGGGCTGCACAAGGAAATGGACTGGCTGTTCAAAGAATGTATATGAAGTGGTTCTCGGAAAGGCATCAACGAGGTCATCGAATATTTGAGCTTCTTCAGCAGTTACGCTCTAATGGGTCATTTTATGCTTCCAGGCGACTCCTGCACTAGAAGAAATATTAGACACAGCACAGGTTAATCCTTCGACAAGTTCAAGAGCTGTAGGACTTGTGTCTGGTGTAAGTCATCGAAATGTTTGAGTACTATGCATGAAGGTGGAAAGCATCCGTAAAATTTTCAGAGAGTACAAGCGCTAACATCCGGCGATTATCTTCCACGTATCACGTTTGCTCGTTGGTACCTACAGCAAACTGCAGCCAATTACTCCTTCCCTGACGATGTTTTATTTATTGATGAGTTACTTTACGCGATAGTATGTGTTTAATATCCAAAATTCTGTGGACTCATAGTAACCCACAAGACACAATTGCACGTCACTACCAATAACGGTTTTCTATGAATGTATGGGCAGGTATTGTGTGCAATAACTTAGTAGGGCCCTACATTCTACTTACAAGGGGAACACCAAGTATGGTCGTAGTTGGGTTGTGAGGGAATTCCTCAATACCATCAAGCTAAAATGACTTGTTCCAATGAGCCTTGATTTCAAAGAAAATCGAAATCAAATTCGCAGCAAATTACCACGCATAACGTGTCTACTTATAGATGGCGGTTAACGCTCAGCGAGACAGCGTGGTGTAATCGGCCACATGCGAGGCTTCCATGCAGGAGACCTGGTTTCAAGCCCGACCTGGAGCAATTACTTTTTACACCTGTCCGATGATTGTGCATAATTATGTATTTTTATAACCATTCTCATGTAAACGTTTGCAGTAAATGGTCATAATAAAAACATGTGACATTCGTTCAGTATGTTATGTTATGTATTGAGCAACGATTATTTTATTCATTTTGTTTTTTCGAAACACACTTTTAAGGCGATTGAAGCATATTTCGAAATCAGTAAACAGACAATATTTGGGCAACATTTAATACCTATGTTCCTGACCGTGCTGTTTTTATCTCCTCCTATGACGTGTGTACCCACGTGACGCGTCCCAGTGAACTATTAAGCTATGGTCAGTCGGTTAGTCATTCGTAGCGTGTCCTTTATGCGTGTGGCAAGTAGTGCAACGTGGAGAACGAATGCGCTATGATAGAAGCAGGCCCATCACACGAAACCTCTTCGGAAATGGGTGTGTGTGATGAGCAGTCAAAAGGTGAATCCACTAACACCTTAAAATACGCCAAATATTTGGGTATAAAGGCATATAATTGTGCACAATAAAAGAAGAGAAATGAAGTAAAGTGAAAAATAAATGACCCGAAGGGGAAGATTTTTTTATTTTTTTTATTTTCTTGGTTATTATTATTATTTTATCGTTTGACTTTTCATTATGTTTCTTTTTGTTTCTTTATATCTTTGTCTTTGCTTAATTATTTTTTAATTTTTTTTAAATATAAAAAGTAGTGACTACAATTTTTAAAAATTGTTCTTCCGCTAGGTATCGAACACGCGTCTCCTGCATATAAGCCTAGCACCTTGCCGATTACACCACGCTGTCTCACTCAGCGGTAATCGCCATGTATAAGTAGACACGTTACGCGTGGTAATTTGCTGCGAATTTGATCTCGATTTTCTTAGAAATTAAGGCCCATTTGAATAAATCCTTTTAGGTTGATAGTCTGGAGGAATTCCCTCACAACATACCTGCGACCCATCCAAATCCGTTGGTACCACACTTGGTGTTCCCCTTGTAAGTAGAATGTAGGGCCCTACTAAGTTATTCGCAGACTAATGCGGTTCTAACACTACGGAGTCCCAGGGCACTTCAGTCTCTAAACGTCAGGAATCACCTGGACGCAGTCTACGGCCAGCAGTGGATAGAACGGAGCGGATCAGTTCCCTGGTCACCCCGTTCACATATCACCCAGTGGATTTCTTCCTTTTGGGGTAATTTTAAAAGCCTGGTGTATGCGAGTCCTTTCACATCTCAAGAACGTCTAGTTGCCCGCGTGTCTGTTGCTGCTGGGCATATTATGGTCAGCAAGCGTAACGTCTTTTCTAATGTACGCCAATCTATGCACCGTTGCTGTGAATCTTATATCGCTGTTGGTGCCCTCTCTGTCTACATCTACACATATACTCCGCAGTCCACCGTCAGGTGCGTGGCGGAGGGTACACTGTACCGTTACTAGACATTTCTTTCCCATTGCAGAGGAAAAAAATGTCTATATGCATCTGTACAAGCCCTAATGTGATCTTCATTCGAAATGTAAGTTGGCGGCAGGAAGATCGTTCTACAGTCAGCTTCAAATTCCGGTCCTCCAAATTTCCTCAACAGAATTTCTCGAAGAGAACGTCATGTTTCCTCCAGCGATTCCCATCTGAGTTGTCGGAGAATTCGTGTGACACTTGCATATTGGTCTAACCTACCAGCAACGTATCTAGCTGCTCGCCTCTGATCTGCTGCGGGTCCCAAACGCATGGACTATATTCAGGACGTGGTCGTACAAAAGTTCAATACAAGGCCACCTTCACAAATGAAGTAAAAAAACGTAAAGCAGTCAACAATCCGAAGATTGGTTTCAACACCACAGTGCTTTACTAGGCATGGTTCTGTTTGGAGGTGGTATGCCGTTACCTTCCTCCGACCTTCGAACTGTCTTACCCAGCCAGTTATAGGGGGTCCTACGTGGGTTCCGAACCACGGTGCTACTCGGTATTTTTCCAATGAGCAATATCTTCCCAAAATTCTCCCACCAAATCGAAGTCGGCTGACCGCCTTACTCACAACTGTCCTTACATGTTCGTTCCATTTGTTATCGCTCTGCAATGTTACGCCTAGATATTAGAACGACGCGATTGCATTAAGACGCCAACTACCAATGCTATATTCTAACATAAAGGGGTTGTTTTTCCTACTCATGTGCTTCACCTTACATTTTTCTACATTTAGAGCTAGCTGCCATTCTTTGTACCAACTAGAAATTTTGTCTAAGTCATCTTGTATGCTATTACAGACAGTTAAAGACATCACTCTCCCATGCATCATCAGAAAATATCCGAAAATTACAAGTTATTCTTAATTTTTGAAAGCATATTAGGAAAACAGTGATCTTAAAATGTTAAATAATAAAATATTACAGTCTAGACCGCAAGTTGATCTTTTTATTCGCAACCTGTTTCGGTGCTGCAGTTTCATCAGGCCTTTGGCAACTTGTTGATGGACGATGGCGGTGGTCGGAGCAGTTGACGCCTTGCGAACTAGACTGTAATATTTTATTATTGAACATGTTACTCTGTCCATCAAATAAATTATAAAGATAGAAAATAATAGCGGTCCTATCACACTCACCTGGTGCATAACATACGATATACTCGTCTCTGATGAACACTCGCCGTCGAGAACAACGTACTGCCTTCTATTACTTAGAAAGTCTTCCAGCCAGTCACAAATCTGGGAAACTATTCCATATGCTCGTATTTTCGTTATCAGTCTGCAGTGCACCACCGCGTGAAATGCCGGTTTGAAGTCGAGAAAAACACAATCTGCGTGTTGCCATCATCCGCGGCTCGCACGATGTCATGTGAGAAAACGGCAAGCTGAGTTTGACATGAATGATGTTTCCTAAACTCGTGCTGCTTCATGGAAAGAAGCTTATCCGTCACAATTACTATGTACGAGCTGAGAATACGCAGGAAAGTGATGCCACCGATACTGGCCTGTAATAATGTGGATCATAATCCCCTGCAAACTACCAATAAAGAATTTTTGTTTTGTTTGTACTTCTCTTTTACGTTTCCTTTTTTTCATACTTCTGTACGCGCTTGCGCTGTAATATGTCATCACCGACCACACATTCCTGCAAGAAATTGCTTATTTCGAGTCCCTCGATCTGCCGTTTCATTTTTGAAAACTATGTTTGTCAAGCTTTCGGGACTTAACTGCGGGAGCACAAACATTCATGCCCGAGGGAGCATTCGAACTCCCGACGGGGAACTGTCTCGCTCATCGTAGCATAGTGCCTCAATGCGCTCGGCCGCTCCGCCACGGCGTTTCATTTTTCACATCTATTTTAGGAGCGTCTAGTATAAGTGTACCACCTGAAAAATGCTCCTGCCGGAGCACAGAAAAGGCGAATATGTTCTCTGACACAAAAGTGTGGAACCAGCTGCCTCAATCCTCATTCCGACTTCCCCACCAAAAATTTTGGCATGGGAACATATTCGCGCACTTTTAGCACATAACTTTGTAAATACTTTTGCCCAGTTAAGCCGTCATAGTCAACAATGTCGTCTCACTTTCAGTGTCTGTATATGTGTGTCGTTTGCTGTCTCTCCCACTGCCATTTTCTGTCTGAGTCACACTTTCAATGTCTTCATCCCTTTCCCTCGCGATTCCTCACCGTCTCTCTGCCCCACTGACGTTGTCCCATTCACTTCCTGTCCTGTTGCCAGTATCCTTTCTTTCTCACTTAGAGTCGGCTTTCATTGTCTTCAATCACGGTATGTCTATGGGGATGGTTTCCTGGGGGTTTGACCTGTAGACCGGAAAACTTTAGTACGCGGAAAACTTTAGTACGCGGGTACTGGGGATAGGAAAAATTGGACAAATTGTTTCGTGATATAGTATTGGAGAGCCGCACGCTCATGCATTATGTACGGTCTCCATTCGTCTCAGTTTAAAAAAAAAAAAAAGTTCAAATGTCTGTTAAGCTAAAGGGACTTAACTACGGAGTCATCAGTCCCTAAACTTACAAACTACTTATGAACTACGTACAACTAAGGACGGCACAAATATCCATGCCCGAGGGGGGATTCGAACCCCCGACCGTAGTGGCCGTGCAGACCCGTCTCAATTTCCCACTGTTTTCTTTTGCTCCAATTGCTACTATCTGCATCTGTCTTAGTTCGTTGTTGCCACTGTTCCTAACTTCTGACATCTTGTATCGCTTCCCACTCCTGTTTTCATGCAACTGGCTCCACACTTTTGTGTCAGAAAACATATTCGCCTTTTCTGTGCACCGGCAGGAGCATTTTTCAGCTTTTTCAGCTTTTTCCAGTCTTTTTCCTTTTACATCAGAGTGTGCTGCTTATATAACATGAAATCAATGGTGAGTAAAATTAGGATAATATAATATTAGAACGCATTGTAAAAATTTCGTTGATTTGCCATGATTATAAGTGTAGATTTGCCAATTCACGCAGTTGGATCTTTTGATACCAAAAATTATGATTTTTGTAGCATATCGCGATAACGAATACACGTTTCCAAAAACGTGAAACGGATTTCCAGATGAACGCCTAAACAACACACTCATAACATTTTAGTCATTTACTATACTTCAAGATACGTTACCTCACAATCAGAAATAGCGTCAGCCATACGAGAAGTCTACGGAATGTGTTTTTACCTTTGCAAAATCTTTGAAATATGTTGCAATTGTTCACTAAACCGGATGCTGTATATTTACTGTACAGTAAATGAAAACAAAAATCACCAAGTCATCGGCCGAAGATTTTAATCTTGAAGATGGACAAAAATAAATTTTTCCGCCGAGTACCTTTTTTCAAAACGCATGGTAAATTTCAGAGGTGTCCGAACGCTGTCTTTCTGCACAATACGCAGTTTTTCTAGCATAATATCGCGGTTTTTCAGCCGTATCTTGCTAACGGACTAAGATTTACGAAAACTGAAAAATGCCGTTTATAGGTAAATGTCTACAGGATGTATTGTAAATATTTGAACAATTTTCTATGGCTAGTTATTTAGATATTTGCGATTCACGGTACTGGAACGGCTAAAAATCGGGTTTTGCGATTTGGTGAAAACTATGATAAGTTTCAACCTCTGGATCTCGGTACGGATAACGATATCGATAAAAATTAAAAACGGCCTCGAGAATATCATCATAAGAACATATGGTAAAAATTTCGAAGATTTTCAATGGATAGAAGATAACGAAGTAACCATCCGCACAATTTGTTTTTTAGGTACCCAAAAATCGTGGTTTTTTTGAGTTTTTATCAGAATCCGCCCATGAATGAATGGTGCTTTTATAAGTCGTTTAAAGCCCACCATAGACTACACGCCATGTACCAAAACTAAGTGATTTGCTTGATTTGGATGGACTCCAGGAAGTGTGTAACTTTGAAAATTTTGACGATGTACTGTATGATACATACTGTATATTATACCCATTCTTCTAATATGTACACAATTGATCACTAGGCCAAGATCTATGCAGAACACTTTACACCTTCACTCTGAAGCCCTTTCTATACGGGAAGTGAGAGCTTACGAGATTACCCATGATGCACCGGTCACGCCGTCCGCGTACAGTGTAGACGCGTCCTCTTGCACAAGATGCACTCATACGATAGCTAGTTGATAGTATAAGATAGATCCTATTGTCACGCGTATGGAATCGCGCATGCGCAGACGACCGAATGGGGAACTCAGCTGACAAACGAAGCCAAGTCGGGAATTTGTTTGAGAATGTGTACTTGTCTCCTGCTCAGAGCAACGTTGTTTTTCGCTTCAGTCGTATTTTAGGAGGTGATACTATAGAGGAATTGCATTAAAAATTTAATATAACCTGTGAACAATTTTATTGGATACAGAGATATAGCTGTTAATATATAATCCAAACAAACGTAGAGCAAACGTAAATAAAGAAATTTTCAATTAAATAATTCTCAGTCTCTGTTGCAATATTTTTTTATTCTCCAATTACGCATTTCGCACTGTTAGCGCATCGTCAGACTGGAAAAAGGCAAATGTTTTGTTACAGTCCGTGTACCTGGCGGGCAGCGAATCTAATGTGGCTGCCCGCCAGGTACACGGACTGTAACAAAACATTTGTCTTTTTCCAGTCTGACGATGCGCTACCAGCGTGAAACTCGCAATTTGAGAATAAAAAAATATCGCAACAAAGACTGAGAATTATTTAATTATTCAACACTTTTGCTGTACCAGCCACTACCATCACCATGCAATGGAACGAAATGCAAGAAATTTCCACTGATTTATCCGTCAGTTCCTGGTAGTAAAACATCACAGTTACTTAAAAGTACTATTTTGTGTATGTTATACATGTTAATTTCCACTTATTTACCCGGTTTTCGGCTTACTAGGACATATTGGGACATTAAACTACGTCGAAAACCGGTTATTTAAATAATAGTCAATATTGTGATCTACCAAGAATCGACAAAAGAATCAGTTAAAATATTCAAATCAGTTTGTTGTACATACCAAGAGCTGTATCTCTGTACCCTATAATAATTGGACATACATTATATGAAATTTTAACTGCAAATCGTCTTTATTACTATCTTCTAAAATATTTGCTATTTTAGCTGAAACGTGCTGTAGTTAACAGATGAAATATTTGCTTTTGGTGAGCATTATTTGAAGCTTAATCAAAGTGAAAGGTTTATGTATAGACACCTGAGCTTGTTCATCTTACACATAGGCGCCTCAAACAGCAGGGGCTGGAAGTATGTAATCGCATTTCATAATGAGGACGTTAACACATATGAGCGACGTAGTTACGCATGAACTGCACGAAAACAATTCAATACAGTTTCACAGTGTCAGTCTAAAACACAAATGTTTTAATCATCATAATATATCACACAGTTTCGAAAAATTAGTCCGTATACAACCTAAGAACGTTGCGTCAGGAGAAACAGCTGCTCTACACTATCTACTGAGAGCGTTCAAACGTCGCAATTCAACTTTCTTTGCCGACATTACGAATGCAGCAGGGCGCAAACTCACCAGCACCCGCTACGTCCTCAGCTACGCACCTGCGCATTTTAGTGACCTCTATAGGAAGCACGCCGGCGACTTACAAACCTGTAACGCTCTGACACGTAGGATACCCACTCGTCTCTCGCCGGAAGATACTGCCGTACTTGACTCGCAGTTCGACAAAGATGACATCCACGTCGCAGTCCGTGCAGCGGCAGAAAGAAAAACACCAGGGCCAGACGGTCTTCCCGCAGAATTCTAGAAGCATTACCAGACACTTGTTGGCGACACGCTACTTTCCATCGCCAACGAAATTCCAGAGGCGGGCAATGTGCCCTCAGACTTTAAGGAGGGCATCATTGTTCTTGTCCCGAAGAAGGGGAACAGCAAACAACTGACAACAACTACGTCCCATTACGTTACTGAATGCTGATTTTAAAATTATCACAAGAGCTATGAAGACACGCATTCAGAGTGTCTCAGGCACGATTCTGGGAGACCATCAGCATAGTGCCATTCCTGGAAAGAGCATCATACACGCTGCGTGCACACTTCGAGACATTATCGATACCTATGCGGACTCCAAAGAATCGTTTGCGTTTTTTTTTGTTTGTTTTTTTTGACAAGGCGTATGCAAGAGATGGGTTTTGGGTCGCGCTTCATGAATGCCATACGTAAGATCACCACTGAAGCAAAGTCTCGCGTCCTGATTAACGGCCACTTTAGCCAACCTGTCCCTTATCGATGGTATTATATGCCCTCGCCGTGGAACCCCTGCTGACCGTTATCACAGAAGAAACGTCAGGGCTGATGATTGGTAGCCTTAGGCACCGCTGTATCGCTTATGCAGACGACCTCTGCATTGCGGTCTCATCTCAACAAGATCTCATGGCCATTGACCGAGCAACTCACGATTTCGTAGTGTCCACAGGGGCCAAGCTGAGTGATAACAAAATTATCCTCCTGCATAATGGCGCGGGTTTGTAGCTGGCCTGGATTGGTGTTCCGCTAACAGCAGCCATAAGTCACTGGGCATCCATCTGGACGCAAACCCAGCCAGGATGTATACCAGGAACTGGGCTTAAAATATACAGGGACAGACACCTGAAAAGGATCCAAACCATCAGACTTACGATTGCCACCACATTTAGCTATCTCGCACAGAAACTGCCATCCCCACCTCCTGTCGTTGCTAGCATTCAGAAGGCCCTTCGCTGGTTTGTCACGTGGTCAACTTTGAGACTTTGGTCTTGCCACTTACGAAGGGAGGTCTCAACGTGATTGATGCGAGAATGCAGAGTACAGTACTACTAATCAATCGCTTCCGGAAGACTATCGAGGCTCCTCAGGACAGCACTACCATCTTGTTCGCTAGATGGAGCCCAGGCCAACTTGAACTTCCCGTTAATATATCGACAATTCCTCCCACCTTTCTTTACATACAACAGTAATGCTTGAATATCAGCTATGTTTATAAAGGCTGTTCATCCCACTCAAGAACCACCAGACTAACGAACAAGACAGTCTATGAATTCTTAACAACAACTATAAACCGAAACCCTGTGGAACGGAAATGGCCGAATCACAGTTGGAACATTATCTGGAGAAATATTTTTAGCGACCTTCTCCCCAGCGCGATTCAAACAGCGTGGTATATGGTCGCAAATGACAAGATATCAACAAATGACAAGCTACACAAAATACATCTCGCAAATCAGCCGACCTGTGGTACATGTGGCTTTGTGGATACTTTAATTCACCACCTCACCTGCGGGCCTGCAAAACAAGTCACCGACCTTCTGTGCAGAAGATTGGCCATCATAGATCGTACCACTGCAACGCACAGTGACAAGACCGAACTTCTGTGGCCGCAGAAGTTACGCTACCCCAGAAGCAAGAACAACGCAGCGACCTGGATGCTAGGCCATACCATTGGCTATCTAATTCAAAATCGTGTCGCCAATTATACCGACTACGGTACCTATATTGAAATTGAAAATTTTAAAATTAAATCTCACTTGGACTACCATAAGAAATATGGAAACATGTTGGACATTATGATATCCCGAATCTGACGGCCTGAATAAGCAATGAAGGTATTCAGTAAGCTCCGAATGGACGGACACACAGAAGAATGAAATCTTTAGTTAAAGCATTTTACATATTTTCTTTATGTTTTTTTCTTCTTTTCTTTCCTCGGAAAAGGGTATAGAAGGCAGATGTTCAAATTCAAATGTTTCAAATGTTTGTATAGCTTATGGGACTTAACTACGTGGTCATCAGTCCCTAAACATACAAACTACTTATGAACTAACTAAGACTAAGGACGGCACAAATATCCATGCCCGAGGGGGGATTCGAACTTCCGACCGTAGTGGCCGTGCAGACCGTGTAAGCCGGCCACGGTGACCGAGGGGACTAAGGCGCTCCAGTCACGGTCTGCACACCCACTACGGTCGGGGGTTCGAATCCCCCTCGGGCATGGATATTTGTGCCGTCCTAGTTCGTAAGTAGTTCATAAGTAGTTTGTAAGTTTAGGGACTGATGACCCCGTAGTTAAGTCCCATAGACTATACAAACATTTGAACATTTGAGACCGTGTAAGAAAATTTCCTGTTGGAGGTCGTCAAATAATCTCAAAATTTAGAATGCATAATAATATACTATAGTAATAATAATTTCGTTATTGAATGTTGCAGCAAATCACAACTAATGGGGCGCAACAACACTTTCGCAGTGAAAGTTAAAATTTTGAATAAAAAAAAGATATTAATTAACTTGAAAAAGTCACTGTGGTAATTAATTAAGCTTGGCCCTATCTGACGTAGCATTGACTACAGCCTCCAACTAGCACCTCTTACGATTCACGAACAACACACCTTCACTAATAAATGTGTCAGAATTCATGTAGTGGTGATGGCGTGTTCGTGTTATAATCAAAACTGTAATAGCAGATAGACACTGATTGCAATGATAATAGCTCAATACAGTGAAACTCCGTGGTGCAATGAGCTTCACAAATACTACAGTCAAAGTTCTCAATAATTTTGATATTATTGTTTAAAGCATTCAAGTTCCTTATAAAGCTTTACGTAAACTATTTTTTTTTAATTGGTTGCAGGGCCTGGGTAGTGTACGCGTGTAACTGGCTGAGCAGAGTTTGGCATTTAATGTATTTCATAAAAAAATTACTTCAGTCAAGTCTGGTTAATCAACTATAATACTTTGACTACTGTTAGCCTGGTTACGTTCTACATAAATGAAACCAACTTTACTTTACTTGCAAACTCTCTTGCACTTTAATTACTAGTCTCTGTGGTTGTAACACGTTTAGCATTTCTTTAACTCGTCTAGCAATGTCTTTAAAACTGATCGTAATTACTTTGAAAAATGATTGAACTTGTTGGTCAATGTACAGGCTTGCATAATCAACATAATCTAATAATGGTGATAATGAGTGACAACTACTACATACAAAATTAAGACTGGTTTCAAAATAAGACATATATAATTGAACCAAAATTCTGATTGGGTTGACACTACATTTACATGCATACAAAATAGAATGTTACAATAGTACTCATCTGTTTTCGTCGACTTCGTCCTGAAGTCCATCCAAAACAGATGTGATTATAATAGGTACTCTTACTACTGGTTCAAAAATATTTTTATCGACAACTCTTTGTTCAGCTCGTCTGGCTGTAATCTCCATACATTGATATCACCTTCTAATTACAGCAACGATCACACTCGGTGACAATAGAATTGATAAGCAAACAATTACTTTTCTTGCACACATGAAAAAACATTACTCTGATCACTGTCGAGTATAAATAAACTTCTTTGGCACTTCCTTCAATATATTAAACAGTACGCCTCTCAGGCTTATTGCAATTTCATTAAACTCGCGCCACACTGCGCCTACCGTGCCTCTGCACCATCAACAAAACATTTATGTGTTTACTATAGCGAGTCCGCTCCGCGACTGCTTCAGCAGCGCGACACTCACAGCTACTACTTCTGTGCCAAAGACAGTCTTTACAACAGGTTCAACATTTTCTCTGGCGCATTGCTAACTTAAGCATAAGAATATCCGTGCATTCATGCGGATTTACACATATAGTACATGTTTACACTAAATGATTCAATATAGAAAATGACGTTACATAAGAAATATATCTAGCATACAAGAAATGAAATATACATGAAATAAACAAATTTAAGACAATATATAGATTACGTGAAATCAAACTGTAAGATACAGCGACAGGTGTACTCTTACAACCGTGACTGAACCGCCTCAGTCCCCTCGGCCTACCTTTTCGTTCACTTTGGTTTCACATTGTATTTCGAACAGAATACTGTTCAGGGTATTATGATTTCCCAATTTGTCTAATGGTGATGAAGCCGGTCGAAGAAAGCACTCGTGGCGTGAGTAAGGAAGGGCTGAAGGGGAGGTAGGAGGCCCATTGAAAAAAAAAAAAAAAAAAAAAAAAAAAAAAAGAAATGCATACCGTTTGAACGCTTCTTTGTAGTTCGACGGTCTATCGTAAGGGGCGCTGCACCTGACAACGACTTCCTTTTGCGTGTTGCACGTCTCGTATAGAAAGGGCTTGAGATGAATAGAATATGAGATATGGGCCCCTTAAAATACCGCAAATTCTCACTCGCCGTTTACGAACATATTAATACCGCGCACTGCCTTGCCCGGTATGATGTCTAATTTGTCGTAAGTACCTCTCCTTGGTGATTCACTCAACCGCTCAAGAAAGAGTACTCGCCACCGCCGTCAGACCGCACACCGCGTTCGCTACAGCCTGCCACGCCATTTAGTAGAGCGAGCATCGCGCGTGGGAGGCGAGAGTGCCGGTGGCGGCGTCTGCGCATGCGCGGGCTCGGCCGGCATTGGCCAAGGCCGGGCATCAGCTGGCCAGCCGCGCCGCCTGCCACAACACAACAGGTGTTCCCCTGCTCTCTGCCTGCCTAACCTAACGCGTGCCCTGCGGCCAGTCTGGGCCACTCCGCAGCCTGCCCACACAAGGTCGCAACGGCCTACAGCACTAGTCGCTAGCCCAGAGCTTTCCAAACTAAGTGTCGCGACACCCTGGAGTGTCGCGTAGTGGTATCAAGGGTGTCGCGAGACTAACAAATTTACTCTCTAAACAAGAAAAAAACTTGTCATAAAATAACACAAAATATCCTTCTCTTCATACTACACTGAAGACTCGCCTGCAGCTAATCATCCTTCCCTTCATTCAGTGCACCAGAGATTAAAGGGATATTAAAGAGTATTAAAGGAATGATCGGTGCACATTGTGTTGGTGCAACCAGTGGCTCCTGTCTATAAATCCTGCCAAAACCCAGGCGATCATCGTAGGTCGCACTACCCCTTCCTTCCGTCCCCAAGATTTTTATCTGACCCTCCATAACCGTCCCATCCGCCTCACCCCTACCCTAAAGTACCTGGGCCTCATTATTGATCACACCCTCTCCTGGTCTCCCCATCTACACACTATCCAAGAGAAATCCCGCTCCCGGCTCCTCAAACTCCTTGTTGGCCGAACATTGGGCCTCAACCCTTCTACCGCCCTCATCCATCCTGTCCACTTTGTCGCCCATCCCGCCTGGATCTCCGCTCCTTCTACAAATATCTGGAGATACTGGGCGCCATGCCTTCCGCCTTGCCTTCTGTATCCCCCTTTATCCCGCCTCCCCATGCGGATCCTCTATGATCTTATTCCTTTCCCCCGACTCGTTCTCTGTATTGAACATCTCCGCCTCTGTTACATATCCCGCAAATCAGATCCGCCTAATACTCTAGTCCATCCCCTCCTCTCTGCACCTGGTCCATTGCTGCGCCTCCACCCCCTGCTCTCCACTTGTCCACTCTCCAGATCCTTTCCCATGGCAACTTCCACACCCTCCCCCTCCCGGATAATGCCCTCTGACCTGACATCTACCCTTCATACCAGCTGTGATCCTTCCCCTTGCTCCCTCTCCCCCTTCTCTCCCTGAGGGCCCCGACTATCCCTCCCCGTCCCTTCTCCCCTCCTCATTTCACCCAGCTGTCCCTCCAGATCCTCCTCTTACCGCCCTCCCCTTTCCTTCTTCCCCGTGGCTTCCTGGGACATCGCCCCCCCCTGTCCATTCCCCACTGGCCCTGTGGCTCCTCCCCACCCTCTCCCTCTCCTCTCATCCCCTTTTCCCCCACACCAAATCTTTAATGCTGTCAGTGCCCCGCCATCTGTGTAACCTTCTTTGTGCTTCCATGTGAGTGCTTCGACAAGTGTGGTGCCTTTTAGTCACATTGTTTTATTTTACAACAGTGGACGGCCAACCCGCAGCTGACACCGTCAGTTTAAACTTGTGTATTTCTCTGTGTGTTGTGTTGTTCGTTTTAACCCCACAATAGCGGACGTTCTAACAATAGCCGCCACCCTACGCTCATTTTAATTGTGTGTGTGCCACTGACCTTCGGGCAGCTGTTTTGATTCACCACTATCGCCGTTCCAAATCTTTTATGTCGCCATCGTTTCCCTCCATTTTATGTACTTTGTTTCATCTCCATTTTACATCTCCCTTTTATGTCTGTGTTATCTCCCCTTTTTAGGGGAATGTAAATCACAATAAAGGAAAAAAAGCACATTAATTGCGTACTCAGCCGCTAGGCGGCAGCTCTGCTTCAGCAGCAGTAGACACTCAGGGTTCGTTCAAGCAGCTGCCAGTTTCCAGATTCAAGCAAACTGCGCATGCGCAGAGCTGCTGCTGATACTCGATAACAGCTCTTCCCATGCTCAGTCTGCTAGAACTGGCAGCTACTTGAACGAACCTTCACTGTAGTCTGCTTCCTTCTCCAAAAGCTGCACCTGAACGTTTTTTAATGGATTTATCGAAGCCACATCACCCTCGGTAGCGTTTCTTACAATTAAATGTCAATCAATGACACAGTGGCTGTAAAAGCTGTCACAGATTTTGAAATCACTCACAATTGTCCACTGACTAAAGTTACTCAGTAGCGATGTTTAGTATGGAGTACGGCCGGCTGATTAACGGAGAGTAGTATTTTAAATGCAGTGATCGTTGGTTTGAACCCTGGTATGCGTTATTATTTTTTTCTCTCAGTTTCCTGTATGTAACAGATTCTGGGACCAGAAATGACATTCGCATTTTTACTTATCACAAATATTTATCCATTTTTTCCGAATATGTCGGGACTTCCGAGGTAGTGTTGAAGCAAGAACCTAATAATTGAACTTAAATAATAATTAATCACTTGTCATAATATTTCTGAAAATAATGTGATAATATTGAAGTGAAAGGGAACAGCCACTGTGCTATCTAAATCAGAAATCCGAGCAGCTAATTTCCAGATGCCGTTTTCAATCGATCCAGCAAAACCGTATCTGGCCCTGACATGTAAACACTACACCGAGAAACGGTTTAAGAATTCAGTTTTCGTCTTTCGGAAGTTGGGTCGCATGTAGAAGAAGCAAGTATTACTGTCGGAGTTAGGCATTGTCGTCTGCGGTGTTACTCTGTTGTACATCTCCGTAGTTCCTAATGTTTACTTTTCTTGCAATGAGTGTACGTAATTGCTGCACTCAGAATCACCATTAAACATGTCAATGCGTACAAGGATTTCAGTTTAGTTTACAAAGTACATTTAAGCGATACTTTATCCCCCCCCCCCCTCCCCGCTAGAACCATCTAAATTGTACCATATGAATTTATATTAGTGAAAGGGTATCGCGCAAAACTGTAAGCTATAAAATGGTGTTGCGATGAGGGAAAGTTTGGAAAGCTCTGTTCTAGCCACGATAGGCGCATATAGCTATGGGCCCACCGGGCCCTGCCCCCCCCCCCCCCCTCAAATGTCATAGTTAGGTTTGTTGTTGGTTTTTTTGTTACAGTAAAAGTCCGATAGTTCGGCGCGTTCGGGACCAAACCGGTGCCGAATTATCGAAAATGCCGGTCGTCAGACTCTTGGACGATACCTTTTAGTATGCTTTAAGCTTACGTATACAGCGAAAACGGTTGTAACATGATGTTTTTACTTAAATATTGATTGGTAGAATCATTAGATTAATAAAATCAGCTCAAAATTACGACAGCAGGTAGCAATTTTTTATCCAATACATTTACTTTGGGTAGGCTATGTGTATTGTACAATATTTTTGACAACTAAAAAAAACTCGAGTTTGTTTTATTTCCGAAATTGTTGTCATTTGTAATAAAAGATTTTTCTTATGCTATGTCAATCAGGATGTCCTGTCCTGGCTTACAGCTTGAGGAAGATTTCGGTTTCGAGATCATGATCGCTGCTTAAATTTAAATGAAACTTCCACAGGTCGCTACGATATTAAGTTCACTACTCTAACGATTGCTAAGAATGCTGGCAATCAAAGCAATGTGAAACCTAGCCTAGATCTGCCGAATAATAGGTCTATAAGAATGCTTCCTGTCCCAACAATGCTGTCTACGTCTTTGACAATCACAGCCGAAACAATCTGTCTATTGGACGCCGTTCTAAAGGAAGTTTACTCTATTGTAATTTAGTATTTTTCTCTATTAACCGAGTTAAATTTAAAGTGTGACCATACGCGAAACTGAAAGGTGTTCATTGCTATAGTACAAGTTCAATACCTACTAATCAATTACGCAAGAAATTTCTCAGTAAGTTATATATCACGTAGAAGTAGATTAAAAATTGTACATAGCACACATTTATTGCAACCACATTCATTGCGTTGTGCTGGCTGCATGCCTTCATCTGCATTGTATACTAACTACGGAACTAAACGTTTCGGTGTTGCTGAACTGATTTTTTATATACATTTTGTTCTTTTCTTTTGTTGATGTTTCAGATGGGATTGTTGTTTGTTTCAGTGTTTGCGTAATACGTTGCGGCAGGCGATAAAAAATGATTCCTTCTAAAAAGAGGAAACAATCTTTTTCGGATTTTTTAATTAAAAAGCGTGTGGTTTCGGAAAATGACAGTGACAGTGGTAAAAGCAATGTAGTTGCACTGCACTGATGTGCCTTTAACACATTCAAGTTTGAGTGAACGAATAAACGACATTGGTAATAAAGTTTACTCACCGTTTATTTCAGATGAAGAGAGGTACGAATATTTAACAAACTGCTGGGTACCGGATCAGCGTTATACGTTTCCAGAAGATAATGAGTCCAAAAAGAAACGTACTTTCCAGCCTCATTGGTTATCCCAATATAAATGGCTAGCTTATAGTGAAAAACGTAAAGGGGCGGTGTGTAAATTGTGAGTTGTTTTTCATTCCAGTTAAAGTCTGGAAAGGCAGTCATCAGAAACCTATGAAACTTGTCACAGAACCGCTGCAGAAATGGAAACATGCTCTAGAATATTTTAGCAAACACAGTTGCAATGAATACCACAAAGCTGCTGTAGAAAAATCATCCAGTCTTATATCAAGAAGGAGAATATTCGTGATAAACTGGACTCTGTGAGATTGCAGCAAAAACGCCAAAATAGAGAGAGGTAGGTAACTATTACTTAGCTCAATTATAATCAGTGATTTGCTTTTATTGTATTTTCATAGACACTATGGGCTGTGGCATTTGTTTCAGGCTAGTTCCTAACTATTGAGTTTTGTGGACGTAATGAATTACCTCTTCGTGGACACTATGATAGTGGGCCATTAACTGCTGCAAAACCTGCTCTTAAAGATGGAAATTTCCTGCATTACTGCGCTTCAGGATGGATGCAGGTGATGCAGTTCTCACAAATCTGAAGTTCTCACAAATCATTTACAAACAGCTGCACTAAATGCCACATATGAGAGTTGGAAGATCCAAAATGAAATTATTGAAGAATTGGGAAATTTCGTGAGCAAATGTATCATAGAAGAAATTCGGAAAGATAAGTATTTTAGTGTTTTAGCTGATGAAACTTCTGATATACCGAAGACAGACCAGTTTGCTATTATTCTCAGGTACGTACATGATGAAAATATCAATGAAAATTTTTTAACGTTAGTTGATGTGACTGACTGTACAGGAAAAGGTTTAGCCAATGTGATGTAAACTACTCTTAGAAATTTCGGTCTTGATGTGAAATACCTCCGGCGGCAGGGATATGATGGCTGTAATGCTATCAGTGGATCGTTCAAGGGCATTCAAGCTGTGATAAAGGAGAGTTGTCCCATAGCGGTTTACTCGCGATGCTCGAGTCATATTTTGAATTTAGCTGTTAACCATGCTTCAAGGAATACTATCGGTGTCATCACCAATATTTGTGATTTCATTACCACTTCAGCCAGAGTACGTTTATTATCGGATTTCGTTGAATCAGAATGTCCTGCAAAACCACGTAGATTGAAACCACACTGTGCAACTAGATTCGTTGAGAATCATGAAGGTATATGTATTTTTCTACAACTAATTCTGCCAATTAGCAAGACCTCGGAATATCTCTCAGAAAATTCCAATGACTCTTCAGCCGCTACAGCTACATTACATTTAAGAACCATATTGAATTGCCGGTACTTAACGAACCTTTATATTATGAACATATTTGCTTCATTAATTTTACCTCTTTCTAGTCAGCTGCAGTCTCCAAAACTTGATTTGGGGAAAGCAGCTGAATTTGTGGACAATATCAAATCTATTTTAAGAAAAAAGCGTTTAAAAGCCAATAAAAGTTTTGAATCTATCTTTCAGCAAGCTACCACAGTTTGTGAAAACTTAGGCGTGTCTCTTGTCATTAACTAAAGGTTGGGAAACAAACTATGAGAAATAATGTTGCATCAAACAGTCCCGAAGAATATTATTTACGATCTGTGTATATTCCATATTTAGACCAACTTAATATGGAATTCACTTCTCTTTTTGAAACTCAGACTCGAGATTTTTTACTTATTCAAGACTTGATTCCTTCATTCATTACGGATGTTGAATTTTACTATCTGGGCTCTGCTCTTAAGTTCTATGAAGAATATTTATACGCAGAAGATATACCTTCGATAAAAAGTGAATTTGAAATGTGGGAAAATTTGTGGTTGAACAGGAAGTCAAGGAGTGATGTTCCATCTGACGTAACACAAGCTCTTGCAGAGAGCTCTAAAGATTTCTACCCAAACATTTACACACTGTTACAAATATTTGCTACTATTCCTGTTACAACGTGTTCGGCTGAACGAGCATTCAGCTGCTTAAACCGTCTTAAAACTTACCTGTGTTCAACTATGGGACAGGACCGTTTAAATGGTATTGCTCATTTGTCAAGTAATAGGGAGTATGTCATTGATTACGACAAGATAATTGACGGGCTTGCAGAAAAACCTCGCAGACTGGATTTTGTTGTGTAATAAATTTTGTTTTATAATTTTCGACATTTTTTGTGTTTAGCGCAATCGATTTGTGTAATAAGGAGAACTTTGCAAAATAAAAAAAACTTTTTGTTTCACATTTTTTAAAAACTGCCATGTAGATTTATAATTTTTCATGTAAACTTTCATGAAAAAATTAATGCTGGGTAAAACTATATTTTGTAGGAAATTGTGAAAATATTACTTGTTTAGATACATTTATTTTGCTATATTGTTTAAATGTATGTGCTATATATTCTGCATATATTCGCTTCAAATGTTTTTATCGAATTGCTACCAAATAATAGATTACCAAGACACATAAGACAAATAGGCTTGGTTCAGTTTGAAATATAGCCTAAAAATTCTGGCGACAATATATATAAGGAAGAAAATAACTAAATAACAGCAATGTATAATCTTATACTAATCTAAGGGTTATGATATATCATTTTACATTTTTCTCTATATTAAATAGTATTTTTTCTGTCCAATAGTTTATATTAATTTTTTGTCATTTACTTGTATTATTTTGTTTGAACTTTGTAAATTATTGCACTGTTTGTTTACCTAAGCTAACTTTGTATTTAGTGTTCCTATGTTGAACCAATGGCTGGAACACATCTTCAATAAATAAATGAAAATTAATAAAATACAAATGTTTAACATTTAAAATTGCACATTTCCACTTCTGAAACATATAGCATTTATATTCCATAAACTAATTTCACGTTGATTAATATAACAGGCTGTACAGTTAATTGTATGTGTGTGTATACGTAAGTGTGTATGTATGTATGTGTGTAATATGTGTGTGCCTCAGTACTGAATGTGAAAATATATAATTATAATCGAGTGGCCCCCTCCCCCTCCCTCCTCCCCCCCCCCCCCCCCCCCCGAAAAAAAATCCTAGTTGCGCCACTGCTAGCCACACGCACGATCCTAGCACAGCCCTTCTTGCTCTTACTGATGGATAACGAAACGAAAATTTACCGAAAACGACACCCCGAAAAATAACGACCGACCGAACATTCGGTATCGGTAAAGGCTAGTTAAGGCCAAAATATTGGCTTCGGCCGCAGTTTCGGTTTCGGCCTTAAATCAGCCGAATCTTCGGCTAGGCCTATAATGAAACTGCCACGAGGGTTAATAGTTAATGGAAAAGTTTTAGTTCAGAATTAATTTCGTAAATAGTTCGTAAGCCAGGAAGGGACTCAAAGTGGTCAAACTTCCGTCACTAATACTTTCAGAGGTCGGAATTTCTGAATAAACAGTGGAAACAATTGTGATTCTTTAAATAATTTGAAAAATAGAATGGTAGATGTTGCTGGCAGTTCCATTATAAGAAGTGACGGGTTTCATCTTTTTAAACATACAACAACTCATTCTGTTGGTTGCTGTAATAAAAATTCATGTTCATTAAGGTAAACCACTGTCATGATGTGCGGCTGGACTACATACTCCGCAAATCACATTTAAGTGCCTGGCAGAGGGTTCATCGAACCATCTTTATACTATTCATCTACCATTACATTCTAGAATAGCGCGCTCTCCGTTCGAGCTCTAATTTCTCGTATTTTATTCTGATGATCATTTCTATCTACATGGGTGGCAGTCAACAATATATTCTCGCATTGGGAGGAGAATGTTGGCAATTGGAGTTTCGTAAATAGACCAGCCGCAGCGATAACCGCCGTCGTTGTAATGATTTACATCTCAGATCCTGTATCATTTCCGTAACGCTGTCTCACCTGTATCGTGAGAATACAAAACGAGCTTCCCTTCTTGTGACTCTTTCGATAGTTTCCGTCAAACCCACTTGATAAGGATCCCAAACAGGGCAGCAATACTCCAGAAGGGACGGATAAGTGTGGTGTGGATTAATGCACGTGTGTTGGCAACAACAGCAAAATAATGAAAGGAAAAAATTTTATCGTTTAATGCTTTTCCGTTGTTCACGCAGTAAAACTATGGCATTCGGCTTGACACTACAATTTATTACTTCTACACTACTAAGTTAATTGTATTCAAAAACATTTCACAGACAGTTTAGAAAGAGGTCAGTGAATGTAACTCCGAAATTTTATCATAATAGGCCCGTCACATAGTTCATGAGATATTTGTTCATAAAAACTAAGGTTCTTGAAACACCGCCACATCAATCATGACCTTTCGATTTATTACGTCTTGACTGCTAGATCTATTAGCGACATCTACATCTACATGGGATACTCTGGAAATCACATTTAATTTCCTGGAAGAGGGTTCACCGAACCACCGTTATACTATTTTATCTCCCATTCCATTCTCGAATAACGCGCGGGAAGAAATAACACCTCTATTCGAGCTCTGATTTTTCGTATTTTATTCTTACCACTTACGTGGTTTGTTCGTGCAGCGGACCGTACGTTAAATTTTACTTCAGGGTCCAAACGGAGTTGCGGGAAAAATATTAGACGGAAAATTATCGGACGTCGAAATTTAACATTTACAAACTGAAATACGGTTGCACGTTCTAAAAGCCGGTTAATTTTGAAGGCGACTGATATGGTATGAAAATTAATAAAACTTGCGACAATCACTGAACGAAATCTCGTCAGCCGTAATGGCGACCAAAAATGTTCAAATGTTTGTTAATGAAGATACGAGCTCATGGAATAGGTTCACAGATTTGTGACTGGCTGGAAGACTTCCTAAGTAATAGAACGCAGTACGTTGTTCTCGACGGCGAGTGTACATCAGAGACGAGTGTATCGTCAGGCGTGCCCCAGGGGAGTGTGATAGGACCGCTATTATTTTCTATCTATATAAATGATCTGATGGACAGAGTAACTTGTAATTTGCGACTGTTTGCTGATGATGCTGTGGTGTATGGGAGGGTGTCGTCTTTAACTGACTGTAATAGCGTAAGGAAGACTTTGACAAAATTTCTAGTTGGTGTGAAGAATGGCAGCTAGCTCTCAATGTAGAAAAATGTAAGGTGATGCACATGAGTAGGAAAAACAATGTTCGGTTACAGCATTAGCAGTGAGCTTCTGTCGCGTCGTTCAAATATCTAGGCGTAACATTGCACCCTCATGAACCACAGACATTGCCGAGGTGGGGTGGCTTGCGTGCCTCAACGATGCAGATAGCCGTACCATAAGTGCAACTACAGTGGAGGGATATCTGTGGAGAGGCCAGACAAACGTGTGGTTCCTGAAGAGGAGCAGCAGCCTTTTCAGTAGTTACAGCGGCAGCAGTCTGAGCTGGCCTTGTAACATCAGCTAACATGGCTTTGCCATGCTATTACTGCGATCGGCTGAAAGCAAGGGGGAACTACAGTCGTTACTTTTCCCGAGGACATGCAGCTCTACTGTATGAACATATGATGATGGCGTCTTCTTGGGTAAAATATTCTGGAGGTAAAATAGTCCCCCATTCGGATCTCCCAGCGGGGTCTACTCAGGAGGATGTCAACAAGAAAAAACAAAACAGGAATTCTACGGGTCGGAGCGTGGAATGTTCTAATCCTTAATCGCGTAGGTAAGCTAGAAAATTTGAAAAGAGAAATGGGTAGGTTGAAGTTAGATATGGTAGGGATTAGTGAAGTTCGGTGGCAGGATGAACAGGATTTCTGGTCAGGTGAGTACAGGGTTATCATTAGAAAATCAGTTGGTGGTTACGTAGCAGTAGGTCTGATAATGAATAAAAAATGGGCATGCGGTAAGATACTATGAGACGCACAGTGAACGCATTATCGTAGTAACACCGACCGCAGTACTGCAAGTTTATATGCCAACCAGCACGGCCGATGATGAGGATATCGAAGAAAAATTGTATGAGGATGGCTGAAACGGGGGAAAGTAATACAGTAGACGAAGAGTGGGTAGCTCTGAAAGATAGGGTAGTGAAGGCAGTAAAGGACCATATTGGCAGAAGGACAAGGCCTAATAGAAATCCCTAGATAACACAGGATATATTAACGTAATTGATGAGAGGAGAAAATATAAAAGTTCAGCAAGTGAAATAGAAAAAGGGAGTACAAACGTCTGCAAAATGAAATTGACAGGAACTGCACCACTGGCTAAGCAGGAGTGCCTAGAGGACAAATGCAGAACCATAGAAGAATGCTTAACTAGGGGAAAGATAGATACCTCCTACAGGAAAATAAAAGATATATTTGCAGAGAAGAAAAGCAGCTGTATGAATATCAAGAACTCGGACGGAAAATCAGTACTAAGTAAAGAGGGGAAAGCTGAACTATATATATATATATATATATATATATATATATATATATATATATATATATATATATATATAATGGAAATAAACTTGCGCTTCAGTCACGGTCTGCAGGGCCCAGGGCCACTACGGTCGGGGGTTCGAATACCCCTTCGGGCATGGCTATTTGTGCCGTCCTAGTTCGTAAGTAGTTCATAAGTAGTTTGTACGTTTAGGGACTGATGACCCCGTAGTTAAGTCCCATAAGCTTAACAAACATTTGAACATTTTTTTTTAAATAAACTTGATGGCAGTATTCTAGAAGTGGAAGACGAAGTGGAGGAAGATGAGATAGGAGATATGATACTGCGAGAAGAATTTGTCAGAGCTCTGAAGGACTTGAGTCGAAACAAGGCCCTTGGAATAGATGATATTCCGTCTGAGCTGCTGATATCGTTAGGAGAGCCAGTCGTGAAAAAATTGTATCACCTGGTATGAAAGATGTATGAGACAGGGGAAATACCCTCCGACTTCAAGAAGAATATCGTAATTCCAATTCCAATGAAAGCAGGTGCAGACACGTGTGAAAATTACAGAACTATCAGTTTAATAATTCCTGGCTGCAAAATACTAAGACGAATTATTTACAGACGAATGGAAAAACTAGTGGCATCCGACCTTGGGGAAGATCGGTTTGGATTTAGGAGACATGTGGGAACACGTGAGGCAATACTCACATTACGACTTATCTTAAAAGATAGGCTAAGGAAAGGGAAACCTACGTTTTTATGGTTTGTAGATTTGGAGAAAGATTTGACAATGTTCACTGGAATACATTCTTCCAAATTCTAAAGGTAGCAGGGGTAAAATATAGGAGCGAAGAGTTATATTCAACCTATACAAGACCCAGACAGCGGTTATTAGAGTCGAAGGACACGAAAGGGTCACAGAGTTTGGGAAGGGAGTAAGACAGGGTTGTAGCGTTTACCCAATTTTGTTCAATCAGTACAATGAGCAGGCAGTGAAGGAATGGAAGGAGACATTTGGAGATGGAATTAAAGTGCAGGGAGAAGAAATTAAAAAAAAGTGCCGATGACATAGTAATTCTGTCAGAGACCGCAAAATATCTGGAAGAGCAATTGAATGGAATGGACAGTGTCTTGAAAGGAAAATATAAGATGAACATTAACAAGAGTAAAACGAAGGTAATGGAAAGCAATGTCCGAAAATCAGGTGATGCTGAAGGAATTAGATTAGGTAATGAGACAATAAAAGTAGTAGATGAATTTTGTTATTTGGGTAGCAAGATAACCTGATGGCCGAAGTAAAGAAGATATAAAATGCAGAATGGCTTTGGGAAGAAAAGCGTTTCTAAAGAAGCGAAAATTGTTAACATCTAATATTAATGTAAATGTTAGAAAGTTCTTTCTGAAAGCATTTGTCTGTAGTGTAGCGTTGTATGGGAGTGAAACGTGGACGATAAGGAGTTCAGATAAATAGATGACAGAAGCTTTTGAAATGTGGTGCTACAGGCGAATGATGTAAATTAGATGGGTAGATCACGTAACTAATGAGGAGGTGCTTAACCGAATCGGGAAGAAAAGGAGTTCCTGGCATAACTAAGAGAAGGGATAGATTGGTTGGACAAATTCTGAGACAGCAAGGAATTGTTAAGTTAGCATTAGAAGGAAGCGTGTGGGGTAAAAATCGAAGAGGGAGACCGACGGACGAATATAGTAAGCAGATTCGAAAGGATGTAGGTTTGCGAACGTATTCTCAGATGAAGAGATTTGCACAGGATAGGGTAGCGTGGAGAGCTACATCAAACCAATCTGCGGACTGAAGACCACAACAACAACAACAACATTGCAGAGCGATATGAAATGGAACGAACATGTAAGGACAGTTGTCAGTAAGGCGGCCAGCCGACTTCGGTTTATTGGCAGAATTTTGGGAAGATGTACTTCATGTGTAAAGGATACCGCGTATAAAACGCTTGTACGACCACGTCTTGAGTATTGCTCAAGTGTTTGGGACCCGCAGCAGAGCAGTTTAAAGGAATACATAGAAGCACTTCAGAGGCGAGCAGCTCGAGTGTCATGGAAATGCTCCGGCAACTCAATTGGGGATCGCTGGAGGAAAGACGACTTTATTTTGGTGTATTTCTGTTGAGGAAATTTAGAGGGCCGGAATATGAAGCTGAGTGTAGTGCGATCTTGCTGCCGCCTACGTATATTTCGCGTAGTGATCACCAAGACAAGGTAAGAGAAATTAGGGCTCGTACGGAGGCATATAGGCATTTTTTCTCGTTCTGTTTGGGAATAGGAAGGTAAATGCCTAGTAGTGGTACAGTGTACCCTCCGCCACGCACCTTACGGTGGATTGCGATGTATGTATGTAGATGTAGAAACTTAAGGGACTTAACTACGGAGTCTTCAGTCCCTAAACTTACAAACTACTTATGAACTACCTCGTACTAAAGACGATACAAATAGCCATGTGGCCGTAATTGCGTCCAAACCCACCACATAACGTGAATGATCGGAATTATTTGCGCCAGTGCAGTGGCGGGATGTTAAATAAATGAAAACCCGTCATGTTAAATTTTTAAAATATCTCATGGTATATTTCATAAATAAAAGCGCTATACTCACTTTATGCATCACTTGTATCACAGGAGTCGCTACAGATACGCCTTGAGTAACCAGAGACCAGGCACAGACAGACGAAGCGGAACGCAGTTCTGCCTCTCGTGTCAGAACAACAAGGGAATGTGGCTTAAGGTTCAGAGAGAGAAACGCTCCTTCATTAAAATATATCAACGACTGATTAATAATTTTATTTGTATCGTTTCAGGCCGAAATTAGCTTTCTTGCACTTAGTGATGAAGTCCGGTCGCCTTCTGGATGGATTCAGTCAACAATAACGTTTCGCGCCGTTTAACTGCTAGGCGTCTCTCCTCCCGCGTAAAAATTGTGGGTGTGTTGTAGTTAAGCACAATATTATGCAATCGTATCTGATAGTGATAGTATAAGAATATCTTAGTAACAATTTTCTTTACTCAGCATTGTACGTAATGGAAGGCGCTTCTGAGGTACAGTGTTAAAAGCCTTCCTGAAATCTAGAAATATAGAATGTATCTGAGACCCCTTGTCGACAGAAATCATTATTTCATGTGAGTAAAGAGCTAGCTTTGTTTCCCAAGAACGATACCTCACATTGACTATGGTTCAGTATATCGATCTCTAGAGATATTTCTTAATATTTGAGAAAAATACATTAAAATGGGGAGAACCAGCTTTGGCCGCATCGAAATCTTTATTTTTTATATACAATACAAATCGATTTCGGTCAGTCTCTAACCATCCTCAGAGCTGCAAAAAAAGTTAAAAGAGCACAAAATCAGCTTCTGGAAGTCATACAAAATTGACAAACGTAACTGACGATATTCAGGCGTATAGGCTATCACAATATGAAGAGAAGAAATACAACACAGTGTCATATCATGAATCCAAGCCCTGTGGGCCCACAAAAACTTGCACTTTGCATATAAACATCAAATAGGCAGTACATAAGTAGAATGTCAAACATAAACTGATGTAATTATATCCATTATTGATTTGAGGTCGTGGTTGTATGCTTAATTATTTTGTCAAGTAGGCTCAACCACATAGATCGTGTATAAAACACAATAATATGACGCGTTTCGAGGGTCAAGCCCTCATCATCAGATAAAATATACAAGAATCTTTAAAACCCGAGACGGAGACACGGTTACAAGGGAAGTAACCACGTTTTCTTTTATTACGTTTTAGATTTTATTTGTCTCGGGTTTTAAAGATTCTTGTATATTTTATCTGATGATGAGGGCTTGACCCTCGAAACGCGTCATATTATTGTGTTTTATACACGATCTATGTGGTTGAGCCTACTTGACAAAATAAATAAACTGATTTCTTAGCTAACAAACCTAGCTGCGTATGTGCGGATAACACCCAGCACCATCTATAAAAAATTTGAGTTACAGTAAGTCATACTTTTTAGACGACATAATATAAAATTTAACCTGAGATACAGGATGTGGTCAGCAAGGAAATAAAGATTTTTTTATACATGGTAGCGTATAAAAGTAAGTCTAAAAATACAATCTACATTAAAATTTGAAAGATTTGCAGTTTATAGTGTTGCACTCTATAACATTATGCAAAGAGTGTCACAATTTAAGGGGTAAAAATTACAAAAAATTTATAATAAGAGAAATACATAATTAGGAGAAATGATTTGTCAAAGGAGTAAAATTCATTACATTAAGAAAAACAAAATACAGAAAACAGGCCAAGTGCGCCCTCTGTCAAACCAATACGTAACTTGGTGCAAGAGTTGTCGTAGCTCTCTAAGCAAATACGACATTTGAAATGTATCTTCAGTACAGAAAAACAAATCCAATAGTACGTAATTCGTAAATCAAAACATGCTACTTCAGTCAGGAAAAAAAAAATATAACAACAGAAATACATAAGTAGGACAAATGATTTGGAACAGGAGTAATATTCATTACATTAAGAAAAACAGAATACAGAAAACTGGACAAGTGCGCCCTCTGTCAAAATCCTACTGCACAGGGAAATGTTGTAGGCCTGTAATTTTGAGGATCACTCCTATTGCCTTACTTGAATATTGGGGTGACCTGTGCATCTTTCCAGTCCTTGGGTACGGATCTTTCGGTAAGCGAGCGGTTGTACATGCTAGCCATGTAAGGAGCTTTGACGTCAGCATAGTCTGAAAGGAACCTAATCTGTATACATTATGGATTTGGAGACTTGCATTTATTTAGTGATTTTAGTGCCTTTAATACTCAAGAGATATCTCATTTTAAATTATGCATGCTGGCAGCTTTCCATGGTTTGAATTTTGGAGTGTTTGCTTCGTCTTTTTGGAGAAGGAATTTCAGAAAACTGTTCAGCTTATTCTGCTTTAGCAGAATTGTCATCAGTAGCATCAACACGGCTATAGCATAGTGAGGGTATTGATCGTATTTTTCCGCTAGTATACGCTTTAAGGTTTCGTCGTGGAAACGTTATAAGCTTCATGTATTGAAGACGGAGATCAATTTCGAGTTTCTGTAAAAGAGTATTAGTCCTTGGGACTTTGTTTCTGTTTCGATTTGGCGTGCTTCTTTCTTTGCTTTTGCAAAAGTGATCTAATTTCTTTATAGTATCACGGAGTGTCAGTCCTCTCTTTTGTTAATTTATTTGGTATAAATCTCTCAATATCTGTCGATATTTTTTTTTCTAATGTAAGCCACATCTGATTTACAATCGCATTGTTAGTTTCGGAAGACTGGCGTTTCTGACTCTAGAAAGCGTTAAAAGAATTTCGTCTGTGTTTTTAATAAATACATTTTTCGTTTAATTTCGGTGGAATGCGGATTTCGATATGCGGTCTTGTTACGACGAGTCTATTTTGAAGCTCTTTATTAACTCCAGATTAATTGTTGCTACCAAGTCAAGTATATTTTCTCAACTATTCTAGTGGGTTCATGAACTAATTAAACGAGATAATTTTCTAAGAATGGGTTCAGTACAGTTTCGTACAATGTTTTATGCTTACCTCCGGCTTTAAACTTGAATTTTTGCTAACATAACAAGCCAAGTTAAAGTCACCATCAATTAATATCGCCTTCTTTGGGTGCGTTTTTGAAATTTGATCGGAAAATTTCGACTATCGAATCGTCTGAATCTGGGGGCCGATACAAAAACCAATTATCAATTTATTGGGGCTATCATTCATAACCTCTACCCATAGGCGAAAGGGTTGTACCTTGGGACATTTTTTACATTTTAATTTTTTATGTTATAATTTTGTTACAAGAAATTTGAAAATTTACCCCATCACAGGCACCAATTTTAGGTAATGCTGAATGAACAGCAGTTTAGGCTAGCTCCAATATTTTCACAATTACTCACCAATAAAGACTTTTGTGACACTTGTCCCAAGCTACAACCTATGGTTTCACTTTGGGACAGTGCTGGTTTTACCTTGAGACACGTTGATGGTATCAATAGCTTACTTAATCAATGCCCTACAACACTGTATTTAAGAAATATCAATAATGATACTTAGCTTCAATTTATATCTTCTAGGGATATTGGCTAAATTTTACTTTCAACCACGAAACCCTGTAAAACTCCTCCTCAGATCTCAAACATCATCTAAATACAACATGGCCTCCTATTCCCTCTGAAAATACGCCTGACAACTTTACTTCATAGTTTTTAAAGTTTCCACTGCCCCATGATGAAACCGTCCCAAAGTACAACCCTTTCCCCTACCAACTCATAGGAACCATCTATTTAAATTTCGCTATAGTATAAATCGCTTGTAACAGCAGTGTATAAGTCATCACCATTTACAATCTATCCTTTCTGAACACCATTTGTCGCTTTGTAAAATTTTGTTGTATCATCTTCCAAGTACTTAAATAGTTGTGTTTATTTTATCGCGAACATAGAACCACTTTTTATGGGATCAAGATTAGGAGAAGGACGGTAATGATTATCTTGGGCTTAACTAGTGCAATGAAATATTTCATTAGCAGACGGACTAAAATGCCCACCCGGGATTTACAATTTCTCTCACTGGTCGCCTTAACCCTACCTTTTCTTTCTTCAGGTAGATCGATTTTTCACGATCGTTTGTTTTCGTTCTGGGTTGTTCTTTTATGTTTTGGTTCAGTTTTTTTATATATTTTATTATTTTATTATTATTATTACAGAGAGCGCTGAGCCCCCTGACTAGTGCGCTCAGCCACCGCCCTCGTCACCCCATGGCTATCCAGAGCACGCCTTCAGTTTGCTACAAATTCTCACTAGTCACTCGCTAAGGAAATTATTTATTTTGGTTTTCTGTTCCATAGGACCCATTTGAGGAGTGAGACTCCATGGTCATGGAACAAGTCAATACATGAATTTTTACACAAGAATGGTAATAGAAAATTTTTAACTAGTCCTATGGACACGATAATCTTAAGGAAAAGTGAGAAGAATCAATAAATAAAAAAAAGAATTAGCTTAATTGTTTAACTTTTCTAGGAGTTCCTCGACAGAATAAATGGAGTCAGCAATGAGGTAACTCTTCAATTTAGATTTGAAAGCGTGTGGGTTAGTGCTAAGATTCTTTAGTTCTTGTGGCAGCTTATTGAAAATGCAGAATACTGTACACCTTTCTGCACAATTCTCAAGGTGGTATGATGCAAATGTACATTCGACTTCTGTCTAGTATCAACCGAGTGAAAGCTACTAACTCGTGGGAATAAGCTGATATTATTAACAACAAACGACATTAAAGAAAAAAACGTATTGTGACGCCAGTGTCAAATTTCCCAGACTACTGAAAGGGGGTCGACATGACGTTCGTGAATTTACACCAGATATTGCTCGAACCTCCCGTTTTTGAGCCAGGAATATCATTTTTGCATCAGGCGAGTTACCCCCAAAAACAATGCCGTACGTCATAAGTGAGTGAAAGTAAGCGTAATACTTTTCGTGTTGGAGAATCACTTATTTCAGATATTGTTCTAATGGTAAATATAACAGAATTTAGTTTTGGAACAAGATCCTGAAAATGGACTTTCCATGACAGCTTACTGTCTGTATAAACACCTAGAAATTTGAACTGTTCAGTCATACATATCATATGCCCATTATGTGTAATCAAAATGTGAGCTTTCGTCAAATTATGTGTTAGAAATAGTAAAAACTGAATTTTACTGTGATTGAACATCAACTTGTTTCCTACAAGCCATGAACTTATCTCTTGAATTGAATTATTTGATATTGTGTCAATATTACGAGCAACATCCTTCACTACCAAGCTGGTATCATCAGCAAACAAAAATACTTGACAGTCACCTGTTACACTCGAAGGCATATCATTTATATAAGTAAGAAACAGCAACGGTCCCAAAACAGACCCCTGGGGCACCCCACACTTAATTGTGCCCCATTGCGACTGTACGTCATAGCCATTTTCTACACTGTGGAGAATAAGAGATGAACCAGTTGTGAGCTACTCCTCGTATTCCATAATGTCCAACTTCTGCAACAATATTTTGTAATCAACACAAACGTTCCTATCATCTACGGTTCTCTACACTCGCTATACTGAATACCGCACGTGGTCGAACGATTATCTGCATCTGCGGAAAAGAAATGAACTAAGATGTCATCTTCATGTCAACATTCATTTACATAACGTATTAGAAACACTCAAAATCGCACAATAATTTTTATGTAATTAGGTTGCGATCATTTAAGATCATCTTCAGAGTGTGTCCATGGTTGGTGGGCGGAAATGACGGGTAAAGCAGACAGCGTGGCAACAGACATCACGATCGTCTGCAATCGACTGATCACAATAAACTAAGAAATACTGTGCAACCTTGAGCGTTTAAAAGTGTTTTATAAAACATTAGTAATCGCTGTTTCTCAAATATGTTTTCTAAACTGATTAGTTCATCAATACATTCATGTAGTATCTGTTAGTTCTGACATGTCTGGAAAAAATAGAATTACATTAATTTACACATACGATCATTCATTGTAGATTTGGACATACTTCACTTGCAGCGATAAATTGTGGTTTTATGGAGAGCACTGAACATCTCATTGGAATACGAAAGTTAGATTAGAATCTTTCTGTCATATAACATACCTAAAATGCTGATGTCATCATTCACAGATCTTTTATTCCCCTGTGCACATTATTAACTACTTTGGTTTTTGTTTAGAACGGGGTTTGAACGTAAAACTTTTCCGTTTTCTTAGATATTTCAATTGTCATCTGGAAAAGCTTCCACCCAGCAGATATAAACTTTCCATTATACTGTCAAGCAGGACTTTACGAAACCACCGAACACAATAGTATCCAAATAAAATTTCTTGACAGGACCGTGCTAATTGTCGCTACAGTGTTGTCACGTTAAACTACCGGTTACCACACTGTTACAGGCGATACACAAACACGCGTCACTTAACAAAACAATGCTGTTATTGTCCTACTCAGAGCTATGTTAAAACGAGCCTCGGCATAGATGATAGAAAAATATCAGTAAATCGAAAAAAAAAAAAAAAAAACAAACAAAAAAAAACATTTTAGAAGGATCAACTGAACATATAGGAAACTCAAAACATCCTTCGACGAAATTTGAAGCCACAGTGGTATCATTAACAATGCTTTGGTAATTTCACTGATAAATTGAAGTTGTGGTGGTAAGACTAGCCTGATAATATCATAAACAAATAAATTAGAGGTGATACAGAAAACGTATAGGATCCAGTACTAGAGTCAATTTAAAACAGGTCTCGACGACCTCAGAGGGATTCAATCGAATTTTTTAACTCACTGGGGAAAGCAGAAATCTAAAGACTATACAGGGTGTTACAAAAAGGTACGGCCAAACTTTCAGGAAACATTCCTCACACACAAAGAAAGAAAATATGTTACATGGAGATGTGTCCGGAAACGCTTAATTTCCATGTTAGAGTTCATTTTAGTATTTCTCTTTAAATGTAAACTGAAATAAAATTGTAAATTTTCACAATCAACATGTATGGGCTGACGAGAATCCGCACGCAATTTCGCAATCACGTCATCAACACAGATTTTCTATGAACGTTTGAGCAGAAATTGTTGGTGATGTCTTGATTGAGCCTCATGTTCTTCCACCTACGCTCACTGGAGCACGTTATCATGATTTCATACGGGATACTCTACCTGTGCTGCTAGAACATGTGCCTTTACAAGTACGACACAACATGTGGTTCATGCACGATGGAGCTCCTGCACATTTCATTCGACGTGTTCGTACGCTTCTCAACAACAGATTCGGTGACCGATGGGTTGGTAGAAGCGGACCAATTCCATGATCTCCACGCTCTCCTGACCTCAATCCTCTTGACTTTCATTTATGGGGAGATTTGAAAGCTCTTGTCTACGCAACCCCGGTACCAAATGTAGGGACTCTTCGTGCTCGTATTGTGGACGGCTGTGATACAATACGCATTTCTCCAGGGCTGCATCAGCGCATCAGGGATTCCATGTGACGGAGGGTGGATGCATGTATCCTCGCTAACGGAGGACATTTTGAACATTTCCTGTAACAAAATGTTTGAAGTCACGCTGGTACGTTCTGTTGCTGTGTGCTTCTATTCCATGATTAATGTGAATTGAAGAGAAGTAATAAAATGAGCTCTAACATGGAAATTAAGCGTTTCCGGACACATGTCCACATAACATATTTTCTTTCTGTGTGAGGAATGTTTCCTGAAAGTTTGGCCGTTCCTTTTTGTAACACCCTGTATAATTTAGACTGTAGAACTCTGGTACGCAAACACACCTTGATTTTTAGGAACAGCATCATCAGGCTATAGTAACAGCAGGCTTGTTCAACAAGTACGGCAGAGTCAGCTTAACAGCTAAGATGTAGAAACTTCATACAAGAATAATATAAAGGAGCAGGGAAAGGAAATTTATCTGATGATCGGGAAATGTAGAAGCACCAGAGAGATAGTGTTGACGTTGTGTTTCACAATTGGATCAAGAATCAACAAAAATGGAGACTCATTTTTGTGATTTGTTGGCTAGAAAGATAATTCTGACGATGTAAAACGGTACAAATTGTTCCAGTTTTGATGAAAATAAAAAGACATGTTGTAAGTTAGCAGATAGGGCTTGTGTATTACCAGAGTTTTGCTACTTTTGTGAATGTTCGTAATTGAAAAAGGGGCTAATTAAAAGACATCAGGCTAAAGTAGTTTTCAAATCAATTGAGTGTTTTCAAATATGTGAATGAAAAAACGGAATATTTTCAAATTTCGTACGGTACTTAGATTAAGGAAGGGGACATCCGGGGTTTTGACTTTACGCATAAAATAGTTCCTACCTATTTAACATCATTTTTTTATATTGAAAATAGTAGAAAATAAGTGCAATATCAATTTAAATTAGATTAAGAAAAATGTATCAAATTAGTCTAAGTAAATTATAAAGTATGAGTTATTTTGCTGTTATGTAAAAGTGCTGTACGAATATCAGTGAAAAGGCCGGCGGAAGGATACAAGGGAAGGGGACAGTAAGCTACTAAGCGAGGCGGGAAGACGGGAGGATGGAACGGTCTTGAGAGATGCGTTAGAGACTATAGAAAATAACCTTGTGTAATGATTGATTATAGCTAAATAGACAAGAAAGTATTAAACGTAATTGAAACCAAAAGTCCAAGTGTTATTTATTATTGTGATAGTAAGCCTGTTGATTACAGTGTTCCCGGTTACCATGTGTTTCCGGAAAAGTGAGAATGAGAAGATAATAGAGATAAGAACCTGCTTAGTTACAATTGGTGCCCCGTGTGAGGAACATTTTGTGCAATTCCGATATTCGCACTATGATTGAGCTCACGCGACTTTAGAACAATTGCAAGAAATCGTATCTCAGTGAATTTGGGAGATTTAACGTATCTCAGTGAATTTGTGAGATTTAACGAAGTACAGGCACGTGGCAAGAAAGGGTGCAACGTTAAAACTTTCGTTTGGAGCATTAATTGAACTTTGGAAAAGGCGTCATGGCGGGAATAAGTGTTAACGAGGACCAATGGTGAAGGGAGACAACGGACGACCGTCGTGGATCAGCAGCCAATCAGCGGGTTGTGGAGCAAAACGACGAAGAGGCGGCCTAGCAGATTGTTTTTGAAGAACTGGATCAACAGCTGATCGGCGCCACGCGAGAGGGAACAGTAGTATGTCAGCAACAACGCACGAAAACAACTAAGAACAGGTATATAAACACTGTCATATCACGTAAATATTTGTCGTATGTTCAAAGTGTACAACATGGAGGGAAATAAGTTTGAACATGGAGTGTTGTTTGACAAAAGCGAGGGGGAGCGTGTTGATAATGTGAATACGTGTAAATTAAATCATATTGTTAATGTTAATGGGGAGGGAGAAGACAGCGGTTTCAAATCTAGTGGAGAAGCATCATCTATCGGTGTAATGAGAGTAAACCTAGTTAGTGACGAAGTGTCCCCGATTTCGCCGGCAGTATTTGAACCGGGCAGGAATGGGAGAAATTCTGATTTGTTATGTAGCACCAGAATTAAATTTAACGATGCTGAAATTAATGTTGAAAATTCGCGGGGTTATGAACCAGAGCATGCAGGTTGTAATAGGGCAAATTCTGTACCTGAGGGTCCACCTAATGAGACAGATAAAAGTAGTGCTATAGGAGGGGATGATGCTATAATGGCATTTTTGAGGAAAATGAACGATAATATGAACAGTAACATGAATAATATTAGAGGCACAGTAGAACAAACAAACCGCAGAGTGGAAACAATGTTCAAAGAGATTGGTGTCATTAATGGCAATTTGATAAAACTAGATCAAAAATGAAGACTGTGGAGGAATCTTGCAATAAGAAAATTCGCACTGTAGATTTAGAAGCGAAAGATATGTTAAGGAAATTCCATGGGACTTGTGTCTCAGGACAAAACCATGTGATTGCATTTTGTGAGGATAAAATGAAAGATGTTTCTCAAAAATGTGAGGATAATAAATTACAGATAGCTAAGTTTTGTTCAGATAACTATGAGGAGCTGGAGAGCAAAATCAACCAGATAAGCAGTAGTTTTGAATCAGAAGTTTAAACAGAGGTAAACAAACAATGTGTAGGGGAGGAAATGAAGAAAGTGCAAAATTCTGTTGATAAGAAGTTGAGTGAAATAAAACAAGTAGTGAAAGAGACTGTGAAAAGTGATGTGACTAAGGTAGGTTTAGGGACAACTCAGTTGGGGCCAACACTCAATAAAGTGTTCAATGTTTTTGAGCCAAATGGATCAATACACCCAGTAGAATTCCTGGGGGAATTTAAGAGTTTACCCAATTACATGAGTGATGTGGAGAAGATAGAGTATATTAAGGGTTATACGAGGGGAGACGCGTATAGTTGGGCTGCTGATGTGGCAGAGACATGTACGTCATGGGAAGATTTCAAGAAGCAGTATATAGAGAAATTCTGGTCACAGAGGGAGAGGAACTTGTTATTGCAAGCTTTTACCAGTGATAGTACATATGATTCATATCAGGGCACTATGAGGCAGTTTTGTCAAGAATGGGTGAGAAAAGCGAAATATCTGAGTGCAGAAATGAAGGCTCCACCAGTACTGATAGGTTACTTGATAAACAAGTTGCCTGAAAAATTAGGGGTATGTTGTTACCAGCTCCAAAGAATGATGTAGATGACTTCCTAAATTATTTGGAAGAAGTAGAAAGGATAGACTCAAAGGGGAGAAATTACTCAGGGAATGGGGAACAAAACCAGAATCATATCCAAACAAATGGAACATACTATGAGAATAATAATAGGAATCGTGGAACAAGTGGGTACCACAAGAACAGTCAAGGATACCGTGGAAGTGGTTTTGAGGCTAATCAGAGGAATAATTGGGGGCCAAGACACAATAATGGGGGTAATTTTGGTAATCATCAAAGAAACCATCGGGAACAACGGAACAATAATGGGCATTTTTGGAATCAGGGGAATCAGTACAGGAATCAAAGTAATAATTGGGGAGTAAATGGACACGATGGGGGTAGTAATGAATGGGGAAGTGGCAGAGGTCAACAATATGGTGAGAATGGAAATGTTGGTCAAAACCGTTTAAACTAAGAAAGGCGCAGGTTGGGGTTCGAACCTGGGCAGGGCACGGAAAAGAACCATGGGTAAACAACAGGGCACACAGTCACGGGAAAACCATGAATTATAATAATAGACATTGTAATGTAGTAAATAGACATAAACCAAATGAACAGAATAAAGTTAAATTAGTAGAAATAACTGGTCCTCTGGAAGATAAGGTAGTCGGTAGAAATAATGAAAGGATGGCCATATAAAACAAAAAAGGGGTATCTAGAAGAGAGAAACAACGTGGAGGAAAATGAGTCTGTAATGGATAGTGATGTAATAGGTAAGTTGCAGTCAGATATAAAATTAAGTGGTGATGTACTGCCAGAAGATAGTAGGGGGGAGATGATTGTGGAAGAAGTGGGAGTGGAAGACGAAAAAGAAATTGGTGGTGTTGTGGACATGGGGGAGGGGGAGAATTTTGTAAGTAAATATTTGGATACCAATGAAAATCGTGAACCTTTGGGAGTTGTTAAAAAGGTGAGATGTTTATCTTTGTGGATTAAAGAAGAATTAAGGGATCAAATAATTGGCAAAATGTTTAGTGGAGAGGGTGAGAGCAGTGATTCCAAATACAAAGAGGGGTTAGTAGGGGAGAATGAGAAGGAAGACGAAAATCAGGAAATGATTGAATGTACTTTTGATGACAATGATGAGTTGATTAAAATAAAAATGGTGGTTGGAGTAGTAGTGGTGGAGGACATTATACAATTGGGGGGGGGGGGAAACAGAGAAACAAAAAGAAGAAATTACTGTATGTCACATTACCAGAGTGGGAGAAAAAATTGAGGATCTATTAGAGGACTTGTCTAGAAAAAGGGTTAGTGAGGATTTATTGTTTGAAGAGGGAGAAGTAACAGAACAAGAGATGGTCTGGCATCCTATAGTCACTGTCAAAGTGGGAGATCTGTCTGTAAAATGTTTATTGGATAGTGGGAGTGAAACAAATGGGGTATCCCAAACGTTTTATGAATATGTCCAGGAAAAGGAAGGAGTGGTTGTGTTACCTGTGTCTGGAATGAGAATTGTAGGGTCTACAGGGAAAGCTTCAAAAGTTATTAAACAAGAAATACTAATAAATATTGAGTTGGCTGGTCAAATGTTAGAATGTAAATTTTATGTGATACCAGACCTTAGTATTGAAATGATCCTGGGAACTGAATTATTGAGAAAGTATCAAGTTAATATGTATTTTGCTTGTGGGGAATTTAATTTTAAGCAGAATGGTGAAGTGTTCAATGTGTCATTTGTGGAAAAAATGGGTGATCAACAGCAGCTAGGTATAGATTTACCTTTGCGGTGTATTTTTGGTGAAAACCGTGTTTTTGTAACGGAGGAGGAAGAAACCATAACTGATATAAGAAGTAAGGTGCAAGGAGTAGAGGACCTAAACGGGTGTCAGAGGAAGGACTTGGAAGAGGTGTTGATGAGAAATAGAAGAGTATTTTCAGAAAGGCCTGGGTTAGTTCAGGGTTTTGAATGTAAACTAAAAATTTAAGAACATGCACCATTCTTCAGAACGCCATATGATATACCTGTATCTAAAAAAGAAGATGTCAGCAGAGAAATATAAAGAATGTTAGATTGGGGTATAATAGAAAGGCCAAACAGTCGTCACAACAATCCAATTGTAACAGTGAAGAAAAAGAATGGAAGTGTGAGAGTAGTGTTGGATGCCCGGTGGTTAAATGAAATTGTGATTGGAGAGGGTGATAGACCTGCAAAAATGGATGAATTATTGCAGAAGTTTCATGGAGCAAAATATCTGTCTTCTTTTGATGTAACCTGTGGGTACTGGAACATAAAGTTAGCAGAAGAATCGAGACAATACACTGCTTTTCTGCATGAAGGCAGATCATACCATTACTGTGTGGTACCTTTCGGCTTAAATTTATCGGTGTGTATATTTATAAGAGCATTAGATAAAGTTTTGGGGGATGAATTGTTGAAGAAAGTGACAGTGTATGTGGATGACATTTTGGTAGCAAATTCAAATTGGTTTGAACATTGCCAACATATCAATGAAATGTTAAATGCTGTTTATCGAGGGGGTATGAAATTGAATCTAAGAAGTCGGAGTTCGTAAAAAAAGGAGGTTATATTTTTGGGACATAAGATTAACAATCAGGGTATCCACCCTAATCCTGAGAAACTAAAGGCCATTGCTGATTTTGCGACACCAAGAAATAAAAGAGACTTGAAATCAATGTTCGGTTTATTTGGATACTATAGGAAATTTGTAGGTGATCAATCTTTTAACTAACCTTCTTTAAGTAACTTGCTAAAAAAGAATGCCATTTGGAAATGGACTTAAGAGAGTGAGGTAGCTTTTCAGAAAATAAAAAAGGAATTGATAGAAAGCAAAATACTACATCATCCTGATTTTTCCTTGCCGTTTGGTATGAGTACGGACGCAAGTATGTGCGGTCTGGGGGTGGAAATTTTTCAGTTGGTTAAGACGGAGGGTGAATTGGAACATAGGACCATTGCCTTTGCTAGCAGAACCCTGCGCTTCCATGAGAAGAATTATTATGTAACAGAATTAGAGGCTTTGGCAGTAGTTTTCGGATTTCAAAAGTTTGAAAACTACCTCTTGGGACATGAGACAGTGGTATATACTGACCATAAGGCTTGATGCATCCTGTTCTACCAACTAAACCAAAAGAATTAGTGGCAGTCGATCTACTAGGCCCGCTCCCAACATCTTCGGGGGGTTGCAAGCACATATTTGTAGTATTGGATACTTTTTCGAAATATGTCAAACTGTATCCTATTAAGAGAGCTAATACTACGACCATTGTAGAGAAATTAGATACCGACTATTTCACAAATATAGGGGTTCCAGAAGCTTTGTTGTCTGATAATGGACCGCAATTCATTTCAGAACGATTCATGCAATGCATGGGGTTGAAGAAAATCAAACACATAAGGATTCCAACCTACTTCCCTTAAGGTAATATGAGCGAACGGGTCATGAAAGAAATTAACAGACTTTGTAGGACCTATTGCAATAAAAAACACACGGCATCGGCAAACCATATACAACAATTTGAAAGCATCATCAATAACTTATGAAATGAATCAACCGGTTTTCCACCTTGCGAGCTTATGTTTGGTATTAAACCGACCAATATTATCAGTAAAGAAGTTGAATTTCCGACGTCGTGTGAACTTACTCAGGGTGAGAAATTGGAATTAGCTAAAGAGATGATGAGTAAAAAGGCAGGGGCAAGGGAACAGAGACATGACAGTAGGGTAAAACCTACCAAGTTTAAATTGGGCCAATTGGTGTTGGTGAAGAAGAAAGAGAAATCTAGTAAATTAAATGATGAGGTAAAGAAGTTCTTACACATCTACCATGGACCTTTCAAGGTGGTAAGGATCGCTCATGAAAATGCTTATGAGTTGGCCTATACAAAGTCAAATAGGGTGTACGGACTGAAGAATATTACTGATCTGAAACCTTATAGGTTTCCGGTCCGATGTTTACTGAAGGAGGATCCATTGAAAGTGGTTTTTCTGAGGTTGTGACAACTAAATTATGATGATAGAATGAGGAAAGTTTATTTGAAGGAATGATTAAAATATTTGAAGTTTAGTGTATGATTATGATATGCAAGGGCATTGGTTCTAGTTACAAAGTAAAGAAAAAGTCTCTATAAATTGAAAAGTTGAGTGAATATTGAATTGGTATTGTGCTGTGTTGTCAATAATATACATTTTGAGGATGAAGTTGTTGCCAGAGAGTGTATTCATTGACTGATGGAGAGATGTAAGTTGGGGGTTAGGAAACTTTCTGCATTGGAAGAATTTGGTGAGGTACCCTTGTGGGTGGGGACTTTATGTGACGAATAAGAGGATACATACTGGGACGTAAATACACAACTGACTAGGTATGGGGGTAATATCTGGCAAGTATGGACACCTGTTTGTTGACATTGGAATGAAATAAGGGTATGATGGGAATTGTAGCTGTACACACGACAAATGTAAATGTAGAGTGATGTGACCTGGTAATGGTTGGATTTTGCACAACTTTGAAGTTTCTTCTCCTGTCAAGCATAGCTGACACAAGAACTACTAATACTAGTAATAATGATTATTGTATTTTGGCAATTTGAAGTAAAAGGTTGATCTGGTTGAGGCGCTGATTAATAGACTGAGTCATAAAAAGGTTGGATAACTTAAAGTATCACACTATGAGGGACAGCTTTCATTTTTTCTTTTTCTAAATAAATATTTAGTTAGTTAAGTACAGTTTTGTAAGTGTTAATTTGTTTTAGATTCATGACATATATATGTAATTTTGTCCTTTTTTTTCCTTCCTTGTGTTAGGTAACGGTGTTTAGTTATTTTTACTAAAGTAAAGTTTTTTTTCTTCTTGTAAATTTTGCATGGCACACCATGGGAGCTTCATTGTATCTGGAAAAAGGATGAACTGGTTTGAAACCCAAAGTGCAGTGAAGTTTTGGACACACCTTGTGTGTGGTTGTGAGAAAAGAACAAGATGCCATGGACTGGAAGTTGTTTTCTTTCTTTTGTTGCTCGCTGTTTTGGTGAAGTACCTGACACAGGCATATTAATAATTTTATCAAAACTGTTAATATAATTTTGTCAGATGTTTTGTATAGAATTTATTGAGTGGTGATGAGTGTAATTTTATAATATTTCATGTTATCAAGGAAGTTAATAGTGATCAGTTCCCATAAGTTTGGATTTCTGTATGAAGTATGATAATAATTAGGGATTTTGAGGGGTTTTCTACAGATAATTTGACCTTCAATGTGATGTTTATTTTTAAAAAAAAGTTTACGACTAAGACTCATTTTTCTTTGACATTGTTTTAACCATTTAGTTATGTACCATACCTTATTGATAAAAACAATGGGGGGTAGTGTAAGTTAGCAGATAGGGCTTGTGTATTACCAGAGTTTTGCTACTTTTGTGAATGTTCGTAATTGAAAAAGGGGTTAATTAAAAGACATCAGGCTAAAGTAGTTTTCAAATCAATTGCGTGTTTTCAAATATGTGAATCAAGAAACGGAATATTTTCAAATTTCGTACGGTACTTAGATTAAGGAAAGGGACATCCGGGGTTTTGACTTTACGCATAAAATAGTTCATACCTATTTAACATCATTTTTTTATATTGAAAATAGTAGAAAATAAGTCCAATATCAATTTAAATTAGCTTAAGAAAAATGTATCAAATTAGTCTAAGTAAATTATAAAGTATGAGTTATTTTGCTGTTATGTAAAAGTGCTGTACGAATATCAGTGGGAAAGGCCGGCGGAAGGATACAAGGGAAGGGGACAGTAAGCTACTAAGCGAGGCGGAAAGACGGGAGGATGGAACGGTCTTGAGAGATGCGTTAGAGACTATAGAAAATAACCTTGTGTAATGATTGATTATAGCTAAATAGACAAGAAAGTATTAAACGTAATTGAAACCAAAAGTCCAAGTGTTATTTATTATTGTGGTAGTAAGCCTGTTGATTACAGTGTTCCCGGTTACCGTGTGTTTCCGGAAAAGTGAGAACGAGAAGATAATAGAGATAAGAAACTGCTTAGTTACAATGTAACATAAAATATGTCGCAATAATCAAAAGTGGACAATAAAACTTCAAGAGCAAGAACTAAGTGGTCAGATCAAATACGGTGTTAGGAAAGTAGTCTGTGTCGCCTACTCCACCCATGGATGTGTGCGAAACATGTTCTGCCGCGGAATAGTCGAGAATTATTTCCATGCGAACAGAGAATCGCACCGTATGTTGAAATTTAATTATTTAAGGTCTTGTGCGTAACTAATCCATATAATTAGAGCTTGATTACGAGCAACTACGGATAAAACCTTACAATTTAAGAATTTTATTCTTCACTGCATCTTCCTCGCTTAGTGAACCAATGTAATATAATGTAGGAAATTCTTCAGGTGTACTTAGAATGCGAAGGGAGTAGGCTAACAAGGAGTGATATGAATAATGCACAATTTGTCCAAAGTGTAGTTCTGTGACGGATAGTGCAGAATATAGGAACAGTGTCTACACACAGCGAATTTTTATCTGCTGACGTCGTATAAAGTTTGTGGCTGTTTTCGTCGTCAGCTTAACGACGAGCTGCACTCCGCATCAGACGATGTTACGTTACGACGCTTTTATATCACGCAGGGACATATTGAAAAGCTATATGGGGTCAAAGCTATAAGGCTCTCCAATCTCCGATGTGCTCGTAGAGGAAAAGAACACAAATGCTAGAACACCAAACACAAAACACACTATCATGATTAATCCCGTGGAAGTAAAACCCGAGGAAAAAAGGAAAACATGTACTATCGTGTTTTACAGCCCACTTACATTTTGCCTATAGTTGTATGATTTTTGCAAATATTTAAGATAAAAAATAATATTAAAAAAATAAAGTAAAATTTATTATGTATAAGGAAATAATACAAAATTGAACCTATTAATATGTTCAAGGTCAACACCGATTTAGGAAATATCGTTCATGCGAAACACAACTACCTCTTTATTCACACGAAGTGATGGGTGCTATCGACAAGGTTTCCCAAATCGACTCCATATTTCTTGATTTCCAGAAGGCTTTTGACACCGTACCTCACAAACGGCTTTTAATCAAATTCCGTGGTTATGGTATATCGTCCCAAATTTGCGATTGGATAGTGGATTTCCTGTCAGAGAGGACACAGTTCGTAGTAATCGATGGTAAGGCATCGACTAAAACAAAGGTGATATGGGATGTTCCACAGGGTAGTGTTACTGGTCCTCTGCTGTGCCTTATTTACGTAAACGATTTAGGGGAAAATCTAAGTAGCTCTCTTAGGTTGTTTGCCGTCATTTACAGTCTAGTAAAATCATCTGTAGATCAAAACCAACTGCAGAACGATCTGAATATCACTATGGTGTAAAATTTGGCAATTGACTCTAAAATGAGATGTGTGAAGTCGTCCACATGAGTACGAAAACAAATCCACTTTGTTTACAAGATAAATAAATCAAAAGTGAAGGCCGTAAACTCCACGAAATACGAGGGAATTACTATTACTTCAGATCTAAATTGGAAAGAACACATAGATAATGTCGTGGGTAAGGCGAACCAGAGACTGCGTTTTATTGGGAGAACCCTTAAAAGATGCTACAGAACTACAAAAGAAACTGCATACACTACGCCCGTCCGTCCATTTTTGGAGTATTGCTGCCCAGTGTGGGATCCTTAAGGTGGGTTTGAACGGAGGACATCAAAATAGTACAGAGAAGGGCAGCTCCTTACGTATTGTCATGATACACGGGAGACAGCGTAACGGAAATGATACAGGATCTGGGGTGGGAATCATTACAACGCCGCCGCTTATCGCTGCGGCGTGGGCTACTTACGAAACTCCAATCGCCAACATTCTCCTCCGAATGCGAAAATATATTGTTGACTCCCAATTACATAGGTAGAAATGATCATCAGAATAAAATACGAGAAATCAATGCTCGAACGTAGAGATTAAGGTGTTCTTTCTTCCCGCGCGCTATTCGAGAATGGAATGGGAGATAAATAGTATAATGGTGATTCGAAGAACCCTCTGGCAGGCACTTAAATATGATTTGCAGAGCAGCCCATGTAGATGTAGATTTAATTGTAAATTTCAGACGTTATGATGTCAGAGCGGTAAGATGGTGGTGCCCGAATAACCAAATAAACTATTGTACAATGTTTTATTAATAAAGCAAGCATTTGAGAAAACGAATTACAGAGGTCCGTACTTAAGTCAATTATGTCAGAAATTAAGAAAGGCAACTATACACACTATTAAAAAAGCATTACGCTTATTTCGTAAGTAACTGTCACAGTAATATGCATATATTATACTTTATTTCAAGTTAAATTAAGGAACTGTAATCAAATAATTTGCCAAAACTACATATTAAGGCAACTAGTAAGACATTAATTGTTATACATCTTAGTCTGTTATAAAGTATGTTTTAGACAAAATTCACATGAACATCACAACAAATACATACTGCCGGCCGCGGTGGCCGAGGGGACTAAGGCGCTCCAGTCACTGTCTGCACGGTCACTACGGTCTGGGGTTCGAATCCCCCCTCGGGCATGGGTATTTGTGCCGTCCTAGTTCGTAAGTAGTTCATAAGTAGTTTGTAAGTTTAGGGACTGATGACCCCGTAGTTAAGTCCCATAGACTCTACAAACATTTGAACATTTGAACTGTATGCAAAAGGTATGGTCATAGCACGCAAACAGGCCCGTCACAGTAGAAGTGGGTGCAGTTGGTGTGTTAGCTGCTGTTGCTGTGAACCAACACAGGAGTACGGGCAGTGAATCTACGGATCATGCATTACTGGTCCGTGGACAATCCTCGCTGGCTACAACAGGTAGAGCGACAGCGACCGTGAACTGTAAATGTATGTTGCGGAATCATTGGCGACCACCTCATTGGTCCTCACTTCACTGCAGGGGCCCAAACAGCTGCAACATACATCGCGTTTCCACAGAATGATCTGCCAACGTTGCTTGAAAATGTCCCACTGGAAACGCGTCGACGTATGTGGTATCAGCATGATGGTGCACCTGCACATTCCGAAATTAACACTAGGCTGACCATTGACAGGTGTTCAACGGGCATTTCATAGAACGTGGAGGACGCATAAATTGGCCAACCCGTTCTCCTGATCTCCCACCTCTGGACTTCTTTCTGTGGGGTACGTTAAAGGAAAATGTGTACCGTGATGTGCCTACAAACCCAGAGGATATGAAACAACGTATTGTGGCAGCCTGCGGCGACATTACACCAGATGTACTGCGGCGTGTACGACATTCATTACGCCATAGATTGCAATTGTGTGCAGCAAATGATGGCCACCACTTTGAACATCTATTGGCCTGAAATGTCGGGACGCACTCTGTTCCACTCCGTAAATGAAAACGGAAACCACGTGTGTATGTGTACCTCAACCCTCATTGTAATGTATATGTGCGTTAGTGAAAAAGACCAACGAAAGTGTTAGCATGTGGACGGAATGAGCTGTTCTATTCTCTTCTGTACCTAAGGTACATCACCGTTCCCTTTGGATCCCTACTTAATTCGGTGCTCTCCGATACAAATGATCGAACAGTGGAGGACTTGTACTCAAGCGTCATCTTTAAGTTACAATATCTCCGGATGTAATTAATATTTTACAATGCAACAAACAGCACTGATTACGTATTTGTACTAACAAAACTAACGGGGTTCCATTTAAAAAAACGTAGAATTGCGTTAAAAAACATACTTCCGTTCATTTTTTTGTTGTTGTGTTGTTGTTGTGGTCTTCAGTCCGGAGACTGGTTTGATGCAGCTCTCCACAATACCCTATCCTGAGCAAGCCTCTTCATCTCCAAATAAGAGCGACAACCTACCTCTGTCTGAATCTGCTTACTGTATCCATCTCTTGGTCTTCCCCTGCGATTTTTACCCCATACACCTCCCTCCAACGCTAAATTCACAATTCTTTGATGTCTAAGAATGTGTCCTACCAATTTATCCCTTCTTTTAGCCAAGGTATGCCAGAAATTCCTTTTCTCCCCAATTCTGTTCAGTACCTCCTCATTAGTTACGCGATCCACCCACCTAATCTTCAGCATTCTTCTGTAGCACCATATTTCAAAAGCTTCAATCCTATTCCTGTCCGCACTGTTTATCTTCCATGTCTCACTCCCATACAAGGCAACACTCCATATAAATGCCTTCAGAAAGGACTTCCTTAGGTTTAAATCAATATTCGACGTTAACAAATTTCTCTTTTTCAAGAACGCTTTTCTACCCATTGCCATTCTGCATTTTATATCCTCTGTACTGCGACCATCATTTGTTATTTTACTGCCCAAGTAACAAAACTCATCTACCTCCTTTATTGCTTCGTTTCCCAATCTAATTCCTTCATCATCCCCTGATTTTCTTACACTGCACTCCATCACCCTAGTTTTGCTCTTGTTAATGTTCATCTTATATGCACCTTTCAGCACACTGTCCATTCAATTGATCTTCCAGGTCCTTTGCTGTATCCGACAGAATTACTATGTCGTCGGCAAAACGCAATGTTTTTAATTCTTCCCCCTGAACTTTAATTCCTTCTCCAAATTTCTCCTTGCTTTCCTTTATAGCTTGCTCAGTGTACAAATTGAACAACATCGGAGAAAGGCTACAACCCTGTCTTACTCCCTTCCCAACCACTGCATCCCTTTCATGCCCTTCAACTATGACAACCGCTGTCTGGTTTTTGTACAAGTTGTAAATAACCTTACGTTCCCTATATTTTACTTCTGCTTGCTTCAGAACTTGAAAGAGTTTATTCCAATCAACATTGTCAAAAGCCTTCTCCAAATCTACAAAAGCTAGAAATGTAGGTTTGCCTTTTCTTAATCTATCTTTTAGGATAAGCCGTAAAGTGAGTATTGCCTCCCGTGTTCCTACATTTCTCCTGAACCCAAACTGATCTTCCCCTAGGTCGGCTTCTACCAGCTTTTCCATCCTTCTGTATATAACTCGCGTTAATACTTTGCAACCATGACTTATTAAACTGATGGTTCTGTAGTTTTCACACCTGTCTGCACCTGCTTTCTTAGGGATGGGGATTATAACATTTTTCTTAAAGTCTGAGGGTATTTCACCCGTCTCATACATCTTACACACCAGGTGAAACAATTTTGTCATGGCTGGTTCTCCCAGAGACTTCAGTAGCTCTGAGGGAATATCATCTACTCCAGGGGCCCTGTTTCGACTTAGGTCTTTCAGTGCTCTGTCAAATTCATCTCTCAGTATAGTATCTCCTATTTCATCTTCATCTACATCCTCTTCTCTTCCTACAATATTGTCTCGAAGTTCATTTCCTTTGTAGAGCCCCTCTATATACGCTTTCCACCTTTCAGCTTTCCCTTCTTTGCTGAGAACTGGTTTTCCATCAGTGTCTTTGATATTCATAGAGCTGTTTTTCTTATCTCCAAATGATTCTTTTATTTTGCTGTAGGCTGTATCTATTTTTCCCATATTTATACATTCTTCTCCATCCTTGCATTTGCCTTCTAGCTACTCCTGCTTAGCCATTTTGCACTTCCTGTCAATCTTATTTCTTAGTCGTCTGTACTCCATTTTGCCTGTTTCATTTACTGCATTTTTATATTTTCTCCTTTCATCGATTAAATTTAGTATCTCCTGTGATATCCAAGGATTTTTTGTAGGTCTTGCCTTCCTACCTATTTTGTCCTCTGCTACCTTCACTATTTCATCTCTTAATTTTACCCATTCCTCCTCTACTGTTTTATTTTCTCCTGTTTCTGTAAATTGTTGCCTAAAGCTCCCTCTGAAATTCTTAAGAACCTCAGGTTCCTTCAATTTATCCAGGTCCCATCTCCTTATTTCCCTACCTTTTTGTAGTTTCTTTAGTTTCAGCCTACAGTTCATAACCAACAAGTTATGGTCAGAGTCTATATCTGCCCCTGGATATGTCTTACACTGTAGAACCTGGTTCCGAAATCTATGTCTTACCATTATAAAATCTATCTGGTATCTTCCGGTGTCTCCTGGTCTCTTCCAAGTATACAACCTTCTTTTGTGATTCTTGAACCAGGTGTTTGTTATAACTAAATTATGTTCGGTGCAAAATTCTACCAAGCGGCTTCCTCTTTCATTCCTTTTGCCTAGACGATATTCACCTACTATCCTCCCTTCCCTTCCTTGTCCTACTACCGAATTCCAGTCGCCCATAACAATTAAGTTTTCCTCTCCCTTAATTGTCTGAATAATTTCCTTTAGCTCCTCATATATTTCTTCGATTTCCTCATCGTCGGCAGAGCTAGTTGGCATATAAACCTGTACTACTGTTGTCGGTGTTGGCTTCGTATCTATCTTAACAATGATAATGCGATCACTGTGCTGGTCATAGTAGTTTACCCGCATTCCCATTTTCTTATTCATTATCAATCCCACTCCTGTGATACCCCCAATTGATTTTGTATTTATAATCCTGTACTCGCCTGACCAGAAATCCTGTTCATCCTGCCACCGAACTTCACTAATCCCCACTATATCTAACTTCAACATATTCATTTCCCTTTTTAAATTTTCCAATTTTCCTACTAGATTAGGGGATCTAACATTCCACGCTCCGACCTGTAGAATGCCAGTATTGTCTTTCCTGATGATCACATCCTCCTGAGTAGTCCCCGCCCGGAGATCCGAATGGGGGACTATTTTACCTCCGGAATATTTTACCCGAGAGGATGCCATCATCATATGTTCATACAGTAGAGCTGCATGTCCTCGGGAAAGGTAACGGCTGTAGTTTCCCCTTGCTTTCAGCCGTTCGCAGTAGCTGTGTGACAAGGCCACGTTAGCTGATGTTACAAGGCCAGCTCAGTCAATCATCCAGACTGTTGCCCCTGTAACTACTGAAAAGGCTGCTGCCCCTCTTCAGGAACCACACGTTTGTCTGGCCTCTCCACAGATACCTCTCCGCTGTGGATGCACCTACGGTACGGCTATCTGTATCGTTGAGGCACGCAAGCCACCCCACCTCGGCAATGTCTGTGGTTCATGGGAGTGGGCATTTTTTTATGGTTTGTATTAACCAATTACACTAGCCCCTCTCCTCACGTCCGGTCTGTGGAATCGGTTCGTCAGTATTTGATGTGGTTTACGAAATATATCCAGCGGTAACGTTAGGTGACTCACCCTGAATACCTTGGTATGCAAGGAACTGTAGCACGTGTCATTGATTTTCGTAGGTCAAACCTACTCAGATAATAACACCCACGCAAACTCTAGGTAAACTTCCTTTACTTCGTTTTCTGTGTCTTCAACTGAAAGACACACAACGCACGAATTACTAATTGCTCTTTGAATGTGACACATACATCAGGAATTACTATGGCACAAAAGTTGTCAGCTGCTTAAACTGTTTTATATACTTAGACATTCATTTAGACGACAAAAGAGACAATAAAAAAAAAAAGAAAAAAAAAAAAGATAGCTTCAATGGTACGACTCATGCGCCATTTCATGACGTGGTTCGGATCCCTCATTGTGCAGTAATACTCCAAAGCAGGACTCACAAGTGTAGTGTAGGCAGTTTCTTCAGTAGAACTGTTGCATCTTTTAAGTGTTCAGCAATGAAACGTAGCCTGTGGTTCGCCTTCCTCACAATATTACCTATGTGTTCTTTCCAATTTCATTTGTTCGTTGTTGTAGTTCCAAGGTATTTAATTAAATATACTGCCTGCATGCGTAAATGAGTTTAACGGATTTCTTTCAGTGTCCATATAGAAGGCCACAATTTTCATATTCGGAGCTAATCGTCCGTTTTTCCAACATGCAGATTCTTATCTAAATCATTTTGCAGTTGGTTTTGATCTCCTGGTGAATTTACTAACCGATTAATGACAGCATCATCCGCGAACAGTCTCAGATTGTTGCTTACATTGTCTCCTAAATCGTTTATAAAAATGAGGAACAGTAGGGGTAATGTAACACGCCCCTCGGAAACGCCAGGTATTACTTTCGTTTATTCGATGACTTTCTGCCACTTGCTATGTACTGTATACTTTCTGACAGGAAATCACGAATAAATTCGCAATACTGTGGCAATTGATTAGAAGACGCTTGTGAGGTACAGTGTCAAAAGCCTTAAGGAAGTCTAAAAATATGGAATTAATTTGAGAATCCTTTTCGATAGCACTCATCACTTCATGTGAGTAAATAGCTATCTCTTTGTCATTAGAAAATCAAATGCTTGTAAAGCTTAAGGGACTTAACTGCGGGGTCATCAGTCCCTAAACTTACAAACTACTTATGAACTATCTTACACTGAAGACGACACAAACATCCATGACCGACGGGGGATCCGAACCCCCAACCACAGCGGCCGTACAGACTGACTGGAGCACCGCAGACCGCTCGGACACTGCGGCCGGCTTGTCATAAGAGCTTAAATCCTTGTTGACATAGGTCAATAAGTCGTTCTCTATGTGTTGACTATGGGTCAATATATTGAAGTTCGGTAAGTGTTGATTGTGGGTCAATAGGGTGTTCTCTACGAAGTTTATAATATTGGAGGAAAGTATATGTTGAAAACTCCTGCTGCAAACCGACATCAGTGGTAAAGGCCTGCAATTGTGCCGATCACTCCTATGGCCTTTCTTGAATATAGGTATGGTCTGTGCAAATTTCTAGGCTTTTTGTACGGATCCTTTGCTGAGCGAGCGGTTGTTCAAATGTTCACATGTTTGTAGCGCTTGTGGGACTTATCTACAGGGTCATCAGTCCCTAAACTTACAAACTGCTTATGAACTAGCTAATACTAAGGACGGCACAAATATCCATGACCGAGGGGGGATTCGAACCCCCGACCGCATCGGCCATGCAGACCGTGACTGGCACGCCGTAGACCGCTCAGCCTCTGCGGCCGGCCGAGCGGTTGTATATGATAGGTATGGGGCTATTTCACCAGCATACCCTGAAAGAAACGTAACAGATATGAAATCGGGACTCGGAGAGTTACTTTTGTTAAATGTTTGAAGTTGCTTTAATACTTCAGGGGTTGTTGATGTTGTGGTCTTCAATCCGCAAACTGGTTTGATGCAGCTCTCCACGCTACCCTGTCCTGTGCAAGTCTCTTCATCTGAGAATATGTCCGGCAACCTACATCCTTTTGAATCTGCTTACTATATTCATCCTTCGATCTCCCTCTACGACTTTTACCACACACGCTTCCTTTTAATGCTAAGTTGACAATTCCTTGATGTCTTCTCAAAATGTGTCCAACCAATCTATCCCTTCTCTTGGTCAGTATATGCCAGAAACTCCTTTTCTTCCCAATTCGGTTAAGCACCTCACTTTAGCGGTATATACTTCTAAATATAAGAGAAGAAATTCTTTCAAAGGTTGTGAAATACTTTTCCAACTCAAACAACTTCATCCTTCAGTTCATTCATAAACAGTACCCAGTTAAACATTAGAAATTATAAAATCAATATTCTTCTTGTCCGTACTCAGTACTCCAGCATGGTTAATTTAGAAGTAGATGCCCATGAAGTTAACCATACTGGAAGTTTCGTGATTTAAATTCTGGAGCACTGAGTACGAACAAGTTGTTTGAGTTGGAAAAGTATTTCACAACCTTTGAAAGAATTTCTTCTTCAATAGTTACACATGTACCAGAGCTTTTCTTTGTTTCACACAAATGACTAAGCTGAGGAATTTCTCATCGTCCCCTGCAGGCGCCAGTGGGGTATTGTGAATCTCATCAGCGGTAAGTCGACACCGTGAACTGTTGAATAGTATAGAAATATAGGAAATGTATTCACATTTACGAACACGAACCGGCATCAGCTGTAGAATTTGATCGTAATGGTTGCATATTAAAATCTTTGCTGGACCTCGAGTTAAACAAGGATTTTGTATCTTTCGCGAGTGCTTACTTAATGGTTAACGTGAGCGCTCGCGAAAACCAGGATATCCGGGTTTCAGTCGCGAACTGGCATAATTTTTCATTTTCTCCATTAACCGGTGCAGCTGATGCAATATTTGTAATTGTGAATCGTGTTTTAATGCATGTATGTGTTTGTTCCATCGATAAACGCGGACACGGCACATCGTATTTAACAGTGTTGAAGGCCGCGAACAGGTGAACGACAGAAGACGAGCTTCCACCGAGTTTCGCTCGCTAACACGAGAGAAAAAGGGTCTTGGCAACTTCGTGTTAGTACAGTCGTCGAGTGGCCCGGAATTCCTAATCAACTTACAGGCTTCTTCCTGTTCCAGAGTGCCGACGATTCAGCAGTTAGAAGACAGCATAGACAATCTGCTTTATTGCAACGGTCTCCGAACGCAATGCTAGTGAATTTAGTGTTCGAGTATAATAGCAGCGAAGACTCAGCTGTGTATGCGATTGCAGGCTCTTTCGGCGTATTCCAGCGATGAAATGTTCTCGGGTTATCAGCCGAGTGGTGGCGTCGTCTTGGCGCAACGTTTCAATGAGTTTCGTACTCATCATCCTCAGGCAAGGATGTGGCCGTTACGTGTCGGTACAAGTCACTGTGTGGGCCGGAGTTGTAGGACAATTCACAGACTAGTTCGTCTTGAAGAGTACCAACGATTCGACATCTAGAATACTTCGTATACATTATGCTGTAGTAGAGCTGTTCTGTGACAGTATTGTCGGCGAAGTAAGTATAAGAAACAGCGAACACAGAAACTATTGCGTAGAAGTTATTTAGTACAGTATCCCACCATATGTGACAAGTTCGCCACTAGTGGACGCAAACGAATATGATCTTATATTGTTTATTTTGTTAATAGATTTGCTCGGAGGTAAGGTAGGTATCACTGACAATAGTAGTTTCCGTTGCAGAGTGTCTCTCCACAATAGTGTTGCCACTATTCAAGTTCAAGTGTCATTGTCTAGAGAACAGCTATTTCAGCTGTTTAGAAGAACGAGCATTTATATATTGTGCTGAAACTATATTACGAGGTTATTTACAGAGTTTTTTTTTTTTTGGACTTTAGAGAAGTTTAGGGACTTAGCTATAATTTTATTGATTAAAAGACAGTGAGTTCGTATTTTGCAAAGCGATATATTTTGTCAACAGATTCAACGAACAATATCTGTGGTTTACAAAACATTTGACGAAATTTCAGCAAGAACTCAAGAACTATATATCAAATTTTGAACTTTGAAGTATTTTGTTTTAGGAACAGTTTTATTTCGTCTTATCTTGCGTAAGGACCTAGAAAGAAACATTAAAGATTTTTTTTTAATAATTGAACAGCGAAGTTTCAGTTATACTTCGAGTGTAGTGGAAGGGCCAGGATCGAAGTCCAACACGATCATACTGAATACAATTCATAAATCAAATGTATAACATCACCTAATAAATAGTCAGTTGAAGCACTTACAACCTCTAAATACGAAACACCTGACGATGGCATTTAATGCCGAAAGATATTATTTTTGTATAATAATTAATTACAGTGTTTGAACTATCCTTTCGCATTATGTACTACTGGGTTTGTAATAATTTATGATAGTAATGTTCTTCGTTCTCTGTGCTAGAGGGTCCGATGATTAAAATACAGTCATGGGGTATCAATCAGAGATAACTGAATCCCCGAAGCTGCGGCAGCTTGACCGCTAAAGACGAATTGATACTGTGTTAAACTGATCATAATGTTGAAAGAGATTTTTATTACGACAATTACGTAGAGTGATGTGCCCTTAGCACCGAGTTGGCCTTCGTTTCAGTTTATTTACATGACATTCGTCATGGCTGGGACAGCGTTAAAATGTGAACTACGAGGAACGGCCAATAAAGTGCAGTGCTCCACAATACTGGTTGTATAACAGTTGTCTAAATTCAGATATGGACACTGTTTACATAAAATAATCAATATCACGTGATACAATTTTAGAGGATGTCAAGGTGTATAACATAAGTAATATTTAAAAATTTCCGTAAAATGTATCGAAAATGTGGTCAACAGATCGTTTAGAAGTAATGAAAGCTTAAAATTAACCGGCATTATGAAAATTAAAGTACACAATTTTGTGTTTGTTTTGTAGGTTTGTTTATTTTGTTAATCGATTTTCCTCTTATTTGGCCATCATCAGACATTTAATGAAGTTCAGTCAAAGAATTTGTGTTGTCAATATGCCAGAAGCGATGCTACAGAAAAGTAAATTAACTTCGTTGATGAGGTAGTTTCAGTGTAAATAAATATTTGAATAAAATCTGTAAATTAATAGTACTGAAAAATGGAAACATAAATACTATACATAGAGAAACAGCGCAAACATAAATTCTTACAACATGATTTCAGTGAATAAAAATAAAATTAAACAAGACTCTAATGTTTTAAGGGTTGTTAAAACACAAGGTGACACAAATATTAGAAACCTGGCACACTATTATAACTAAAAAAACAAATAGACAAAAATATAGGGGTGGGATAGGACGGTATATGCGGGGTGCATTTGAGAATTGTGAAGCTTAACAAATCGTTAACCCCAGCTATACCATCCTATCCCACCCCTACATTTTTTGTCTAATTGTTTATTTAGTAGTAATATTTCTAATATACTCGCAGTATTTTATTTTTAAAATGGATTTATTTAATTATTTAATAGGTCATTGTAGGAATATTACCTACAAATCACGCGATCTGCGCGCTCTCGCGTCCTTTCTCTGTTCCCCGTCAGTCTTCGGAAAAGGAGCGGACGAACTAAGAGGCGAGGGATCTGCGAACTAGTTGGCGTAGTTCGCCTGTAAGAGCGCTATTCCGAACTAGTTCGTTCGCGAACTACACAATACTACTGTGGAGACACTCTACAAGGGAAACTACTATGGTCGCTGATAGCACACATTATTGACACACCTACCTTACCTCAGAGCAAATGGACCCTCCCGTCCCACGTCACATGTGTGCCCGCAGTCGAGGGTCGCCGGCCGCGGTGGCCGAGGGGACTGAGGCGCTCCAGTCACGGTCTGCACGGCCACTACGGTCGGGGTTTCGAATCCACCCTCGGGCATGGATATTTGTACCGTCCTTAGTATAAGCTAGTTTATAAGTAGTTTGTAGGTTTAGGGACTGATGACCCCGTAGTTAAGTCCCATAAGCTATACAAACATTTGAAAACATTTAGCGAGCGGTCTAACGTAACGCTGTTTTCGAAACAGGAACAATGGAGTCGTATCAGGATTGAATGTATCAGAGGTCGTACAGCACAACAGTGTTGTCACTTACGACAAGCTTTACGAAAAAGCGGCAACACTTTATGTGTAACCCACTTATCGGTTTGTACGACAATGCGCGGGCGCATATAGCGGAAGCTGTGGCTGCCATGTTCTGTCGATGGGACTGGGAAGTACTGTACCATCCACCATACTCCCCGGATTAAAATCCTTGTGACTTTGATTCCGAATATGAAGGAACCACGTTGTAGCGTTCGCTTCAGAACTGTTCCTGAGATTAGACAGGCAGTAGACAGCTCCATTCGCGCCATCAACAGAACAGGCTCTGCTGACGGTATACTACGTCTTCCATATCGCTGGAAACGGGTTCTAAAAAAAATGTTTCAAATGTTTGTTAAGCTTATGGGACTTAACTACGGGGTCATTAGTCCCTAAACTTACAAACTGCTTATGAACTACTTACAACTAAGGACGGCACAAATATCCATGCCCGAAGGGGGATTCTAACCCCCGACCGTAGTGGCCGTGCAGACCGTGACTGGAGCGCCTCAGTCCCCTCGGCCACCGCGGCCGGCGAAACGGGTTCTACACAACGCTGGTGACTACTTTGAGGGAAAGTAACTGGTGTAAACATGTAAGGCGTTTGTATCGGCTCAGAATAGATGATACAATTTAATTCCAACCCTGGTAGTTATGTATTGGTTCTTCTCTTTCTTCTTTGTCATATATATGAAGAGGCCCTTACCGGGCGAAACGCGTCATATCTGAATAAAACAGATTTTTGCAACCAAGAAAGTCTTTTATACTAGAATTTGACTCATTTGTTGTGTAGGTATTTTCAAGAACCCTGAAAATTAATAGCAATGGCTTTCAATAATTTTACGGATATTTTTTTGTCATATGCCACGCGGAACAATTTAACGAAGATAAGTATTACTGCCACTCCCATGAACCACAGACATTGCCGAGGTGGGGTGGCTTGCGTGCCACAACGATACAGATAGCCGTACCGTAGGTGCAACCACAGCGGAGGGTTATCTGTGGAGAGGCCAGACAAAGTGTGGTTCCTGAAGAGGGGCAGCAGCCTTTTCAGTAGTTGCAGGGGCAACAGTCTGGATGATTGACTGAGCTGGCCTTGTAACATCAGCTAATGTGGCTTTGCCACACAGCTACTGCGAACGGTTAAAAGCAAGGGGAAACTACAGCCGTTACCTTTCCCGAGGACATGCAGCTCTACTGTATGAACATATGATGATGGCATTCTCTCGGGTAAAATATTCCGGAGGTAAAATAGTCCCCCATTCGGATCTCCGGGCGGGGACTACTCAGGAGGATGTGATCATCAGGAAAGACAATACTGGCATTCTACGGGTCGGAGCGTAGAATGTTATATCCCTTAATAGAGTAGGAAAATTAGAAAATTTAAAAAGGGATATGGATAGGTTGAAGTTAGATATATTGGGGATTAGTGAAGTTCGGTGGCAGGATGAACAGGATTTCTGGTCAGGCGAGTACAGGATTATAAATACAAAATCAATTGGGGTAATTACAGGAGTAGGATTGATAATGAATAAGAAAATGGGAATGCGGGTAAACTACTATGACCAGCACAGTGATCGCATTATCATTGTCAAGATAGATACGAAGCCAACACCGACAACAGTAGTACAGGTTTATATGCCAACTAGCTCTGCCGATGATGAGGAAATCGAAGAAATATATGAGGAGCTAACGGAAATTATTCAGACAATTAAGGGAGAGGAAAACTTAATTGTTATGGGAGACTGGAATTCGGTAGTAGGACAAGGAAGGGAAGGGAAGATTGTAGGTGAATATGGTCTGGGCAAAAGGAATGAAAGAGGAAGCCGCCTGGTAGAATTTTGCACGGAACATAATTTAGTTATAACAAACACCTAGTTCAAGAATCACAAAAGAAGGTTGTATACGTGGAAGAGACCAGGAGACACCAGGAGATACCAGATAGATTTTATAATGGTAAGACATAGATTACGGAACCAGGTTTTACAGAGTAAGACATACCCAGGGGCAGATATAGACTCTGACCATAACTTGTTGGTTATGAACTGTAGGCTGAAACTAAAGAAACTACAAAAAGGTAGTAAAATAAGGAGATGAGACCTGGATAAATTGAAGGAACCTGAAGTTATTAAGAATTTCAGAGGGAGCTTTAGGCTACAATTGACAGAAACAGGGGAAAATAAAACAGTAGAGGAGGAATGGGTAAAATTGAGAGATGAAATAGTGAAGATAGCAGAGGACAAAATAGGTAGGAAGGCAAGACCTGCAAAAAATCCTTGGATATCACAGGAGATACTAAATTTAATCGATGAAAGGAGAAAATATAAAAATGCAGTAAATGAAACAGGCAAAATGGAGTACAGACGACTAAGAAATGAGATTGACAGGAAGTGCAAAATGGCTAAGCAGGAGTGGCTAGAAGGCAAATGCAAGGATGTAGAAGAATGTATAAATAGGGGAAAAATAGATACAGCCTACAGGAAAATAAAAGAAACATTTGGAGATAAGAAAAACAGCTCTATGAATATCAAGGACACTGATGGAAAACCAGTTCTCAGCAAAGAAGGGAAAGCTGAAAGGTGGAAAGAGTATATAGAGGGGCTCTACAAAGGAAATGAACTTCGAGACAATATTGTAGGAAGGGAAGAGGATGTAGATGAAGATGAAATAGGAGATACTGTACTGAGAGAAGAATTTGACAGAGCCCTGAAAGACCTAAGTCGAAACAAGGCCCCTGGAGTAGATGATATTCCCTCAGAGCTACTGAAGTCTCTGGGAGAACCAGCCATGACAAACCTGTTTCACCTGGTGTGTAAGATGTATGAGACAGGCGAAGTACCCTCAGACTTTAAGAAAAATGCTATAATCCCCATTCCAAAGAAAGTAGGTGTGAAAACTACAGAACCATCAGTTTAATTAGTCAAGGTTGCAAAATATTAACACGAATTATATACAGAAGGATGGAAAAACTGGTAGAAGCCGACCTCGGGGAAGATCAGTTTGGGTTCAGGAGAAATGTAGAAACTCGGGAGGCAATACTCACTTTACGGCTTATCCTAGAAGATTGATTAAGAAAAGGCAAACCTACATGTCTAGCTTTTGTAGATTTGGAGAAGGCTTTTGACAATGTTGATTGGAATAAACTCTTTCAAGTTCTGCAGCAAGCAGGAGTAAAATATAGGGAGCGTAAGATTATTTACAACCTGTACAAAACCAGACAGCGGTTGTCAGAGTTGAAGGGCATGAAAGGGATGCAGTGATTGGAAAGGGAGTAAGACAGGGTTGTAGCCTTTCTCCAATGTTATTCAATTTGTACATTGAGCAAGCTATAAAGGAAAGCAAGGAGAAATTTGGAGAAGGAATTAAAGTTCAGGGTGAAAAATTAAAAACATTGCGTTTTGCCGACGACATAGTAATTCTGTCAGATACAGCAAAGGACCTGGAAGAGCAATTGAACGGAAAGGACAGTGTGCTGAAAGGTGCATATAAGATAAACATTAACAAGAGCAAAACTAGGGTAATGGAGTGCAGTGTAAGAAAATCAGGTGATGCTGAAGGAATTAGATTGGGAAACGAAGCAATAAAGGAGGTAGATGAGTTTTATTACTTGGGCAGTAAAATAACAAATGATGGTCGCAGTACAGAGGACTGGCAATGGGTAGAAAAGCGTTTTTGAAAAAGAGAAATTTGTTAACATCGAATATTGATTTAAGCCTAAGGAAGTCCTTTCTGAAGGCATTTGTATGGAGTGTTGCCTTGTATGGGAGTGAGACATGGACGATAAACAGTGCGGACAGGAATAGGATTGAGGCTTTTGAAATATGGTGCTACAGAAGAATGCTGAATATTAGGTGAGTGGATCGCGTAACTAATGAGGAGGTACTGAACAGGATTGGTGAGAAAAGAAATTTCTGGCATACCTTGACTAAAAGAAGGGATAGATTGGTAGGACACATTCTTAGACATAAAGGAATTGCGAATTTAGCATTAGAGGGAAGTGTGTGGGGTAAAAATCGCAGAGGAAGACCAAGAGATGGATACAGTAAGCAGATTCAGACAGATGTAGGTTGCCGTTCTTATGTGGAGATGAAGAGGCTAGCTCAGGATAGGGTATTGTAGAGAGCTGCATCAAACCAGTCTCCGGACTGAAGACCACAACGACAACAACAATTATTACTGTTTTAACTTCAAGTAAGTGTGAAATAATATTCGCACCTGCAACAATATTTTGTATCTGTGTTCGGTGAGTGTATCCCTAACCTCGGCGAAGCCATTTCTCCCTTGCTAGAATCCACGGTTTCCTTCCCACGCAAACGCGTCAGTCTTCGCGTAATCGCCATGTACAGCATGTGTCGAAGGTCGGTGACGTGATGACGTCAGTCTTCTTCGCCTGCCTCAGGCTACGCATCGCAGCGTCAAACCAGTCTTTATAATCAGGCTGCTTGCTACGATACTGCCTCCTATAACGTGACAAGCAGTTCAGATATACCCTCCAGAAATACACACCGTAATGTGTATTTTACATACGTGGATGCAGATGAATTCGGATGACAGAAGGCAGCAGCGATGTCGTGAGTTAATTTTCTACGTGCCCCAGAGCCTCCTGTGAATGACGGCGATGACACAATGGAACACTTGTGGTCTGCATGTTTCTTCCAGTCTGCGTTCCGACTCTGGCAATCGTTGCAACACAAAATTAACGTCCAACAGTATCAGACTTACTTCATAACGTAATCGCATTGCAGATTGCTATCTCTCTCTCTCTCTCTCTCTCTTTTATTTATTTCTTTAATTTAATTTTATTTTAATTCTGCACTGAGATGGTGGAGATGGTCAGCACACTGAAACATTCAATTCTCTCAGAATGACAAGAGACCTCATTTTTAAACGCGGAAGACAATCTTTTCGTGCAGTTATAAACTTATTCGATTCATTAATTTGTGAGCAGCATAATCTACAGCAGTGGTTCCCAAAGTGTGTGTCACGTTATCTATTCAGGCGACTTTAATTTATCAAATGTTCAAATGTTTGTTAACCTTATGGGACTTAACAACGGGGTCATCAGTCCCTAAACTTACAAACTACTTACAAACTACCTTATACTAAGGACGGCACAAATATCCATGCCTGAGGGGTGATTCGAACCCCCGACCTATAATGTTCCAGCCTGGCTATTAATTTTTGAGATTAACAAATTTACAGAAGGAAGTGGTTTGAAGTTAGAAGCTATGAAAGATCCCAATCGGTAAATTACGGGGAAAATTATTACATGCATTTAAATGAAATGGTAAGCTAATTAACGGTGGAGTGTTGTGCAGGCAGAACATTACAAAAGAATCGATGAGCAGTTACCTTTAACAATAGATCCATCGGTGGTTGAAATTTGGCTGTAAATGAAATTTTAATAATATGATAACCACTCGCCGAACAGTGGGTGGCAGATCGTCAATATTAAACTACGACTCGTGTAGCAAACAGTAAAGTAAGATAAGTGACATGATATAAATCGGATAGGAATATTACGTAAGTCAAACACATCGGACTTCTAAAAATTTACAAGAAAATCGACTGCAGGTTCTATTGCCAGTAAATGATAATATTATGGAATAAATTTTTGAAACAAGGCTGGCAGGCTACACGAAATATCACCATTCAATATTAACTAAAAACTATGCCATCCATTGTTGCGGTGATTCAACAAGGCTGAAAAAGACATTATGGGCGGAGGGAGGATAGGGCAAAATTATTAATAAAAATTCATAAATGCGAATTTAAGTGAGAGGTGGGGGGTTTATTTATAAATTTAAGATACGCGCACATCACATATATTTACCTGAATGTACATAATAGCGGCCACAAAAAAAAAAAAAAAAAAATAAATAAAGTACAGCTCCAGTCTGCAAGATGCTATCGCTACGAAGTACAAAGCAAGAGAGTCTTATTTCTTACAAAAAAAAAAATTGAAAGTGTTGTTCCTAAATTTTCTTTCTCTGACTTTCATAGATAACTATTTTAACATGCCGAAATAATATAAAAATACAAAACTTTCTCTGATAATATCGGGGAAAGGAAAATGTGTCATTATAGACCGTAGTGGCCGTGCAGACCGTGACTGGGGCGCCTGAGTCCCCTGGCCACCGCGGCCGGCTTTAATTTATCAAAATAAAATATGTAGCGTACTGAAAAATCTGAAAGTGTGTAACTTTCATGGTATTAATTGTCACCCCTGATAGAAAAGTAAAAATTCAATTCTGTCGCCTCTTTATTTCAAATAATAATAATTACACTTCAGGGACAGTACAACTTAATTGTTTTGTAAGGGCTATTACTATACACTGGTTGTGTTATTTGTAATGAATTGTTGACTGCACGAAACCTAGAGTACAACCTTAAGCAGCTATCAGCATCGAATTAACACTCTGTAAAGGGTACAATCATGTAATTCTGCTCAAAGACTTAGCCTAATCAGAAAGCAGAGAGCGTAGAATACATGTGTAATAGGATTCACAACTTCTTAATTAAGCGATCGTGCATTTTCTAGATTAAAAAAATTAATATATGAAAAAACTGCGTAATTTATATCTAAAGCTAAAAGCTTCAATCTACACTATGTTTGTAATATACAGGGTGAGTCACCTAACATTACCGCTGGATATATTTCGCGAACCACATCAAATACTGACGAACCGATTCCACAGATCGAACGTGAGGAGAGAGGCTAGTGCAATTGGTTAATACGAACCATACAAAACCTACGTTTTTTTAAATGGAACCCCGTTAGTTTTGTTAGCACATCTGAACATATACACGAATACGTAATCAGTGCCGTTTGTTGCATTGTAAAATGTTAATTACATCCGGAGATATTGTAACCTAAAGTTGACGCTTGAAACCTTCGACGTTCAGTTGCGTGTTGTAACAAACACAGGCCACGGTCGGCGAGCAGCATCTGCAGGGACATGTTTACGATGACGACCGTGTTTACGAGTGTGGCTGTAGTGCACTGTTGTGGTTTGGTCAAACTGTCACAGTGTCTGCATGTGGCGCTTGCTGCTATTGTTATTCTACATTCGTCTTTGCACGCAGACTAACTGTAGCACACAGTGTTACCAGACGTCTGTGATAGTGTAGTGTTGCAGGAACTGTGACCATTGTGTATTCGAACTCTGAAAAGGCGGAGATGATACTCATCTATGGCGAGTGTCGACAAATTCAGCTGAAGCCTGCAGGGTGTATGCAGAACGGTACCCAGACAGAGAGCATCCAACGTGCCGCACATTTCAAAACATCTACCGCCAACTGTGTGCAACAGGTATGGTCGTAGCACGCAAACGGGCCCGTACCAGACCCGTCACAGGAGAAGCGGGTGCAGTTGGTGTGTTAGCTGCTGTTGCCGTGAACCCACACAGGAGTACACGGGACATTGCGAGAGCCGGTGGACTGAGTCAAAGTAGTGTCATACGCATACTGCATCGTCACCGCTTTCACCCGTTTCTCATGTGTCGCTACATCAGCAATTACATGGTGATGACTTTAATCATCGAGTGCAATTCTGTCAATGGGCACTAACAGAGAATGCGTTGCAGTTCTACCTGTTTACCGATGAAGCGGGTTTCACAAACCACAGGGCAGTGAATCTACGGAACATACATTACTGGTCCTTGGACAATCCTCGCTGGCTCCGACAGGTAGAGCGACAGCGACCGTGGACTGTAAATGTATGGTGCGGAATCATTGGCGACCACCTCATTGGTCCTCACTTCATTGCAGGGGACCAAACAGCTGCAACATACTTGGTGGTGCACCTGCACATTCCTTAATTAACACTAGGTTGACCCATGACAGGATGTTCGACGGGCGTTTCATAGGACGTGGAGGACGCATAAATTGGCCAGCCCATTCTCCTGATCTTACACCTCTGGACTTCTTTCTGGGGATATGTTAAAGGAGAATGTGTACCGTGATGTGCCTACAATTCCAGAGGATATGAAAGAACGTATTGTGGCAGCCTGCGGCGGCATTACACCAGGATGTATTGCGGCGTGTACGACATTCATTACGCCATAGATTGCAGTTGTGTGCAACAAATGATGGCCACCACTTTTAACATCTATTGGCCTGAAATGTCGGGACACACTCTATTCCACTCCGTAATTGAAAATTGAAACCACGTGTGTACGTGTACCTCACCCCTCATGGTAATGTACATGTGCGTCAGTGAAAAAGACCAATAACTGTGTTAGCATGTGGACGTAATGCGCTACTCTAATCTCTTCTGTACCTAAGGTACATCACCGTTCCCTTTGGATCCCTACTTAAATCGGTGCTCTCCGATACACACGATCGAGCAGCGGAGGAGTGGTACTCAAGCGTCAACTTTAGGTTACAATATCCCCGGATGTAATTAACATTTTACAATGCAACAAACGGCACTGATTATGTATTTGTTTATGTGTTCAGATGTGCTAACAAAACTAACGGGGTTCCATTTAAAAAAAACTTAGGTTTGTGTTAAAAACATACTTCTGTGCATGTTTTTGTGGTTTGTATTAACCAATTACACTAGCCCCTCTCCTCACGTTCGGTCTGTGGAATCGGTTCGTCAGTATTTAATGTGGTTTACGAAATATATACAGCGGTAATGTTAGGTGACTCACCCTGTATATAAAATAAAGCTGACGCTGTTCCGTGTGCTGATTGCTGCAGTGCGGGTTGTATATTTTACAGACCTAACCCAATTTTAGGATGAACTAGTTTCGCCTAGGCCAAACCAGTTCAGCCTAGGACAAACTAGTTCATCCTGTTACCAATAGGACAAACCAGTGTAGCCTAGGCCAAATTAGTTTATCCTCTTAACGATAGGAGAAATCAGTTTAGCCTAGGTCGAATCGGTTTATCCTAGTTAGAATTTACATGTTTTAGGACAAACAGGTACGTCCCAGTCTGAACTAATTTCGCCTACTTTGTATCTTCTGTAAGCTTTTCAGAGCAAACTGAATGAAGGAATAGAAATAGAGTAGGCAATGTGATTTATAAAAGTTATTTATTAACTAATCAGTAATTTCACATATGTATCGACTTACAATATATTCATCCATAGATATCACTTCATCTTAAATTTGATTATTTACTTATTTTTGCAAGGTTTACTCTGGTGGCACTTAGAACTGCACAGTACTTTGTTTTTCTTATAAATGTATTTGTTTGTCGTACCGTCTTTCATGTAGCTGCATTTCACAAAGCCTTGCCCTGATCCAAAAGAATGTTTTGTGGCTGCAGTCCTTAACGATATTTCAATATCCGTGTTAATATTTCCCACATCTATTCTGAATGCAGACGTCGACTCAGTAAAAGAAAAAAAAGAGAAAGTTAAAACTATTTTTTTTCACAGAAATGTAATGGAAATCGTAATAAAATTATACCTGCAACAATGTTTTTCAAGTACGTCATGTTTGGTGCCAAGTTTGTAAAGACCCTCATTAGTCTTTTGAAGTATTACTCCAGTTACGTTTCGAAGGCTACCTCTGCCTCTGTCTACATCTGGAATAGGTATGGTTACGTTGTCTCTAATATTAGCTGGTGGATGGGATTTGTCAGTTGAAGCTTTCATTCTTTTTGCTTATTTTCTGTCGCCTTTCTTCTAGCACTTTCAATGTCGTTTTTGTCAATTTTCACAATGTAAACATCGTCACTGTATTCGTATTGTTCAGTTTTGCTGCCATCTTAGATTTCCTTCTTTAGGTCATCATAGTGAATATTATTAATGATTTCTTGAGGCAACGAGGAAGTGGAAAGTCCTACTCTAGGTTCGATTCCGAACATTGCTTTGTAAGGTGATTATTTTATGCCAGAGTGGTATGCTCGATTTTTCATGAATTGGACATACCTTAATCCTTCCGACCAATTCGTCGTATTGTTGTCCTTTAACCAAGAACTGAACATATTTTCAATGTCTTGGTTGGCACGTTCAGCAGAGCCCTGACAGTGGCTGTGCCTTGGTTTTCCATGCTCAATTTTCAGTTCTGACCAAATATTTGCGAGTTCTCTCATAACATTACTGACAAATTCTCTGCCATCATCAGACTGAAGAATGGACGGCGCCCCTACAGTTAGCCGGTCGCAGTGGCCAAGCGGTCACCGGCGCGCCGTCACAGTCTGCATGGCCGCTACGGTCGGGGGTTCGAATCCCCCCTCGGGCATGGATGTTTGTGTCGTCTTTAGTATAAGGTAGTTCAAAGTAGTCTGTAGGTTTAGGGACTGATGACCCCGCAGTTAAGTCCCTTAAGCTTGACAAACATTTGAACCCTACAGTTAGGAATATGCCATTCAAGTGATAAGCCACTTCTTTAGCCCTCTTTGATGTTAACGCACGAAGGAGAACAAATATTGTGAGAGGTCTTGGTAGACAAGAATAAATTTAAATTCTCTTCTGGTTTTGTTTGTAAATCAATCAAATCGACTTGGCATCTGCTATTCATTTCCGAATGAAGAATTGGCTTTGAAACTAGCCCTCTTCCCTTTTCTGTCTTCTTTTGTTGACAAACATCACACACTGATAAATAGAGGCCTATCATTTCCTTTGTGATATTCGCATAATTTTTTGATGTCTCGGTTAAAATTCTATCACGACCAACATGACCTACAGCTACGTGAGCTGTGTCAATCACATCATAATGTTCATCAGCTGGAAGATAGTATTTTATATTCCCTTCACACCGTGCAATGAGTTTTTTCACATCACCAATTTTCAAAACAGCAAATCTTTGCAGTCTTCTTTTCTGTAATGATGTTCTTTTTTCCAACTGTTCCGCGACTTCTACATGTTTAACCAAATCCGCATATTCGTCTGCTGATAACACTTCTGTAATGAGAAGACTTTTTGTTTTCACTCTGCAAAATTTCCTCCAAAAACTTTTCTCTCCATAGCTTTTGATTGGCTTGTCTACTAGGCTCATCCATGATAAAACGCGTCGCAGTTATACTAGGATTATAATAAACTCTTTTAAACGCAACCAGTAAATTAACAGGCTCACTCATCGAATCAAACTAACGAACAGGGCGAGCGAAGAGTGGTTAAAGGGCGCGAGGGGCAGACGAGAGGTGATTCGGGTATTCCCCGTTCGTGCAGGCTGGGAGCTAGAGATGATTAGGGGATTTCCCATTCGTGCAGGCAGAGAGCCAGCGATGATTCGGGGATTTCTCGTTCGCACACGCAGCGGCATTCGTTCCGACTAGGCAAAATTCGTTGAGACTAGGATAGGGTGACCAGATATTTCTATCAACAACCGGTTCTAATGAATGGCAATTTGCTTTTTATACTACCATGCACCTGTTAGTATTCCACTTCAGGAAAGTCCGAAAAGTCTCTTGGTTCTTCAACATGCATGAAAGGTATGTGGAAATACTGAAACATCTTGTTGACACACGTTATTTCGAAATATATGGGACAATATACATCTCGCATTTATTTTGTCGGGACAAGAGGACACTTGTTAAATAAGGGACGATCCCGTAAAATATGGGACATCTGGTCACCCTAGACCAGGACGTACCAATTAGTCCTAAAGCATGTAAATTCTAACTAGGATAAACCGATTTGACCTAGGCTAAACTGGTATCTCTTATCGTTAACAGGATGAACTAGTTTGGCCTAGGCTAAACTCGTTTGTTCTATCGCATGTAGGGAGAACTGGCATAGGCGAAACTAGTTCATCCTAAAATCGGGTTTGGCTGTAACATCTACATTGTTGGTATGTACAGTAATCGATGCATCAGCGGAGTATTATGAAAAAAAAATTAAAAAAATAAAAATAAATAAATAAAATAAAAAAATAATTGTTCCACTTTTGGCCACCAGGCACTGTAAGCAGTCCTAGTTTTACATCAGTCTGCTGCTAGTTGTTGGCGACGCTTGTTAATGTCATTTGTGACGTTGGATGTTTGGAACAGGGAAACCAAACGGCTATTGTCATCAGTCCCCCGGTGGAGAGAGAAAGGAGTGAAGACAGGAAAGGAAGTGAAGGTAATGGCAGTCCAGGAAGGAAAGCAGGAAGAACGACTTCGTTGGCTAGGAGGCCCATGCTCGCCACGCATGTTCGCATCAAAGAACCGTCAGCCCTGTGGGGGCGTCTGGCAGAAAAGATGTATCTTACACATGTTGCCACTAAAGGAAAACATTAATTAACAGGAAGTACCCGCACTGTATGTAATTATGGTGGCAGCTGGTCGGTGTTCCTTCGAGCGAGAAGTCGCAGACAGCAGTCGTCTGGCGCAGCTATTGCCCTCGGGCGACCAGTAGTGGACGAGTCGTCAGCCCTACCTGGAAAGGATTCTACCCACTTACTACATCACTGTGACTGACGACTATGCACGTTGGAAGTGATCTTGATGAACGTCTCTGTTAACAGTCCCAATGAGAAGAAAAACTAATGCCCTGTACTCTTATTGTATTGGGTATTGAATAAAGATACAAATGTGTATCCTTTCCACAGATGTCACCATAGTCAAGATTTTTTCTTAACTTTTTATGATAGTTTATTGATGAAAGTTCTCCGAATCATATCAATGATATTAATAAATATTTACGCTCCTGTAACGACTCTCTAGAATTAGGTAGTTTTCAAGTGCTGTTACAATCTCGAACACTTCACTTGTCATCCATTTCACAACGTTAGCTACACTATAGCAGGTCAGCAACTGGAAGCAGTTAATTCCATAAATTATCTAGGAGTAGGCATTATGAGTGATTTAAAATGTAACGACCATAAATTTGTAACGATACATTATTTTTTTTATTTATTTATCTTTGATCAGCGATGCTTATCGCCTCCGGTTTTCTCTGACTCTCAATGCAACTAATTTAATTTCGTTCGTCATTTTTTTACTTCCGAACAAGCGAGAAGATGGAACCGTATAGTAGTTTTACTCACTCTCTTGTCTATATCCGATGTGTCAAGACGTCTTTCATACGTGTCTCCACTCATGTAAGTAAGAATAATGCAAGCTGTTGCTGAAAATATATTATTTAAATTTAAAAGCATTCTCTCTCCTTGGTTTTCATTTAAACTCCTCCACGTCAAATATTTAATTTCTTAATGTTTCCAGCTCCTCGACATCCGTAATAGTTCAATGTTCAGACGCCATTACAATCGCTTCGCATTGTCTGCAAAATTTCAGTCACAATTAATCATCCTTATACAATACTTTGCTTTATTTTAGAATCTGCAGTTATTTCTTTTGTAATTTCACGAAGTCCGATCATTTTTTTTCTTTTTTTTAGTATTCTGTCATTACCAGTAATTTCATACGAAGCGCAGGAGCCAGCTAGATGCTTTCCGTAAGTTTTATAACGTGCTGTTGCTTGTATGGTGCCCGACTTTAATATGCAATCCGCGGTTTATTTGCTGTAATGTTCCTTTTGTGCTATGCTTTAACTAAATTATTTCAAATTCAAAAATTCGGTACCATCAATTTCTTGTCCAAAATATAATCGCGGAATCTACTTTAACAATTATGACATCATACGATGCTAGCCTTAGATTCATAGGAAGAATCCTAAGGCCGGCTCGGTGGCCGAGGGGACTGAGGCGCTCCAGTCACGGTCTGCACGGCCACTACGGTCGGGGGTTCGAATCCCCCCTCGGGCATGGATATTTGTGCCGTCCTAGTTCGTAAGTAGTTCATAGGTAGTTTGTAAGTTTAGGGACTGATGACTCCGTAGTTAAGTCCCATATACTATACAAACATTTGAACATTTAAAAGAATCCTAAGGAAGTGCAGTCTGAAATCAAAGCGGAGAGCAGCGCGCTTCGTTACAGGATCAAATTTAGTAATCGTGAAAGCGTAACGGAGATGATCGATAAACTCCAGTGGAAGACTCTGCAGGAGAGACGCTCTGTCGCTCGGTACGGGCTTTTGTCGAAGTTTCGAGAACATACCTCTACCGAGGAGTCTAGCAGTATATTGCTCCCTCCTACGTATATCTTGCGAAGAGATCATGGTAAAATCAGAGAGATTAGAGCCCACATAGAGGCATGCCGACAATCTTTCTTTCGGCGAACAATACGCGACTAGAATAGGAGGGAGAACCGATAATGGCACTCAAGGTACCATCCGCCACACACCGTCGGGCAACTTGCAGAGTATGGATGTAGATGATGTAGATGTAATTTCGGATAAGACAGAAGATAACACGGTTATAGTATGGCCTCACGGGAAGGATGAGTTACATGGATTTCTTGACCATCTGAACTCCATTCACGCTAATATCAAATTTACTATGGAAATGGAAAAAGATGGCTGCTTTTTTTTTTTTTCGATGTACCCGTTCGTCGAATATCTGATTGTACATTAGGACATGCAGTATATCGAAAACCAACCCATACGAATCTGTACTTACATGCCATCAGCTGCCATCATCCCTCACATCGTCCTTAAGACATTGGCGCACAGAGCACATTGTATATCAGACAATGACAACTTGCAGGAAGATATCACACACGTGAAGAGCATTTTCGAAGCAAATGGATATTCGCAGCAACAGATTCGCAGAGTATTCGATTTGAGTCGAAGAATGCAAGCACGAGACGTGGAAGAAGAAGACGAAAATAATAGTTATAGATCAAGAGCCTTGTTAACCTACGTGGGCGCTCTTTCGTCAAAGATAAGCTGCATTCTCGACAGACATCGTGTTAAGATTATCTTCCGGCCACCTGTGAAGATTGCAGCCCTACTCCGGTCAGTAAAGGATGATTTGTTGCTTCGCAAGTCATGTGTGTACCAGATCCCATGCGGCAATTGTGATAATTCATATATAAGCCAGACAACACGCACTGTCCACGAGAGATGCGTTGAACACAAAGGATATACTCGCCTATTGCAGCCAGACAAGTCAGCTGTGGCTGAACATTGCATAGAAACTGGTCATTCAATGAACTATAGCGATGTGAAGATTTTGACACCCATATCTTCGTTTTGGGATGCTATATTTAAGGAAGCTGTTGAAATTAGACTGGCCAACAACTTATTAAACAGAGATAAAGGTTTTAATTTAGACAAAGCTTGGAACCCTGCACTTGGAGTATTGAAAACACAGAGAAGACGTGAAGGTGTTGCCGCCGCCGAGCATACATCGATAAGTGAACACCGGAGCGCTTCCGCCACGGGGGGCGCACGCGTGTGAGTACTTCGATATGCAATATACCAGCATCTGTGACGCGCACGCGCATTGCCACCGCGATCAGGCTTATAAGACCGTGCCCGGCACCTCGTCGACAGTCTTCGTCTCACTCTGAAGATGGCCGGTCGGTACGTGGCCGAAATATCAGGGGAAGAAGTGAATTTCACGCGGCTGCATTCCGGAAATCTAACGGACTAAGACAGAAGAATTTATGCATAATTTGTATTTCTCCGCTTTGTCGCACACTTAATTTTTAAAGGTAATGCATCCTACAGGAAACATTGGGACCGAAATCCTTCCGCTCCCTCCTGGCGCCCACGTCGCTTCGGTGAAGTAAGGAATAATCTGAAATCCAATATCTGGGTGGCCAGACGGCGGATGAAACCGGCAGTCCGCTAGACTCTTCAGCGGGTGCGTCGAACCGCCTCGTCCGGTGCCAAAGCTCAGAAGATACGACAATGTGCAGCCGTTAAACCAACGCCCTGCCTGCAACGGCGCTAAAACAGAGGTCAGGGCCCGGTAAAGTTGCCTCTTAATTAGCTTCTTGCAGACGCCAAAGTAACGGCTTCTTCACTGGAACCGTGACTCGAGAGTTTCAGCCCCATACCTCAAGGGGCAGCTTCCTATCTTAATTGCCATCTCGGCGTACAGGAATTGCCTGGTAGCAGAACAACCGACTCACGACTGGATTCCACAGTTGGACGGGCCATTCGCTAACCGTGATGTAGCAGGACCTCGAAGGCAAGAAGACACAACGGATAAACAAAATACACTGAAGAGGAAGAGAAACTAATTTAGGCATGTGCATGCAATCAATGAGATATAAAAACAGAGGACGGCGATGCGGTCGGTAACGGTTACCAGAGACAACAGGTTTCGGGCGCATGCGTTAGGTCGGTGACTGCTGATACAATAACAAGTTATCACGACTTAAGTGATTTTGAACGTGGTGTTACGGACGGCGCAGGAGAGAAGGGACACACAATCATCGATATGCACCTTGAATATCGCGAATCCGGTAAAACATAAAATCTCCGACAATGTTGATAGCAGAAAAAAAACGCACTGACGTGTTTTACGGCCCACTTTAGATTTGTACTTTTATAAGTTTTTGCAAACATTTTGGACCAAAATAATAATCAAAATAATGAAATATTTATTAATAACTGTGTCTAAAACCCTTTTAGGAAAAAAATGTTAGGCAGTGGCGGGTTCCGAACCTTCAGCGTCACAGTCCAACGCATTGCCCACTACGGTACGGCTAACAGTTACGAATTAGGTTCTTTAATTTCATACTATTGATGCCCGTTGGTAACTGATGCTAATATGGCATTTGTAGACACTAGATTATCATTTATCGTACCAAGAACGAGGTGTTTTTGTTAATTATTGAGTGCGTCATTGCTTTGAAATGACAATGTGTAAGTTACAATAAGAAAATCATCAAATACGCATCGCAAGATGGCGTATGCCAGAGAGAGTTCTGGGTGAGGAATGTCACGGGACATCTGCGAACGGGTGATTTTCGTTAATTCAATGGAGGGTGTCAAAACTTCGTTGTTTTTTAAAAATATCTCTCAAACGATACGAGATATGAAAAAAACATAAGGGAACAAAGATGTAGAGAATTTTCTCCTATACAAATTCGTTTATTCAATTTTTGCGTCAGATGAACGGTTTATTTGCAATTAAAATTACATTACAAACGGCTTTTTTGGTATTACTAATGTATTTCTTGTTCGAAATATTTCAAAATGCGATGTTCTGGTCTCTGGTAGCCAACAATTATGTCTGTAAAATTTGGTGCCCACCGGTTGAAAACGCGGGAACACGTTACAGCCAGACAGACATCGTCAAATCGCCGTTATTTTTGTAAATATCTCTGCAACGATGCAAGATATGAAAAAAAAAACCATAATAGAGCGAAGTTGTAGAGAATTTTCCCCTAGACCAATTAGGTTATTCAATTTTCGTGTCACATTAATGGTTAAGCCGTTATTTTCATTTAAATTTCGAGCTGTCAAAAGACGATCGCAAAGGCCCAATTTTACTACCGTAACCTAAAGTCGGCCAAAATCCTGCAAGAACGGGACCAACGACAACTGAAAAATAATAGTTCAACGTGACACAAGTGGAAAACTTCCGCAAACTGCTGCGGATTGGGTCATCAACGAGATCGTGTGAACCATTCAACGAAAAGTAATGGATAACGTTCTTTTTGGAGCCGAAGACCCACCCGAGTATCCTTTTTGACTGAACGACACTAAGTTTTAAACCTCACCTTCGCCATTCAAAACCAGCATTGGGTTGTTGATAACTTGAAACATATAGTCTGGTGTGACGAGTCTCGTTTCCATGTGTATCTAGCGGAAAACTTGTATGGGTATGGAGACAACTTCGTATGAACCCAACGGTACGTCTAAAGAATACAAAGATGATGCAGAAAGTTTTAAATCCATGGCTTTTCTGCCATATGTTGGGAGCCTGTCGTCGGAAATCGGACGGATTATAAACAAAGACAAAGTTAAAGTAATTTTTGACCCCCCCCCCCCCACCAAAGACAGCAGCACTTTTGGGTTCTATCAAAGATGATTTGGAGCTCCGGAAGGCCGGGGTTTACAAGGTCCCGTGTGAATGTGGCCTTTCGTACACAGGACAGACGACACGTACAGTCCAGGAAACATGCACTGAACACCAGAGATATACAACCAAATAAATCGGCAGTGGCTGAGCACTCTATTGATACTGGACACTCCATGACGTACGAAAAAGTCAAAATTTTAGCGTCCACTTCATCTTTCTGGGACTCAGTAGTGAAAGAAGCAATAAAAATTCGCTTGGGGACGAATTTCATTAACAGAGACAGCGGCTTCAGTTTAGATAAATCTTGGAATCCGGCACTTTCTTTAATAAATACACAAAGACGCCGCCACAGCACGGATCATAACACATCGATTTCTCTGCAGTAATCAACCATGCAGCCACAGACATAATTTACACACACGTGTACTTCCTTGCCGCCGAGTAACATCTTTGGCGCCTTGTATCTGTGGCCGCATGGGCAGTAGCGCGGCCCGTGCGTTTATAAGCACGAAGCGCGTGCTGGAGCGTCAGTCTTCGACTCTCTCTGAAGATGGCTGAACGTTTCTCAGCCGAAATATTAGAAGTAAACTTCATGCGGCTGCACGCCCGAATCTTCTTTGAACTGTCATTGCGCCGCGAAAACATGAAGATGCACATGAATTAATGAGTTTGGAAAACATAGTTTCACATAGAAAAGTTAGTGAACTGGTATACTGTTCAGAAATGAAAATAAGTCACGTTCGCAAATTCATTGTACAATTGATTTGATAACAGCGTGACCGGATTCGATCTACTGTGAGTTCATCATCAGTGACGAAATGGTCTGATGCAAGAATCGGTCTGATGATGAACTCACAGTAGAATTTAAAAAAATCACCCTATTATCAAATCATCTGTAAAAAAAATTTTGCGAACGTGACTTATTTTCATTTCTCAGCCACGTGGATCCATGCACCCTGCTTGTCATTTCAAATGATTGTAATGCCGTGTGACCAAACTGCAATGTAGGTAGGAGTCAAAAAAATATTTTCGGATTCGGAGGAGAATGTTGGTGCTTGGAGTTTCGTAAGTATACCACGCCGTAGCGATAAGCGCAGTTGTAATGATTAGCGTCACAGATCCACTATTATTTCCGTTACGCCGTCTCCCCTGTATCGCGACAGTACAAAACGAGCTGACGAGCTGCCCTTCTGTGGACTCTTTCGATGTCCTCCGTCAAACCCACCTGATAAGGATGCCACACTGGGCAGCAATACTCCAAATGAGGTCGGACAAGCAAAGCGTATGCAATCTCTTTAGTAGGTCTGTTGCATCTTTTAAGCGTTCTGCCAATAAAACGCAGTCTCTGGTTCGCCTTTCTTACGCCATTATCTACGTGTTCTTTCCAGTTTAAGTCAGATGTAATAATAATTCCTAGGTTGCAGAACGACAAGTTGACCATAGCTGTTTATTTTTTCTCAATGCTACCGGTTTCGGTTAGCAGAGATTAGCTAATAGCTTAATATGTCGTAATACAAGAATTCAAAATTGTAAAATAAGTATCTCTTGTCATTGCTCTTGTCATTGCTCTAGTCATTGATATTACCACAGTGGCTGACTGCTACAGACTGAAGCATACATGTCCACAGTCCACAGTCCACAGTAGACTGAAAATAAAATCCGTGGTAAGTGCCAAAAGTGAAAAAAATTGTTTATTGTGAAAATGTGGGCTACATGCCTAACGCAACTCAGTAAAAAGCGGGCTATCTGTTATTCGATGTGGAAGCAGTTCTAATGTTTCTCACAAGAATGCCCGACGATCTATGTGCCACCTGTTGTGAAGTAAAATCTGGGCTATGTGCCAGTGGCCAGAGGAGCAGTGAGCTTTGTTATTACTGTTTGAGTTGAGATTCCATCGTATAGCAAGCAGTAACTATTCACTTTGTGCTTTTTCTGCAATGGAAGTGGTAAATAAGCGCCATAAAAAATGGTTAAGGGGGTGTTTCTCAACGCAGTAAAAAGCTTATAGCAGAAGGGAAGTCGTACAAGAACAGCCGGATCGTGACAGTGCCTGAGAAACAACCTCCACCCATTGCGGTAGGTTTAAATACCTCTATAACATCATAGACCTAGGGTGGCGTTTATTAATAGCTCAAAGCTGTATTCCTTCGGCTTCTAATGTCGCAGTTGTTTGTATATGCGTTTTTGTTCTGAGTGCAAAGTAGTGAAAAATAAGTTATTAGACGCAGTGTTTACACTTCTAATGGCCTTCTTTTATGTAGGTTTCATGCCGATGCCCATATATATGCAGAAGCATTGCCTTCAAGCAAAAACTAAAAATCTTCACTCACTTTTATGTACTAGGAGATAACGTCAAGCAAAATTTGTATCTAATGGGAAACATAAGTATTAAACGTAGTAAATGGGTCGTACACGGATTGCCGGCCGCGGTGGCCGAGGTGACTGAGGCGTTCCAGTCACGGTCAGCTCGGCCACTACGGTCGGGGGTTCGAATCCCCCCTCGGGCATGGATATTTGTGCCGTCCTAGTTCGTAAGTAGTTCATACGTAGTTTGTAAGTTTAGGGACTGATGACCCCGTAGTTAAGTCCCATAAGATTTACAAACATTTGAACATTTTTGAATCGTACACGAATTCGACAGAAAGTATAAGGCAGGCCAGTGTATTTTATACGATTCCTGATGGAAAAGGTGATCATAAACAAGTGTGCAAGCATACATTTATGGAAATCCATGGCATCACAAAACGTAGGGTTGAAACATTGATTAAATCGAAAAAGCGTTGTGATGTTACGTACGTTGAACGTAGGGGAAATAAAACCAAAGAGAGGAAATACACAAGTGATGATGCACAGCGTATAGTTGAACACATCAACTTCCCCCCTCCCCCCTCTCCCCCTCCAAGAGGAAAGTAATTACACAAGGGCCAAAAGTTCACTTATGTGTTTAAGACAAGATTTGAATTATCAGAGAATGTATGACGCCTTTGTTCACCTTCATCCAGACCACAAAGTCTAACACAGCTTTCCATTTACTTGAATTCTGGAAATAGCCCGATTTTTACAGTAGAGAGTATGGCACATAGCCCTGTTTTTTATCAGGAAAATATTTTTTCATTAAGGTAAAAATTGAATGGCCCATTCAACTGTAATACCTCTTTAAAGATTAACGGTAGACACAAATTAAGGCGAAAAATAGTGCACATAAAGGCAAACTGTTCATTTTAGTAGGTGTTTTGCGTTTTAATCGAAACGTTCACTTAGCACGGATTTTATAGTCAGTCTACAGTTGACATAGGAAGTCATGGGCGTCACCCTACAGTGTATTATTGACTTTTTTCTTGGGACAGTCAACACAAAGTTGTTTAAATGCGTGATGTTTCAAAGAGGCTAAGTGGATGATGCACAGTTATTGAGAGATTCTGCACTGTTGCCGTTGAACTAGGAACAATATCTACGCCATTGATAGCGTACACAAACTAAAGAAATTCAGCACTGGTAAAGACTGATAGTTGGCGAAACTCGAAATTAAAAAGACAACGAGCGACGAGCATTAAGAACGATTGTGGCCACACAAATTAAAAGCAAAAATGACTGAAAAAGTCAATACTCACTTGAGTATTACTGTCTCGAAAGAAAAAAAAAAAAAAAAAAGGGGGCAGGAAGGCTTGAGATTATCATTCACGGAAGAGAACTGCAGTTGCTAAACCCTTAACAACGGAAGCCAACGGGAAGCTACGGAGTAAGTGTGATACGTTCATCAAACCTGGACACGTGATGACTTGAAGTATGTGGTATGGTTCGATGAATAATCATTGACATTGCTTCCTACAATCAACGGAGTTTAAGTAGCGAAAACCCCTAAAGAATCTTACGATGCCTCGTTCTTACTGTCAAGCATGGGTTAATTTCCGACCTTGTTTGGGCTTGTAAATCATGATATTAAACTGCTTTTATCATTCCTTAAATGGTCGGATAACTGTGAAAGAAAATATCATCAACCTCGACAGCAAGCTGTATACTACGACTAAGATATTTCCCACAAACACTACCGTATTCCAAAATGATAATGCACCCACACGACCAACGAAAGAGGTTCAGGAATGCTTTGCACCCTATCAGAAAATTATGAAACATCTCTGAGGTTAGAACAGTCGCCATTTTGGAACATAATAGATACGTTACGAGGAGTGTTATGGCGGAGAAAATTGCAGCTCCAACATTGTTTAAGTAAATGACGGATGTTTTGGTACAAGAATAGACATCATTTTGTATTCTTGCCGGATCGTGACATCACCTGGACACAGTATTTCGGCGCTGCAATTGGCTGTCATCCTCAGGGCTGTGAGCGGCTTCACCAACCCGCGAGCGGCAGCCCCTTTATACGCCGCGGACAGCCAACAGCGCATGCGCGAGTATCGACGATACGGCCCAATGTCCATCCAGTGGTGGAGGTTGGTGTAAACATTAAACCGCTATTCAGTACTGTCAACTGCTGATCAGGCGACATATTTTTTCATCTTTAATAACACCGGGTTCCTCATTTTACTTTAGGGGGACGCCTTATGTATATTTATCGCTTTGTCCGAGAGACGAATTTCAATTGACTCCTACAAAAATGTTTTATAAATAAATTCAGTCAGTTTGTTCAAAATATTTGTCATTAAATAAAAAGTAGGACGACTTCAGCACATGGCGGCAAAGCTCTGTAGCTTCCTCGTCTAATTTTTCACTAATTAACTGGAAGGACTCTTCCAGAGGAATCCACGCATCAAAACAGACCAGCAAGCTCGAGGATCCCAGAAACAAAGACTTTAATCAATAGAATTGCAAATGTTATATTCGCATTTTCCGATATGATGGGTGACACCTGACACCAAACACATTTCCAAGTTGTAAATAGTAACACCCAAATTACAATCGGACGATGTGGGACCTCTTCCTTATGTATCTTGGGCAGACCATACAATACCTGCGGAACGACGGAACCAAAACACAGTGTTTTGATATTAAACTGAAGTAGATTTAAGTTGACTTAAAATTTCTGTCGCGGCCAGGATTATTGAGTACATCATCTGGTAAGGAACCCTTAGGAGTAAAAGTGTCGTGCGTTTAATTCGTTCAGTCGGGTGGTTCTGTAATCTTCGGTAGGCTAAGTCTTCAAGTAGATTATCCATTTTTTCGCGGGTTATCGTCCCGCGAGAGGAGGTGACGTTACCCTTATCTGCTGGCAGAGTAACTAACTCCTCCTCTCATGTACCGTATGGCTGACAGTTCTAGAAGGCGGCGCCCGACACAGCATATGTGAGACCTCTTGTCTGGTTCCTTTTACCTGGTCTTCTACATATACAGGGTGTTACAAAAAGGTACGGCCAAACTTTCAGGAAACATTCTTCACAAACAAAGAAAGAAACTATGTTATGTGGACATGTGTCGGAAAACGCTTACTTTCCATGTTCGACCTCATTTTATTACTTCTCTTCAAATTACATTAATCATGGAATGGAAACACACGGCAACAGAACGTACCAGCGTGACTTCAAACACTTTGCTACAGGAAATGTTCAAAATGTCCTCCGTTAGCGTGGATACATACATTCACTCTCCGTCGCATGAAATTCCTGATGCGCTGATGCAGCCCTGGAGAATGGCGTATTGTATCACAGCCGTCCACAATACGAGCTCGAAGAGTCTCTACATTTGGTACCGAGATTGCGTAGACAAGAGCTGTCAAATGCCCCCATAAATGAAAGACAAGAGGGTTGAGGTCAGGAGAGCGTGGAGGCCATGGAATTGGTCCGCCTCTAGTTGTTGAGAAGCGTACGAACACGTCGACTGAAATGTGCAGGAGCTCCAACGTGCATGGTCCACATGTTGTGTCCTACTTGTAAATGCACATGCTCTAGCAGCACAGGTAGAGTATCCCGTATGAAATCATGATAACGTGCTCCAGTGAGCGTAGGTGGAAGAACATGAGGCCAAATCAAGACATCACCAACAATTCCTGCCCAAACGTTCACAGAAAATCTGTGTTGATGACGTGATTGCACAATTGCGTGCGGATTCTCGTCAGCCCACACATGTTGATTGTGAAAATTTACAATTTGATGACGTTGAAATGAAATTTACATTTAAAGAGAAATACTAAAATGAGCTCTAAAATGGAAATTAAGCGTTTCCGCATGTCCACACAACATTTTTTTTTTCTTTGTGTGTAAGGAATTTCTCCTGAAAGTTTGGCCGTACCTTTTTCTAACACTGTTTATAAGTTGGGTGGCGGAGACTACACTGTACCATGACTAGACATTTTCTGTTCCACTCGCAAATAGAACGAGGGAAAAAGAATGTCTATATGCCTCTGTAAGAGTCCTAATTTCAGCTTGTCTTTGTGATCTTTACGTGAAACGTAAGTACGCAGCAGGAAGATCGTTCTACACTCGGATTCAAATTCGAGCCCTCTAAATTTCCTCAACAGAATTTCTAGAAAAGAACGTCTTTCCTCCAGCGAACCTTTTGTGTCCCAGCCTCGTCGCCGCTTTTGTGTCTCGTTTCCATCGTAGGTGTCGGTGGCCGAGTGGAATGAGACCGACACAGGAATAAAGATAGCACGCTGGTGCAGGTACATAGGGGAGCAGCCAGAAACTAGAAACACTAGAGTAAATTAGAACGAGATATATATTGCACATAATGTATACAATACTTAACTTTTACATATCAGTACTGCATAATGCTGATACATAGTTGAGCTAAAGGTCTGCCTAGTGCCTGTCCGATAGCAAAGTCTTCGCTGGTGCCTATCTGATTCCGAAGGTCCTAACTGGTTCCTATCTCAGTTCCAAGTGAACGATGTCGTTCAGTGGGGGCCACGAGCGGAGTTCTAGCAGAGGGCGCTCGTGGCTGACGTCGTAAGAACGCCGCGCCGTGCGTGCATGGCGGCGCGCGGCGAAAGTAGGTGGCGCGCACTTTGGACTTGTGCGACACCACACTCCTCCCCCCCCCCCCCAAACCACCGCGCCGTCGTGGCGTAGGGCTGAGGGCCACGGCGACGGCACTGGGAGGAGGGCCTGGGCGGGGGCGTTACTGGTGGGACGGGCGTCGTAGCTGAGGCTGGGATCGAGACGCCGACCGCGCCCCGGCATCCGCCTTGTGATCCTCCAGGAAACTCGCCGAAACCTGGGGAAGGGCGCACACCCCCCGCGCAGAGGGAGCAGGTCATCTTCTGAGGTGTGTGACCCAAGCTGGGGGGGCCCCCGCACGGTCCCGGAGTCCCTCTCGGTGACGCTGTCATCTGCGGCGGCGACAGCGGCGGCGACGACTGCGTCGGAGGTGCGTCGACGTCCATAGGGATCTCGTAGTCCGGGGACGAACGATGTGGCTGTGCTCCCTGGCGGTGAACTGGGTCTGGAATCAAGAAACCCGAGACAGGATCGCACGGCCTGTGCAGGCGCAATTGGTTTGCGTGGCGCCGCAGCTCCGACCCTGTGGAAGAACGTACAACATACATATTGCGACCGAGCACGCGCTGAATGGTGCCCGGCGTCCATCTTGTCATGTTGCCAGCAAACACCCTGTACAGCACCGGCTTAGAAACCTGAAAATGCGAAGCGCCATACGAACCAACTCGGTGCGTGGGAGGCTGCAGCAGGTGAAGGAGAGTGCGGTGACGGCAGCCGTGTAGCAGCTCGGCAGGAGACGGGCCGTCACGTGGCATGCACCGATACGTAGACAGGAAAATTTGAAGAGCTTGCTGCCTGGAGTGCTGACCTTTCATCTTTTCCATGTGAGACTTGAATGTTCGAACGAAACGTTCTGCTTCACCATTGGACTGAGGGTGAAAAGGTGCGGTTGTGATATGCTGAATGCCCTTCACACGACAAAACTGTTGAAATTCCGCACTAACAAACTGAGGTCCATTGTCACTGACGTCAGTTTCAGGCAAACCTTCGATGCAAAACACTGACGTTAAGGCACTGATTGTACTAGACGCTGTCGTTGAGTTCATGGCAGTCACAAAAGGAAACTTGCAGAAAGCGTCTACAACGATTAACCTGCGCGTATTCCAGAAAGGTCCGGCAAAGTCAATGTGTAAACGTTGCCATGGTCCCTTGGGGCGTGGCCAGTCTGAGAAACGCTGCGGAGGAGCCGCCTGATGCTCCGCACAAACAGTACACTGTCATGTCATGTTCTCTATCTGAGCGTCCATACCAACCCAGGTACAATGACGTCTGGTCAGTTGCTTTGTCCTAACAAGACCCCAATGTCCTTGATGCAGGAGGCGTAACACTTCTCGTTACAGGGAACGAGGAACAATCGCTCGTGTTTGGTCGTTGTCGGTATGTAACAACAGAACACCCTGCCTTAAAGATAATGCATGTCGTTGTGCAAAATAACGTCGAACCAGAGGCCGATCAATGTGTTTGGCTCTGGCAGGCCACCCTGAGCGAACAAAACGTGCTACCACACTTAGGTCTGCATCAGCAGCTGTTTCCTGTGCAACCCGACGAGAGTTTAAAGGAAAGTCTGCGACAGCGGAAGCATCTCTGGAGTCTATCTGACAACATGCCATTTCTGAAAAATCAAGTGACACATCCTGGCCAACCGGAAGTCGGGAAAGTGTGTCCGCGTTGGCGTGTTTAGTGGTAGGTCGGTACAAAATCTCATACTTATAATTAGACAATATCAAGGACCATCTCGGAAGCTTTTGTGCCGTTCGTGGAGGAATTGGCTTTGTGGGTGAGAACAACGACGTGAGAGGCTTGTGGTCAGTCAACAAATAGAATTTTCTGCCATAGAGATAATGATGATACTTTGTGACGCCGTAAATGATTGCTAAGGCCTCCTTTTCTATCTGACTGTAATTCTGTTGTGTCGGCGTCAGTAGCTTGGATGCAAAGGCAATAGGACGATCGTGACATCCAATACGATGCGACAAAACTGCACCCAGACCGTACGATGAGGCATCAACTGCTAACACTAAAGGCTTCTGTGAGTCAAAGGGAATCAAACATGCATCACTGAGTAGTGCAGACTTTAATTTGTCAAAGGCAACCTGGCAATCTTTAGACCATACAAAAGGAACATTCTTCCTACGTAAGTGATGCAGTGGAGCTGCAATCTGAGAGGCATTGGGAATAAATCTGAAATAATAGTTAAGCCTTCCCATTACTGCTTGCAATTCATGCACATTCTTAGGAGGAGGCAGGTCTTTGATTGCTCGAAGATGTGACTGTAAAGGATGGATTCCTTGGGCATTAATCACATGGCCTAGGTACACTATTTCAGTCTGAAAAAACGAACACTTTGCTTTATTACAACGTAGACCTGCTGCAGTCAGCACTTTGAAAAGGCACTCCAGGTTTACTAAATGTTCTTCAACTGTACGTCCGGATACCACAATGTCATCAAAATAGTTCGAGCAACACGGTACAGAAACTGTCAGCTGTTCCAAAAACGCTGAAAAATAGCGGGGGCGGAAGAACTGCCAAAGGGTAGGCGTTGAAATTGAAAAAGGCCCATGTGAGTATTAATGACGAAAAACTTTTTTGACTCGTCATCCAGTGGAATCTGTAAGTATGCCTCTGCTAAATCAATCTTGGAAAAGAAGCGAGACTGTCCTAATTTGTCCATCAGTTCGTCAGGTCTGGGCAGGGGATAAGTGTCTACAATTGTTTGACTGTTCACTGTTGATTTAAAGTCCGCACAGAGACGAAGTTTTCCTGTCGGCTCGGTTATAATTACTAAAGGCGAGGCCCACTGACTCGCAGAAACAGGAGAAATCACCCCACTATCTTGCCAACGTTGAAGTTCGTCTGCAACTTTATCACGAATTGCGATAGGCACTGGTCTAGCTTTACGAAATTTTGGAACTGCAGATTCTTTTAAAGTTACATGTGCCACGAAGTCTTTTGCACAACCTAATTCCTGCGAAAACCAGTCACTATATTTTTCACACAATGCATTTATTTTGTCCTGAGGCACTACTGACGAAATTTGAAGCACATCTCTTTGAATTGATAAACCAAACAAGTCAAATGCATCGAGTCCAAAAATGTTCTGAGTAGATTTGGCCTGAAGAACTATAAAAGCAACTGTTTTTGTTACACCTTGAAAAGAGGCGGGCAGGCTACACGTTCCTAGCACGGGAATAATTCTGTCCTGTGTACGCTGTTAACACTTGCTGTGACGGCGACAATTTTGGCGAACCCAGGAGTTCATAAGTGTCTTTATTAATTAATGTGACAGAGGAACCAGTATCAAGCTGAAATTGCACAGTCTTATTGTCTATGAAAAGAGTCACAAAAAGCTTTTGCTTGTGGCGCTCGACAGGTGCGCGAATGTGGGCAACGTCTGATTGAACTTGTTTACTACGCTTGCGCATGCGCGGGCTGCGTACGGTAGGAAGCGGCGCAGACTCGGCACCTAGATTAATATCACTGTCACTAGATGGCACTACCGCCGGATCGGCGTCCGCGCAATGCGAGGCTACTGCATTAAAATTACTTTGAGTAGCTACACCAAGTCTACTGTCACTATCTACACAGTACTGGGCACTTTTACAAGGAGAAGTTGCAGAAGGCACTAGGTTCACTACAGGATTGCACTGTACATAGTCATTTTGCTTGTCCCGAACCCTTTTCCGTTGCACAGATGTACGCGCTCGTCGGCGCTTGCGGCGTGGCTCAATACATAGTTTTGCAATAGGTGCAGAAGAATTTCATTCAACACAGTTTGAAGTGTAAACGTTGCGTCTGTATCGATAGTTCGTAGTTTGTAGTTTAGTAGTTATTACCCGATCGGAACAACGTTACTTGTTATTGCTGATTCTTGTGTACTTGTGCTGTTTCAGCGATAGATCAGAACTCGTTTTCGGTTTCCGCCACCCCCGGTTCTGGGGGTGAGCGTTCACAAACGAGCGCGGATGTTACTTTTGATGGCCGTCTCGGCATGAACAACCCCGCTGCTGGACTCGGCAGCAGTAGGCTGAGCTTAGCCGATGGTGACGCATCAGGTGCCCGTCCACGGACGGACAGCCGCTGTGTGTCCAGGCAAAAGACTGGTTCACGGTCAAGAACAGCATCTGCGACCAGGGACGCTTCCATGGATAGACAATCGTCACAATCGTCTCACAGACGACATTCCTCACAGCTAGACAACATACCTACCCAGCCGCAACGAGTACCAACCGTGTTCAAGAGACGGACTCGGTCATTACCAATAAGGACCGCAGAGCCCGCGACCTAAGAGCAATGGAACTTGCAGCCCAATGTGGGCTTCCCTGGCTCACAGATGACTCACCTGAAGAGGACCCCCAGGACGGGAAAAACCGCCCTGAGGATATGGACCTTGACGAACACGACACAAATCAAGGTTTTCAACAAGTGAAGTCCGGGACTAAGCGCAAACATGCACAGCTACCCACAGCAACACTTAAGAAACAGTCTGTAGTAACTACATCAAACAAATTTGCTCCTTTGAGCGCAGATACAGACAATCAGGAGGCTGCACCTACACCGACTACCACGACAAATCAGGGCGCATACACATCTGCTGCGGCTCAGCCAAAGGAGAAGCCGTTGAAAGTCCCACCCGTAACCATTCAATACACTGGAAAATACCTGATGCTCAATACAGAACTTAAGAAACACATTACGGGCCCAGTACAAGCAATCTATAAAGGTGATTCCATTAAATATCATTTTGCCTCAATAGAAGACCACAGAGCCGCTTTACAATTTTTCCATGCACATCATATACCGTTCTATACCCATCAGAATCCAAAAGACAAAGTGTTAAAAGTCGTCATAAAATATCTGCCGGCGGAAGTGCCGGACACAGATGTAGAAAGTGAATTACGACAACTGGGATTTCACAATGCGACTGTGTTTCAGTTCAAATCACGGGATGACGCCACACAGAAATTGATCCCACAACCTGTCTACTGCGTCTCCTTACCGCCAGGACCAGAAGGTGAGTCTATATATGACATTAAACACATCCTCGATACGAGAGTCACTGTGGAAACGTACAGGAATAAAGATGGACCTCCGCAGTGTAAAAGGTGCCAGAGGTTTTTCCACACGGCCAATTATTGCACCCTGCCAGCTCGTTGCGTAAGATGTCCAGGACACCACCTATCGAAAGACTGCGATAAACCTCGCGGCCATAAACCGACGTGTGTTAATTGTAACAAGGATCACGCTGCTTCTTGGAGAGGGTGTGAAAAATTTCAAGAAGCATTCCGCATATACACAGCACAAGCCCAGTCTTTTCAATCGAGACGACAAACGACTCAACCCCAAACACCGGTTAACATCCAGAATCCACAAGAGTTCCCGGTCTTGCGAAAAAAGAATCCTTGGAAGATCCCTGGCGCACAACATACCGCCGCGAACACATCAGATGCCACTCAAGGCCAACCAACATCTGATTTTGCTGAAATACTTGAGACTGTGAGAGGCATTCACTCATTCTTTTCAAATCTTCGTCAACGAAACATCTTTGCAGTCATAACAAATACTTTCCGTCAATTCAACACAGCACCTGACATCTTATCCAAAATAATGGTCCTGGTGGACGGCGTAATGCAAATCTTTGCTCCGTAATGGCTGCGAGGATCCACAGGACCTGCGACTTAACATTTTGTAATTTTAACGCCGAAGGAGTCAAAAATAAGAAAACAGAACTCTGTGACTTTCTAACCCGCCACAAAGTGGACATCTTATTTCTGACAGAAACACATTTACGACGAACACAGACCTTCAAAATTCCAAACATGGTGGGGTATCGGACAGACCGACAGGGAATGCGAGGGGGAGGCACCGCTATATATTTACGTGACTTCATTCCCCATTCAGTCGAAACTTTACCGCCGCTTAACACACTCGAAGCCACTGCAGTCACCATAAACACGCAGTATGGAAATGTCACGTTGGTGGCTGGTTACATTCGTCCAGCTGATCCTATGGACGAAGAGGATCTTCTCACCATTTTCGATAGTTTTGACAAAATTATTTTATGCGGGGATCTCAATGCAAAGTATTTTGCGTGGAATTCTCGCGCAAATAATCCTAAGGGCCAACAACTCTACAATTTAGAAGAGCGCTTGCAAGCAATAACCTACGGACCCGTCGATGTTACACACATTCCAAGGAACCGGAACCACAGACCGGATGTGCTGGACATCACTATACTTAAGAACTTGAGGTTTAATCCGAACTTAGTCACGATAAATGATCTCACCTCAGATCATAACCCTGTGATTGGTCACTTAAACAGGGCTATTGAACCTCCGAGACCTCCCTTGAAGTATATCACGAACTGGGACCAATATGCACATTATTTACAGAGACATATACGCCCCACAGCCGATGTCTCATCCACCGCTTTTATTGATAACTCTATCAATGAATTGTCCAGACACATAAAAGACGCATATAAACATGCTACAGTCTCGGTCCAGTTTGAAAGGAGGCCCACGGATGAATTTTCTCCTCTCATCCAAGATCTAAAATCGCTGAAAAATAGGGTTAGAAAGAGGTGGACAAGATTCAGAAATCCGGCAGACAAACGCGAACTGCGTAGACTTACCCGGGAACTACATAGGAGGGCCGTAGAGTGGCGACAAGAAATGTGGGAAGATCGAATGGAGTCTTTTCTGCTTCATGAACGTAAGGACTGGAACCTCCTTAAAGCGATGAAAACCCCTAAAGCGCCAAAAACAGCTTTACTTGGACCAGCAGGATTAGTGACGAGCAAGAAATGACACGCAACCACAGTTGACAACACCGACAGAAATCCGTAAAATTATCAGAAACTTGGGAACGTATTCAGCTGCAGGACCAGACGGCATATCCAACGTCCACTTGAAACACCTTCCTAGGAAGCCACTTGTTCTTTTAACAAGAATCCTAAATAGCTGTCTGTTACTGTCTTATTTCCCCACTGACTGGAAGACGTCACGAATTGCGCCTATACCAAAACCTGAAAAGGACCCACGACAACCTGGCAATCATAGACCCATAAGCTTGTTACCGACTATGTCCAAGATCTTTGAAAGGATCATCCTTCACCGACTCAGAATTCCTTTACGAGAACACGATGTAATAAGACCAGATCAATACGCTTTCCAACCCCACCTTTCAGCCGAACTCCAAATGTTGCGAGTTACGGAGTTTCTGTCGTATAATATGAACCGGGCGTATTACACAGCTGCAGCGTTTTTAGACATTGAGACTCTCCACATAAACAATACAAATATTCCTTGGTCTCAGCAAGTTCGATATCTCGGAGTGCAGCTCGATAATAAGTTAACATTTAAACACCACATTTTACTTAAGAAAGAAAAAATGGTTAAATTAATACATAAACTGTTTCCGTTATTGTATAGTACCCAGATGGCCACACAGACCAAAGTTCGTTTATACAAATCCACGGTCCTCCCTGCCATGACACACGGATGCTCGTCTTGGGGAACGGCATGTACCACCAATATAAAAATGTTACAAGTACTGCAAAACAAGTGCCTCCGACTCATTCTACGAGCCCCTAGATGAGCCAGAACGAGAGAGTTGCATGACGAGCTCCATATGGACACTGTGCAAGACTTTATAATCAAGCACACAAGGAACTTACTAAGCAAAGTAGAAATCCTGCGACCGACCACTAGGCACCTAGAATATACGGGCACAGTACACCCCGCGAGATGGCATCGTGTGAGAGTTCCACATGCAATTATTGAAGATCCACCATAATAGCAGGTGCGGGACCTCCGATAATAAAGGTGACCACCATCTGAGTAGGGCAAAAGAGCGACTGCTCAAAAGTCCTGCTAACGTAGAACTGCTGTTAAAGTGATCAGTTGACTTGGCACACATGAAGTCCAGCTTTCAAAGAAGGCAGCACTTCTGAGAAGACCCTAAAAAAAAAAAAAAAAAAAAAAAAAAAAAAAAAAAAAAAAAAAAGCAGAAGAATTTGCTTGCAATTGAGAACCAAGTAAGGCACTGTTCAATTCCACAGCGTCTATGACATTGACTGTATGCACTGCTCTCGCACTTTGCGAAGCACTGTTTCTAACGTTACTGTTCTTTGAGTTTTTAATTTGCATACACGCAGACTGCACATGTCCCGATTTGCCACATTGATAACAGGTTGCGTTGCGACTAGGGCAATGAGCACGCTTGTGGCGAGACACACACTGGGGGCAAGATTTACGTACATTTTTCTGAAATGAGCGTTGGCGCCCGTTATTAACATTACTGTTTTTAACACGACTATGCGACCCTTGTGTCGCACTTTTACACTGGCTACTGTTCACTGACTATTCAGCACGGCCGGTAGAATAATAATCACTAGGGCTAGACTGAGAACTACGGCTAGGAAAGCGTCCGTTGCGGCGCACTGAATTAACACTGTGGCTTTGCATTTCTACATCTGCTAAGTCAAAAGTATCATGCGCTTCTATAAGCTGCAGTACACTGTCTAATGAGGGGTCTGACTGTTTCAGAATTGCTGCTCTAATTCTGGGGTCCTGAATGTTCTGCGTGATTGCATCTCTTAACATTACGTCACTATAAGAAAGTCCACAAGAGCAAGTAAATTTACATTGGCGGGTTAAGCCCTTCAATTCCGTAATCCATTCCTGGTGTGAATGCTCAGGTAATTTTTTAAGTCTGAAAAATCGGTACCATGCCGCAGCTATGAGAACTTTTCTCTCATAATGAGCATTTAGTGCCTCTACTATTTGTTCAAAGTCTACATCACGAGGAGATGCGTTGGGGAAAAGTTTTTGCAGTAACACGAAAGTTTTGGGGCCCACCACAGACAATAAAAGATGCTTAACAGTCTGACCTGTAAGTTGATGAGCCGCGACGAGTTCTTGAAACTGTGCGAAGTAGTCGCCCCATTCTTCCTCACGTTCGTTGTACTGGCGGAACGTAGGCTGCTGATGCGACGGCTGTTGTTGAGTTGCCGTCAACTGCGCCACCGCTTGGAGAAGTTGTGTGATTTGCGCCATCTGTAACTGAATAATTTCCATTAAGTTTGGGTTCGGGGTAGTGGTCATGCTGACCGATTCGGCGCCGTGCATACAAGTAACTTATAACAAAACACAAATGCAATATGAAAGAGGACGCTCTGAAACAAAAAAGTCCACAAAACACGTAACAGAATATGTACCCCCAAAATTCTTATAATAAGGGTGGGTGGGCAGGAGCAATTTCTGCGTGCTCCGACTGCTGCTGTCTGGCTGCTGCAAGCGAGCTGGTCTATCACTCCTCGTCTCCACTTTTGTGTCTCGTTTCCATCGTAGGTGTCGGTGGCCGAGTGGAATGAGACCGACACAGGAATAAAGATAGCACGCTGGTGCAGGTACATAGGGGAGCAGCCAGAAACTAGAAACATTAGAGTAAATTAGAACGAGATATATATTGCACATAATGTATACAATACTTAACTTTTACATATCAGTACTGCATAATGCTGATACATAGATGAGCTAAAGGTCTGCCTAGTGCCTGTCCGATAGCAAAGTCTTCACTGGTGCCTATCTGATTCCGAAGGTCCTAACTGGTGCCTATCTGATTCCGAAGGTCCTAACTGGTTCCTATCTCAGTTCCAAGTGAACGATGTCGTTCAGTGGTGGCCACCAGCGGAGTTCTAGCAGAGGGCGCTCGTGGTTGATGTCGTAAGAACTCCGCGCCGTGCGTGCATGGCGGCGCGCGGCGAAAGTAGGTGACGCGCACTTTGGACTTGTGCGACACCACAGAACCCCATGAGAGTTCCCAGAGCATTTCCGTGACACTCACTCATTGATCGAACACACTAGTAACGAATCTAGCAGCTAGCCTCTGAACTGCTCTCATGCCTTCCTTTAAACCAGTGGTTCCCAAAGTGGTCCATATAGCCCTCCAGGGTCTATTCCAACCTGTAATGGGTCCACGTCAGCAGAAAAATAATTTGGAGGTCTATTTGTAAATGGGAGTCCAGGATAGTAGTTCACATCTATGAAGGTCGCAACCAAACTTCAGAATTATTCTCACAATCCTGAAGCTTGATCCTTTGTGTGACACTGCTAGCTTCATTGGCTAAGCGAGAGAGAGGAGTAATTCTGTGTTTTCGGTCTCCTGCTGCGGACCCATAGTCTGATTTTTCTTCTTTCTTCGTTTCGGCCATCTAAGGACCACGCACCAATTTCAATGTTTCCTCCTGTGTTCTTCTTTCTTTTTCCTCCAGTATTCTTTCATCTTTTCACTATTCATCCTTTTTCTCTCCTTAGACCACATTACTCCTGTCTTCTTCTCCCTCCTGCCTTGGAATCCTTCCATTTTTAACACTTTCTTCTTAAAAGTTTCTCTTTCTGTCGCATCTTTTTCACTTATATTGTTTTTTTTTTTCCAAAGCTTTCCTAACTTCTTGAATCCATGCTATTCTTGACTTCTTGTCCCGGAGATATTTAAAAATCTTTTTGGTTAACCTGTTGTGGTTCATTCGGTATAAATGTCCAAAAAATAGCAGTCGCCTCTTCCGTAGTGTTTCACTTATGTTTTCTATGTTGCGATAAACTTCTGCATTACTTCTTAGTTTCCATACCTCTGTATTTCTTAGTGGACCTGGTATTTTTTGAATGATTTTTCTTTCTAGGACTTCAAGTTTATTTATTTGTAATTTAGTACTAAACATTCACTGGCATAAAGACATTCTGACTTTACTACGTGTTGTAGTGCTGTGTTTTCAGATTTTTAGACAGAGATCTTTTGTTGTAAATGTTCCTGGTTATACCATATGCTCTCTCCATTTTATGTACTCTTTCTTCTACAGTAAATTTTTCTAAGCCATTTTCCTGAATCATTTCTCCCAAATATTTAAATTTATTTACCCTCTTTATCGGCTCAATATCTGTTAGTAGGATTTCTGGAGCATTTTTTTTTAATGTTTGTCATACATTTTGTTTTCTCTACAGAAATTCTTAAACCTGCTTTGTTGGCTATTTCTTCTAAGAGATTGATTTGAATTGCTGCATTTGTTGGGTTTTCAAAAAGATTGGCAAAATCATCCGCAAATGCTAGACAGTGAATTTCAATAGCTTTGTGTTCAGTCCCCAGTCTGATTGGTGATATCTTATGATCTTTCAGTTTTTGTTTCCATTACCTTACTATTTTCTCTAGGACGCAGTTGAAGAGACGTGGAGACAGGCCGTCACCTTGCCTTACACCTGTTTTGATGATGAATGCCTTGGAAATTTCACCCCGATGCTTTACTTTTGATTTGGTGTCTGTGAGTGTTCCGCGAATAAGGTTTGCTAATTTAGATTTAATTCCAAATTCTCATCTCACATTATCTAGTGTTTGCCTATCAACCGAATCAAACGCCTTTTTAAAATCTACAAATGTTACAATGATGTCTTTGGAGCTTGTAAGTCTGTGACGGATTATGGACTTAAGGCTGAAAATCTGTTCTGAGCAAGATCTGCCTCTTCTAAATCCACTCTGATATTCTCCCAATTAGCTATCGTGTTGCTTCCACTTTGCTTAGTATAATTGTTGAAAATATTTTATATCCCACTGCCCACTGGCCACTGGTAACAATTTCTTCTATTTTTTTTTTGGGGGGGGGGGGAGGAGATTAATCACTTATAACGTATATATTCTAACTTGTAAAGCCTTTTATGCCGCGGTGGAGTAGCCGAGCGGTCTAAAGCGTCTCGCTGCGGAGCGCGCGGTTGCTTGCCGTGGAGGTTCGAGTCCTCCCTGGGGCATGGGTGTGTGTGTTTGTCCTTAGGTTAGTTTACCTAGGTTTAAGTAGTGTGTAAGCTACGGACTGATGACCACGCAGTTTGGTCCGATAGATTTACATACATTTGAACATTTTTTTTTTTTTGAAAGCCTTTTATCACTCCAGCCTTTTATAGTTAAAGTTATCAAATACAGTAGCACTTCATGAGGCGCGAAGACACATTGGAAGTTAGGAATTCGTAAAAAATTAATACACAACAGGCAGGGGTTCGACACAGAGCAGAAGTTGGCAAGGGGTCTACTAGACAAAAGTGTTTGGGAACCCTTGCTTTAAACTGATAACCTGCGGATGGCAAACGTGGTTGTACAGGCGTTTTATACGCGGTCTCCTTTACAGGTGAAGTACATCTTCCCAAAATTCTCCCAATAAACCGACGTCGTCTCTCCGCCTTACACACAACTATTCTTACATGTTCGTTCCATTTAATATCGCTCTGCAACGTTACACCTAGATACTTGAACGACGCGATAGCATCAAGACGCTCAATTCTAATGCCGTATTCCAACATTATGGGATTGTTTTTCCTACTCATGCGCATCACCTTACATTCTTCTACATTCAGAGCTAGCTGCCGTTCTTCACACCAATTAAAATTTAGTCTGTCATTCTGTAAGCTATTACAGTCAATCAAAACCGACACCCTCCCATACACCACAGCATCATCAGCAAACAGCCGCAAATTACAAGTGTCCATCAGATTATTTATGTAGATAGAAAATACTAGCGGTCCTATCACACACCCCTGGGGCGCGCCTGACGATACACTCGTATCTGATGAACACTCGCCTTTGAGAACTACGTACTGCGTTCTATTACTCAGGAAGTCTTCCAGCCAGTCACAAATCTGTGAACCTCTTCCATATGCTCGTATCTTCGTTAGTTGTCTGCAGTGTGGCACCGCATCGAACGCCTTTTTGAAGTCGAGAAAAACACAATCCGCCTGTTGCACTTCATCCATGGCTCACAAAATGTCATATGAGAAAAGGGCAAGCTGAATTTCACATGAACGATTTTTGCTAAACTCGTGCTGATTCTTCCGTCTCATGGAAATTTACTATATTCGGACTGAGAATATGCTCCAAAATTCTACAGGAAACTGATGTCAACGTTATTGGCCTGTAATTATGTGGGTCAGTTCTTTTACCTTTCTTAGAAACTGGAGTCACGTGCGCTTTTTTCAAGTCACGGGGAACTTTGCGCTGAATTAAAGATTCGCGATAAATGCAAAATGTAAGGGGCCAATGCCGCAAAATATTCTGTGTAAACCGCATTAGTATTCCATCCGGACAAGGAGACTTTTTTGTATTTAGCTCTCTCTCTCTCGGCTGCTTCTCTACACCGAAAATACCTATTACTATGTCCTCCATTTCGGAATTAGTAAGCTGATCAAATGATGCGTGAAAGATTTCTTAAAGGTTAAAATTTAGAACTTCAGCTTTCCGTTTGCTTTCTTCTATTACTGCCCCGGAATGATCAACGAGTGACGGGATAGTAGGCTTCGACCCGCTTATCGATCTTAGGACAAGAATTTTCTCGGGCTCTCTGAAAGATTTTTTTCTAAGGCATGTCTACAGTAATTATTGCATGCTTCGCGCATCGATTGTTTTATAGACGCACGAATCTCTACTAACGTTTGCTTCCCATCATTTGCCTGTTCTTTTTTGAACCGAGAGTGCAACAGTCTTTACTTTCTCAGCAGCTTTCTATCGTTATTATTATACCACGGTGGATCACTTCCATCGGTAATCAAATTTATAGGCACATATTTCTCTAACCATTTATTTACAATGCTTTTAAATTTACTCCACAATTCGGCTACATCCATTGTACCAGAACTAAACGATGTCCATTCATTTTCTACGTGCGATCCTAACAACTGCTTATCGGCTCTTTCTGACAAACCATGCTCCTAGCCTTCTTGATTGGATTATGAACTTTGGTCACCATCGACGCTATGGCGATATATGATCACTAATTCCTGTCTCCACACTGACATCGTCAATCAGGTCAGGCCTGTTCGTAGCTACAAGGTCTAAAATATTTCCATTGCCTGTGGGTTGCCGGTTTAACTCCTCAAGACAGTTTTCAGAAGACGTCCACAATAGAAGTCCGCAAAACGGCTTGTCTGTACCACGTGAAATTAAACAAGACAGATCCCTCTATATACTTTTAGGTTGAAGTCAACCCCGACTAATATTACATGGCCCGGATACCTACGCACTACCTGGTGTAGACTTTCTTTGAATGACTCTAAAACTGCTATAGCAGCATCGAGGGGCCGGTAAAAATACCCAGCTGTTAACACTACTTCTCTTAGACCTGTTGTACGTGCCCAGATAACATCACAGTTACTCCCAACTTCGATGTCAGTAGACATAATATCTTTGTCCACGGCGATGAGCACCCCCCTTCCAGTTGTGTCCGATGTCTTTCCGATATACATTCCACGCCTCGCTAAATATTTATGAACTTGCCACATCATGATTTAGCCGCTTTTTGTGCCTATCTAAGCACAATAATTTCCTTGCAATGCAGTAACTCCTCACATGTTCGTTCCATTTCATGTCGCTTTGCAGTGTTCCGCCTTGATATTTGAACGAAGCTACTGCATGGAGAAGCTCACTCCTAATGATGTATACACCACAGCATCATCAGCAAACAGCCGCAAATTACAAGTTACTCTGTCCATCAGATCATTTATATAGTTAGAAAATAATAGCGCTACTATCACACTGCCCTGGGGCACCCCTGACGATACACTCGTCTCTGTTGAACACTCGCCGTCGAGAACAACGTACTGCGTTCTATTACTTAGGATGTCTTGAGGTTGTCTGAAAACCGCTCGCTCAAGAGCACAAATAAATTCTGTTAAGGGAACGTTCCTTAGTGTAATAGCAAAATTAAGACCCTTCTCCAAACACATAGCGTGGCATCATCAAGTTTTTTATTCGTGAAGTTAATCACATAACGACGACGGGTTTCATAATCCGATATCGTGCGTCGACAACAAAGCCGTTGAAACACTTGAGACTCCCTAGTAAGGGCACTCCTGTGGGTCCAGTCAGATATTGCAAAAGAAGAACTGTCCACCCATTCCCAAGATGCACTTCCAAGTGCAATTACAATTTGTCCTTGGATATGAGATCCAATTGCGTGTACGAATATTAATAAAAAAGAACACCCGAGAATTATGTCTTCTCCCGCTGATAAAAATTCATCTATCTACATGCGATACTCTGCGAATTACATTTAAGTGCCTGGCAGAGGGTTCATCGAACCACCATTATACTATTTATCTCCCATTCCATTCTCGAATAGCGCGCGGGAAGAAAGAACACCTGAATATCTCCGTTCGAGCTCTGATTTCTCATATCTTATTTTGATGGGCATTTTTACTTATGTAAGTGGGAGTCAATAACATATTTTCGCATCGGAGGAGAATGTTGCAGTTGGAGTTTCGTAAGTAGCCCACGCCGCAGCGATAAGCGCCGTTGCTGTCATGATTCCCATCCCAGATCCTGTGTCATTTCCGTAACGCTGTCTCCCCTGTATCGTGACAATACGAAACGATTTGCCCTTCTATGGACTCTTTCGATGTCTTCCGTCAAACCCACCAGATAAGGATCCCACATTGGGCAGCAATACTCCAAAAATGGACGGACAAGCGTAGTGTATGCAGTCTCTTTAGTAGTTCTGTTACATCTTTTAAGGGTTATGCCAATAAAACACAGTCTCTGGTTCGCCTTTCCCATTATCTACATGTTCTTTCCGGTTTAAGTGTGAAGTAATAGAAATTCCTAGGTATCTTGTGAAGTTAACGGCCTTCACTTTTGATTGATTTATCTTGTAAACCAAGTATGGACGACTTCACACTTCTCATTATTTAGACTCAATTACCAATTTCTACACCATACTCATATCTTATTCAAATCGTTCTGCAGTTGGTTTTGATCTTCAGATGACTTTACTAGACGGTACGAGACGGCGTCATCTGCAAACAACCTAAGAGAGCTACTTAGATTTCCCCTAAATCGCTTATGTAAGGAACAGCAGAGGACAGCAGAGGCAATCTGATTAAAAGCCGTTTGTGAGGTACGGTGTCAAAAGCCTTCTGGAAATCAAGAAATACGAAATCAATTTTTGAACTCTTGTCGATAGCACCCATCACTTCGTAAGAATAAGGTGCTAAATCCATGCTGTTCGAGATAATTCATAATATTTGAATACAGGATATGTTCCAAAACCCTACTGCGAATTGACGTCAATGAAATAGGCCTGTAGTTTAGTGGATTACTCCTACTGTCTTTCTTGAATATAGGTGTGACCTGCGCAACTTTCCAATCTTTTGGTACAGATCCTTCTTTGAGAGAGCGGTTGTGTATGGCTGTTAATTAAAGAGCTATCGCTTCAGCATAATCAGGCAGAAATCTAATGGGTATACAGTCCGGACCAGAAGACTTGTCCTTGTTAAGTGATTTTAGCTGCTGCACTACTCCGATGATATCTACTTTATATAGGCGCGGCCCGTGGTTTTCATACTAGGGAACAAACTTAGACCTCGAGTTACGTATCAGTCTGTAACCACGACGATTTCCAGAAAGGGGGGGGGGGGGGGGGGACAATGTCATATTTTACCTGAAACTTTACGTACTACACCTTCTTCCTGTTTCAGAAGCAATTAAAAATCAAAGGCTAAAACCAACATAAAGCCCTCTGACAGCTTTTATCTACTGATATTACGTCTCAAGACTTTATCGCAATAAACAGTACTAAATGACACCGTTTGCATGAATCTTTAAAGTGGTGTGGATAAACTACGCTGCTTGCTTAATGTTATGATAATTTCAATTGTAAACATGAGGTGTAATATCTAATTGTGAGTAACAGTGAATAAAGTGCGCATTTTGATACACTTCTTTCATTCTTATCCGAACTCCATTATTGCGGCCACTCATAACAGGAGCACCGCCGTAACACTGAGCTATCAGTTTTTCCGGTTTTTGATGTATAATCATTTTCTCCAGCTCACAGAGAATTGCTGCAGTTACATTCTCTGCAGTGTCGCTTTTCGCTCGTACAAAGGAAATAAATATTTCTTTTATTTTCCCCAGTAATTCATAGCGAATTATGAAGACCAATTGAGACAAATTTGCACAGTCAGTCGTTTCGTCAACTTCGATTGCGAGGTAATTTGTCTGCGACAGTTCACTCCTTATGAGATTGACGCATACTTCATAAATCGATTCTAGCAGATCATTTTGAGGTAAAAGTCACTAAAACTTAGCTACAATACACGCACAAAAGACGAAACTAATAACACACGTTAACCGGAAACTCAAATAAGCGAGGACGGAATCGAAAGTAACGGGACATATTTCGCGGGATTTTTTCTTAAATCATTCGCAACTCTCTCGCTAGGTGGTGAAACTTTACGGTACCTCATTGTAGTGCACTCTAGTGAGAAATTTGCGAACTTATTCTAACACCGGATACAACAGCCAATACCAGAAACAAAAAGTTATCTAAAACTCTGTTAAAACAGTAAAACTAACGAGTGGTAAACCGCACACCAAAACATAATAGACATATACAGAGACAAGAGATAGGATAGTGGAGTTTCAGCCACTCTTTATTCTCTTTTGAAGTAAGCAGAAGAACGTGAAAGTAGTGTGGAGGTTGGTAGGACACCCTTAGGCTACAAGCTCGGACCCTTTGAGACGCCCATAAAAGCAATACACCAACGAACCCCCACTCGTATCCGTATCCTCTATACCACCCGTAAAATTGACTCCCGCAACCCCCTGGTCCACCCCATCCTTACCAACCCTGGGCCTCTGCCACGCCTCTACCGCGTTATATCCCCTTCCCTTCATCTCCACACCCTCCATGTCCTCTCCCAGGGTAATTTCCGCCGCCTCCCCCTTCCTGATGACGTCCTCCGTTCCGACATCTACCCGTCCTACCAGCTCTGATCCCCCACCCATAGATAAAGTGCTCCCTCTCCTCCCTCCCCTTCCGCTCCCCCGCTTGGCTACCCCCCTTCCTGCCCTGGAGTCCCTACGGCTCTTCCCTGCCGCCCCCCTTTTCTTCACCGCCGTTTTTTTTTCTCCCCTCTCCCCCACGCTTTGCTCCACACCCTTTTTATCGGGGTCCTGGACCGACAGTTTTACAAGTGCTACGTCAAGTGTTGTGTATTGTGCTACAGTGAAGTGTGTGTTTTTTAACTGCGTCCACCGCAACCAGACAAGCGTCGCACCGTGTATTTTATTTAGTGTCTCCGTGTCCTCGCCGTCCTGTGTTCTTGTCATCCAACGTGTGCTTTTTAAGTCACCGTGGCTCCTCGTTTTAACTGACTAAATCCGGTTTTTGTTCACCTGTCAACTGTTTGTACCTCCAATTGTCGCCATGTATGTGTCATTGTTCCTCCGTTGATTCTTCGCCTGTCATGTATTTTAAATTTCATCTCATCAATGTATTTTATTCTCTCGGCTGAAGAGCAGCCTCTGGAGCTGCTGCCAGCCTACTGGTGTAATCGCTGGTGTAGAAATACAATAAAGAAAAAAAAAAAAAAAAAAAGAACCCCCACTCCCAACCCTCCACCACATGGAGCTAAACGACACCTTAAGGCGCAACCTTAAGACTACTACCCGATTGAAAACCATCGTTCAATATCAACAGTTCCAAAAACATTCATCTTCATTCTTTACATCCGTGTGACGGAAAAATGCTAAATGAAATCTGATGATTATAACTCTGTAATCTGTTGTTGATACGTATATTTCAAATATTTTTTTGGGGGCGGCTCCGCCTCAGAGCCTTTAATTACGAGCCGCACCTGTATATATATAAGATTATGTGCTGTAGTAGACCATTTTGCTACATCGGTGCTGTGAATTCGGGGTACCGTGACAGGTAGAGAACGGACAAAAAGGCTACCTTCTCGAGACGACCACGGAGCACTTGGCTGGCCTCGCTACTCCGCCGTTCGCGTCAGCCTGCCTCTCCACGCTGTGCCGATGCCCTGAGAGCCCGTCTGAGAGCGCTCTTGGGTCGCGGGGCCTCTCCACGCCTCCACTCTTCTCGAAAGCTCCACCCACGTATGACGTCATCAGGGCACGATGGCGTACATTCAGCAGCCTCGGTACAGCGACGCCTTATCCCACCAGAACGTCAAAGGAAGAATGTAAGAGGGCGCGCTCGTAGCTAATGGCTTGGAATTGTTTTTTATTGTGTTCTCAAAGTCGGCTGAGTTGTTACGTGCCGTGCGTTCCTGATTACTCGGTCGATATTACCGTTTCGGTAACGCAAGCTCCAACCCTCTGCAACTAAACTGTTAACTCCGTCCTGCAGACCTCGAGAGGCCCAACGGACCTTATCACAACGAAACTCTTTCTCGAGATTTTTCTGATAACCCAAAGAGATTTTGGTCATATGTTAAATATACTAGGGGCAAAACGCAAACAGTACCCTCACTACATGATAGTAATGGCGATCCATCCGACGGCAGCGCTACTAAAGCGGAGTTACTAAACATAGCTTTTAGAAACTCATTCACCAAACAAGACGAAACCAATATTCAAAATTTCGAATTACGAACAGGCCGTACTGAGTACCGCAGAAGTAAATATCATCGGAGTAGTGCAGCAACTAAAATCACTTAACAAGAACAAGTCTTCTGTTCCGGATTGTATACCTATTAGATTTATATCTGATTATGCTGAAGCGACAGTTCTTACTTAACAGCCATATACAACCGCTCTCTCGTAGGAGGATCTGTACCACAAGATTGGAAAGTTGCACAGGTCACACCTATATTCATGAAGGGCAGTACGAGTAACCCACTAAACAACAGGCCTATTTCATTAACGTCAATTTACAGCAGAGTTTTGGAACATATCCTGTATTCAAATAATATGAATTATCTCGAACAGAACGATCTATTGACCCAAGGTCAACACGGATTTAGAAAATATCGTTCATGAGAAACAGAACTAGCTCTTTATTCACACGAAGTGATGGGTGCTATCTACAAGGGTTCCCAAATCGATTCCGTATTTCTTGATTTCCAGTAGGCTTTAGACACCGTACACCACAACCGGCTTTTAATCAAATTGCGTGGTTATTGGTATATCGCCTCAAATTTGCTTCTGGATAGGTGATTTCTTGTCAGAGAGGACACAGTTCGTAGTAATCGATGGTAAGGCATCGACTAAAACAGAGATTCTATCGGGCGTTCCACACGGTAGTGTTATTGGTTCACTGCTGTTCCTTATTTCCATAAACGAGTTAGGGGAAAATCTAAGTAGCTCTCTTAGGTTGTTTGCAGATGAAGCCGTCATTTACCGTCTACTAAAATCATATGAAGATCCAAACCAACTGTAGAACGATCTGACTAAGATATCAGTATTGAGTAAAAATGGGCAATTGACTCTAAATAATGAGCAGTGGGAAGACGTCCACATGAGTACGAAAAGAAATCCGTTAATATTTGTTTACAAGATAAATCGATCAAAAGTGAAGGCCGTAAACTCCAAAAATTACCGAGGAATTACTAGTACTTCAGACTAATTTAAGTAGATAATGTCGTGGAAAAAGCGAACCAGAGACTGCGTTTTATTGGCAGAACCGTTAAAAGATGCAACAAAACTACTTGTCCGTCCATTTTTGGAGTATTTGGAGTAGTGTGGGATCCTTATCAGGTGGTTTGACAGAGGACATCTAAAGAGTCCAGAGAAAGGCAGCTCGTTTCGTATTGTCACGATACAAGGGAGACAGCGTTACGGAAATGATACAGGTTCTGGGATGGGAATCATTACAACAACGGCACATATCGCTGCAGCGTGGGCTACTTACGAAACTCCAATCGCCAACATTCTCCTCCGAATGCGAAAATGTATTGTTGGCACCCACTTACATAGGTAGAAATGACCATCAAAATAAAATACGAGAAATCAGAGCTCGGACGGAGAGATTCAGGTATTCTTTCTTCCCGCGCGCTATTCGAGAATGGAATGGGAGATAAATAGTATAATGGTGGTTCGATGAACCTTCTGCCAGGCACTTAAATGTGATTTGCAGAGTATCCCATGTAGATGTAGATGTAGACCGGCGGTCGTGCCATCCTCTACTCGAAGGCGTCAGAGGACTTAGAATTGTGTGATATCTCCGTGCGTGAGAAACTGCTTGCTGCAATCTAGTTTCTAAAAGCGGAAAAGGTCTCTGCATTTGATTTCCATTAGGAGAATGATAATTCTATGTACGTCGGCAATGTGTGACGATGGGACCACTGTGAATGCAGCATCCTACCCTAAAAATTAGGCTAAGTTTCGCAGTGTGCTTCGTGACAAACGCTACAGCATGAATACTGATGGTGTCAAACTTCTTCATGTCAGTGCTCATGCCCAGGTTGCCGCTCCTTTTCATTAGAAAATCGTCGAATTTTGGTGAGAGGTTCATCTGCATGCCACACTCAGTCCTGTTTATGCACCGTTGAACATCTGTTCGGTCTGGAATAAAAATATATTACAGTTTGATACAACACTATTGTTTTGTGGCAGTGTTGTACATGTTATGACGTAATTTCATACTTACAGCACCTCTACACTTAACTAAAACAGATAAAGAGCACAAATTTCCACCTTCAGTACACTGGATCACATGAGATATCTAAGTTCCGAAGTACTGTCATCGGCAGAATGAACTCAATAGTTTCGACGTCTTTCTGTCCGTTATGGCAACTGAGATAATGATAAAAACAGAAATCTGCTGCAGAGGAGCCGATTTCGATTTTCCTTTACTCTACCAAACAAATTACACAAGCAGTTGGGGTCAGATAGTGTAGTGAGGTGGTAGTGCAATGCAACAACATGACTTATTCGAAGCTATGTCATGGAGAGCTATACGAAGGTTGGAAGCGGGACGGAAAAAGAGGGAGGTGGTTGCAGCTGTTGAAGTTTCTCAAAGTGTAATTTACAGGACCTGGACGTAATTGCAGACATCAGAAACCATTAAAAGAAGGCAACGACAAGGTCGCCCAGGGTTACATCAGCAAGAGATGGCCGTTATTTCTGGTTAATAGCTCGTCGAGATAGGATGCTGAATGGAAGTCATCTGCAATATCAACATAAACATTCCTCGTTAATCGCTCGCATTGGGAAATATGGTCTCTACACACGGATGCCTATGGTGTGTGTCCCACTACACCACGACATCGTTAAGTCCACAGAAACCGGCTGCAGGTACATCAGGATTGTAACGAATAGCAACGGGTTCTGTTTACAAATGAGTCAAGATTTTGCTTCAGCCAGAGAATCATCGTTCTCTTGCATAGTTACCCTCTATTTGCAAAAATGCTTTTGATTTGGACTTCTTTATTTAAATGGTTAATGCTCCGAGCAAATGCTGTGACAGCTGACTGCCGAGTTTCTTTAATCAAAGGCCTAAAACCAAAAAAAATGTTATAGACTAAATTGCGCAACGGATAACGATACCCCGGGTATTTAATCAATTGTCACAACCTTCGATACAGAGTTGGGGCAAACTATGACAACTGCCCAGAATTTAGCTTTTACTTGCATCCTAATCGCTCATCGGATATTAGTTACTGTATTTAATTTCTGTTATTAGGATTGCAGTTTCTTTGTTAGATTTAAATGGGTGGAGGAAAATCTTTTCATAGTAAATGCGACTAACTCAGGACAAGATTTTTATTTTTTTCTGATAGTATTCAAATAAAGGCATAACTTTAGGCACATTAAATGTACACAGAAACAAAAAATGGAATGTGAATACTCGTTTCCGAGCAGACAAACATTTTGAACCACAGGTTCTAAGATTAATTAACACATACACTTGCTGGTCACCTAAACATATAAATTTTCAACATGTTTCACGCCACACTGCATGGAAAAAGAGAGATAAAAAAGGATTTAATGGACTCGTAAAGATATCCCTCTGCACAGACGCACTCGCACAACAACCACGTTCACACTGCAAGCACTAACCAATCCATTTTTTAGCTAGCAAAGGAAATAAAAAAATTGTATCAGCAAAGAGGGTGGCCGTTATTAATTGCTGATTTTAATGCAAGACGTGAGACACGCAACGGTATCTACCGCTCAAATCTCACAGAATCCCAACACATGGCTCCGCGATTTCCAGAAAATTAAGTACCCCCCAGAAAAGAAAAACAATTATTAGAAATTTCATTTGTTCCTACAATTCCACTGTTCAATAAGACGCCACTCTACCTCACTCTGCTCAAATACCACCAAGCTCCGTCACGTGGCCTCCGCGGCTCATTCTGCTTTAGGTCTGATTACAGAAAATTCCATAATCAATTAAATACCGGACTACCCACGGTAGAAAATGAGATCTTGCTTGTTCCCGTGGCTGCTGTCGACCACTGAATGTACAGTATTACTTTGAAATTGCCAGACTATGGACCTATTGTATAATGGCGCGAAAATTTGTCTAAGTCCCATTACACAATGAAAACTCCGTAAATTCTCACACTATTTTCTCCGCACAAACTTTAAAATGGGGGTTTTCCAAAACATTTACTAAATCAAACAAGCAAACGTAGCGAAATCTCAAAGCTTGAGGTAGCAAGCGGATACTAAGTCTCGACTGTTAACGTTAGTATCAAACTATTTTAGTTAATCTAATTGACCAAAAAACAACAAAAATCGCTAAACTTTCTGCCATATTAACATAAATCTGCTTCAACTATTGCGTTGCGAGTCAGATTCAGTATAGTGAGACACATTTTTTACTCACTTGCTTACCACATTAACAGCAGTCGAGCACAGGACGTCCGGCCTCTCGGGCCTCCAAGCTAACAGTGCCAAACATGGCGTCTCCTGAGCCCAACGAACCGCTGTTTTTCTTAAACGTAAGGTACCTGCCATTGGCCGGTTACTGCCTCCCCCTCAAGACAAGCGACACCCGAGAAAGCCACTGCCAACTTCCTTCTTTGCCTTACCTAAGCCAAAGATTTCGCAACTACTCCACCACCTCGGAACTATCTTTGGTTAGTAATTCCGGAAAATAGTCGACTCAGAAAACATTCACACACGCTCTTTTTCATGGTGGGGGACCAGAGGAAAAAGGAAGTTTGACAAATTATAAATAAAACAAATAACGTATTACCAGATCTAACTGGCCAGAAAAGTTAAACAGCGTTACAGTTAGTAATTATTCTTCATAAAACTGTCATTATCATTTGATTTACTATGGAGCTAGCCCATAGGGCTTAAATGGAGCGTACTGCAGTACCGCTTCACCCTCATCTCGAGAGGACACAGAACTCTGAACAATTTCTTATGTTTAGGAAACTACACCCTATCATGGCGGTAGACGAGTGGTGTGGGCAGTAACAGTACTGGCGGATGCACGGAACTCGACGTCGTTCCGAGTACACAGAAGTGTAGAGACGAGAGCAAATAGCGTAAAAAGGATAATTGTGGAAACGCTATCAAAGAGAGCGCGACAGCGATTGCAGCATACCCTGGTGGCGTGAAATGCACACGCAGACGTAAGCTCCGCTTTGTTGAGTAGTTTCAGTATATTTATGTGTCGAAATGGCTGATAGAGGCATTCTTTGAGCCACATATGGGTGCAATAATTGCCAACAACAAACTGATCGAAAGTTTTCTACACATTACCGAGGAATAAAGAAATGTATGTATGAATCTAAATTAGAGGCCAATGTCTATCAGTGATTTAATGTGAGAATGGCGTTACCTGTAGCTTGGTTTTTGTAATTTTCAGGTGTAAACAGTGGGTCATTCGAAGCAGAAGAGCAAATCTGGATGAAATATTTTAAAAAAGTGGGCCGGAGTAATTAAATAAAACTCAGTTAAGAAGCTCAGATCATTTTGTACAGAAGGACTCCAGAAACAAAAAATTACTAATTTAGGGGTCAGTATTGTTTGTAAAGCAGTACGATAGCTCAGTTTTCAAGCTTGTTCAACGCTTTGTCATGTTATTGCTTCTTTTTTCTCATTTCAGTAAGCTATACAGGGCGTTACAAAAAAGGTACGGCCAAACTTTCAGGAAACATTCCTCACAGAAAAGAAAGAAAATATGTTATATGGACAAGTGTCTGGAAATGCTTAATTTCCATATGAGAGCTCATTTTAGTATTTCTCTTTAAATGTAAATTGAAATAATTCGTGTAGACAATTGTCAAATGTATGGGCTAACGAGAATCGGCACGCAATTGTACAATCACATCAACAGAGAATTTCTGTGAACGTTTGGGCAGGAATTGTTGGTGATGGCTTGATTGGGCCTCATGTTCTTCCACCTACGCTCACTGGGGCACGTTATCATGATTTCATACGGGATAATCTACCTGTGCTGCTAGAACATGTGCCTTTACAAGTACGACACAACAAGTGATTCATGCACGATGGAGCTCCTGCACATTTCAGTCGACGTGTTCATACGCTTCTCAACAACAGATTCGGTGACCGATGGATTGGTAGAGGCGGACCAATTCCATGGTATCCACGCTCTCCTGACCTCAACCCTCTTGACTTTCATTTATGGGGGCATTTGAAACCTCTTGTCCACGCAACCCTGTACCAAATGTAGAGACTCTTCGTGCTCGTATTGTGGACGGCTGTGATACAATACGCTGCATCAGCGCATCAAGGATTTCATGCGACGGAGAGTGGATGCATGTATCCTCGCTAACGGAGGACATGTTAAACATTTCCTGTAACAAAGTGAAGTCACGCTGGGTACGTTCTGTTGCTGTGTGTTTCCATTCCATGATTAATGTGATTGGAAGAGAATTAATAAAATGATCTCTAAGATGGAAATTAAGCGTTTCCGGAACATATTCCACATAACGTATTTTCTTTCTTTGTGTGTGAGGAATGTTTCCTGAAAGTTTGACCGTACCTTTTTGTAACACCCTGTATTGCCAGACCTGTTCCTTCAGTGTTGCCTAATGCAAAGGAAAGTAGTTTCAGAGCAAGAGAGAGAGAGAGAGAGAGAGAGAGAGAGAGAGAGAGAGAGGAGCCACGAGAATCCATCAACATTCTGGTTGAAAGTGGACGGTAGAATCAGCTCTAAAGTTAGAAAAAACTGTGGAAAACGTTTTGCATTAGTTGCTAGGTGTCGAGCACTACAGAAAAGTGTGGAGCCAGAGAGTCATTCGTACTTTAAGAACTGAGTGGTGTAATTTAAAACGAAGTGCAACAGTGATAAAAGTAGGCCTAATGCTTTTAGTTTGAAATAAATTGCTCCATAAGCTGATCAGTTTGTGTTGTGCTGCAGAGGGTGTCTGTGAAAATTGTTTCTTATTATTTGCCAACAAATATTTTGCAGGGCTGATTAAAATAATTGTAAATAAAATAAACAACTTACCTGCAACACGATCTTAAAAAAAGAACTTGAAGTTGCAAAAAATTACGCATATGTAGTCAACAATTTTTATAATACGTATTGTGTAATTGATAATGTCTTACAGTTCACTGACAAATGAATTTTTTTTATTCCATAGCTAAAATATTTCCTTTATGATTCAATAAATGTCCTCCTACACCATTTATTTTACTTATGACAGCCAAATAAAGTCATATAAAGCAATATTTTACGTAAGGTATACACAATAGCAGACGACTTGTAGACGATGAAATTGTAATTAACATTGCGAACCGCTAGGACAGCGCTGTCTCGTATGAGCTAATGCATTCTGGCGTAAGTTTCCGCTATTATATTTATACGCTATCCTATGATTTTTTATATATATTTTATATTTTTTTCTTTTATTTATTTATTTTCATTTATATATATATATATATATATATATATATATATATATATATATATATATATATATATATATAAGAAGATGGTTTCCTTCTGGTGGACGACATGTGTGGGATGCACTTGGGAGACGCATTGCAGCCAGACTAGCACCTACCACAACGGTTGCAGAGATGAGTATTGCACTGATGAAAGAATAGCATAATAGTCGTCAATAACTGTCTGATAACTACTTACTGTCTGTGGCACTGTATTGGTAGTTCGTGGCTATCACACACCCTATTAGAGGGCAACAAGAATGGTTTTTTTCACTTATATAGAAGCCCCATGAAGCCTCGCTCTAAGTAAACGTCATAAAAACCCCAATTAAACAGTTAACAGAGCAAAATATCGTACTGTACCACATACAGTTATTACCAATATCTGAATAAAATATGTTACCATATTTAGAAATATATATTGTGTATTATATTTCACCATATCCCCTAATTCTTCTGTGCAGTGAATTTCCAAAACATAATAATAAAAATGTTCAAATGTTTGTTAAGCTTATGGGACTTAACTACGAGGTTATCAGTCCCTAAACTTACAAACTACTTATCAACTACCTTATACTAAAGACGGCACAAATATCCATGCCCGTAGTGGCCGAGCAGACCGTGACTGGAGCGCCTCAGTCCCCTGGGCCACCGCGGCCGAGGAGGGGTGGCTAGCGTGCCTCAACGATACATACAGCCGTCCCATAGGTGTAAACACAGCGGTGGCCGAGCAGACCGTGACTGGAGCGCCTCAGTCCCCTGGGCCACCGCGGCCGAGGAGGGGTGGCTAGCGTGCCTCAACGATACATACAGCCGTCCCATAGGTGTAAACACAGCGGAGGGGTACCTGTCGATAGGCTAGACAAACGTGTGGTTCCTGAAGAGGGGCAGCAGCCTTTTCAGTAGTTACAGGGGCAACAGTCTGGATTATTGACTGAGCTGGTTTTGGTTTATGTTCTAGGAGGCGATCCAATTATGATATTGTAGAAAGATATAAAAAAGCCAAGATCACTGATCATCAATTTTTATTTAAGACTACCGGTTTCGCTGAACTATGTCAGCATCATATGGTCCAATAAAATCATTTTATAAGGCCACAATCTTGTAATGTCAATCGGTATACAACATAATTTACAGTGCATAGGTGCACTATGTCATTATAATAAAACATCAGCTAATGTGGCATTGTCATACAGTTACTGCGATCGGCTGAAAGCAAGGGGCAATTAAAGCCGTTACTTTTCCCGAGGTTATGCAGCTCTACTGTATGAAAATATGATGATATAATCTCGGGTAGCATATTCAGGGAGTGAAATAGTCCCCCATTCGGATCTCTGGGCAGGGACTACTCAAGAGTATGTTATCATCAGGAAAAACAATACTGGCATTCTACGGATTGGAGAGTGGAATGTTAAAACCCTTAATCGGGTAGGAAAATTAGAAAATTTAAAAAGGGAAATGGATAGGTTGAAGTTAGATACAGTGGGGATTAGTGAAGTACGGTGGCAGGAAGAACAGGATTTCTGGTCAGGTGAGAACAGGATTATAAATACAAAATCAGTTGGCGCTATCACAGGAGTAGGATTGATAATGAATAAGAAAATAGAAATGCGGATAAACTACTATAGGCAACACAGTGATCGCATTATCATTGTCAAGATAGATACGAAGCCAACACCGACAACAGTAGTACAGATTGACATGCCAACTAGCTCTGCCGATGATGAAGAGATTGAAGAAATGTATGAGGAGTTAAAGGAAATTTTCCAGACAATTAAGGGAGAGGAAAACTTAATTGTGACGGGATACTGGAATTTGGTAGTAGGAAAAGGAAGAGAGGGAAAAATAGTAGGTGAATATGGACGGGGCAGAAGGAATGAAAGAGAAAGTCGCCTGGTAGAATTTTGCACGGAACATGATTTAATCATAACAAACACCTGGTTTAAGAATCCTTACTTCCAGGAGTGCTAGTCTTGCATGGTTCGCAGGAGAGCTTCTGTGAAGTTTGGAAAGTAGGAGGCGAGGTACTGGCGGAAGTAAAGTTGTGAGTCGGCATCGTGAGTCGTGTCGGCATAGCACAGTCGGTAGTGCGCTTGCCCGCGAAAGGCAAATGTCCCAGGTTCGAGTCTCGGTTCCGGCCACAATTTTAATCTGCCAGGAAGTTTCATATCAGCGCACACTCCGCTGAAGAGTGAAAATTTCATTCTGATCACAAAAGAAGGTTGTTTACGTGGAAGAGATAAGGAGACACCGGAAGGTATCATATAGATTTTACAATGGTAAAACATAGATTCCGGAACCAGGTTTTAAACTGTAAGACATACCCAGGGGCAGATATACATTCTCACCATAACTTATTGGTCATGAACTGTAGGCTAAAATTGAAAAAACTGCAGAATGGTAGGAAAATAAGGAGATGGGACCTGGATAAATTGAGGGAACCTGAAGAATTTGAGAGGGACCTTTAGGCAACAATTGACAGAAACGGGGGGAAATAAAACAGTAGAAGAGGAATGGGTAGTATTGAGAGATGAAATAGTGAAGGCAGCAGAGGACAAAATAGGTAGAAAGGCAACAACTAAAAAAAAACCTTGGATATGACAGGAAATATTAAATTTCATTGATGAAAGGAGAAAATATAAAAATGGAGTAAATGAAACAGGCAAAATAGCGTACAGACGGCTAAGAAATGTGATTGACAAGAAGTGCAAAATGGTTAAGCAGGAGTGGCTTGAAGCCAAATGCAAATCTGTAGAAGAATGTATAAGAAGTGGGAAAAGTAGATACTTTCTACAGGAAAATAAAAGAGACATTTGGGGACAAGAAAAACTGCTCTACGAAAACCTCAACAAAGAAGGGAAAGCTGAAAGGTGGAAAGAGTATATAGAGGAGCTCTATGAAGGAAATGAACTTAGAGACAATGTTGTATGAAGGGAAGTGGAAGTAGATGAAGATGAAATAGGAGATACTATACTGAGAGATGAATTTGACAGAGCCCTGAATGACCTAGGTCGGAACAAGATATCGGGAGCAGATGACATTGCCTCAGAGCTACTAAAGTTCCAGGGAGAGTCAGCCCTGATAAAACTGTTTCACTTGGTGTGTGAGATGTAGACAGACTTTAAGAAAAATGTAATAATTCCCATTCCAAAGAAATCAGGCGTAGACAGGTGTGAAAATTACATAACCATCAGTTTGATAAGTCAAGGTTGCAAACTTTAACACGAATTATCTACAGGAGAACGGAAAAGCTGATAGAAGCTGACCTCGGGGAAGATCAGTTTGGATTCAGGAAGAACGTAGGAATACGGAAGGCAGTAATTACTTTACGACTTATCTTAGAAGATAGATTAAGGAAAGGCAAACCTACATTTTTAGCATTTATAGATTTGGAGAAAGCTTTTGACAATGTTGTTGTTGTTGTTACTCAATTTGTTCATCGAGCAGGCGGTGAAGTAAAGCAAGGAATAATTTGGAATATGGATTAAAGTTCAGGGTGAAGAAATAAGAACATTGCGTTTTGCTGATGACATTGTAATTCCGTCAGAGAAAGCAAAGGACCTGGAAGAGCAGTTGAATGGAATGGACAGTGTGTTGAAGAGAGAGTATAAAATGAACATTGACAAGAGCAAAACAAAGATAATGGAATGCAGTCTTAGAAAAACAGGTGATGCTGAAGGAATTAGATTTGGTATCGAAACAATGAAGGTGGTAGATGAGTTTTGCTACTTGTGTAGTAAAATAAAATATGACGGTCGCAGTACTGAGGATATAAAATGCAGAATGGCAATGGGAAGAAAAGCATTTTTGAAAAAGAGAAATTTGCTAACATCGAATATTAAGAGTAAGGAAGTCTTTTCTGAAAGCATTTGTGTGGAGTGTTGCCTTGTACGGGAGTGAAACATTGACGATAAACAGTGCGGACATGAAGAAAATAGAGACTTGTGAAGTGTGGTGCTACAGAAGAATACTGAATATTAGGTGGGCAGATCGCGTAACTAATGAAGAGGTACTGAACAGAATTGATGAGAATAGGAATTTTTGTCATATCTTGACTAAAAAAAGGGATCGTTTGGTAGGACTCATTCTTAGACATCGAGGAATCGTTAATTTAGCATTGGAGGGAAGTGTGTGGGGTAAAAATCGCAGAGGGAGACCAAGAGACGCATATGGTAAGCAGATTCAATGGATGTGTGTTGCCATTCTTATGAGGAGATGAAAAGGCTTGCTCAGGATGGAGTAGGGTGGAGAGTTGCATCAAACCAGTCTCCGGACTGAAGACCATAATACAAACAAATATTTTATGTATTTATAACGCAGTATCAAAAAAATACAGAAGATTATTAAACAATTTCGTATCACAAAACCTATCAACATTATGCAGAGATCTTGTCAATACAAAGTGTCATATAGCTCCAGATAACACAAAACGGACATGAAAACATGAAACATTTGCAAATTAACAGGTCCTGTACAAGAAATTTCAAATTATGTAACATTCTTATCGCTAGTTGAAAACTGCCTCAAAATTACTTTTCAATAAGCAATAACTGTAAATAGATCATTAATTGTATTTTCCGTCGGCACTTGACAGAACATGATAATGTTATGAAAAAGGAAAAATTCCTGATGTTCTGCAAATTGCCTGATGATGGCCAGTTTGTAGCAAAATAAATAAATTTGCAGAATATCAGGAAATTTTATGTTTTTCTTAAAATAAATAGATCATTTCCACATGTTATACTTTTAATATATACAGGGTGTTACAAAAAGTTACGGCCAAACTTTCAAGAAACATTCCTCATACATAAAGAAAGAAAATTTTATGTACACATGTGTCCGCAAACGCTTAATTTCAATGTTAGAGTTCATTTTAGTATTTCTCTTTATATGTAAATTGAAATAATTCATGCAGACAATTGTCAAAATACACAATTGTTTCGTTAGTATGTACTGTATGCCAGTTGGCCCAATTGAAGGAAGGTAATGTTGACTTCCGTGCTTGTGTTGACATGCGACTCATTGCTCTACAGTACTAGCATCAAGCACATCAGTACGTAGCATCAACTGGTTAGTGTTAATCGCGAACGTAGTTTTGCAATTATGTAATCACGTCATCAACACAATAAAACTTATTTAAGATACTCAGATCATTTTGTACAGAAGGATTTCAGAAACAAAAATTTACTAAGTTAGCACGCAATTGTGCAATCACGTCATCAACACAGATTTTCTGTGAAAGTTTGGGCAGAAATTGTTGGTGATGTCTTGATTGGGCATCATGTTCTTCCACCTACGCTCACTGGAGCACGTTATCATGATTTCATACGGGGTACGCTACCTGTGCTGCTAGAACATGTGCCTTTATAAGTACGACACAACATGTGGTTCATTGACCTTGGAGCTCCTGCACATTTCAGTCGACGTGTTTCTACGCTTCTCAACAACAGATTCGGTGACCGATGGATTGGTACAGACGGACCAATTCCATGGCCTCCACGCTCTCCTGACCTCAACCCTCTTCTCTTTCATTTCTGGGGGCATTTCAAATCTCTTGTCTACGAAACCCCGGTACCAAATGTACAGACTCTTCGTACTCGTATTGTGAACGGCTGTGATACAATACGCCATTCTCCAGGTCTGCATCAGCGCATCAGGGATTCCATGCGACGGAGGGTGGATGTATGTATCCTCGCTAACGGACCACATTTTGAACATTTCCTGTAACAAAGTGTTTGAAGTCACGCTGATACGTTCTGTTGCTGTATGTTTCCATTCCATGATTAATGTGATTTGAAGAGAAGTAATAAAATGAGCTCTAACATGGAAATGAAGCGTTTCGGGACAGATGATCACATATCATATTTTCTTTCTTTGTGTGTGAGGAATGTTTCCTGAAGGTTTGGCATTACCTTTTCGTAACACCCTGTATATACATCTGAAAGTCTAAATCTTGGTGCGTCAAATGAAAGATCCCAAACATTTTACGCCGTAAATTACTAATAGCAAAACCCACACTCATTGGATTACTTAAATTTTTATACTAAAGTATATTACTGCATTTCTATTATTTTAATAATGCTAAAAAGCTGTTAAGTAATTCACATAAAAATATTGCATGGAAACATCTGAATTCACCTAGGAGGCTATCTACTGATGTACGCAATGTTCGCCTCTTCTGGCAGTTCTTAAAGAAGAGCTGCTAGTATAGGTTGTTGTTGAAACTTCTGAGTACTTCTGGTAGGGTAAAATTATGTTGGAGAGAAAATGTGGCCACGGCGGATTAGCCGCGCGTACTGGAGCGCCGTGTTGCGGTGCACACGGCCGTCCCCCATCGGGGGTTCGAACCCCCCTCGGGCATGGATGTTTGTGTCGTCTTTAGTGTAAGGTTGTTCATAAGTAGTTTGTAAGTTTATGAACTGATGACGCCGCAGTTAAGTCCATTAAAATTAACAAACATTTGAACGTTTGAGAGAATATGTGTATTCAATAAACATCAAAGACCAACAAAAGAATCTTATGTCCGTTATTTTATTAAGCAACACCTGCCATAACAAATTACTGTATGCCGAGCAGAATCAACCCAACAGCAAACATCACGCAAAACGCTTCTAGATCCCCAAATACGAGATAAGCGCATTAACATTAGAAAATCCACCGTTTCGACCCTCCCTCAGCGCAGGCCGAATAGACAAACAACCTCGTTGCATTCTGCAGTATTTCAGAGGAGCTATCTTGTCTGCCGCGGTGGAGCAGCCGAGCGGTCTAAGGCGCCTCGCTGTGGGGAGCGCGGTTGCTCGCCGTCGGAGGTTCGAGTCCTCTCTGGGGCATTGTGTGTTGTCCTTAGGTTAGTTTACCTTAGTTTAAGTAGTTTGTAAGCTACGGACTGATGACCACGCAGTTTGGTACGATAGATTCCCAAACATTTGAACATTTTCTTTTTGCTATCTGGTCTAATGTTACAAGTCGGATGGACTCTGTACAACTAATAGTCATTAAGACCGTGCAAGAGGTCCCGTGAAGAATTTTCTCGCTAGCCAACGCCACGCGACAGCCGCAGAAGAGAAATAAGTAGTCCGCAGATGGGTACACTCCAATCGCACGGACTTGCACCAACAGGGCATATTGAAAATAGTACCACGATGAGTGAAATGTGTTAGCAACTTTGTTGACAATGAACAAGTACGTAAAATACGCAAGTTGTTTCACGAATTTATATTGTCAATTTTGTTACAGACGAATGGAAAAACTTGTGCAACCCGACCTCGGAAAAGATCAGTTTGGATTTAAGAGAAATGTAGGAACACGAGAGGCAATTCTCACATTACGACTTATCTTAGAATATAGGCTAAGGAAAGGGAAACCTAAGTTTTTAGCGTTTTTCAATTTGGAGAAAGCTTTTGACAATGTTGACTGGAATAAAAATTCTGAAGGTATCAGGGGTAAAATATAGGGAGCGGAGAGTTATATTCAACCTTTACAAAAATCAGACAGCGGTTAGTAGAGTCGAAGGGCAGGAAAGGGACGCAGAGGTTGGGAAGGGAGTGAGACAGGGTTGTAGCCTTTCCCCAATGTTGTTCAATCTGTACATTGAACAGGCAGTGAAGGAATGGAAGGAGAAATTTGGAGAGCGCATTAAAGAGCAGGGAGAAGAAATAAAAACATTGCGGTTTTCTGATAACATAGTAATTCTGTCAGAAACCGCAAAAGGTCTGGAAGAGCAATTGAATGGGATGGACAGTGTCTTGAAAGGAAGATATAAGATGAACATTAACAAGAGTAAAACTAAGGTAATGGAATGCAATGTCAGAAAATCAGGCGATGCTGAAGGAATTAGATTTCGTAATGAGACAATAAAAGTAGTAGATGAATTTAGTTATTTGGGTAGCAAGATCACTTCTGATGACCGAAGTAAAGAAGAATAAAATGCAGAATGGCTATGGGAAGAAAAGCATTCCTAACGAAGCGAAACTTGTTAATATCCAATATTAATTTAAATTTTAGGAAGTCCTATCTGAAAGCATTTGTCTGAAGTGTAGCATTGTATGGCAGTGAAACGTGGACGATTAGGTGTTCAGATAAAATGATGATAGAAGTGTTTGAAATGTGGTGCTACAAACGAATGATGAAAATTAGATGGGTAGATCACGTAACTAATGAGGAGGTGCTTAACCGAATCGAGGAGAAAAGGAGTTTCTGGCATATCCTGACTAAGAGAAAGGATAGATTGGTTGGACACATTCTGAGATATCGAGGAATTGTCAACTTAGCATTAGAAGGAATCGTGTGGGGTAAAAATCGTAGAGGGAGATCTAAGGATGAATATAGTAAGCAGATTCAAAAGGATGTAGGCTGCCGGGCATATTCTCAGATGAAGAGACTTGCGCAGGACATGGTAGCGTGGAGAGCTGCATCAAACCATTCTGCGGGCTGAAGACCACGATAACAACAACAACCATTTTGTTACCTATTGAACACTCTGTAATGAAATCATCAGGTGTTAATTTCCTGTCTTCGCTCGCTCTTTAGTTTTTTTTTTTTTTTTTCGAAACGTGCAGAAGCTTATGAACCAAAATATGGACAAGTTGAAATAGAAAACTGTTTCGCAATAGTAAGAGAATTGCAAAATGTTCAGATGTTTGTATAGCTTATGGGACTTAACTACGGGGTCATCAGTCCCTAAACTTACAAACTAGCTAATTCTAAGGACGGCACAAATATCCATGCCCGAAGGGGTATTCGAACCCCCGATCGTAGTCGCCGTGCAGACCATGACTGTAGCGCCTCAATCCCCTCGGCCACCGCGGCCGGCGGAGAATTGCACATTCGTTTGTATTGTGCTACTGTAAAATCGTGCGTCGTAACACGTGTATCAACGAGGTTTATTTTCCGTAGACATATTTATTAATGCATGCTGGTAACTGCATCATTGTACATGACGTGAAAAAACGGTCTGTGAACACGCTGTTATGAAAGCGTATAGACAGCACTCGCAGTTGAGGTTCTTTTATTAGCCACGTGGGCAAACTGTTTTCAGATTGCCGCGCACCAGTGACTTTAGCGGCGAAGCTGAGCTCGTTTTGTTTTCAAGCACCCGTGTCGAGCTGACATGTCAATTCCACACGCGCCAGAGCGCGGAGTGACTCTAGCGTGACGTCAAACCCACAAGCCGCGCTAATACGACACTGGCGCCCGTTAAACCGCGCCTCCGCCTGCAGCGCCACAGCCGGCGCGGAGCAAATGTGCACTAACAAAACGCGCTACACAACCTGGACATGGAGTAGGGCTATCTCTGGAGAAGCATTTGGGTCAGTGATCTCTGTACGAACTGGGTGTATGGTCTCTGAGCGAAGAATTGTAGCGTGTAGAGCTCCTAAATACCTAGGCTGAATCGTCCGCCATGTTTTCCCCAACATGGCTGGAATTGCGCTGCAGTAACAGCATAGAGGAGCACGTCCTGCCATCTTTCACAAACGATTGTTAGAAAAAAAATTTTTTTCCCCACTTATATCTTTATATATCGGCATTGTGACGAAGTGCGCATCATCTTGTTAATAGCCATAGTTAGTAAGATATTGGCTTCGGAATAAGAGACTGGTCTAGGTTAGGAAAAGTTTGCAGTACAAAATAGGGGCTGCTATGATATACTGATTGGTGCATGTTACACCGTATGTTGCTGCGGATGAAATTTGCTTAACGTACTGAATTTTTTTTTTTTTTTCGATTTTGTTCAAATATTTGTATAGCTTATGGGACTTAACTACGGGGTCACCAGTCCCTAAACTTACAAACTACTTATGAACTAGTTAATCCTAAGGACGGCAGAAATATCCATGCCCGAGGGGGGATTCGAACCTCCGACCGTAGTGGCCGTGCAGACCGTGACTGGAGCGCCTCAGGCCCCTCCGCCACCGCGGCCTGCTTTCGAATTTGGAGGAGATCTTTAGCTTTCACTCATATTGTTCAAATTTATTTTAAGTAGCGAACACATTTCCGATGGCGATAAGGCCAGAATGAAATATAACGTTTCATACACGGTTACAGGTGTCAAAAAGATATTTTGGCAAATGATAAAATGCGAAGAGGGGCGTATTTTGCCACATGGTTACTATGCAAAATTTCATTAACTGTTGCGTTATTGAAGGAGATGTAGATTTTTTAAATGGAAAAGAATACAGTTATGGATTTATTAATCGGTGTAAAGGTATTCCTTCATTATTCACAAATATTTATTTCTTTGCTTCTCATCCAACGCGTTTCAAAGCTACTATTCCAAAAAAATGTTCAAATGTTTGTAAAGTCTATGGGACTTAACTATGGGGTCATCAGTCCCTAAACTTACAAACCACTTATGAACTACTTACGAACTAGGACGGCACAAATATCCATGCCCGAAGGGGGATTCGAACCCCCGACCGTAGTGGCCGTGCAGACCGTGACTGGAGCGCCTTAGTCTCCTCGGCCACCGCGGCCGCCTATTATTTCATTTTCAAAAACTAATAGGAGCTACATTTCTTTCAGTTTAACGCTTAGCAGTAACAGAATGAAATATATTACATCTAATGTGGATTTTGTGCAAGAATACTAGAAAATGATAGATACCAAGAATCTCTTTACTACCTAATGAACTGACTTTTTCTCATTTCCTCACATAATGAAGCACTCTGTACTGAGGTATTTAGAATGTCCTTTTTATATAACTGAAAAATTGAATTTGAATATTAGATACACAGACAACACTTTTGTAGTTTTAAATTTAATGGGTTACAAGTCAGTACCAGTATCTTTAAGTATGGCTGTTATGCAGTAACAACCTGTGCCTAATTATTAGAAGCTCTAATACTGAAGACGAGTTATTACTAGACGGGCATGCGCATCCAGTGCTTCACATTATCTCAAGTTATACATTTATCACAGATTTCATGTTTGGAGAGGATGAAAATTTGATCTGTTTTGAACATTTCATTAGCTTAATGTGTTCACCTAATTTCAACATGAAAAAAGTATCTCGCATGTCGAAAATTCCGTAACGTCGTCAGAAAGTACATGTTCGTAAACTGTCAGTATGTCCTCTTCATCAACTATTACCTCAAATGAAACTAAAATGAAAATGTAGTGTAGTTCTTCACGAACACATTGATAAAAATTCCACGTTCATACAGTGAGTAGTTTGTGAGTGTGAGCGAGTTGAATGAAACGCGAGATAACGCGTGAGCTCATCCGGAACGTGGCAACTCCTACACCTTGGGGAAAAAAATGGCGGATAGTTCAGTTCGGGTTTATAGGAGCCTTAGTAGCGTCCCTACACATTCATTTATTTTGCGCCTGATAATTCCGTTGTCCGCCATGTTTAAACTTGGCAAACAATTTTCCACTAGTCTGTATATGACAATAATTATTTGCTTACGTTCCGTTTTGAACTTAATGTCAATATGCCTTATAACCTGCAGCTATGCGAGCCGAATCAGGACCTATTTTCTTTACGTATTCCAGTAACATTTCTTAGCAGTCATATTTGACACATAGTTGTCACATAAAGTCACAGAGAAGACAGGCGACCATGATTAATAGTAAATAAAGTCTGCAATAGGCTGCATAGGTCGCTGTTTTGATTAAAGTCATAAAGTGGTGTAACGATACACATTTTCTTTTTATCTTTGATCAGCGATGTTTATCGCCTCCCGTTCCCTGTGACTCGCAATGCAACTAATTTAATTTCGTTCGACATTTTTTTTTTTTTTTTTTTTTTTTTTTTTTTTTTTTTTTTTTTTTTTTTTTTTTACTTCCGAACAAGCGAGAAGACGGAACCGTTATAGTAGTTTTACTCACTCTCTTGTCTGTATCCGATCTGTGAAGACGTCTTTCATACCTGTATCCACTCATGTAAGTAAGAATAATGCAAGCTGTTGCTGAAAATATTGGTTTTCACTTAAATAAAACTCCTCCACGTCAAATATTTAATTTCTTAATGTTTTCAGCTCCTCGACGTCCGTAATGGTTTAATGTTCAGACGCCATTACAATCGCTTCGCTTTGTCTGCAAAATTTCAATCACAATCAATCATCCTTATACAATTCTTTGCTTCATTTTAGAACCTGCAGTCAATTCTTTTGTAATTTCACGAAGTCCGATCATTTTTTAAATTAATTAATTAATTTATTTATTTTTTATTCTATCATAACCGGTAACTTCATGTTCCACCCACGGTCACACAACAATGAAAAGCGAAGTGAACAGTCTGAACATTTATCTCCTACGGAAAGTATCTCGAACGTTCACGTATTAAATAAGTAAAAGTTATCATTTTCAGCTTCTACTATACGAAGCGCAGGATCCAGCTAGATGCTTTCCGTAAGTCTTATAACGTGCTGTTGCTTTTGTATGGTGCCCGACTTTAATATGCATCACGCGGTTTATTTGCTTTAATGTTCATTTTGTTCTATACTATAACTAAATTATTTCAAATTCAAAAATTCGGTACCATAAATTCCTTGTCCAAAATATAATCGCGGAATCTACTTTAACAATTATGGGGCCGGCCGCGGTTGCCGAGGAGACTGAGGCGCTTCAGTCACGGTCTGCACGGCCACTACGGTCGGGGGTTCGAATCCCCCCTCGGGCATGGATATTTGTGCTGTCTTTAGTATAAGGTAGTTCATAAGTAGTTTGTAAGTTTAGGGACTGATGACCCCGCAGTTAAGTCCCATAAGCTTAACAAACATTTGAACATTTGAACAATTATGGCATCATACGAAGCAAGGGCAACGTTATAGTGGTTAAAATATGACTTTATTTGACGCGTTTCGGCCTGGGCCATCATCAGAATTGTGAAAGGGAAATAATAATTGTACAATGTAAGAACAGAAATATTGCAAAAACACTCTACAAATTTTCTTATAACGAAATTCAGCACACATTCCCTGCATACATTGATAACAAGTACGTCAGTACAAATGGTTACATGTTCTTGTCGTAACATTAAAGAGCAGACTGGGAACACCGTAAAGGTGAAATACAGGTTAACAGATTTTGGTCACCAGATGGTGTGCCGTTCTTGAACATAATGCCTAGTGGCGCCGTGAAAAGTGAAATTACGCAAGGTAAAATTACAATTTAGCAATACAAAAAAAACAAATTTGTTACTTTTTACAAATGCTTTTTACTACATGTCCTATGGGGCAATAAAATGAATAAAAGCCACATATTGTGTCATACTACAAATCATGAGAGGGTAGGAATGGTTGATCCAAAGAATAAATAGTAAGGTGGCAGAGGTGGACATTATAAACAAATTAACAGCAGTTGATAAACTATATACATACATACAGAATCACAGAAAAAATAGGTTGTAATGATGAACATCACAATGATGCTCTAATATAAACAATGTGTATTTGATGCTTAGATACTACTATAGGGCGCCAAGTTTGATTACATTTTTTAGGTATTAACCAGCTAACAGATGCTCATAACATCGTGTCTAATAAGATAACAAAACGAGAACTGCCATATAATGTGTCCTGGTAAGCCAGGTGTGGTTGAAAGTAGTTTATCACAGATCATATGGTGAGAGATATACAATTATTACACTTTAATGGTTCTGTTCTTATATTGTACACTTATTATTTCCCTTTCACAGATTTTGATGATCGCCCAGGCCGAAACGCGTCAAATAAAGTCATATTTAACCACTTCATGGCTTTAATGAATACAGCGACCTATGCAGTCTATCGCAGACATTATTTACCAGTCATATTTCAATTTGGCAAGAAACAGAATATTAATATCTCTGTATGACACGCTCAGACAACTGAAGATGAGTATTCAGGTGACGAGTATCTTGGTTGATCGCAAATTTTATCTTGGCCCTTCTGCGATTGGTCTGACATCCAAATCTTCATCTCGGCAGGATATTGCACCTTTTTTGCAGCTTTCCTGTACCAGACTCCCCAACTGCAATACCACACAACCACCAGTAACATTATACTTCAAGTACGTACAATCTTGCCGAATTGCAACGATGTATGCCTTATCGTTTCCCTCTGGCAATTTATTCAGAATTTTTTAATTCAATTTTTTAACTTATTTATGATAAAACTTTATCATTTCATTGCTACCATTCTGTTTAAATTACGCAAATACTATTCTTCTTCTTCAGCTTGTCCTAGTTCCGAGATCAATGTTTCTTATTTTTGCTTTCCATTTCTCTCGGTTCCACGCGTCTCCCCGCTTCAGTCCCAGGTCTTCAGTGATGGAGTCCATCTTCTCTTTGGTCTGCCTCTTTTTCTCCTGCACTCTACTTCATTGTTCTCTGATACAGGTGTCCCACATCCCTTCTCATCACGTGCCCGTACCATTGTAGTCTTCGTTCCTGAGCTTTTTTCGATGCCTCCACTACGCTTGTTTGCTCTCGAATAAGACAATTTCTTATTTTGCCCATCCCCGGTTTCCCCATCATCCACCTCAGCATATGCATCTCAGCCACATTTAATTTCTTCTCCTGCACTTTCTTTAACCGCCAGATCTTGTGAGCTAACCGTTCTGTGAGATTGAGCATGCCACCTAAAGTCTATGCTGTTACTGTGTTTGTTGCCAAATGTTACACTCTCCTTTGGTTGTTATTAGAGTGCTACTATACCCACTACACAGTTCTGCAGTGCAGACCGTCATAGTGGCGAGTGCACTAGCCACACTGATTATTAATAGGACCTCCCTACTCGGGAAATAGTAAATGGCAAAAAAAAAAAAAAAAAAGAAAAAAAAAACGGTTCAAATGGGCAACGGAAACAATTTTAATCTGAGCTTACAGGGGCGCATATTATCAGTGGGACTAAGCATCAGCTACAACAGCCCCTTTTATTCTTCAAACAGTGAAATCTTAGTCAATTTAGTTAACATGTGCATTCATTTATGGGGTAGTGATTTGAGGTATGAAATTAGAGCACGTATTTAATTATTGTCTCATATTTATTAGGTCATAGCCCTCTTACTATTTCTTACATGTTACAGTCAACATTTTTTTAAACAAAACTCGGTTCTTTGTCCGTTATTAATTTTAGCGTTTGAACAAACTCGGTTCTCATACCGTTATTAGAATTAGCATAATGTTGCCTCGTAACGAGGTCTCCTTGAAGCACAGGAAACGAAAATTCTTCAGGGCTCAAAAGTCACCACGGTTAGTATGGCGCTCTGATTGACTATTGCCACTTTACAGTTAAGCTCGAACTGCGCATAAGATCTTATAAAAATAATGGGGCAGTTAAATGGGTAGCCAGACAGGAATATCAAGAATGCTTGCAACACTTCTTAAATCTGAACATCCTATTCTCTTCACACGTTTCTTTTGTGCCTATCATTTACAGTACACTCAGGATGGACGCTCTTGCTAATCAATTAATTCTGCGTCTGCAAGGCTTTCAAATAACTCACCTAATTGTCCGCTCTGGTACTCACCAAGTTCATCACACGATATCCTAACTGAATTGACATTTAGAACCTTTGAAGCATTTTTGTGGGCATTAAATCAATTACCACGTTGTCTGCCCGTAGCAACTTTTACTTCTCTTCTATTTGTGGTTAATTGCATTTTTATTAAAAGAATGAAATTAGGATGAGCGTTGGGGTCATTGCGTCTGCCAACAGATCTGGCTGAAATACCGATCTACTGCAATGCCAAACAAAAGTTGAGAAAAATTTGAATCACACGTTAATTAAAATCAAACACACGCATTTCGTACTGTTGCTGAAAAAGAAAGAACATTGATATACATTTAAACAGTAGTTGTAGGTGGAGTACTGTGGCTCCCTGGGCCACGTGAACTTTCCCATATTTACTTTACAAAGAAAAGTCGCGGCAGAATTAACCCAGAAAATTACGGCTTGCCTCGCCGATTACAACCCTATTAGAAGTTACTTTTTAAACATAACGAAAGAATGATCTAGTGCTCCCTAGTAAAAGTTGCCCTTCTTCATAAGGAACAACGGCCATGCAGAAATTTACAAGTCCCTAACATGGTGATTTTATTGCAATTTTAATTATGAATTTACCGAGGGTGTCTATCATAAGCTCGATGTACCTTACGTACGACTCGTTGGGGAATTCTATCAGAATTCCAGACAAATTTACCAAGAAGCCCACGGCAGCCGACGGATCCTCGACGACCAGTTACTTAGCATGACGACGGAGAGCAGCAGAATTTCGAGCGCGTCCACCGGGGCGGAAGTCCTTGGCCCAGAGATAGTGGAGGGAGTGGGGGGGATCCTTAGCACAGGTCGAAACACCCTCTACTCTTTGCATTGACCAGTGGCCAGCGAAATATATCTCTGCTCTACAAATCAACTCTAAGTATTGTGGCACTAAACCAACTACACAATTATAATGATTAGTCTAATTAGGAAAATCAAGAAGGAAGTGCTTCAAGGAGGTCCTGGATTTAAAAATAGAATAAATAGCACCGTTTTGCCCATCTTGCTTTGCAAGTCGTTCCGTATTGCTAATATCTATATATGTATATATGGGATGACCATTCGTCACCTGAATTATGTAAAATAGCAACTACCAAACTGAGAGACCATGAGGGGTCACTAGAAGTGACCTCTCAATCTCACTACCATACAACATAGCTGGTCTCACCACCGATTTGAAAAATTTTCGTTCTGTCTTTGGTTTCATTATTTTGTCGCAGAGGACACCTGATTTTGTGTCCCAGCCTCGTCGTAGGTGTCGGTGGCCGAGTGGAATGAGACCGACACAGGAACAAAAATAGCACGCTGGTGCAGGTACGGAGGGGAGCAGCCAGAAACTATAAACACTAGAGTAAATTAGAAAGAGATATATATTGCACAGAATGTAACAATACTTAACTTTTACATAGTACTGCAGAATGTTGATACATAGTTGTTAGAGGCCTGCCTAGTGCCTGTACGATAGCAAAGTCTTCACTGGTGCCTATCTGATTACGAAGGTCCTAACTGGTTGCTAACTCAGTCCCAAGTCACGATGTCGTTCACTGGTGGCCACGAGCGGAGTTCTCTCAGAGGGCGCTCGTGGCTGTCGTCGTAAGAACGCCGCGCCGTGCGTGCATGGCGGCGCGCGGCGAAAGTAGGTGGCGCGCACTTTGGACTTGTGCGACACCACACCCCTCCCCCCCAAACCGCCGCGCCGTCGTGGCGTAGGGCTGAGGGCCACGGCGACGGCACTGGGAGGAGGGCCTGGGCGGGGGCGTTACTGGTGGGACGGGCGTCGTAGCTGAGGCTGGGATCGAGACGCCGTCCGCGCCCCGGCATCTGCCTTGAGATCCTCCAGGGAACCCGCCGAAACCTGGGGAAGGGCGCCCGCCCCCGCCCAGAGGGAGCAGGTCATCTTCTTCTGAGGTGCGTGGCCCAAGCTGGGGGGGCCCGCACGGTCCCGGAGTCCCTCTCGGTGACGCTGTCATCTGCGGCGGCGACAGCGGCGGCGACGACTGCGTCGGAGGTGTGTCTACGTCCATAGGGATCTCGTAGTCCGGGGACGAACGATGTGGTTGTGCTCCCTGGCGGTGAACTGGGTCTGGAATCAAGAAACCGGAGACAGGATCGCGCGGCCTATGCAGGCGCAATTGGTTTGCGTGGCGCCGCAGCTCCGACCCTGTGGAAGAACGTACAACATACATATTGCGACCGAGCACGCGCTGAACGATGCCCGGCATCCATAGTTTCTTCTTGTTTCCAGCAAACACCCTGTACAGCACCGGCGTGGAAACCTGAAAACGCGTAGCGCCATACGAACCGACTCGGTGCGTGGGAGGCTGCAGCAGGTGAAGGAGAGTGCGGTGACGGCGGCCGTGTAGCAGCTCGGCAGGAGACGGGCCGTCACGTGGCATGCATCGATACGTAGACAGGAAAATTTGAAGAGCTTGCTGCCTGGAGTGCTGACCTTTCATCTTCTCCATGTGAGACTTGAATGTTCGAACGAAACGTTCTGCTTCACCATTGGACTGAGGGTGAAAAGGTGCGGTGGTGATATGCTGAATGCCATTCACACGACAAAACTGTTGAAATTCCGCACTAACAAACTGAGGTCCATTGTCACTGACGATAGTTTCAGGCAAACCTTCGATGCAAAACACTGATGTTAAGGCACTGATCGTACTAGACGCCGTCGTTGAGTTCATGGCAATCACAAAAGGAAACTTGCTGAAAGCGTCTACAACGATTAACCAGCGCGTATTCTAGAAAGGTCCGGCAAAGTCAATGTGTAAACGTTGCCATGGTCCCTTGGGGCGTGGCCAGTCTGAGAAACGTTGCGGAGGAGCCGCCTGATGCTCCGCACAAACAGTACACTGTGACGTCATGCTCTCTATCTGAGCGTCCATACCAACCCAGGTACAATGACGTCTGGCCAGTTGCTTTGTCCTAACAATACCGCAATGTCCTTGATGCAGGAGGCGTAACACTTCTCGTTGCAGGGAACGAGGAACAATCACTCTTGCTTGGTCGTTGTCGGTATGCAACAACAGTACACCCTGACTTAAAGACAATGCATGACGTTGTGCAAAATAACGTCGAACCAGAGGCCGATCAATGTCTTTGGCTCTGGCAGGCCACCCTGAGCGAACAAAACGTGCTACCACACTTAAGTCTACATCCGCAGCTGTTTCCTGTGCAACCCGACGAGAGTTCAAAGGGAAATCTGCGACAGCGGAAGCATCTCTGGAGTCTATCTGACAACATGCCATTTCTGAAGAATCAAACGACACATCCTGGCCAACCGGAAGTCGGGAAAGTGTGTCCGCGTTAGCATGTTTAGTGGTAGGTCGGTACAAAATCTCATACTGATAATTAGACAATATCAAGGGCCATCTCTGAAGCTTTTGTGCCGTACGTGGCGGAATCGGCTTTGTGGGTGAGAACAACGACGTGAGAGGCTTGTGGTCTGTCAACAAATAGAATTTTCTGCCATAGAGATAATGATGAAACTTTGTGACGCCGTAAATGATTGCTAAGGCCTCCTTTTCTATCTGACTGTAATTCTGTTGCGTCGGCGTCAGTAGCTTGGATGCAAAGGCAATAGGACGATCGTGACATCCAATACGATGCGACAGAACGGCACCCAGACCGTACGACGATGCGTCAACTGCTAACACTACAGGCTTCTGTGGGTCAAAGGGAATCAAACATGCATCACTGAGTAGTGCAGACTTTAGTTTGTCAAAGGCAACCTGACAATCTTTAGACCATACAAAAGGAACATTCTTCCTACGTAAGTGATGCAGTGGAGCTGCAATCTGAGAGGCATTGGGAATAAACCTGAAATAATAGTTAAGCTTTCCTATCACTGCTTGCAATTCATGCACATTCTTAGGAGGAGGCAAGTCTTTGATTGCTCGAAGATGTGACTGTAAGGGATGAATTCCTTGGGCATTAATCACATGGCCCAGGTACTCTATTTCAGTTTGAAAAAACGAACACTTTGCTTTATTACAACGTAGACCTGCTGCAGTCAACACTTTGAAAAGGCACTCCAGGTTTGCTAAATGTTCTTCAACTGTACGTCCGGATACCACAATATCATCTAAATAGTTCGAACAACACGGTACAGAAACTGTCAGCTGTTCCAAAAAACGCTGAAAAATAGCGGGAGCGGAAGAACTGCCAAAGGGTAGGCGTTGAAATTGAAAAAGGCCCATGTGAGTATTAATGACGAAAAACTTTTTTGACTCGTCATCAAGTGGAATCTGTAAGTATGCCTCTGCTAAATCAATCTTGGAAAAGAAGCGAGACTGTCCTAATTTGTCCATCAGTTCCTCAGGTCTGGGCAGAGGGTAAGTGTCTACAATTGTTTGACTGTTCACTGTTGATTTGAAGTCCGCACAGAGACGAAGTTTTCCTGACGGCTTGGGTATAATTACTATAGGCGAGGCCCACTGACTCGCAGAAACAGGAGAAATCACCCCACTATCTTGCCAACGTTTAAGTTCTTCGGCAACTGTATCACGCAAGGCGATAGGCACTGGTCTAGCTTTACGAAAGTTTGGAACTGCAGATTCTTTTAAAGTTACATGTGCCACGAAGTCTTTTGCACAACCTAGTTCCGGCGAAAACAAGTCACTATATTTGTCACACAATGCATTGATTTTATCCTGAGGCACTATTGACGAAATTTGAAGCACATCTCTTTGAATTGATAAACCAAACAAGTCAAAAGCATCTAGTCCAAAAATGTTCTGTGTCGATTTGGCCTGAAGAACTACAAAAGCAACTGTTTTTGTTACACCTTGAAAAGAGGCGGGCAGGCTACATGTTCCTAGCACGGGAATATTTTCACCTGTATAAGCTGTTAACACTTGCTGTGACGGCGACAATTTTGGCGAACCCAGAAGTTCATAAGTATCTTTATTTATTAATGTAACAGCGGAACCAGTATCAAGCTGAAATTGCACAGTCTTATTTTCTATGGAGAGATTTACAAAAAGTTTGTGCTTCTGGCGCACGACAGGTGCGCGAATGTGGGCAACGTCTGCTACGGTTTGTGTGCTGCGTATGCGCGGGCCGCGTAGTGAAGGAAGCGGCTCAGACTCGGCACGCAGGGGATTAACAACACTGTCACTAGATGGCACTACCGCCGGATCGGCGTCCGCGCAATGCGAGGCTACTGCACTAAAATTACTTTCAGTATCTACAAAAAGTCTACTGTCACTAGCTACACAGTACTGGGCACTATTACAAGGAGCAGTTGCAGAAGGCACTATTTTCACTACAGGAATGCACTGTTCATAGTCATTTTGCTTGTCCCGAACCCGTTTCCGTTGCACTGTTTTACGCGCTCGTTGGCGCTTGCTACGTGGTGCACTATATAGTTTTGCCATAGGCGCAGAACTACTTTCTTGAAATTGAGATCCAAGGAAAGCACTGTTCAACTCCACAGCCCGTACAACATTTACAAAATGAACTGTTCCCGCACTTTGCGAAGCACCGTTTCTAACGTTACTGTTCTTTGAGTTTTTAATTTGCATACACACAGACTGCACATGTCCCGATTTGCCACATTGATAACAGGTTGCGTTGCGACTAGGGCAATGAGCACGCTTGTGGCGAGACACACACTGGGGACAAGATTTACGTACATTTTTCTGAAATGAGCGTTAGCGCCCGTTATTCAAATCACTGTTTTTAACACGACGGGGCGACCTTTGTGTCGCACTTTTACACTGGCTACTGTTCACTGTCTGTTCAGCACGGCCTGTACTATTGTAAGAATCACTAGTGCTACACTGAGAACTACGGCTAGGAAAGCGTCCGTTACGGCGCACTGAATTAACACTGTGGCTTTGCATTTCTACATCTGCTAAGTCAAAAGTATCATGCGCTTCTATAAGCTGCAGTACACTGTCTAATGAGGGGTCAGACTGTTTCAGAATTGCTGCTCTAATTCTGGGGTCCTGAATATTCTGCGTAATCGCATCCCTCAACATCACGTCACTATACGAAAGTCCACAAGAGCAAGTAAATTTACATTGGCGGGTTAAGCCCTTCAATTCCGTAATCCACTCTTGGTGTGACTGCTGCGGTAATTTTTTAAGTCTGAAAAATCGGTATCGTGCAGCGGCTACAAGAACTTTTCTCTCATAATGAGCATTCAGTGCATCTACAATTTGTTCAAAGTCTACATCACGAGGAGATGCGAGAGGGAATAGTTTTTGCAATAGTACGAAGGTCTGGGGGCCCACAATCGATAAGAAAAGGTTCTTCACTCTCTGACCTGTAATTTGATGAGCCACGACGAGTTCTTGAAACTGTGCGAAATAGTCGCTCCATTCTTCCTCACGTTCGTTGTACTGGCGAAATGTAGGAAGCGGCGCAGCGGCAGGTGTGGGCTGCTGATGTGACGGCTGTTGTTGTTGGTGAGCAGCCTGTGCCGTCAACTGCGACACGGCCTGCAGTAGTTGAGTGATTTGCGCCGTCTGTAACTGAATAATTTCCATTAAGTTTGGGTTCGGGGTAGTGGCCACGCTGACCGATTAGGCGCCGCGCATACAAGTAAATTAGTACACAACACAGATGCAATATGAAAGAGGACGCTCTGCAACAAAAAAGTCCACAAAACACGTAACTGAAAATGTTCCCCCAAAAATCTTATAATAAGGGTGGGTGGGCGGGAGCAATTTCTGCGTGCTCCGACTGCTGCTGTCTGGCTGCTGCAAGCGGGTTGGTCCAAGGTTCTATCACTCCTCGTCGCCACTTTTGTGTCCCTACTTCGTCGCCGCTTTTGTGTCCCAGCCTCGTCGCCACTTTTGTGTCCCAGCCTCGTCGTAGGTGTCGGTGGCCGAGTGGAATGAGACCGACACAGGAACAAAAATAGCACGCTGGTGCAGGTACGGAGGGGAGCAGCCAGAAACTATAAACACTAGAGTAAATTAGAAAGAGATATATATATTGCACAGAATGTAACAATACTTAACTTTTACATACTACTGCAGAATGTTGATACATAGTTGTTAGAGGCCTGCCTAGTGCCTGTACGATAGCAAAGTCTTCACTGGTGCCTATCTGATTACGAAGGTCCTAACTGGTTGCTAACTCAGTCCCAAGTCACGATGTCGTTCACTGGTGGCCACGAGCGGAGTTCTCTCAGAGGGCGCTCGTGGCTGTCGTCGTAAGAACGCCGCGCCGTGCGTGCATGGCGGCGCGCGGCGAAAGTAGGTGGCGCGCACTTTGGACTTGTGCGACACCACACCTGAGACCCTTTTCCAGCTCGTCCGTCCAGCCTGGATCCTGTGGCTTACCTCCTTATCTAAATCCCCTTGGCTGGTTACAAAGGAACCCAAATACTTGAATTCCCCAACTGATCATTTGACAACATAATTTTTCCATCTCTTCCATCTCCAATAAACCATAGGTATTCGATCTTCTTCCTTCTAACTCTGAGTACTCAATTTTTCATTTCCTCTCTGATGTTCTTTCTACCTTCTCGTTGCTCTCCCCCACTATCACCTTCTCCATCTTGGAAACTTCCCAACCGTGAAGCCAGGTCCTTCACTTCTTCAGTTAACACATCCATCACTATACTGAAGAGGAATGTGTACTGATTCTTGATGCAGCCCATCCATGATAGGGAAGGTCTCAGTCACTCCGACACTAGATCATACTTTAAAGCAGGAACCATCATATATGTCTTTGACCAGTCGAAGATACTTTTCTAATCAGAAATCAAATGTCTGTTAATCTATCGGACAAACCTGCTTGGTCATTAGTTCGTAGCTTACAAACTACTTAAACTAAGGTAAACCGACCTAAGGACAACACAAACACCCATGCCCGAGGGGGACTCGAACCCCCCGACGGCGAACGGCGGCGCGGACCATACTTTTCTGGCACACGCCTCGCTCTCAGGCTTCTCCACAGCACATCTCTCGTTACTGCGTCATACGCCTTCTGAAGGTCTATAAACACTAACTGTAGTTCTGTTTGTCGCTCCCCATACTTTTCCGTCAGTTGTCTCAGGATAAAGGTTGCGTCCATCGTCCCTTTGCTTGACATGAACCCAAACTGCGTATTCGAGAGTTCTGTTTCTTCTCTGATACATTTATTTATAATTTTCTCCGAGATCTTCATCGTATGGGACGTTAGCTGAATTCGCCTGTAGTTCTTGCACTCTTGAATTTCTCCGTTTCCTTTTTATATTGGTACCACTGTACTTTTTCTTCTTCATATATCTTCTTCATCAGGCCCAACAACAGAATCCGCAAATACTATTATTAGTTCATATCTATGCGATTCCAGCAGGTAGGCTGGATGTTGTGAATATAGAGGTAATCCGTATGCAGGTTTGTTGTTAATGATAATTAGTATTACATTGCCTTCAATATTGAAGGATGTGCATGTCACGACTGTATTGAAATTTATAGTTGGGTAGTCAGTGGCAATCAGTTCTTGACAATTCAATCCTTATTCAAGCATACCTGCTCTGCGGATAGGCAGTCATTCTCAAATCATACTTTTCTAAAAAGTACGAGGCGCGTCCAGAAAGTAAGTTCTAATTTATCTCCGCTGCAGCGCTGCGATTGCAGTTCCGCACATGCGCTGTAGACGATATGTGAGAACGAGAAGAATGTGAGCCATTTGGAGACTGCTGTCAGTTACGTAGGCTTTGTTGTGCTTGTTTGAAATGTCGGAGTTGATTGAAAATCCCGCCGCCTATGAAATCAGGTCGGTGATTCGTTTCCTGAATGCGAGGAAAGTGAAACCAAGTGAAATTTATCGGCAAATTTGCGATGTTTAAGGACCAAATACGATGAGTGATTCGATGGTGAGACGATGGGTCCGACTGTTCAATGGCGGGCGTAGTGATGTGCACGATGAAGAACGAAGTGGGCGTCCACCTTTGGTTACAGAAGGACTGATTCTCACGATTGATGACAAGATCCAAGAAAACCGTAGGTTTACAATTAGTGCTCTCGCTATGGACTTCCCCCAAATTTCACGATCACTGATACATGAAATTGTTACCAAACAAATGAAATTCCGTAAACTTTGCTCACATTGGGTACCAAAGATTCTCACTGAGCAACACAAAACACAACGGATGCGTAGTGCACTTGAGTTTTTAGCCCGTTATGCTGAAAGCAGCAAAGAATTTCTGCGAAGGATAGTCACAGGAGATAAAACGTGGGTTCCTTATGACACCCCTGAGAGTAAGCGGCAATCAATGGAATGGAGGCACACTTCATCTCCACCAAAGGTAAGGCCGAAGCAAATCATGGCACTTCGAAAAATGATGTGCACAGTGTTCTGGGACTGGAAAGGCATCCTACTCATTGACCTCTTACCGTGTGGTCAAACAATCAAAGCAGATGCTTATTGCAATACGCTTCGCAAATAGCGCCGTGCGAATCAGAATAAGCGCCGGGGACTGCTGTCAAAAGGTTTTGTTTAGCTTCACGACAACGCACAACCACACACTGCAAATGTGACGAAAAACCTCCTACAGGGATTTGGCTGGGACGTGTTTGCCCATCCTCCATACAGCCCTGACCTCACTCCTAGCGACTTTCATCTGTTCTTACATCTCAAGTCTTTCCTTGGCAGCCATCACTTCACCAATGACGACGAGCTGAAAGAAACTGTTTCCAACTGGTTGAAGACACAGGCGGCAGATTTCTATGAAGAAGGTATACAAAACCTGGTGCCACGCTGTGACAAATGCTTGCAAAATTACGGCAGGAATTGTGAATTTAGCGTTGGAGGGAAGTGTGTGGGGAAAAAATCGCAGAGGAAGACCAAGAGATGGTTACAGTAAGCAGATTCAGACAGATGTAGGTTGCCGTTCTTATGTGGAGATGAAGAGGCTTGCTCAGGATAGGGTATTGTGGAGAGCTGCATCAAACCAGTCTCCGGACTGAAGACCACAACAACAACATGTGGAAAAGTAGTTTAAGAGTTGTAGAATTTTGTGCAATAAAAATTTCTTCTGTATCTGTGTACAATTACATGTTATTGCCAAACGGAACTTACATTCTGGACAAGCCTCGTATTTCTTTCACGTCATTGACAAGTTCATGAATACTTGTCACAGTTCGTTGAGATTCTAGCTGATAGTAGCTGAACGATTTCGATATAGGAATGGGGCCCTTCACTACCACATTAACGAGCAAACCATCTCAAAAGTTCTACTGTCACCTCCGTGTTTGATACTTTCTTATTCGGCAGATCACGGAATGTGAGGAATGCGATGTTGTCCATACGTGTGGACACGACCATCTATTAATGCGATTGCATCTACAGACGTAAGTAGTCAAAAGTTTACGAAGGGTAGGTAAGTAAGAGCAGAAGAAAAAAGTGGCAAGGGAAAAAATCTTTGAGACAGTGTTCATAATCTATGTCGGATAAATAAGTACTTCTTGGAAATTTATGCATTGATAGTGGCTAGTTACTAGCTGAAATCTGGATTTTCTTGAATAAATAGTGAAATATCAACGACGATTGATTACTGCTGACTACCCAGTTTGGATGTTTTGTCCAGACAAGTGTGAAAATTACAGAACTATCCGTTAAATAAGTCACGGTTGCAAAATACTAAAACGAATTATTTACTGGTAGAATTCGACCACCGGGAAAATCAGTAGGAAATGTAAGAATACGCGAGGGAATATTATCGTTACGACATATCTTAGAAGATAGGTTAAGGAAAGGCAAACCTAGATGTTCGGCATTTGTAGCTTTAGAGAAATCTTTTGACAATGTTGACTGGAATACACTGTTTCAAATTCTGAAGGTAGTAGGGGTAAAGTATAGTGACAGAAAATTCGTATTAAACTTGTACAAAGAGCAAACAGCAGTTGCAAGAGTCTAAGAGCATGAAAGGGTCACAAGGGAAGGAAGTTAGACAAGGTTGTAGCCTTTCCGCGATGTTATTCACTCTGTATATTGAGCAAGCTGTGAAAGAATGCAAGAAGAAATTTGGAGAATAAAACGAATTTCAGGTAAAATAATAATAATAATAACTTTTAAGTTTTCCATTGACAATGTAATTCTGATAGTGATGTCATATGACCTCCAAGAGCAATTGAACAGAATGAGCAGTGTCTTGAAAGAAGGTTGTAAGGCGAACATTATCATGAGCATAAAAGGGTAATGGAATGGTATGTAAGAACACCTAGCGATGCTGGAGGAATTATATTATTTAACCAGACGTAATAGCTTTGTTATTTGGGTAGGAAAATAACTTCTGACGGCGGAAGTAAAGAAGATACAAAATGCAAAGTTACTATGAGAGGAAAAGTATTTCTGAAGAAGCGAGTTTTTATTTATTTATTTTTAAATTTTATTTTTATTTCTTACATCCAGAATTAATGTCAATGTTTGGAATCCCTTTCTTAAAGCATTTGTCTAGGTGTGGCATTGTACGGGAGTGAAACGTGGACGATAAGGAGTTCAGGCAGAAAGGTGATAGAAGCATTTGAAACGTGGCGCTACAGACGAATGCTGAAGATGAGAGGGGTAGATCGCGTAACTAATGAAGAGTTGTTGAATAGAACTGGGGAGAGAAGAAACATATGGCATATCATGACTAACAGGAAGGATCGATTGGTAGGACACATTCTGAGATATCACGAAATCGTCAGTTTAGAATTGGAGGGAAGTGTGTGGGGTAAAAATAGAAAAGGAAAATAGATGGACGAATACAGTAAGCAGGTTCGAATGGATGTAGGTTGCCGTTCTGTCAGAGATGAAGAGCCTTGCACAGGACAACGTAGCGTGGAGAGCTACATCCAATGAGTCTCAGTACTGAACACCAGAACAACAACAGTATTATTTACAAACATGAGTGACTGTACATACTCTTTCTAGTGACTCGAGATCACCTTTCGTGGTAATTTTGCGACGTATTTATCCATTAGATGTTCGTTTCTCCTGTAGGTTATAAGGTTGCAGCTCAGCGAAATGGAGATGGTGCTTGTTCCAGCAATCCCGATAAGAACTTTCCTTTTTCAGTATCCTTCACTCAGGGGTAATAAAAAATTAAGACAAAAATTGAGTGAAAAGTAGATTTGTTCCATGATCACATAACAAAGACAGTTTAATGTTGGGTTTCATACGCGGAGTGTCACGTTCACTCCAGAATATTTCTATGTTATGCCTGTGGAGCGAGTTAGTTCCACCTGGAGAAGCATCATCGACGACCGTGGCAGCAAGATCGCCAAATTCACATCTTGAGTATCTTCCGCATTGGGAGATCGACCCTCTATATAACAGCCATTAATATTGCCGCGAGAGACCACGTACACCGCCGGTGGGCGGGATTGAACCGGCGACCTACAGCACCGCAGTCCGTGACGCTATTCCCTGCGCCACGCCGGCAGTCTGTGTACGTTTTATTATTAGCGAAGATGAAAGTGATAATTCAAAAATGTACGACCATCTTTGCTGAGTGATAAATCTTTAGACGTCTTTCATTTTTTCTTTTTCTTTTCACATTAGACTAGGTACTGCATTTGTAAAATGGTTGTGGCATATTTGCAAGATGGATGATGGAAATTTTTGGAAAAGGGTACATTTTACGCAACAGGTCGCCTGGACTTTGATTATCGTCCTGAGAAGCAGCAATTGTAAACGAACCACAAAGCAAGTCGTCTTGCATTATTCATAATCGGAAGAGTGCCTCAGTACTGCATGTTGATTAAAAACATACGATTTTAGTAGATGTATTGTCCCAAATATCTTAAATTTGCCATATATTATACCGTACACATACATTCAGACGAAATACAACACTTCATCCACAATAGAAATGTCGGTGGAGACCACGTCATAATTCGCACAATAACAGAACGTACATTTGAGACGTGGACAGGAAAGGGACAAGGGATGAGCGATAATCTTTTGTACGTATTCACGAAATGGAACAGTTTTCTAAAACTACCGATTGTGGTAAAAAAGAAAAGAAAAAATGGAAACCATGCCAATCATCAGTACTGTAGGAGGGAAATATACGTAACTAGCTTCTCACGGGTAGCATGGGAATATGCCACGTTTCACAGACTCACTAACTCTTTGTGAAGCGCGTTTCTCGCTGTCCAACAACAAACTGACTCCCCTCTCGCGTAACTTCTGTTCCCTTGACTGTTAAAATGTTTGTAAACCTATTGGACCGAACTGCTTTGGTCATCAGTCTCCAGACTTACAAACTACTTCATCTAACGTAAGGACAACACACGCAGACACACACGCAACACACACACACACACACACACACACACACACACAGTCCCCAAGAAGGACTCGAACCTCCGACGACGAGCAACCGCGCGCTCAGCAGCAAAACGGCTTAGAAAGATCGGCCATTTCACCATGGCTTCCCTCAGTTGAGACGCCGTCTGTTGGTATCTGAAAAGGTCAGTATTACACAAAGTCATGTCCTAACCGTTATTAAGTCTCAATGACGAAACGCGGATTTTTGTAGTCTAATCTAGCTACTACCATGCTCGTTAACGAATTATACACTTAAACTTTCGTCATGAAACACACCGTGTTCCGTATGATAATCCAGTATTTTTTGAGTTTATCGAAGACAGACCTTAAAAAAATCTAAAAGTCACTTTGTTGAATGACAGTGTCGTAAATATAATTATACAAATTGCACGCGTTCCTATGAAATTTCTTGGCAGATTAAAATTGTGTGCCGGAACCGGGACTCGAATCTGGGACCTTTGCCTTTCGCGGGCAAGCGCTCTACCACTGAGCTATCCTGAGACGACTCACCATGGCGCCCCACAACTTCAAATGTTCAAATGTTTGTAAATCTATCGGACCAAACTGCGTGTTCATCAGTCCGTAGCTTACTTAAACTAAGATAAACTAACCTAAGGACAACACACACACCCATGCCCCAGGAAGGACTCGAACCTCCGACGGCGAGCAACCGCGCCCTCCGCAGCGAGGCGCCTTAGACCGCTCGGCTATTCCTCCGCGGCCCCACAACTTCAATTCTGTCACTACCTCGTCTCATACTTTCCAACCTTCACAGAAGTTCTCCTGAGAAAGTTGCAAGACTAGCACTCAATGAAGAAAGGATATGGTGGAGACATGGCTTAGCCAAAGCCGTGTGGTGGAGACATGGCTTAGCCACAACCGTGTGGCTAAGGCATGTCTCCACCATATCCTTTTTTGGAAAGTAGGAGGCGAGCTAGTGGCAGAACTGAAGTTGTGGGCGGCACCGTGACTCGTGAAGGGATAGCTCAGTGCTTGCCCGCGAAAGGCAAAGGTCGCAGGTTTGAGTCCCGGCATACAATTATAATCTACCTGGAAGTTTCATATCAGTGCACATTCCGCTGCGGAGTGAAACTTTCATTCTAAACCTGTTATTATTTCAGAAACGCTCAGCAAACAACTTGTGGAAGTACGTCACCTCACTTGCAGCGTCATTCGCATATTTTCACAAAACACTTCACTGCTGCCTGCAGAGATAAACTGAAAACACCCTCGTGCTTTGGGGGCCTGTGCGCCCACTCATAAAATTGCTGCCTTTGTTTTCTGCGAGGCTCGGTAAGGGAGCCAGCAGACGGCCATTTCAGTCTTACGATAACTGTAAGTCCGGCACGAGGCAGTTCAATCCGCTTAGCGTAGAGGGTGACTTTTCAGCAGAACTACCCCGGAAATGACGTTTACTGCCTCGGCAGGGGTGGACTGCAAGGGTGGGGGAGTCTGTCGGCGCCCAATCTCCGCAGGGAGTCACCCCAGGCTGCGCGAAAAAGTAGGCGCGCGCTTCCCCTGCCACCCTGCCTGTCTGTCTCTCTCGTCGTGCAGTCAGTCCCCTGGTATCCACGGCCATAGGGGAGCAGAGACTGCGTTCGTTGCGTTATGTGCGAGCGCGTGTGTCGCGGTCGATAACTCATCAGCGCGAGAGCACGTGCTGACGGCTCCACGGTTCCGCCCCATTCATACCGCAAGCTTGTTTGCCGAATTCCGGAGTGTGCCGCGACAATTTTTATCCGATGAAGGCAATTCTCGTTAATTTCGAGAACGGAGATCGGTGGAGTACATGAAGTGCGACACACACCTTGCTTCAGCAAGACGTCCCCCAGGTCATGGTTGTGACAGACGGCAGACCCGAACCACAGACATATAATCACAGAGTAACAAATACAGAGAAGCAGCCTCCCCCAAAACACTGTCCTACGCTCCCCTCGTAGTTCCGTAAGATGCTAGCAGGTGTCAGGCCCTTCCCTGGCTTAGGGTGCCCCTCGCACCTCACAGGGTAGCGTGGAGGGGAGGCTGAGGGGAGAGCTTGTGCCGCCTGCCACAAGGCCACGGCTGTGTCCTGTGTGCCGGCGTTTGAGGAGAAGTGTTGGTGGGGGCAGCCGCAACCTGCCGCCTGCTCTGGCCAGTTTAAAGGGCTGCTTCTGACTGCAGCGCCATCATGGGACATGAGACGCACCCCTGAGCGTAGGACCGGGCCCTTACGGAGGTTTCCCGTCTGTATATATTTGTCTATGATGTAAAACAGACGGGAAACATCCGTAGAGCTCGGTACCACACTCAGGGGTGCGGGGCAGGGGGGTCTGAAGCAGTTCCGTAAGATGTCCCATGATGGCGCTGTGGTCAGAAGCAGCCCTTTTAACTGGCCAGAGCAGGCGGCGGGTAGCGGCTGTCCCGACCACCAGCTCCCCTGAAACGCCAGCAAGCCAGACACAGCCGAGGCCTCGTGGAAAGCGGCACGAGCTCTCCCTTCAGCCTCCCCTCCACGCTACCCTCTGACGTGCGAGAGGCACCCTCAGAAGTACCTCTAGTGTAGTATACTGGTACTAAGCCAGGGAACCACCTGACACCCGCTAGCATCTTACGGAACTACGAGGGGAGCGTAGGACAGTGGTTTAGGGGGGGAGGTGCTTCTCTGGATATGTTTGTGCCACAGACAAATATATACAGACGGGAAACCTCCATAAGGGCCCGGTCCTAGCTCAGGGGTGCGGGGCTGGGGGTGCTGAAGCAGTTCCGTAAGATCTGCCATGATGGTCAGAAGCAGCCCTTTTAACTGGCCAGAGCAGGCGGCGGGTAGCGGCTGTCCCCACCACCACCTCCCCTCATACACCGGCAAGCCGGACACAGCTGTGGCCTCATGGCAGGCGGCACAAGCTCTCCCCTCAGCCGACCCTCCCCGCTACCCTCTGACGTGCGAGAGGCACCCTCAGAAGTGCCTCTAGTGTGGTCCACCGGTACTAAGCCAGGGAACCACCTGACACCTGCTAGCATCTTACGGAACTACGAGGAGAGTGAAGGGCAGTGGTTTAGGGGGGGGGGGTGCTTCTCTGGATGTTACTCTGTGCCCGAACTGCGCAACTTTTCGTGGCCATTAAAAGGGCACTCTGGGAGGGACCGTTAATTCCACACTCGAACTGGCCAACATCCGCTCGTAGATCGCAGGTAGCAGGACGGTCCGACCCAAAGGCGTTCCTGGCCCTCACTGAACTCATCAGTCCTGTGAAAGACGCCAGCTCGCGCACATCCGTGTAGAATCACATAGTTTTTCGTTTTGTACTTCAGTTCAGTCATGAAGGGAATAATACGGCAGAAAGTCACGATTTGCAACCTGTTATTAGTGATCGTGAAATAAATTCAAACAAAGTTCAAATGTTTGTAAATCTATTGGACCAAACAGCGTAGTCATCAGTCCATAACTTACAATCTACTTAAACCTAGGTAAACTAACCTAAGGACAACACACACACACACATGCCCCAGGGAGGACTCGAACCTCCACGGCGAGCAACCGCGCGCTCCGCAGCGAGACGCTTTAGACCGCTCGGCTAAATTCAAACCTTACAGAAGAGTTGTAGCAACGGAAGAACGCGGACGGCGATGCTGCGGTAAACTTTCGCAGTGTGTAGTTATTTACAGTAGGCAGCGGACTCATATTTTCGCGTTTGGAACAACTATGACAACATCACAAAATTTGCGGATTACATAACTGAAAACTACATTGATGAAGAAGATGCAGTCTTTCCTCCAAACGTTCGAGCAGCAGATTTTGCTTCCTTGTAGAGGACGACTAACGCTTGCGAAAGCTTTCATTCCTGATTCAGTGCTTCATGTGAAGCGTCTTTCAGTTTGTGAAAAGTCTGAAGCATGAACAAACTGATACTTACATAAGAATCAACTCAGCAAAAAATAATATCACCAACCAAACGGACTAAAAACCAGGAAGAGGTACGCTTTCCAGTAACAGAAATTACAGTTACTTAGGAATGGTGAAATTTGCAAATTAGACCCTGCAAAGTGCGTTGCATACCAAGCAGCCGTGAGCAGAAAATGAGCCAAACTAAATGCATTTCTTTTCTGCAAATATTTTTGTATGTGAAATTTTTAATAAAATCCTTGTATTTGATTACAATTGTTTGTTTTTTATATCTGGTTCCTTGGCACAGTAGTGACATTATCCCTTAAGAACTCTATAAATAGGGGGAGAGGCTGCGCTCTTGGTAAGCTTAGATTTGGAAGCATTTTGCGAGATAGTGCAGTCAGTCTGCCAGGAGCAGGTAAAATTTGCCCAGTTCGTGCGTGCAACAACAGAGTAACATATACAGAGAAGCAGCCCCCCCTCCCCCTTAAACCACTGTCCCACAATCCCCTCGTAGTTCCGTAAGATGCTAGCCGGTGTCAGGCGGTTCCCTGGCTTAGTACTGGTAGTCGACACTAGAGGCACTTCTGAGGGTGCCTCTCGCACGTCAGAGGTTTGCGTGGAGGGGAGGCTGAGGGGAGAGCTCCTGCCGCCTGCCACGAGGCCACGGCTGTGTCCGACTTGCTGCCGCCTGATCTGGCCAGTTTAAAGGGCTGCTTTTGAGCGCAGCGCCATCGTGGGGCATCTTACGGAACTGTTTCAACACCCTCCGCCCCACACCCCTGAGCGTGGTACCGGGCCCTTGCCGAGGTTTCCCGTCTGTGGAGCAACTCAGGGGGCACTTGGGGGACAGTTGCACAGTTCGAGTCTACCGTTTATCACCAACAGGTAGAGGTCGCCCAGTTCGGACGAGCCGGTGACAGAGAAACTCTACATGTCAGACTGTGGTTGGAAATGTACAATGGGGGACAGAAAGATTATCCGGCCCGAACGGTTTGAAGTCCAAGAACAGAGCATTGCGCATGCCCAAGCTCATAAGCGCGGATGTTGCAAACTCCAGCGTGTGTGCAGCTTCAGCTTGCTGTTTACATCGTCAAATACAAGCAATACAAGAGTTAAGATACAGTGTATGTCGAGATTCATTGCGCTTTAACGTATGTATAAGTAGATGACCCGATGAACTTCGTATCACTTACCTCTTAATATAAACCATATTAATTTAAATCAAATGCATTTTAGACAAAGTGGCTTTGTAAAGGCATCATCAGACAGTCTAAGTATCGGCTCACACATGTCCAGGATAATGTTCGTGTCACGTTCGTGGAAGTTTAGAGAAGATGGTGATAAAATATGGAAAAATTTAGATTTAATACATGTAAAATAGTGACTTGGTTGTTGTATTATCTAGTCGACTCGGCAATGCTTTGCAATTGCTAATATGTATGTACACTTGCTTTGAACGTCAAATGTGCAAAGTTTTGTCGCAATCGTACGAATAATATTGATATCCCAAAGAAAAGAGCTATTTCAGTTTTCCACAAATTTTCCTATTTTCTATTCAAGTATTCCAAACTTTTACTTTACTCAAACCTTCCTCTCGCTTTGAAACGTCAAATGTGCAAAATTTTATTGCAATCGTATGAATGGCATTGACATTTCATAGAAAAATGTCTTTCTATTTTTTTTAATTTTCCAATTTTCCGGGAAATAAGAACGTTACTCTTGCTTTGAACCTCAAATATGCAAAATTTTATCGGAATTAGACGAATGATATTGACATCCCACCGAAAAAAGCTCTTTCACTTTCTCGCAAATTGTCAAATTTTCCGGGTAATTTTCCCAAAATTTTACTTCAAAAGTAGAGTCATCTTTCGTTGAACGTGAAATGATCAATGTTTTATCGAAATCGGATGAACGGTTCTTAACTTATAGTGTTGAGTACATTTAGAAACACAATGAAAAGGAAATTGGTTCCTTTTCAACTGTCCCTATATTTTTTACTGAAAACTTCCAAAACCATAATGAACAAACCAAAGAAAGAATTACCGCTCTCCATCGTGCGAGTTGTCAGTTATAGTGCTGAATTCAATGAAAAACACATCGACAAATGCACTTTCAATTTTTCTCAAATATTCCAATTGTCCGATATATATATATATATATATATATATATATATATATATATATTGCATACCTAGTCCTTTCAAGCCGTACTCAAGTGATGTTCTTACAACCATGTGGCAATTGATTTTTATTCATAGAAAAAAATCGCTTTCGGTTTTTCCTAAATTTTCCTACTTTTCGGGTGACTTTTCCAAATTTTCATTTGATGCAAACATCCCTCTTGCTTTCAACATGACATTTATAAAATTTTACCCAATTGGACGAACGGTATTGATAGCGCACTGGAAAAAACTGTTTCAGTTTTCACCGATTTTTCCTCTTTTCCGGACAACTTTTCCATATTTTATCAAATGTTTCAAATGTTTGTATACTCTACGGGGCTTAAGTATGGGGTTATCAGTCCCTAAACTTACATACTACTTAAGGACATACTTACGAACTAGGACGGCACAAATATCCATGCCCGAGGGGGCATTCGAACCCCCGACCGTAGTGGCCGTGCAGACCGTGACTGGAGCGCCTTAGTCCCCCCCCCCCCCTCGCCACCATGGCCGGCCATATTTTATCACCTTTTAAACCTTCCCTGGGCTTACACGAATATTTTAGACTAAAATTAGCCAAATTGTTTCAGCCGTTCTCGAGTATTAGCGATACTACGAACAGTAATTCATTTTTATTTATATAGAATTATTTTGGAAAACATTATATTAGGACGTAGAAATTGTGACGTATAAGAATTCCACGTGGGTACATTTACTACAGCGAACTACTTGTCACTTATGTCAGTCGGCCGGCTGGGGCCGTGGCGAGCGGACGCGGCGGTGTTTCCGCCTCTGCTGCTGTCGCCTGATCGCTGTTTCCGGGTGAGTTGACGCTCTCGTAGCGGCCGCAATAACGTTTTATTGTGTGAATTATGACTAGAACACGAACATGACTGAAGTACCAAGAAGAGATACTTTGAAGTTTGTATTTGATTGCAACTATGCACGACCGAAGTCATATGAAATTGAATCATGGATTGAGGAATCACTGAAAAGTTCCTTTGGCGATATTATCGGTGTCCATCTCTCAATAGTTAGCAGTACTGTATATATAAAGTCCGGAAGTTTGTGACGAAATTGTGCAGTCCCGTGCTGATAATCTTAAATTCAAGCACTGTGGTGGGAACGTAGGTGAAGTTAAAGTGACGCACGCAGGGTTTGGTATTCGAACAGTCCGAATATTCGAACTACAATTTGAAGTTCCTGCAGAAGAAATTAATGCTGCTTTGGCGAAATATGGAAAGATCATCAGCAATGTTCCTGAAAAATGGATGTCGTTTAACGTACCAGTTTTTAACGGTGTTCGGCAGGTGAAGACACATATTCCATCATATATTTCGATCTGTGGTTATAGGGCGATTATCATGTACGAAGATCAACCGCGTACTTCCTCGGGTTGCGGTTCAACTGGTCATGTTCGAGCCCAGTGCATTCAGAGAAGGGTGACACTGGTACCTACAGGCGAAACAGCGCCAGCTGACAGGGTGACTACCCTCCCGATCTCTTATGCGGCTGCGGCCCGTTTGAGCACTGGCACGCCGGAGTACCCTCTTTTCAGTGAAACTTCAGGTATCACAGCAGCTGTTCAAAAGACACCTATGGAAATTCCCACTCAAGATAATTGTACCGAAGATGTGACAATGTAACATGATCAACCAGAGCACACGAGCTCGGCCAGCCTCCAACACGGTGCTCCAGCCCAAGAAGACCGAAAGCGTCCGAGTCCCAGTAGCGAACTGGAATCCAACCCAGTGGTAAACGAAGAACGAACTACGGGAAAGGAAACCTGCTCCTCAGACAATCAAACAGAGGCTCTCTCTCCCGAGAAACGCAAAAAATCTTCAAATGTTTGTATAGTCTATGGGACTTAACTACGGGGTCATCAGTCCCCAAACTTACAAACTACTTATGTACTACTTACGAACTAGGACGGCACAATATCCATGCCCGAGTGGGGATTCGAACCCCCTACCGTAGTGGCCGTGCAGACCGTGACTGGAGCGCCTTAGTCCCCTCGGCCACCGCGGCCGGCAGAGAGAAACGCAAAAAACGAAGAATAGCCCATCGAGGCGCAGAGAAGTCAGCGCCAATACTGCTCGAGAAACCGACGGAAGTCGGTCTCACTTTAACTGACACCACATCAGCAAATTCCGATCCGAAGCAGAGGAATGGTAGAAAACAGGTGTCGGAAATCTCCCCATCTAATATCAAGGCGGGGGACTAGGAAGTTGCCGCAGATCCACCGGGATTACTACACGTCGGTAGGGAGAGGCAAAGTCTAACGTAAAACGGCACACAAAGCAGGACTGCCTCAGTCAGTGTACTGAACTGGGCAGATGACGGGGAAGCTGTGACAATGGAGCAAGAAACGGATAGCGCTGGACCACCAACAGAAGATGTATCAGCCACAACGGGAGAAGAATTATACGACCTGCCTCTACAGTCCCGTCAGGTGAAACACAGTACCCTTTCTAACAGCCATTAATTCCTTTATCGACGTTGTACCTCTGCGTCCTGGTTGGAGAGTGTAACACTAACACTCTAATCCTGAAACGTAGGCATTCAAAGTAGCCACTGTAAATATAAACAAGATCATCTCATAACAGAAGATACACAGTCTTCGTGATTATTTATACTGCTGTGATGCTGATATCGCTATATTGCAAGAGGTGGACGACGAATTTCACTTAGATATTCCGGGATACGAAGTACTCAGAAACACCACCCCAGGTAGTAGTACTTCGGAAACTGCTCTCTTAACCAAAGAGGGCAGGTTTGTATCGGATGTCGAGTGATTGGAAAATGGCAGAGGGATATCGTGTCTCATTAATGTGGTTAGATTCATAATTATCTATGCCCCTTCCGGGAACCAAAATAGAACAAGTAGAGCCCAGTTCTTTTCCAGTAATTTGTTGTATCTCCTCCGGCGAAATCGGGAGGACGTTGTTGTCGGAGGCGACTTTAATTGTGTCTTGAAGCCAAAGGACCAATGGCCGGACTTTAATGGGTGTCCAACTCTTGCGGAAATGGTACACAAATCAGAACTAGAGGATACTTGGGATTATAAACGGCGACCTACGGTGTTTTACGTATCATACTGCGACAACTGCCAGTAGCCTGGATAGAATTTACGTCAGTAAAACCTTGCGAGGGACGGTATCTGCAACGGAAACGTGGCCACTGTACTTTTCAGATCAATCGCGTGACACGACAGCAAACGTTCCGCGGCAGAACAGTCGAACGTCGATATTCGCAAGGAGCAAGCGTTGGGAGAACGTCTGCAAGATGCCTGGCATACCTGTTTACGCCGACAACACACGTTCCCATCGGTAATGCCACTGCACTGCACAAAACCTAAATTAATCAGCCTTTTTAAGGCGTATAGTTATGAGAGGAACCGACTGCAGCAAGAAACGTTTCAGTCTTTCGATGTCTTCGTGAAGTGTATTCTGATATATCTATCACGCTGGGGAAGTTCAACCAAATTAAAAGGATTAAAGCAGAATTATCCCTTCTGAAAGGGTAACAAATTGAAGGGATTCCAGAGATGATCATTCCACCTCCGACGAACATACGTCACCCTTCCACCTCGGGAGAGAGAAGTGTCGTGCAAGACAAAAACTACTCTGTCGTATATATATATATATATATATACTACTCTGTCGTATATATATATATATAGCCGGCCGCGGTGGCCGAGGTGACTGAGGCGCTCCAGTCACGGTCAGCACGGCCACTACGGTCGGGGGTTCGAATCCCCCCTCGGGCATGGATATTTGTGCCGTCTTTAGTCTTAGCTAGTTCATAAGTAGTTTGTAAGCTCAGGGACTGATGACCCCGTAGTTAAGTCCCATAAGTTGTACAAACATTTGAACATTTTTATATATATATATATATATATATATATATATATATATATATATATATAAAAATTTTTTTCAAGAAGGTAGTATCGCGACGACTCAGGCTGAAATAAAAAGAGTAGATAACGGACTACTACCAGCGACTGTACACAGCAGACTTGGCGAATGACGAATCAATACGTACAATGAAAAGTTATCTTACAATGACACTTGCAGAGACCGACAAGATATCATTTATGAGTGTCATCGCCGCGGAAGAGATTCAGGAGGCTCAGCCTAATAAATCGCCCGGAATTGATGGACTACCAATAGAATTTTACAAACAATTTTGGCATCTAATGGAGCGATGCTTTGTAAGCATGTGTAATGAAATCAAACTGGGTCAGCAACTATCAGCAGGCTTCTATGACAGTGTAATAGTACTGGTTCCGAAAGAACACACAGACGAAGATATCAATAAATTCCGTCCCATCTCTCTCCTGAACTATGATTATAAGATTGTAGCCCGTGTCATAGAAGCCAGAATTAAAAATGTTCTAGGAAACATAATACATAACAGCCAGACAGCAGCAGTACGGGGACGCACTATCTTCAAGAGTCTATTCAAAATGTTCAAATGTTTGTATAGTCTATGGGACTTAACTACGGGGTCATCAGTCCCTAAACTTACAAACTACTTATGAACTACTTACGAACTAGGACGGCACAAATATCCATGCCCGAGGGGGGATTCGAACCCCCGACCGTAGTGGCCGTGCAGACCATGACTGGAGCGCCTCAGTCCCCTCGGCCACCGCGTCCGGCTTCAAGAGTCTAGCAGATTATATAGAGATCACCTCTTTCAGTGCCTTAACACGCCCTCAGGCAGCAATTTTAGCTTTAGACCAATGTACGGCTTTTGACAGGGTTTCACATCGCTACCTGTTCGATATCATGAATCATCTCGGATTTGGTGTACATTTTATTACAATAATTCAAAATATGTTCACTTCGGCCAGCTCTAAGATCATCGTCAATGGTCAGTTCACCCGTCAGATCCCCATTCAAAGGTCAGTCCGACAGGGGTGTCCTATGTCTATGCCCCTATACGTTATAGCAATTGAGCATTTGGTTAGAATGCTTAATTGCACGCTTCATGGTCTAACCCTCTATTCTACGACAATAAAATGCGTGGGATTTGCGGACGATGTGGGTGTCATTGTACGTTCGGAGCACGACCTTCGAGACGTTACCACTAATATGGCTGAATACGAACGAGCATCCGGTTCTACACTAAACTACAGGAAAACTCGTCTCATGCCGATAGGGATTTCGCACAGATGCCAACTACTTACAGAGTGTGCGATACAATGAAGGTGCTCGGAATAAAGATGAACGGTTGTCCTCTGAAAACAACGGCAGACGCTACAAAGGCCCTGAACAGGACTTGGTGCAGAAAGTACACTTCAACACCAAAATCCTCTCGAAACTACGGTACGTTGGACAGATAATACCTGTGGTTGCCAGGAAAATCATGTCGGCAATAGGTTGGTACATTTGGAGGGGAGAAATATTCAAGGTGGGGATCAATGTCGTCACCCTTCCGCTAGAAAAAGGAGGCCTTGGTCTCTGATAAGGCGCACTATGCAGCTGTGCCACAAATATCCGGATAGTGCGCTAAGTATGGCCATAAGGATATATAAGCCTCAGAGTATGCAAGTACCAATTCACCTTGGCGACACGCATTACAAGGCGAACCACATTAGGATGTTTCTATTAGAAATTAGTTACCTCCGAACGAAATCGAGCGCCCCACTACATGAACTCACCACCGCCCAACTGTACCGCCTTACGAACGACAGTGGAAGGGTGAACCGAATGGAATTAAAGTACCCCGATATGGATTGGACTGTTATATGGGGAAACATCAATAGCAAAGTTCTTGATACGGATATAAGATCAACCTTGTATAAAATAGTTAATGAGACGATACCAACCAGAGAGAAACTACACAAAATTCACATTGGTCCGTAACTGACAAATGCAGGGAGTGACATCTCATCGACACCTTACAACATAGATTTGTCTGTTGAGAAAATAAACTTATATGGCAATGGTACAGAAAAAAACCTGGCTTCAATTGGCAGAACAGCACAGCAACACTTTCTTCGCATCTGAAACCTGACGGAAATTACCAAGGTTAGTAGGGAATACACTACATTACATAACCAGTGCACAAGACAAGGCCTCATACTCAGTCTATAGAGTGTACCTCCCCACAAGAGCCCAACTCTTAGAGAAGGAAACGATTTGCGAATTATACCACGGCGCTACAAATAACGATGAAATGAGGGGGAAAAGAAAAAAAATAATAATGACACGAACAAAAGACGAAGAAAGACGAATATAGAAATAAAGGGATGTGCGGAATCCAATATTTAAGGTTTGTCACCGTTTATCTTTTACTGTTTCATTTAGATCATTTCTCTTAAATTACTTTTTATTTTAAAAAGAAATTCATCTCCAGTACTTAGGGAAAGAAAAAAGAACTTCATATGCCTGCACATCACCAGGACATGCGCGACTTTCGGTGACTGGCGCACTCAGGGCTAAGAGACGATAAGTTGAGGGAACGCAGGATGACAAATAGGAAAACAGGAAAACGAGACCAGGCATATTGCTTCGGGAAACATGATAAAGCAAATATCGAGAAGACGAGCCTTGAGTGCAGTCGGTATGCTGAGGTTGAAGTATAGAGAAAATAAAAGGAACACAAAATCAATCAATCAATCAAGAGGTACTGAGGGACAACATGTCCAAGTTTCTTTGCCGATGAAATTTTGTTTCCTTTGTTAATATCAGTTTCTATGCAGTGAATTCACATAATATTCTGTCCCTTCTTCTGTAGAGTGCAACGATGTTATTTTAAATAATATAGTCACCTTTACTGCTGCTTATTAGATTTATTTAATTGTCCTCTACAGCTGTTTCGCCGTATTTGGCATTGTCAAGTGGTTGTCTATTTGTTGCCAATTTACACACAGCATCTGTACCTCTATATGATTTTAATAGGTACTTTCTAAAAAAGTTGTTTTTTTAATAATTTTTAAAATAATGACTTTCTTGTTTGATAGCTATTTTGATGCTATGTGTTTTTCTGTATTTTATGTTATTTTAAATACAGGAAATAAATTATGTTAAAGGCGAAGAAGCAGGGCCGAGAAGCCAAAATTTGGCAAGAGGCCGGGCAGGGAAGGCAAAATTTGGCGTGCGTAAGGATAGGTTGAAGAAGAGGAGGGAGAAAGGAGACCCAAGAAAAAAAAAGTGAGAGGGCTGGACGCCTCTCCGTCATCAAAAAGGTGAGCCAAGAACACATCGAACAACACGATCAGCGACCGCAAGAGACAGACGTATGCATACGCTAACAAAAAATAAATAAAATGAAAAAAAAAAGGTAATATGCTGACGTTCTATGAACGCAATGGGCGCGGGTTCGAATCCCACATTTATTTATTTTTATATCTATTGCAGATAATATTTTAAAATATTAATTCGATAAAAATTGTGCAGATGTAGATCCTACTCAATAATAATCTCATCTTTAGTCAGAGAGAGACGTGTTGATATTAATAATATTGAAAATGGATGTATTCTGGGTGGTCAGATAAAAAATACTTATTGTATGGGTGGTCAATTTATATATCCTTCCAAGGAAGATTATTTTTAGATATCAATTTGACAAACTGTAATTAGTTACTTACTAAAGAGAATACTGAAAACATTAAAATCAATATAATTTAATAACAAGTAACTAAAGCAAGAAACATTTACATCGTATTAAAAAAAAATTTAATAAAATTAAAGTCTTTGATGGCATTCCATCCGAGCACACCACTTAACCAGGAGGCCCAGGCGTGGCAGAGTGCCGAGCGCATTGCGGCGCTATGCTCCGATGCACGAGGCCGTTCCCGTCGGAAGTTCAAATTCTCTCTACAGCATGCATGTTTGTGAGGTCTTTAGTATAAGTTAGTTCATAAATAGTTTGTAAGTTTAGGGGTAAATTACCATGAGCAACACAGTGATCGCATTATCGTAGTCAAGATAGATACGAAGCCAACACCGACCACCGTAGTACAGGTTTATATGCCAACTAGCTCTGCCGATGATGAGGAGATCGAAGAAATATATGAGGTGCTAAAGGAAATTATTCAGACAATTAAGGGAGAGGAAAACTTAATTGTTATGGGAGACTGAAATTCGGTAGTAGGACAAGGAAGGGAAGGGAAGATAGTAGGTCAATATGGTCTGGGCAAAAGGAATGAAAGAGGAAGCCGCCTGGTAGAATTTTGCACGGAACATAATTTAGTTATAACAAACACCTGGTTTAAGAATCACAAAAGAAGGTTGTATACGTGGAAGAGACCAGGAGACACCGGGAGATACCAGATAGATTTTATAATGGTAAGACATAGATTTCGGAACCAAGTTTTAAACTGTAAGACATACCCAGGGGCAGATATAGACTCTGACCATAACTTGTTGGTTATTAACTGTAGGCTGAAACTGAAGAAACTAAAAACAGGTAGGAAAATAAGGAGATGGAACCTGGATAAATTGAAGGAACCTGAAGTTTTTAAGAGTTTCAGAGGGAGCTTTTGGCAACAATTGACATATAAGGGAGAAAATAAAACAGTAGAGGAGGAATGGGTAAAATTGAGAGATGAAATAGTGAAGGCAGCAGAGGACAAAATAGGTAGGAAGGCACGACCTACAAAAAATCCTTGGATATCACAGGAGATATTAAATTTAATTGATGAATGGAGAAAATATAAAAATGCAGTAAATGAAACAGGCAAAATGGAGTACAGACGACTAAGAAATGAGATTGACAGGAAGTGAAAAATGGCTAAGCAGGAGTGGCTAGAAGCCAAATGCAAGGATGTAGAAGAATGTATAAATAGGGGAAAAATAGATACAGCCTACAGGAAAATAAAAGAAACATTTGGAGATAAGAAAAACAGCTCTATGAATATCAAGGACACTGATGGAAACCTTTTCTCAGTAAAGAAGGGAAAGCTGAAAGGTGGAAAAATGTTATAATCCCCATTCTAAAGAAAGCAGGTGCAGACAGGTGTGAAAAGTACAGAGCCATCAGTTTAATAAGTCATGGTTGCAAAATATTAACACGAATTATTTACAGACGGATGGAAAAGCTGATAGAAGCCGCACTCGGGGAAGATCAGTTTGGGTTCAGGAGAAATGTAGGAACACGGGAGGCAATACTCACTTTACGGCTTATCCTAGAAGATAGATTAAGAAAAGACACACCTACATTTCTAGCCTTTGCAGATTTGGAGAAGGCTTTTGATAATGTCCATTGGAATAAACTCTTTCAAGTTATGAAGCAAGCAGGAGTAAAATATAGGGAGCGTAAGGTTATTTACAACTTGTACAAAAACCAGACAGCGGTTGTCAGAGTTGAAGGGCATGAAAGGGATACAGTGGTTGGAAAGGGAGTAAGACAGGGTTGTAGCCTTTCTCCCATGTTATTCAATTTGTACATTGAGCAAGCTATAAAGGAAAGCATGGAGAAATTTGGAGAAGGAATAAAAGTTCAGGGGGAAGAATTAAAAACATTACGTTTTGGCTACGACTTAGTAATTCTGTCAGATACAGCAAAGGACCTGGAAGAAGATGCAGATTAAAAGAGCAAAACTATGGTAACGAGTGCAGTCTAAGAAAATTAGGTGATGCTGAAGGAATTAGATTAGGTAACGAAGGAATAAAGGAGGTAGGTTAGTTTTGTTACTTGGCAGTAAAATAACATATGATGGTAGCAGTACAGAGGATATAAAATGCAGAATGGCAATGGGTAGAAAAGCGTTCTTGAAAAAGAGAAATTTGTTAACATCAAATATTGATTTAAGCCTAAGGAAGTCCTTTCTGAAAGCACATGTATGGAGTGTAATCTTGTATGGGAGTGAAACATGGACGATAAACAGTGCTGACAGGAAGAGTATTGAGGCTTTTGAAATGTGGTGCTACAGAAGAATGCTGAAGATTAGGTGGAAGGATCGCGTAACTAATGAGGAGGTACTGAACAGAATTGGGGGTAAAAGAAATTTCTGGAATACCTTGACTAAAAGAAGGGATAGATTGGTAGGACACATTCTTAGACATCAAGAAATTGTGAATTTAGCGTTGGAGGGCAGTGTGTGGGGTAAAAACCGAAGAGGAAGACCAAGAGATAGATACAGTAAGCAGATTCAGATAGATGTAGGTTGCCGTTCTTATGTGGAGATGAAGAGGCTTGCTCAGGATAGGGTATTGTGGAGAGCTGCATCAAACCAGTCTCCGGACTGAAGACCACAACAACAACAACAACAACAACAACAAGTTTAGGGACTGATGACCCCACAGTGAAGTCCCATAAGCGTAACAAACATTTGAACATTTGGAAGTCCGAAAGACTATCAATCACTGTCCTTTCGCGTTCGCGTAAAGTGGAGTCGTCCTACCGGAATTGAAGAACGAATATGTAACTAGAAACAACAGATAATAAAAGGCACAGCTACTCACTCGTGTAAACCGCGCGCAAGGACATGGAAAATTAAGCTTAGCTGTTGATACAGTTATCTTAACATTATAAATTCCCCATGTGGCAGTCGAAGTAATTACAAATACATGCATCCATTTTCAAAATTTTTACTATGGTTGTCGTTTCTCTCCTTTCTTAAAGATTAAACTATAACGAAATGTAGTACGTTTAAGAATGTGGACTGTAGAAAAACCTATACTTGCACAATTCGGAGCGAATTAATGTTAAAAATTCTACCTGCTCAGGTGGTACACAAAACAGGACAGATCACTGTTGCAGAAACAAAGAAAAACGCATGCAAAATTTAATCTCCAGAATACGAACCAAGAACAGCTGCCAGCATGCGAAATTTAGAAGCAGATGTTCCTGGAGTAGTAAAAAAATTTGTCACTAAACAAAAACAAGTCCTCAGGGCCAGATTGTATACCAACTATATTCCTCGCAGAGTATTCTGGTGCAATAGCTAGATACTTACCTATCATATACAACCGATCACTCAGCGAAAGATCCGTACCCAAAGCCTGGAAAGTTGCCCAGGTCACTCCAATATTCAAGAAATGCAATAGGAGTGATCCCCAAAATTGCAGGCCCATCTCACTGACGTCGATTTGCAGTAGGATTTTGGAACATATGCTTTGTTCGAACATTATGAACCACCTAGGAGTGTACGACCTATTAACCAATAGTCGGATTCGGAAAGTATCGCTTGCCCTTTATTCACATTAAGTGATAAGTGCCATCAACAAGGGATCTCAAATCGATTCCATATTTCTGGATTTCCGGAAGGCTTTTGACACTGTACCCCACAAGCGGCTAATGAAATTGCGTGTTTACAGAATATCGCCCAATTGTGAGTTTGGATTCACGATTACCTATCAGAAAGGACACAGTTCGTAGTAAATGACGGTAAGTCATCGAGTAAAAGATAAGTGATATCTGGCGTTCCACAGGGAAGCGTTATAGGTCACCTACTCTTCCTTGTGTTTCTAAATGATTTAGGAGACAATCTGAATAGCTCTCTTAGACTGCTCGCGGATGATGCTGTCGTTTATCGGTAAGTGAAGTCAACAGAGGATCAAAAGCAACTGCAAAGCGATTTGGACAAAATTTCTACATGGTGCAACAATTAGCAATTAACACTAAATAATGAAAAGCGTGAAGTAATACACATGACCACTAAAAGATATACTCTGAACTTTAATTACATCATAAATCATTTAAAATTTAGGGTAGTAAATTCTACCAAATATCTAGGAGTTACAATTACGAACAACTTAGACTGGAGAGAACACACAGAAAATATTGTGGGGAAGGCGAACCAAAGGTTATGTTTGATCGGCAGAACGCTTCGAAGATGCACCAGCTCCACCAAAGAGATTGCGTCCTCTCCTGGAGTACTGTTGCTCAGTGTGGGACCCTCACCAGGTGGGATTGACGGAGAACTTTGAGAAGGTTCAGAGAAGGGCAGATCGTTTGGGTTTATCACGTTATAGGGAGGAAAGTGTAACGGAAATGTTGCACGATTTGAGGTGGAAATCATTAAATGAACGACGTTATTCGTTGCGGCAATATCTATTTGCAAAATTCCAATCACCGAATTTTACTTCTGAATGTTAAAATATTGTGCTAGCACCCACCTACATAGGGAGACATGAGCATTCCAATAAAATAACAGAAACCCCTGTTCGATTCCCGGACAGACTCTCAGCTTCACTTGTCGCCACTATGAAGCTAAAGGCAATCCTTTCCTTCCTAATCTTTCTTCCTTACGCTCCTTAATTTCTAATTTTTAAATAAAACAAGTTATTACTTGCTACCATTTTTCTTTAGATAATTAAAAAAAGTTTAGTTGATTCAGGAACTGGAGCAATGCCTCCCCTCGATTGCTTAGCGAAACTGACGCTCTGATAAAACAGTGATCAGTAGTTCAGATGCCGTAGTTATGTGTTTATTTTTGTCAGTTTCAAGTTATCTTCAAGTAAAGGATACCCATTGTTGAATCCTGATGAGTGTTTTGGATCCCCACCAGTTTTAAAAGGAGATGTAGAAATAATTTAGAGGCAGGCTACTACATCTGTTGATGGTAGGTTCGTTCAACATTTCACTTCCACGAAGTAATACTTTAGAAACTCAAACGGAAGTCCTTGGAGAGAAAGCAACGTTCTTTTTGAGGAGCAACAAATTTTGAGATCCATCATTTGAACGATTCTACTGCAACTAACTTCGCGTAGAGAAGGAATACAGGGCACACGGTGAGAAATTAATGTTTCACCGAGGCTTAGAGAGAGCTAATTTTTCCTCGTTTTATTTTTCTGTGGGACTAGAGGGGAAATTACTGGTGATGGTAAGAGTTACGCAACACCACGAACCGTACACGACGAAGATAGTTGGAATATATATGGAGGATCCGTTGTGTAAGTGAAATTTGGTGGGGAATATCGTTAGGTCTTTTCTGTAATTTTTCCCCACAGTTGCTGCTTATATTAACATGTTTATATTTATTTATACAAATAATCTATGCAATTGAAATAAAATCTTTTGCTACGCGCGTTTCACCTTTATTTGCCAGGCATCTTCAGTGGCAATTTTCGTAGATGCTGGTTTACATGTGCTGTTTGTTGACTCAGGTTGTGTTTCTTTCTTCTTTTATTTCACTTTTTATTTCAGCAATTCAGCACCAGGTACACGCTATTTTTTAGCATAGGGAGCTATGTTCTATGTTTTCCTGAAAGAATTGGCGTGAAGTCCCATACCTTGCACAGGTATCACAGTGTATTCAGAAAAAAAATGTAATCCTGTAACTAAAAGATTTCCTACAATGTAAAGATTATTACAGCCCAATATATTTTGAACAATAGGGGTAAAACCCAGTTACTAGCTAACAGTAGGGTATACAATACGACTATAAGTCAGTCAGACACACAGCAACTATTCTGCCTGAAACAGGGGTATAGAAAATTTAGTTCACTGTTTCTTAAAAATTGACTGACTACTGAGGCCAAAGTTATCACACATGGTTCCATGTCCTCCACTTAGTAAGAAAAAGCCAAAACCTATAGTTGCTGGAAGCCCTGGAAAACAATGTAGATCAAACCCACAGTCCTGATTTAATATTAAATGATCAAACACACTTCTTCCATTCTAAACTTCATTTACTGCTCACTATTTACTATAGCCTCCTGCTCTGGTTTCGTGTGACTTTCCACGTGTTATACCTATTTGAACTATGGTAGCCTTGTCAATACTTATGCATTTTACTGCGAGTTGTGAGTTTAACAGTTTATATGGGAACTTTTTTATGTTAAGCGTTAATTTTAACTAGTTTACAACTTTCATATTATTTACAGTGCAACTTTTTAGCTTCTTAATTGGATTACCACAGCGCTATCAAAGATGACATTTCTATGTATCTAAGCCTTAGTCACGATGAGTAAAAGTAATGTAACTTTTTTAAGCAACATAATCATGCCGCTCTTGCAGGTCAAAAACAGGTAATTCTGTAGAACATCCAAAACATTGTTCTGTTCATTGCTCTACGAATAAATGGCGGATGAATTAGTCGATATGAAAAATCCACAAGTTGAAGCATCACTCATTAACGTCAGCATCTTCTAATATATAAAGCAGAGTGTCCGTATATATGTACGTGTTGCATACAAATCTACAGTTTTGTTCCAATCTTTATGAAATTTTGTACACGTAAGCTTCAATCCATGAGAACGGTCGCCGTAAGATTAGGAATCACATACGATACATAGTTCACGAGATATGACGTCGTAAACAATGAGATGCGCGAAAAACTGCTGCGTTTTGCGACAATGCTGCTCATTTTCTCCTAAACCATTGGACCGATTTCAACCAAATTTGGTGCACACATTCCTTACCGTGAGCTAACAATTGCTGCATGATCAAGAATCACATACGGCTCATGGTTCAAAAGATACTACGTCATAACCAATAGAAATCTCAAAAAATGCCATATAATGCGGCGAGACATTCGAAATACACTGTATGAGAATGACAGTACTTAGCGACTTGCAACAAACTTTAAACATAATTTCAAACCTTTATTAAACTTTTTCTCGCTGGCAACCATAGTAAAATGATGAAAGGAAAAAAAGTTTCTCTCTTACTACTTTTCCGCTGTTTATGGAGTAAAGCTACGGCTCTCGGTATGACGTTACAATTTATAATTTGAACACTACAAATTGTAGCGACAGGAAATTTTACGGACAGTATACACATATATAGTTGAATGTAGCTTCTAAATTGTATCACTTTTCGACACGTAGTTCATGAGATACGAGCACGTAAACAGTAACGTTCCGCTGTTCATGGACTATAAGTAGGCATTCGGTATGATGTTACAAATTGTAATTTGTACAGTTTTAATTATAGCTGCAGGATATTTTACAGACAGTATACAAACATATAACTGAATGTACCTTCTAAATTGTATCATAGTGACGCGTAGTTCATGAGATATGACCACATAAACAATAACGTTCATGGAAAACCGCCCCACCACACACCAAGTTTTTATCTATTTCTTCTTTACTACAAATTAATTGTATTCCCAAGAGATTTTACATACAGCCCTTACACAAATGAATATATACCTGAGAAATGGCAGGAATAAATAAATAAATACTTGGGCAAGGCCGGGTTTTCAGCTAGTACTTTTATATGAAGTAGGTGTCTATCACGGTAGACGTCGAGACAGCAGTATCTTACCCTCTCTAGCAGGAATGCACTGGCGCTCTTCATGTTTCTCCGTATTCTCGCTACGAGAGAAGTAAATTCAGTTTCTGACGACACCGTGTAGAAGGAAATGACATTCTGGGAGATTCGATAAGACCAATGCACGAACCAGCGCTAGGGACTGGAAGAAGTTGTTTCAGGCGCTCTCCCAAGTTTTTGCGCTAATGTTGTCACGTGCGGGACAACTTACTTCTGAGAAGCGCAGCGACAGAGAGACACGCGAAGGAAGCATGCGGCCAGGTTCACGTCTGAAGAGAATGTTGTTTAGTAAATCAATAAAGAAACAGCAGCGAACTGCCACCTCTAGACAGTACTCTCTCATTTTGGATATCTACTCTAGTGGAACGGTGACGATATAATTACGATGGTTAATATAATTATTCATGTTTGTCTTTATTCTCTAATCATGCAAGTATTTTGACACTAGAAAGTTTTATCAGTTGCTAGGACGTTGTTGATTTGTTATTTACAGTTCCCTAGCAACACCAACTGTCATAAGCTAACCGTGTAAATTCTCTAAACTTCGTCCGAAGTGTCCCGCACCACAACATGATTTAAAATGTGTAGAAGTAATGTCTTTAAATAGTTCATCAAAAATAAATAAATCAGGTTCTTGTACGAGCGGGGCAAGTAAAACAGTCTATGGCCGTTACTAAAATGTCATCAAAATCAAACACAGTCACTTCTCTTCGCTGTCGTTAACCAGTACTGAAAAATATAAATAATCCACTGCTTTCTAAACACTGGTTTTCCACATTCACATTAAATACAAATATAATGTCACATTCGAAGCTAATCAGTAGTGATTCAATCAGAATAAAATAGTATTCTGAAATAAGTCGAGATTCATCATCGATGATATTCTTGATCATAAATAAATCTTCATAAATTCAAGATATCTTTCAACATTAACAAATATTTATTCTTCTTCATGTTAATACAGTCAGTTTAGCAAGAAACGTGATCATTGACAACTAGCTTGGACTGAATCTCAAACAAGACTAACTATAATCTACTGTTCTTTTCTTTTCTTCTTTGAAACGATCGAAGCGTGGCAATAAAGAAGGCGCAGCAGCATTCGTAGCCCCGTAGCTGTCGGTTAAATTTTCATAGTGGCCGTCTGCTGTAATGTTGGCAACGGCGGCGACGACGCTGCCCTTGTTGATTGCGGCGCCTCGATCGTACATGAAACAGAAATAAAATATTTTAAGAATTATATTATAAAAAATAACAATATTTACATAAACATTAAATATGTATGCGTTCTAAATAAAAGGTTCTTTTCTTTTCATTTTTATTTATAACTTCAAAACAGGGCTGACATAGGAAAATGTAGTACGACTACCTTGTCCCACTACACTAATTATGCCTCTTCTTATTCAGTTTAAAAGGTGTATCACGTTGGTAAATCAAAAGCACAATCTTTTGTACATTCTTCAGGTTTACTTTATTTAGGTAACCAGATTTTATCCTCTATTTTTCTTTAAAGAGGCCTTTGTTCTTTAGGATATGTCCTACAGAACAGACGTGAGACCACCTGCTCACTAAATTTAAGTTGACTCATTGTTGTTGGCAAAGAAATTAAATATTTGTGTATATCATTGTAAAAGTAACGCAGCAGGAAACGGATGGATAGCTTTGACAGATGAAATAGTGAAGACAGCAGTGGTCCAAATAGGTAGAAAAAAACTAGACTTATAAAAATCGTTGGGTATTACAATAAATACTGAAAGTAATTACAAAGAAGTTAATGAAGTAGGCCATATGACGCACACACGACTAAAAGTGAAATTGATGGAAAGTGCAATATGCTTAAGCAGGTGTGGCTAGAGGACAAATACAAGTCTGCTGAAGGACGTATAACGGTAGATAATACCTTCAAGAAAATGAAAGAGACGTTTGGAGACAAGAAAAGCAGCTGTATGAATATCAAGAACACATGTGAATAACCGGTTCTGAGCAAAGAAGGAAAAGCTGAATGGGAGTAAAGACTGTACAGATAGGCCATATAAATGAAATAACTTTACTGAGAGAAGAATTTGACAGTGCACTGAAAGACTTAAGTCTAATCAAAGCCTCTAGTGTAGGCGACATTGCCTCAGGACTGCTGAAGTTTCTGGGAAAGCCAGTCACGTCAAAACTACTCCACCTTACGTGATAAATATGTGTGGCTAGCGAAATATCCTCAGATCTAAAGAATAATGTAATAATCTTAATTCCTAAGGCAGTAGATGGAGATACTGTGAAAATTACATAACCGTTAGCTTAATAATTTATAACTGAAGATTTGTGACACGGATAGTTTGTAGAAGAATGACAAAAGTGATAAAAGCCGTCCACGGGCAAGATTATTTTGGATTTAGGAGAAATGTAGGAACACGTGACGCAATAATCATCTTATGGCACAGCTTAGAAGATAAATTAAGGAAAGGCAAACCTACATATCTAGCATTTGTTTGGTTGGAGAAAGCTTTTGACAATGATGACTGGAACACACTCATTCAATTTCTGAAGTCAGCAGGTGTAAAATATAGGGAACAGAAGGTTATTTACAATTTCAAAAAAAAAAAAAAAAATGTTCAAATGTTTGTATTGTCTATGGGACTTAACTACGGGGTCATCAGTCCCTAAACTTACAAACTACTTATGAACTAACTAAGACTAAGAACGGCACAAATATCCATGCCCCCGACCGTAGTGGCTGTGCAGACCGTGACTGAAGCGCCTCAGCCCCCTCGGCCACTGCGGCCGGCTATTTACAATTTGTACAGAAACCAGACAGCAGTTATAACAGTCGAAGGCTATGAAAAGAAATCATTGGCGGGAAAGGGAGTGAGACAGTTGTAGCCGTTCCGAAGTGTAATTCAATCTGAGCGAGCTGTGAAGGATAGCAAGAATAAATTTGAAGAAGGAATTCAAATTCATGGTGAAAATAAACTGCGCGTTCTGGTGATGAAATTATCATTGTAAAGGACCTGGAAAACAACTGAAATGATGGGCAATGTCTTGAGCATATCAGATAAACATAGACACATCAATACAAGGATTATGGAATGTAGAAAATTAAGCGTTTCTGAAGAAACGAGACAAAAAACGTGCTAGCTGGGCTTTGTTACATGGGCTGTGAAACAACGTACGACGGTCGCAGTAGAGACGATATACAGTACGTGCTAAATGGGTCTTGTTACTTGGGCAGTAACCAATGGTAGTTGCAGTGCAGATGATGACGTGAAATGATCCTATTATGGCTTTTCGCGGCCGGGATATCCATACAAGGGTTCGGCCGTCTACCGCTAATATTTCAATTAATCCAATTCGGCGAATTGGACATCGCTGATGATGATGATGAAGAAGATGATGAAAGTGATAATGAAGACAAACTCACAACTCCTAGTCTCATGCCGGGAATCGAACCCGGCCCCCTTGCATCGGCCGTCAGCAACGCTGCTAGTTGAGACAGAGGCGGACAGTACGGATGATATAAAATGGAGAATGCTAATGGGAAGGAAAGCATTACTGAAAAAGACGAAATTGTTAACATCTAATATTAATTTAAGTGAAACAACCCGTGAGACGGGTTGCTCAGAAGATTGGTCGCGCAATTTGGTGAGACGGGTTGCTCAGACGCAACTACAAGATTCTGAAGATTGATCCAGAAGGATTGAAACATGTTAATTTATAACAAATAAATAAATAAAACTCAACTGTTGGCTGATGATCAGATAATAAATTATTTCAAATATTACTGCAACTACTGACTCTCGTAAATCGATTATGCCGACTATAGTATTAATTTATGCCGACTATAATATTAATTTATGTGTCCGAAAATCCTTTCTGAAAGCATGTGTATGGAGTTTTGCCTTGTACGGGAGTGGAGACGAGAAGAAAGAAACTTTTGAAATGTGGTACTACAGACGAATCCTGAAGGTGGTTAGATCGCGTAACTAATCAGAAGAACTGAACATATTATTACTTCTTTTCAAATCACATTAATCATGGAATGTAAACACACAGCAACAGAACGTACCAGCGTACTTCAAACACTTTGTCACAGGAAATGTTCAAAATGTCCTCCGTTAGCGAGGATACATGCATCCACACTCCGTCGCATGGAATCCCTGATGCCCTGATGCAGCCCTGGAGAATGGCGTATTGTATCACAGCCGTCCACTATACGAGTACGAAGAGTCTCTAGATTTGGTACAGGTGTTGTGTAGACAAGAGTTTTCAAATGCCCCCATAAATGAAAGTCAAAATGATTGAGGTCAGGAGAGCGTGGAGGCCATGGAATTGGTCCGCCTCTACCAATCCATCGGTCACCGAATCTGTTGTTGACAAGCGTACGAACACGTCGACTAAAATGTGCTGGAGCTCCATCGTGCATGAACCACATGTGTCGTAATTGTAAAGGCACATGTTCTAGCAGCACAGGTAGAGTATCTCGAATGAAATCATGATAATGTGCTCCAGTGAGCGTAGGTGGAAGAACATGAGCCCCAATCAAGACATCACCAACAATTTCTGCCCAAACGTTCACAGAAATTCTGTGTTGATGACGTAATTGCACAATTGCGTGCGGGTATTTTGAAAACTGTCTGCACGAATTATTTCAATTTACATTTAAAGAGCCGGCCGCGGTGGCCGAGGTGACAGAGGCGCTCCAGTCACGGTCAGCACGGCCACTACGGTCGGGAGTTCGAATCCCCCCTCGGGCATGGATATTTATGCCGTCCTAGTTCGTAAGTAGTTCATAAGTAGTTTGTAAGTTTAGGGACTGATGACCCCGTAGTTAAGTCCCATAAGCTTTACAAACATTTGAACATTTAAAGAGAATTACTAAAATGAGATCTAAGATAGAAATTTAGCGTTTCCGGACACATGTCCACATAACATATTTTCTTTCTTTGTGTGTGAGGAATGTTTACTGAAAGTTTGGCCGTACCTTTTTGTAATACCCTGTATATATCGTTTACGTGCAAATAAAAGTTATGAAATACAATGCACCCCGGCAGAAGAAAGAGTACCAATACTACTAATAATTTCCTTCGGCGAAAAGCATCTATGAAACTAAGTGGGGCGTACGGAACTTCAACCGTCTGCACAAAATCCTCCCGGTCACCATAATAGCACGGCTTTTCCTGGAAGAGGGCTTCTATTTATAGTTCTTTCAAAACTTCCACTATGCAATTCAGTAGAATTGAAACAAAGGACGTTTTGATTTCACAGCTTTTGTTAGAGTTGTAGCAATGTCTTTTGAACGTCGCATTGAATGCTCGCACACCTGCTTTTCGGTCGGAATAACAGAACGCCTAACAGCAGCGGTCTGAACAATGGCCAGAGCGAGTTTACTGGAGCACAACAATGAGGAACATATAAGCAAATAGCGGTTCTAAAATGGGGAGAAATGCTCATTTCACGAGATGGACTTTTCTCGCGTTCCAATATTGGTCGACGTAAGCGAGCGAATGTTCCCGCAGCAGAGCACCATAGCACCAAATTGCCCGACCCATCTTCTACGGCTGAAACTCGGAATCGTACACTGCTACCTACTGGACTACAGACATTATATATCCCCCCCCCCCCACGCCACCGTTTATGTCTACAAATAATGAACGCAAACAGTTATGCAATAAACTATATAAAATATTAGGCAAAATACATATTTTTTGAAATGTCGCTACATTGCAGCTTCAGTACAGAAAATAATATTGTTTGCGTCTCTCGTTTAAACCGTCAGACTCCTGCCAAATTTCCCTTTCACCCATTGGATTTCCGCACAGTAATTTGGATGAGTCCAGATAAATATACGTTATTGACTGGTTCCCACCTCGCTTTTATTCTGTTCTTTGATCATACAACTGACTCTAAGAGACATCGTGTAATTGTATCAGTATGCTGCTTTTTGGTTTTTTATTATAATGTTGTTATGGATCCATTTCGGCACAATTAGCCATCGTCAGACAATCTGCGAAATACACAAAATTTTTATATAATAATCATTGTTTTGTAAAACATAATTTTTAGTTAGGCTTGTTTATTCGATAAAAGGTTTTTTACTTACGAGCATGTGATATTCTTGGCAATACCTTGCTTAAAAATAATGTGAACTTTTGTGTCACACTTATGTAGTATTATACAAATATCGTTAAATAAAATTTCAATTTTTTTATCGTGATGTTCTGACAGTTGGCCAAAGATGTTACATGTTTAAAGTTCGCAGTTACTACGGTAAAATTTATACTGTGGTTTAAACGCCTTGTGGATGATCTTTGGCATTTAGAGGTCTTTGTTTTCATGTTCATACGTGCGCCCCACTCGTGTTGTTGACTCCGTGTGCTTCACTAGTGCTATGCGTCGCCAGTACTGGGGACTGTTTTTTAATATTGTCAAAGCACAGTATGCTGAGGAGCTTTCAACGGAGACACGGTTACAAGGGAAGTAACCACCTTTTCTTTTATTACGTTTAAGATTTTGTCTCTGGTTTTAAAGATTCTTGTATATTTTATCTGATGAGGGCTTGACCCTTGAAACGCGTCATATTATAGTGTTTTTACACGATCTATGTGGTTGAGCCTACTTGACAAAATAATTAAGCATACAACCACGACCTCACATCAATAATGGATATAATTAAGTCTATGTTGCCAGGCGAAGCATTGAGGTGTATCTATAAATACGAGAATCTTAAACCAAAATGGCTAAAAACAACGGCCAACATAAATTTCAACAAGGCTTGTGTAAAGAATAAATGTATCCCGAACTATATCAAGTTTAAAATATGTATCCAAAGTCCAATGTAGGCAGAGCAGTGGTTGATAAAGCGCGGAAATTTTGGTTGAATTCCGAAATTAAATTCCTCTATAAGAAAGAATGTATTAGTGGGCAATTACTTAAGGCGCATTTAGAAGCAGCTAGTGCGGTACACAATGACGTATGGGATACGGTTAAATCCGAACTTGAACTACAGGTCGAATTTCTCAATTTAAAAAGTACGCAGGATCAGAAACTAAAGAAGCTGATTAGACAAATTGACTGTAGAGTAAGCAACGCGCAAAATGTAGACAATTTTCAGTTTTACCCCAGAGTCGTTAATGAAACTGACATCTCGTTTAACGATGAAGAGTTAAGGCTGTTGAAAAAAGGTCTTAAATTTAACGTGCAACCTAGCATAAATGGAAAAACTGTAAAAGAACTTATCGTAGCGACTAAAATGGCGGTAGATGTTGCTAAACTGAATGAAAACGAATGACACGTTGGATATAAACTAGCTAACGCCATCAAAGCCGAAACGAATAAATCCTGTAACAATACGCATAATAACAGTGATCACAAAACCGTAACCTCCATTAACAAGCTGATCTCTAATAAAGCGATCGTTACTAAGGCCGATAAGGGCAATACTACTGTTATTGTTAGTGAACAATATATTAATAAAACACTAAAGTTCTTTTCAGAAAACGGTGTGACAAATAGCTAAAGACCAACTAAGAAGGTACAGGCAGAGTTAAAACAGTTGCTTAAAAGGACGTCTTTCCTATTGACTGAAAAAGAGAAATTTCAGTGTTACGTCATGAATCCCACAGCTCCTCGATTAAGATCGCAATTAAAGGTCCATAAAAATGGGCATCCTATTAGAGCTATCGTAAATTCAATGAAGGGCCCCCTATGCAAAATTACGAAAAAACTCGATAAAATTTTAAAGGAGTTTTATGTATTTGGGGATAATTTTTCAGTTAGCAACAACACTACGTTGATCAATGAGATTAAAGATAAGCCTATAGCAGATACATCCCACCTTATGTCTCTTGATATTAAAAATTTATATGCAAATGTTCCGGTTGACGAGGCCATCGAGTTGATTAAAGCAAACTTAAACACAAGAGACTCTCAGCAAGAAATCGTTGAATTCATTGACCTACTTCAGTTTATTCTGAAATATAACTATTTTACCTCTGACGGGAAATTTTATATACAAAAGGATGGACTGGCTATGGGTTAAAGTATTTCAGGAACAATAGCAGACATTTTTATTTATAACCTGGAAAACCGGCTTTTCACAAATATGCAGCATACAGTTGATAAAATCTTATATTATAAACGCTACGTTGACGATACTTTGCTATTGATAGATGGAGGTGAAACTGAAATTACTGGAATAGTTAATAAATTTAACAACCTACATGAGAAAATCGAATTTACCGTTGAACAAGAGAAGGATGGCACACTTCAGTTCCTTGACCTTAACATTACGAAGCAGGATGGCAGACACGTATTTAAAGTATATAGGAAACCTACAACTACCGTCATTCTAATACATAACAGCTCTTGTCACCCTAATGGCCAAAAACTTCCTGCCCTGCGCTGTTTAGTCGATAGAGCCTTCAAAGTGCCAATGAATGAAAAAGACAGAACCACTGAATTTAACATTATAAGATAGCTTGCTAAGGCGAATGGTTACCAAGAAAACGTAGTTAATAACCTAATACGAAAGAAACAACGTGCGAAATCATACACAAATGGCACGGATAATATCAAGAGGGTAATGGTTCCATATTTTGGTAATCTTTCTCAGAAAGTGGCCAACATACTAAAACCTTTTAAAGTAGAAGCTGCTTTTAAAACTAATAATACGTCACATCATAAATTACGAAATAACTTAAACCAAAAGACTGATAAATATGACAAAGCAGGGGTTTATAAGATACAGTGTAGTAGTTGCAATGCCAGACCGGTAGATCGTTTAAAATTAGGTACAAGGAACACGTGGACGCCTTCCGACTTAACAATTTTGACAAGTCCGCTGTGGCTACACATATCCGCGAAACTGGCCACGCATTAAAGCAGATTGAAGATGACCTGAAGATTTTACATAAACAGGATAAGGGAAGAAAGTTAGATCTGCTAGAACAGTTAGAGATTACAATACATAACGCAAAAAGCGACGTTTCAGTAAATGAACAAGTTAAAGGCAATGCATACAGCTTTTTTAAAAACTTTGTGGACCTATTATAAAAAAGTCGTTTATTTTAAATTTCATCCTCCGTCTTACTGTACACCCGAATGTACCCACTGCCTTGTGGATGATCTTTGGCATTTAGAGGTCTTTGTTTTCATGTTCATACGTGCGCCCCACTCGTGTTATTGACTCCGTGCGCTTCACTGGTGCTATGCGCCGCCAGTACTGGGGACTGTTTTTAATATTGACGAAGCACAGTATGCTGAGGGGCTTTCTACGGAGACACGATTACAATGGAAGTAACGTTTTCTTTTATTACGTTTTAGATTTTGTCTTGGGTTTTAAAGATTCTTGTATATTTTATCTGATGAAACGCGTCATATTATAGTGTTTTATACACGATCTATGTGGTTGAGCCTACTTGGCAAAATATTTAAATTTTCTTCTAATGTATTCAAAAACATATCTGCTAGAGTGCCAGCAATACTACAACCCATAGCTACATCTATTTGAGAGTATATTTTGTTAAATTCGAAATAATTTTGTTGTAACCAAGTTGAGTAAGTCTATTATTTCTTGTGTGTTTGTGATTGAAATTTTTCTGTATTTCAAAAGGTTATTCTGTATAATTGTAATTGTTTCTTGGACTGGTATATTGGTATATAAATTTGTAATATCAAGATACCAATTTGCCATTAGGTGGAATTCTGATGTCCTTTGTTTTTTGTGCGAGTGTTCGAGAATTTCTTATAGTGAATTTGGTGTTGAATGTATAGTGTTTTGAAATTAATCTGTTTTTTTTACTAATAAGTGGAACTATTGACACAGTTAATTACTGGTAGAATGGGAATGTTTGGCTTATGTAGCTTTGGTTGTCCATTGTGGGATTCATTACAAACATTGTTTCTTCGAAACTTGGTCTGTCAAATCTAAATTTTAAAAAAGCAGTTTGGGTGTAATATAATCTGAGCTTATCTGGTCAAATTTGATCTGTAAACTGGCTTGTATAGATAATATGTTGACTATTTGGCTATTGTCTAGGTTGCTCAGGTTTGTATTTAGTATTGAGAGCGGAATTACAGATGCTATTAGATAACACACCGTTTATTTATGTTAAAAAGTTATTGCTACAGTCTAAAACATTCAGTCCAGACACTCGCACTCTTTTGTTATACGTCTCGACAGCAGCACTCAAAGTGGCCGGCAAGGTACGATATCGGATAAGTCTGAATAGTACCGTTTAAAATGACTTTAACATACTTTTTACAATATTGAGAAGGTGTGGAGTTCCATAAAATTCGGTAATAACTACAAAATAATTCCAAATTTGTCTTTATTAGGTTTCCTAAGATCCACTGGCAGGTATGAAACGGTACTTTCTGCAGAAAGTCGTCGGTTTTCTACTAAGAAACGTCAAGGTTTCTTCACTACACTAGCTAAATTCCCGCTGCTTAGCACGCGTAGCTGGATGGTCTGGATTGGTTGTTTCCACTTCTAAATATAAATGTTCATAGATTTGGCTTTAAAAATGCTTTCCTAGTAAAGTATTTTGCTACAACTTCCCTCTTTTGCACAATTGATGGCAGAATTCAAAACATCCCAAAATACATGTTTTTAAATTCTAACCGTGGTTCCAAACCCAAATTTTCGTATTTCTAGCAACAAAATAGTGTTAGTAGTACCCTTCAAAAATTTCGTTATTTCACTCGCTTAGATGTTGAATTTCCAAAAATATCAATAACATGTTTCTAAAATTCCAATCAAAAGTCTAATTCAGAAAATTTTGTATTTAATGCTTAAAAATTGCTTGAATAGCAACGTATTTTCCACCATCTCCCATTTCACCCCATTAGGAATGGGAATATCGAAAAACCGCTGATGCCTACAGTGTAAGATAAACGTCTTCAAATGTAAAGGGTGTATCGTATGTAGATTCACTTTTCAGCACCGTTTTCTGTGTTTTAGTAACGGATCGAAAACGCGAAATTTCGTTCTTACGCTTTGGCATCTATCTTGGTAGTTTTCAAACTGAAGAATGAGCAAGACGTTTCGCTGTATATAACCTCTTTGCTGTTATAGTGTCAAAATTCATCGTTGGTCTTCAGTCCGAATTTTATATAAGCTGACGACTTTCAACCATTATATCTTCCACCCTCTTATTGCTGTCGAAACGGACCTGCCATGGTGTACAACGGGAGACTTTGTACTACAACAACACAGAGATCGTTCGTCTCCACTGTGTAGTTTTTGTTGAACAGCAAAATATTGACAGTAAGACGTACATTTTTACATAGGCCGGTAGCTTTCAACACCCATATCGTTATCAACCCTCTTCCACCATAGTGCTCAATGGGAGACTGATATCTACTACCGCATACAAACACCATTCGTTTACAATGTGTAGTTTAGCTGCAGAGTGAAATATAGGCACAAACACCTTAATTGTTACATATATTAAAATTACTCACCGAACTTTCCGTCACAGACATACATTAACGTATGTCTACGGTCTGTGTATTGCAGTGAGCTTAACGATAATATGGAGATGGTACTATGTATTATGAAACTGTGACGCTCGAGGTATATTTGCATCTCTAATCCAGTTGCCAGTATTTAGATCCTAAGAACTTTGGAAATATATTTTTTGGAAATTCAACCCCAAGCGAATGAAATAAGACAAAATTTTTGAAGGGTACTACTAAGTCTATTTTGATGCTAGAAATTCGAAAATTGTATTTCCAGTGTTTATATTGAGATCATTGGTGTATTGCCAGTTTAGTTAATGCTCAGTTAGTGTATGTCTGTGTTTCCCAGTGTTTTATCTTTGGGTCTTTTATCTTTGAGCGTCTGTTGATCGTCGTATTGCTCCACATTTTACGGATTTTTGTTCGCCACACTCACCCACCGCCAAACACCGCGACCAAACCGCCATAGTACACACCGCGAACTTAAATGATACTCTCATGCATAACCGCCGTTGGTCTGCAGTCAATAATTTTGGCTACCAAGTGAAATATACGGACACACGTCCCACGTTCCATTTTTATATATGTATATTGATTACCGTCAAATCAATAATTGTTGAACTTAAGAAACTTGTATTGAATGTAATACCTCCATTATTTCATGTACCAGATCATCCACTACTTTTGAAACTGAAGGAAAATCCTGATAAACTTGACAATAAAACATCGAAAGCCAATAAATAAATAAATAAAGACTTCCCACAAAATCGGTTCAACATTTGTTGCTACACCTGAACCCCAAGAACGGCAAGAATATTCAAAACTTTCGTTTTATAAGCAAAGTAATTACACTCAAAAGATTGTGTTGATAAAAAAGACGATTGAAGTGAAAAAATGTTTGAATCATTAGACTCCGTATCGAATTTTAGGACGTCAGATAAATTGCCTGTCATATAAGATCAGACCACAACATAAATTAATGTTTCTCGTATGTTTCTATTCTCATAGTTTCAGCAGAGTAGGCTGCAAAATAAACATACATTCGCAAGTATTTTCTCACGAATTAGTTGTTTATGTGACTGAATCAGGAAAATTCGGATGTTTTCACATTTATTTTACGATTATTTCAAAAATCAAATGTTCAAGTGTTTGTGAAACTATGGGACTCAACTTCTCGGTTATTAGTCCCTAGATTACAAACTATGAACTTAAACTAAGTTATACCGGAGGAGGGATTCGAATCCCCGACGGCGAACGGCCGCGCGCACCGCAGCATGAAACCCGAGTGCGCACACCCATTCCGCCGCGGTTACGATTATTTACGTCATTCTATATTCCATTAATACTTGGAACGCAAAAACCACGGAAACCATTTGGTAAATTACATAGAAAAGTAATTATAAACAAACATTACTCTTACGTCTCCTTTCCCACCACTAGGAGAGCTAGTTTCGTTGCAACTGTCAGTTGGTAACAACTTTCACAGCATTGAGTGTCGCGACTGTGTATTCTGTGGTATTGTGGTATTGAATTTGTGGTCTGGAGTGGATTGGTAAAGAAACGCCTACTGATACAAAGCAGTTTAGAGAAAGTAGTGTAACAACGTTATCTTTAAAGTATTTGAGGCTCAAGTTATCTTGTATGAGACACACAATACTATTCTGCACAAAGGTGCCAGTAGTAATTCGCCCTTGGAATTTCTGTAGCTAGTATAAATTCACATTAGTCGCTGTAGTAACAATGATAAATGTCTTTACACCGTAAATAACTCACGGAAGTGATAAATTTGCTTATAGTCTCTCTCATACGCTAGTGAGAGGTTATAAAACGTGTTTAATGGTGGCTACAACTTTACTAAAATTTTACCAGTCCTGCTTGAAATTAAGTAACTGATGTTCAGGTAAAAACTTAAACAATTTCCTCATTAACATAAGCGAAATAATTAATTACCGGTAGTGAGAAACACGTTAGTTTTCTCATAGCAAGTTTACACCAGGTATTATCGTTATTGGAAACAAAAAACATACACAAATCTCACAGTCTGATAAAATTAAACTGAATAATTAAGAAATCAGTTTTTGTAATAGCCACTGTATGTATAAGTGAATCCTATGATATCTATTCAAGTTTTTCCCTAATCATGTAAACACTTGAGAACAGTTTGTTACAGAATTTGAAAGTCGTAGCACTTTTGCACCGATCTGATTGTTACTAAAATTCTGTGTGAAAATGCTTTCACTTTTGCACTCACATGTGAAATATTCACATTAATTCTAGAAAAGTCATTATCTGAATATTATTTCTGGGTTTAAAAATCAATTCGTTGCGCATAATATTTCGTTCTCGATGGTGTTTACTTAAAATTGTTTGTGCGGTGGCGTATTTCATAGTTGAAATAGAAAGCTATTACAGATATGTCTAATTACACCCACTCCGCCTTAAGTAAATGTTTTATTCTATTTGAAGTTGCCGCCTAATGGTGGCGGTAGCTTTGCTGCAGGTACTACGGCTCCTTCCAGCGTCGATGTCTGTTTTGCTGATAATCTCTCAAATTCTGTCGTTAATACTGGTGTCCTGACAAAAGCACCCAGTGACATTAGCACCCAGTTCTGGTCGAAGGGCGGGCCGCAAATCCCCCGCCCGGTCTCTACCCGGCAGGTAGAAGAGCCGAGGGCTGTGAGGTCGCATTGACACAAGGCCGTACTTGACGGCAATAGCATTGCTGCAATTTATAATGGGAGCGAGCCTAAAGAACAACCAAGACATCTTAATAAGATTTGTGACCTGGAAAAAGTCTTCGATAATGTAAGGTGCTGGATGATGTTCGCAATTCTGAGAAAGGCGGGGAAGGCGGAAAGTACATAGTTTGTATAAGAACGAAGTCGATACAACAAGCGTCGAAAGTCAAGAATGAAATGCTCAGATTAAAAAGGGGGTAAGAAAAGGTTGTGGACTGCCGCCATCAATGTTCAACTTGCACAATGAAGAGACTTAATGTAGAAAATAAAGATGTTCAAGGCTCTGATAAAAGTTCTGGGTAAAAGGATATCAGTGATAAGATTTGCTGATGACATTGCTATCATCTGTGAAAGTGAAGGAAAATTACAGGGTCTGTTGAATAGAATGAAAAGAGTAATGAGCACAGACAATGGACTGAAGGTAAACCAAGGAAAGATGAAAGTCATAAGAAGTAATAGAAATAAAAGTAGCGAGAAAATAACATCCGAATTGGTGATCACAATGCAGTGCTGTAGCCGGTCGCAGTGGCCGAGTGGTCTGCGGCGTGCCAGTCACGGTCTTCACGGCCGCTGCGGTCGGGGGTTCGAATTCCCCCTCGGGAATGGATGTTTGTGTCGTCTTTAGTATAAGCTAGTTCATAAGCAGTTTGTAAGTTTAGGGACTGATGACCCCTTAGTTAAGTCCCATAAACTCTACAAACATTTGAATTTCATCACAATGTACACCAAGACAAGGAATTCTGCTACCTTTGCAGCAAACTAACTCACGACGGAAGAAGCAAGAGGAACATAAAAAGTAGATTAGCACAAGCAATGTGGGCATTCACGGTAAAGAGAAATCTACTGCTGTCAAACATCGCCCTGGAAATGTCACTGGGTGCTTTTGTCACATATCCGTTAATACTAGCTACTAAATTATAATCAGGAAAACATATTATGTCTGTATTATTAAAGTACGTAGGAAGTCTCATACATTCAATACACACCATATTTCATTGAAATAGTATGAATGGAGACACAATCTAGTACTGAACTTTGCTGCACGGCGATGACATTTACTACCTCCTGACCCTAGGAAACTCAACCAAGGAAGAAGTGAGAAAAAACAATTCTTCATACGATATATAGAGAGCATTAAACATTGATTACAGTAGAAATAATATTTCGTAATTACACTCGTTGACATTAATTTTTAAAGTCTTTGGTGCCGTGTACCAAAGAAGACGAAGTGAACACTCCAGTATTCAATCCAAGAACAGCTGCCAGCATGCGAAACTTAGAAGTAGATGTTCCTGGAGTAGTAAAACAACTTAAGTCACTAAACAAAAATAAATCTTCATGGCCAGATTGTATACCAACTAGATTCCTCTGAATATGCTGATGCAATAGCTCCGTACTTAGCTATAATTTACAACCGATCACTCAGCGAAAGATCCGTAACCAAAGCCTGGAAAGTTGCCCAAGTTACCCCAATAATCAAGAAAGGCAATAGGAGTGATCCCCAAAATTATAGGCCTATCTCATTGATGTCGATTTGCAGTAGGATTTTGGAACATATACTTTGTTCGAATATTATGAACTACCTCGAAGAGTTATCATTCTTGCGAAACGCAGCTTGCTCTTTATTCACATGAAGTGTTAAGTGCCATCGACAAGGGATCTCAAATCGATTCCATATTTCTGGATTTCAAGAAGGCTTTTGACACTGTACCCCACAAGCGGCTTCTTATGAAATTACGTGCTTATGGAATATCTCCCCAATTGTGCGATTGGATTCACGATTTCCTATCAGAAAGAACACAGTTCGTTGTAATTGACGGTAAGTCATCGAGTAAAACAGAAGTGATATCTGGCGTTCCACAGGGAAGCGTTATAGGCCCCTACTCTTCCTCGTGTTTATAAACGATTTAGGAGACAATCTGAATAGCTCCCTTAGACTGTTCGCGGCTGATGCTGTCGTTTATCGGTTAGTGAAGTCAAGAGAGGATCCAAAGCAACTGCAAAGCGATTTAGACAAAATATCTGCATGGTGCGAAACTTGGCAATTGACCCTAAATAAAGAAAAGTGTGAAGTAATATCTATGACTACTAAAAGAAATCCGCTGAACTTTAATTACGCGATAAATCAGTCAAACCTTAAGGTCGTAGATTCTACCAAATACCTAGGAGTTACAATTACGAACAACTTTGACTGGAAAGAACACATAGAATATATTGTGGGGAAGGCGAATCAAAGGTTACGTTTCATCGGCAGAACGCTTCGAAGATGCACCACCTCCACCAAAGAGACTGCCTACATCACACTTGTGCGTCCTCTCCTGGGGTACTGTTGCCCCTTGTGGGACCCTTACCAGGTGGGACTGACGGAAGACATTGAGAAGGTTCAGAGAAGGGCAGCTAGTTTTGTTTTATCGCGTTACAAGGGGGGGGGGGGATGTGTCACGGAAATGTTGCACGAATTGGGGTGTAAATCTTTAAAAGAAAGACGTTATTTATTGCGGCGTGATCTGCTTGCGAAGTTTCAATCACCGACCTTTACCTCTGAATGTGAAAATATTTTGCTAGCACCCACCTACGTAGGGAGACATGACCATCCCAATAAAATAAGAGAAATCAGACCGAAAACGGAGCGATTTAGGTGTTCTTTCTTCCCGCGCGCTATTAGAGAAAGGAACGGTAGAGAAAAGTTATGAAAGTGGTTAATGAACCCTCTGCCAGGCACTTGAATGTGATTTGCAGAGTGTCAATGTAGATGTAGATGCACCGTTTACACAAGTTGCAGCGTGAACACAGGTTTTGTTTTACGTCGTACGTCACGTAACAGTTTATGCACAGAGGTTTATAGGAGGGTATCACATTTACTAAGCGTATGTGTTTAGTAAAGATGATGCTGCTGATGACAGTTCTGATAAAGTAGAATTGCTTAACACAGCATTCCGAAATTCCCTCACGAAAGAAGATGGGAAAATACTCCAGAATTCATGACAAGAACGGCAGCCACCGTGCCTAACTTGGAAGTAGATACCACTGTTGTATTAAAGCAACTTCAATCACTAAACAAATTAAGGGTCCCGCTCCCGACTGTATTCCAATTCGGTTCCTTTCAGAGTACGCTGATGCAATAGCCCCATACTTAGTTATCATATGCAGCCAGTCCCTCAGCGAACGTTCCGTACCCAAAGACTGGAAAGTTGCACAGTCAACACACATTCAGAAAGTATCATTCTCGTGACATACAAGTAGCTCTCTTTAATCACGTGATGTGATGTGCCATCGACAAGATATGTCAAATACATTCGTATTTTTAGATTTGCGGAAGGGTTTTGACACTGTATCTCACAAACATCTTCTAATCAAATTGCATGCATATGGAATATCGTCACGTTGTGCGATTGGATTCGTGATTTCCTGTTTGAAATGTCACAGTACGTTGTGATTGAGGCATCAAGTAGAAGATAAGTGATATCTGGCGTTCTACAGAGAAGTCTTATAGGGCCCGTACTCTTTCTTATCTTCATAAACGATTTAGGAGTCAATCTGAGTAGCTCTCTTAGACAGTTCGCAGATGATGCTGTCATTTATCGTTTGGTAAAGTGTCCAGACGATCAAAAGTACCTGAAAAATGATTTAGATACGATATCAGCATGGTGTAAAAATGGCAATTGACCCTAAATAATAAGTTTGAGGTCATCCATATGACCACTAATAGAAATTCGTTAAACTTCTTTTACACGATAAATCAGTTAAAACTACAGGTCGTAAATTCAACTACATATCTATGAGTAACCATTACGAACAACATAAATGGGAAAGAACACATAGAAAATATTGTAGGTAAGGCGAACGAAAGACTACGTTTCATTGAAAGAACAGTAGATGCGACAGTTTTATTAAAGGAACTTCGTTGCGACGAGATCTATTTGCGAAAATTCTTTCACCAGCTTTCTCTTCAGAATGCTAACATATTTTATTAGTGGCCGCCTACATAGGAAGAATAACCATTAAAATAAAATAAGAGAAATCAGATCTAAGACGGAGACATTTAGGTGTTCATTTTTGCCGCGAGATTTTAGATAATGGAACTGTACAGAAATGTAATAAAAGCGGTTCGATGAACCCTCTGCCATCCACTTCTATGTCACTTGCAGAGTATTTATGTAGCTGTATATCTATAATTATGCTCAACAGCAATTACTGAAGCGTGTTTTGTGGGACAGTTATACAGAATGTACAATGAACTTCATTATTGAAAGTAAACATATCCCGCTTTGACTCACACAGGAGTTCTGGGAGAGGTCCGCACTTAAAAGCCCCTTCAATCTCATCGGAATACTTTCCCTTTTAACATCAGGAAAACAATAGAAACAATAGATAATGATGGCCCCTGTAAATGTGGGTTTCCTATAAATGCCTAACTTTAGCTTATTATTGTTGTTCTCTATCTTCAAGGTAATTTAAAAGTTAAAAAGTAATTTTAAAAAGTTAGGAAACCCACATTTACAGAGGGTTGTCTTTAATAAGTCATGTCACCCACATAGCCACAAAACAGCCGTTTTTAAAGGTGAACTTCACAGAGTAAATTCAATTCCGTTGACCCCTGAAAACAAGGAAGCTGAAATGAAGGCTCTTAGACCGATAGCCGTAGAAAGTGATTATGACGCGGGTTTGATAGACACATTAGAAAAGTCAATAACACCTAAGAATCAACTACGTGAAGAAAATTCTCAGAAATATAGGATTATACCTTTCTGGGGACCCGTCTCCTACAAATTGGCGAGACTGTTTAAAAAGAGAGACGTTAAAATTACTTTTAGAACAGACAATAAATTGGAACATAGGCTGAAGCATAAGACTGATGCAGTTGAGAACTGGATGGGGAAAGCGGGGTATACCAAATAAAGTGTATTGATTGTGAAATGAAGTATATAGGACAAACGGGAAGGAATTTTAAGGTGCGGTTTAAAATGCACAGTAATAGAGAGAATGGTTCATCTACAATGGCAAAACATTTAAAAATTGAACGACATTCGTTGGGCTCCATAAATGATATTTTGAAAGTCATGCATTATGAGGACAAAGGTTGGTTATCATCAAATATCGAAGAAATTGAGATCTTTTGTGCGTTGAGAGAGGATTCCAGCAGCATGCTCAACTGAAGGACAGAACTATCTAAAAACCACTACGGGGCACATTTTAGCAACCTCCTCGTTGAGAAACACTGATGTGTGTGCATGTATTAAATATTGACTTCTTGCTTTTTAATTCACTGAACAATTTAGAGCGTATTTCCGTTACAAAACCTTTAATTTAGTGACTAAAATATCTTTGGCCTCCAATGACAGCAGTTAAGCATATGGAGAAACTTTGAAGTTGGATAAGCTGACCGTTAGTGCACAACAACATGTGCTACTGCACAAAGTTTTATTTTTGACAGTGTACATACACAGCTATTGTGTTTAACGATGCTTCCTAGTATGAGATAGGTTTTATGGTAGGTAGGAGATTAGTTTCATTGGAATATCGTTTGTATATAGTGCCCTTATTATTATACGTTTCCTTGTCTTACAGAACTTGATAATGGGATAATGTCGTCCCGAAACATGTCGTATTGACATATATATTTTCTTATTGACAACTGGTGCGTGAAGTACGGTAATAATTGCGAAACAGTTGTGTGATGGCTTCAAAACAGATGATACGATGGACGTATTGGAAAGAACACATCTATATTTTCATGGACATGGCGAACCAAAGATTGAGTGCGTTTTATTTGGAGAACACTTACGAAGATGTAACACAACTACTGAAGAGTGTGCCCACAGTACTATTGTCCGTCCTCTTTCGGAATATTACGCCGTGGTTTTGGGATCCTGATTGACGGAGGTCATCGAAAAAGAAGAAACAAGGACAACTCGTTTCGTATTATCGCCATACATTAGAGAGAGTGACACGGAAAAGTATCGAAGTTGCGGTGGGAATCATTAAATAAAGCAGTTGCGACAGGTTCAACTTTGGAAATTTCGATTGCCGAGTTCTTTCTCCGAATGTGAAACTATATTGTAAACTCCCACCTACGTACAGAGAAATGATCATTATAATAAAATACCAGAGATATTTACGTGTTCTTTCTTCCATGTGCTATCCTAGAATAGAATAGTAGATAAATAGTATGACGGCGGTTCGATGACTTGATGTGATCATGTAGAAGTAGATAGTGTAGAGCTACGTCAGGCTGAGGCAAGATTTTCGCTTAACATCTCTACTCGGTCGTTTATCAAATCGATACAGCAGTCATCCAAGTTGGTAACTTTCTCAGGTAATCACTCTGTATAATTTTAGAAATGCCGTACTAGAATACAGACAAAATTTTACGAATAAGTCTATCTGAAGTCCCAGTTTAGGGATTTAAATTTACTGGAACGTATCAATGCATGGATCACAGATTTTACGGCACTAAGTGTACAAACATTCTCTGCTCTGCACGACATAAAACTGATTTACGCATTTCACTTTTATTTTTTCAGTAATTTCATGGGAATTTGCTGTGTGTAGGACGCTTTTGTAAAGTAAATTTAAAATTAAGCTGTTTCTGTTGTTTCACCGGAAAGCCTGCTTTATCACAAACAAATTAACGCACATTGACCACAAATAATAAAATAACCGGCCATGACTGGAGTTAAACCACTGTGAATATTTGTTTGAAATCCGATTAACGTCAGCATATGGAGTGATGAATACCACAACAGAAAAACAAGCAGTAAATAACATTGACGCACTTATCTTTCTAGATAAAGAACAGAGTTGAACCAAAAATACGATAAATAAATAAGAGTTTATCTTTCTCATAAATTTTAAACAATATTGTAATTCCTCCTTGAGACATTTGAAAATTTTATGGCATGATAGTGTGATGAAATACCAGAACGAGTGATAAAAGTAAAGCGAGATCGAGATGTGATCGCTCAAGTTTGTAGAACTGAAAGATAAGTGCAACAAATGTAACATTTTAGCTCAATTAAATGTGAATAATGTTTAAAGCCCAATAATATTTAGTAGATTTTCATCTGAATACAGTTTTTTCAATTAAAGGTTTAAGTGTTCTTATTCTTGTTGTTGGTGTGATCTTCAGTCCGCAGACTGGTTTGATGCAGCTCTCCACGCTACCCTGCCCTGTGCAAGTCTCTTCATTTTGAATCTGCTTACTGTATTCGTTCCTCGGTCTCCCTCTATGATTTTTACCCCACACACTTCCTTCTAATGCTAAGTTGACGATTCCTTGATGTCTCAGAATGTGTCTCACCAAACTATCCCTTCTCTTCGAATATGTCAGAAACTCCTTTTCTCCCTAATTATTTTGAGTATTCTTTGATTATTTACGTGATCTACCCACCTAATCTTCATCTTTGGTCTATAGCAACACATTTCAACAGTTTCTATCATCTTTGAGACTGAACATCCGTCGGCCACGTTTCATTCAAATGTTCAAATGTTTGTAGAGTCTATGGGACTTAACTACGGGGTCATCAGTCCCTAAACTTACAAACTACTTACAACTAAGGACGGCAGAAATATCCATGCCCGAGGGGGATTCGAACCCCCGACCGTAGTGGCCGTGCAGACCGTGACTGGAGCGCCTCAATCTCCTCGGCCACCGCGGCCGGCACACGTTTCATTACCAAACAATGCTGCACTCTAGAAAGAACAGTATAACATTTAAATCGTCACCAAATTTCGCTTATTCAGAAATGCTTTTCCTCCCATAGCAATTATGTATTTTCTTCCTTCTTTATTTCGGCAATTTGAAGTTATTTTGCTACCCAAATAACAAAACTCAGTCACTAATTTTATTGTGTCATTACCTAATCTGCTTCCTTCAGCATCGCCTGATTTTCTTGTACCACATTCCATTGCCCTTATTTTATTCTTGTTAATTTTCATCTTACACCCTCCTTTCAACATACTGTCCATCGGGTTTAGTTGCTCTTCCGGGTCCTTCGCTGTCTGACAGAATTACAACGTCTTCGGCAAACTGCAAAATTTATTAGTTCTTCTCCTGAGCTTAAATTTCCTCTCCAAATTTCTCGTTGCATTGATTCACAGGTTGCTCAATGTATATATTAAACAATATTAGGGAAAGCCTACAACATTGTCTTACTCCCTTCCCAACCACTGCGACCCTTTCATGTCTTTCAGCCTCAATAACTGCTGTCTGGGTTTTGTACAATTTGAATATACCTCATCACTTTCTATGTTTTACCCCTCATAACTTCAGAATTTGAAAGAGTATATTCCATTCAACGTTGGCAAAAGCTTTCTCCAGGTCTACAGACGCTAAAAACGTAAGTTTTCCTTTCCTTAACCTATATTGTAAGATAAGTCGTAATATGATTATTGCCTCCCATGTCTCTAATTTCTCCTAAATCCAAACTGATCTTCTCCGAGGTCGGATTCCACAAGTTTTTCCATTCTTCTGTAAATAATTCTTGTTAGTATTTTGCATCCAAGAGTTATTAAACTAATAATATTTTAATTTTCACATTTGTCTGCACTTGTTTTCTTTTGAATTGGAATTATTATATTCTTCTTGAAGTCGGAGGGTATTTCCCTTCTCTCATACTTCTTGCTAACTAAGTGGAACAATTTCTTCTTCACTGACTCTCCTAACGGCATCAGCAGTTCAGACGGAATATCATCTACTACAGGAACTTCGTTTTGATTCAAATCTTTCAGTGCAATGTAAACTTCTTCACGCAGAAACGTATTTTCTATCACATCTTCCCCTACTTCGTCTTTCATTTCTATAATACTATTTTCAAGTTTTTTTTTTTTTTTTTTTCGTTTGTATGAGCTCTATATATATTCCTTCTAACTTTCAGCTTTCCCTTCTTAGCTCAGTCTTGGTTTTCTATCTGAATTCTTACTATTCACACCGCTGCTTTTATGGTCTCCAAATGTATCTTTTTTAATGTAGGTGATATCAATATTTCCATTAGTTATATATTGAATTTCTCCTCTTCCGGTTCCTCCTTAGTCAGTTTGCACTTCCTGTCAACCTCATTATTCAGACGTATCTACTCCCTTTTGCCTGTTTTAATTTTCTCTTTTGATAAATTAAATTCAGTATATCCTGTGTTATCAAATGATATGAGCCTCTGCGGTCTTTACTCTCAGAGCTACCCCTTCTTCTTCTGTTGTATTACTTTCCCCCGTTTCAGCTAATCCTTGACTGATGCTCCCTGAAACTCTTAACCGCCGCGGCGGAGTGGCCAAGCGCATTGAGGCGCTATGCTGTGATGCGCGAGGCAGTTCCTCGTCGGAGGTACGAATCCCCCACTCGGGCATGGATGTTTGTGTCGTCTGTAGTGTAAGGTAGTTCATAAATAGTTTGTAAATTTAGTGACTGAAGACCCCGCTGCTAAGTCCCTTAAACTTAACAAATATATGAAACAAACTATCAGCCACCTCTGGTTCCGTCAAATTATCCTTCTACTTAAATTTCTACCTTTTTTGAGGTCTCCTGAGCTTGAACCGTACCTGCGCTGTCGGAGCTGGGAAATAGTTTAATTTCGGATGACTGTGTGCAAATTACGTCTCAACTCCTACGTCTATCGATTCTGTCTGTGCATTTAATTATCAAATAAAATAAAACAGACTAGCCTGCATATATCAGGCATCTTATCTTGTGTAGCTGCTCCTTGCAGCACTGCAAATTACCAAATTAATGTAAGCTTTGGCCCTGTATCATGACTAGATGATTTTAAGCAAGGATAACATAAATATGAAAGGAGCAGCCACAAAATAATGGGCAGGTATCGGATGATCCGATAGACAACAGCAAAATTAGAGCTAAATGTATTTCCAGGGAACAACTGGTCAATTAGAATTTTTCACAATTTTGAGTGGGGGTAGAGCAGGATTAGATTTAAATAGAAGGCTTCCTTTTGACATTATTTATTGCTAACTAAAACACGAAGCAGAATAACAACATATTAAACATACATAGATTTAACAGCAACTTTGGCTTGGCTGCCATAGTTTAACATTGGGCTCCAAAGGTAAGAATTACTGACCGAAACAGTATCAAATCGTAGCTCTATCTGATCTCTTACATGTGAAAGACTTGCAACCATACTAAGAGGACAGAAAGGACGCTTAAATGGTTTACCACCTTTAAGCTACTGGCATGCACAACCTACCATCGTTGTTACTTCCAAATAGGAGCAGAGGCAAGTTGTCTGAGGTACAGGTTCGTATCCAATAGCTCCAACACCATAATCAGACTATATTTTGCGCCGAGGACACCATAATTAAAACTGCTTATTGAGTGACTGGCGTGGTTGTTTGTGTCAAATTCTCGTTCTTTAGGAACGTACTTTAGTTATTAGAAAAATATTGTTATTTGTTACGAAATAAATAAGCAAGGTACTGCACTGCTTAACACTTGGATGAAAGTTTCGAAGTGTGAACCAATTTACGATATTGATAAAAACATAGGTCTTTCCGGTCACAACCTACTTAAATGAATAAATATCAGTATTCTCTCCAAAATATATGAGCAAGGTGGCCAATTTATAGAACGTCATCTACGCTTCTCAACACGTGGATGAAATTTTCAAAGTACAAACCCATTCACAGAAATAATAATAATAAAATCGCCGGTCTTTCCGGTCACACCCTAGTTACATGAATTAATATTAATATTGCCCCCAAAATATGTGAACAAAATGGCCAAATAACAGTACTTCATCTACACTGCTCAACACGTGGATGAGATTGCATGACACAAAGAGGCACAGTTAAATCACAGACAAATAAAATCCGACCGAAGGTCCATTGCATTACTCCATAGATATAAAATAATTAATTTGATCACTATTTCACTGAAAAGCATAGACTAGAGAAGACAAAAACAAGTTTGTAAGGGCCTTGTCTAGAGGCAAACAGTCAACTAAGTAATTACCGCAAGAAAAGTACAGTTAATGTTGCGGCACCGAGAAGTGTGCGGGCAGCAACAAATGAAACTAGACTATCGAGGTTAATAATACTTAAATTCCATACTTTACCAACTAAGACTCCTACATGTAACTCGACTGCCTTTCCACTGCTCCCACGCTCTCCTGGCGACCGCCTTACACTTTCTCTTCTACTGACATCCTGCAACTGACCTCCCCTTTTAGTCATCTCCCTTGTCCTCACGCCAAACCGAGCCAGATTTCGCGCCAAGCGGCGCCGTTGGCTGAGGGCCTCCCTGCCAAAGTCGGCGCCCAAGATGCACCTGACGAACCAGCTATAGTCGGTCACCGACGTTAGCTGCCTGTATCCTCAGATAACCTGTCTCTACAAGCTCCACTCCAGTTCTTTGCAACTTACCACCACCTCAGTATACAGCATACTATCCTCTCGCCCTAAGGAAGGATGGGAATGGAAATGAAGTATGGCGCAAGTAAAAAAGAAAAGATAAATTTTCGCAGAAATAAACAAACAAAACCTATTTCTTTATCCTAGGATGATTGACCAACGGATTGATCACCTGAATAGTTGCCATTTGAACGGCAAGTGATCTGATTTTGATTTTAGATTCCTTTTAAAACTAATAAAAGTCGTGAAGCGGAACGACGGTTCAGTTTCAAGCTTTAATAAACAGTACATATCAGTCTATACCTGCCCCTGGATAAGTCTTTGATTTTAAAACCCGCTTCTAAACCTATGTCTTACATTATAAAGCCAATCTGGTACCTTCCAGTGTCTCCTGGTCTCTATGACGTATATAACATTCTTTCATGATGATCAGACCAAGTGGTTGTGATGACTAAATTGCGCTCTGCACAAAATTCTACCAAGCGATCTCCTCTTTCATTCCCTTTCCGCAGTCCATAGTCACTAATTCCCACGATATCTATCTTTAGCCTATCTATTTCTCTTTTGAGTTTAAGGGATAGATCATTCCACGCTCCGATCCATAGAATTCCTTGATGACGACATACTCCTGAGTAGTCGCCACTCGGAGATCCGAAAGAGAGACTATTCTACCTCCGGAATATTTTACCTAAGAAGCCGCCATCATAAACTGCTTCTAAACTGAGATGACTATTAAGTGATAAAACTAATCATTTCCGATAATTATCTTGAGAATGACTGCCAGGAAAGCAGTAATAATTATTTAAAACTTTTTTTTGCATTTTTTATTTGAAAGAGACAAATTGTGACGCAGTGGTCAGTTACGTAATTTCTTACGATTTCGCTGGCAACGGTGTAGTCGGGCAAAGGCTATAGAAGTGTTTATTATTAAATGTCTGTTCCAGATGAACAGACATTGGCGGTGAACCTCTAGCAGTGGTAAATATTTCCATATGTATTTTTCACAAACTGCGAAATATTCCAACATTGCTGCTTTTCTAAAGATGGACTACTGATCTGTAACGCATGAAATTTCGGGTCGGACCGGGACTCGAACTCGGGACTCCCTCTTTTCGCGAGTGGTCACCTCAACCACTTTTTTATTCCCCCTTTGTTTTGTAGGTAGATCGATTCTTTTCGGTCGTGTTGTTAGAGTTCGATCTGCGTTGTTCGTTGCGTTTTGACGTTTTTTTATTTTTTTTATTTATTTTTTAAATTATAGACAGCGTTGAGCCCTCTGACCGAGAGCGCTGAGCCACCATGCCCGGTACTACTCGGCTACCCGTGCACGTTCCCCGGCCACACTTAAACTTCCATGTCTTGCATTTATCGCTATCCCTCACGTGCTCACACACATTACAGTGTTATTTCTGCAAGAGGGAGAGACACAATTCTTCCAACGTAAGCCTGTCGATTGTTCATCTTTAGAAGAGTAGCAGATCTCGGAAAATTTCTCAATTTGCGAGAAATATATAGGAGTTATGAATATATTTAACCACTATGAAGATCACAAAAATTATTACTCTCCAGACACAGAAAGAACGGAAAGATCATGTTTTGTTCATACTACTTGCGCTTCAGGAACTTTAAGAATAGTATTTTAGAAAATGTAGAGGTTGCTAAATATTCTTTATAAATATAGAACGTTCTACAGAAATTGCGTGTCAGTATCGTAATGAAATAACACTTTACATCTCTACAATCGTAGTGTAGATCAGATGTGGCTTAGATTCAAAGAAATAATATCGATAACCATTGACAGATTCATACCAATCAAATTAACAATAGACGGGACTTACGCGCCATGATACACAAAACAGGTCACTGTTACAAAATTTAAACGCTCAAAACATCCTTAAGACTGCCAATCTTGTGCAGAAACTAGAAATTTGGCTCGAACTTCAAAGCGAGAAGCTTACAATAGTTATTACAGCGAAACCCTGTCACGTAATTTGGTAGAGAATGTAAACTATACTACGGTAAAACACAATCAATACTTTCACTACGCGATAGTGACGGTGAAGGTATTGATGACAGTTATGCTAAATTAGAATTGGTTAACACAGCCTTCCGTAATTCCTTCACGAAATACTCCAGAATTCTTATTAAAGGACAGCCATCAAGTATGCGTAATTATTATGAAAGTATAATGGAATATTAAAGCAACTTAAATCACTTAACAAAAGTAAGTCTCCCAGTTCCGATTGTATACCAATTAGAATCCTTTAGAGACGTTGTAATTTCACTGCATGAATTACACAATTTTTGTTACAACCTCTAATGTATGAAATAATAGTTCACAAAATATGTAACATACGTTTCGAGACCTTTTAAAATGAAGAGTGTCAACATATAAAATGAAAAATAGTACATAGTCAAATCGTTAAAATACGCGTCACAAAAATGGATCATCATATCTGATTAAAAAATAAGTATACAGCAGACTGACAGCACGTAAACATTTCGTTGGTGTATTGTTACAGATATCCACCAGGTGGCACTGGATCTCAAAACAGACCACATAGATACATTTATTATTACTGATGGATATTGTACTTCGGAATTGGAATTTTTAATATAGAGAGAGATAGTAAAGTGATTGGATATCAACAGTTTATTATGGTAGCGAGTCTGCATTTAAATATTTACATTCAGACGTTGAAGGTACGGCATCAAGTAACAATAGATTGCGATTAAACAGTATATCAATATTTTATATGAAGAGGAGCGAAAAACAGTTTGTAACTACTGTTTTTTGTTTTTTGTTTTTTTTTGGCATAATAAACTTTAGGATGTAATTACGTCACACAGAAATGGTCTGATTGTACAAGGATAGCTTTAAGTCTTCATTATTGTCTAATGGTAGACATAATATTTCTTCCATGAAGTATTAGATAAAGAAACCCTTTTTGTCATAAATGACACATTTCCCAGCATGGCTTAATAGATGTAAGATGCATGATGGCATTTGTTTTGATTAATAGCACCTATGTATGTATGAAGGAGCGAATAACGGCCCGTTTCGGCCAAAATATTGGTCTATCATACTGTTAGTCGGAACTGCGACTTTATTTTTCGAAATACTATCAGCAGCACTGACTGAAGCTGTTATATATTCAGGAATGCCAGAAAGGAGACATTTAAAGTTGTTTGTCGATTGCAAAAAACGGAACTAAAGATGGCAACGTAAATCCAGCGCTCTCAAAAAAAACAAAAAAAAAACAAAAAAAAAAAAACACACAATAACGTATAAGCTACTTAAGGAAGCGAACAAGTGATTACTTTCTGCGTATTTTGTATTGTGCTGGTCATGTTGAGACTCTGACATTTCCTAGTATATACTTGACATGTATTTTGTGTACCTAAAAACTAAGGACTATCTGTGGTGTCGCACAAGTACAAAGTGCGCGCCACCTACTTTCGCCGCGCGCCGCCATGCATGCACGGCGCGGCGTTCTTCCGACGACAGCCACGAGCGCCCTCTGCTGGAACGCCGCTCGTGGCCACCACTGAAGGACATCGGCGACTTCGGACTGAGATAGCAACGAGTTAGGACCTTCGTAATCAGATAGGCACCAGTGAAGACTTTGCTATTGTACAGGCACTAGTCAGGCCTCTAATAACTATGTATCAACATTCTGCAGTACTATGTAAAAGTTAAGTATTGTTACATTCTGTGCAATATATATCTTTCTAATTTACTCGAGTGTTTATAGTTTCTGGCTGCTCCCCTCCGTACCTGCACCAGCGTGTCGGTCTCATTCCACTCGGCCACCGACACCTACGACGAGGCTGGGACACAAAAGCGGCGACGAAGTCGGGACACAAAACTATCTTCATAGTAGAAAGTATGCAGGACTGTAGAATTTGTGGTAGCTATACAGTAGTCTTGTTAATTCGAGGTGAAATGGACCGGGATCGCACTGAAGTATCGAAATTTACGTGTAAAAAACAAGAAAATCGACCTCGGAAAGAATACACGAGTACAAAAAATCTGTTTTTAAACAAAGTTTTTAAATACTCATTTACATTGGCAGCCTAAAGATTTAAACGTGATTTCACTATTAACTTCGCGTTTATAATGGCGGTGTACCTCTTTCTGTGAAGATAGAATGTACCCCACTTGTTATTTTGTTTGCCGAAGGTTTACAAATGGTAGCTTATTGTCGAGTGGATACATATTTTGTTGTATTATGTGTACATTTTAGCTTAGCTTCTTTTGCTGAATGAAATCCTAGTCAAATCTAACACTGATGGCATAGAATTTTTTTATTATTCATAATATATGTCATATTAGGAGTATTGGAGGAGGTAGCGCAAAGCTTAGGTTGAGTGTTCGTATGTATGCATGTTATTTTATTATAGGCTCTAACTGTAGCCTGAGATGTAGTACAATGAGCGAGTTTAATTTAATGAGCAGCCCGAGGTTTACACTATCATGATACTCATGAAACTTTCAAACTCAATAACTTTAGCAGGGGCCTAATTGGGTGACTAATACAAGTTCCACTTAGTATGTAACCCAATTTCTATGTTGACGTAATGTTAAAAATCATAAATACTGATAAAACATTTGAACACCAATTTTTATAAATATTCAGATCGGTTTCCATAGGCATAACATGTAATGTAACTATAAAACTTTCTTGGTTGATCATTAATATGCCATAATAAAATAAGGAACAGGTGGAAGATACATGTAAACATGAAATCTACTGGTTAACATGATGGATGCGCAGCGATTTCCTTGGTAAATAATTCAAAGGACAGCATCGAAAAGTAGAATATATGCCTAAGGGCCAATTGCCACTCGGTGGAGACACCTTGCTTGCACTGAAAATATCGACAGCCACCAAAGAACTGGTCGGATTATAGGGAGTATGGTAGAGATAGCAACCTTTGTGGGCACACTTAAGTTACGCGATACCACATCCCCTCTAGGTGGTGAATCAGATTAATATACTTCACACTTGTGGAGTAATAATAACTGCAAGTTACGACCAGTCCTATTCTGCAGGAAGGAGGACATAGTAGGAAAGGGCCCTACCACCTCTTTCGTCCGCGGCACGGGCAGGCGACGAATCCACAGCCGGGTGCTGACCAGATAAATATAATAGAAAGGAAGCACTAACACAGAAAGAAGGGTCACGCAAAGTTCAAGAACAAACACACATCCAAATTACCCCACTCGTCGTGCAGTATCGACCAGGAAAAGGAAAAATGCACTGCCTATGTACACTTTTGGAAAATGAAAAGAGAACACTATAAATTCTTCGACCCAGTAGATGGAAATTTAATCCACATATTATTGAGAATGTACACAACACAGGATCACACGGACAGACTCATATCCACTTGAGTACAGTTACCAGAGCTTGAGCGATGTCGACGCTAGTTCCGTGAATAACGTCATTTTGCAGCAACGTTGCATTTATCCCAAGGAGACGATGGTAGGGGCGCCGAATGTAGTCTTGCGTAACGGCCTGACATGCAGTTTCTACCTGTTGCCTTAGCTGGGCCAGATTTCGTGCCAGAGGCACGTAGGACAAGGGAGGACAGGCAGTGCCATGGCCAGCGAGAAAGACAGGCCCCAGCACACACATCATGCCACGTCAGCGCGATCGCTAGCCGATTGGCCGGCCGCTGGGGCACTGCCCACTACGTCACAGCGGACAGCCACTGAGCTAGCGATCGCGCCAGCTCGGAACTAGGCCACGGCAGCGCCCGAGGCCTACGAGAAAGATAGGCCGCAGCACGCACGTCATATCACGTGAACAAGTGAGGCCTGTTCTGGCGCGATCGCTAGCAGTTTGGCCGGCCACTGGGGCACAGCCCACTGTCTCATAGCGGCTAGCCAATCCGCTAGCGATCGCGCCCCGTGCTGGCACAGGCCTCACTTGATCACGTGATATGATGTGCGCGCTGTGGCCTGTCTTTCTCGTAGGCCTCGGGCAGCATCGGTGTGACATCAATCCAGGCCGCTCTGCCGACTCACGAGGAGAGTTGACCTTGTGACGTCATGCACTCTGTACTGCCAAAACCACCTAGAAGACAAGGCCTTACAGCAGGCCGTGTCTACGTCACACTTAGAGGCCCCGGCCACCATCTCAGTGGCTGGCCGCTGGGACACGCCCACCGCCGTGCAGCCAGCGGCCAGTCAGATGGCGGCCTCGGCCTCTAAGTGTGACGTAGACACGGCCTGCTGTAAGGCCTTGTCTTCTAGGTGGTGTTGGTACTGCTGCCGCGGAGAAATAGAATGCAGCGTGTGGAGTGCAGCAATTTAGGAAAGACAGGGAACACATCTGGTGTGATGAATACAGTGAGGTCTACAATATCCTAATTTTAAAACACACTGTTTTAATTAAATAGTAAGATTAAAAACAACTTATATCGTCTCTATACCATGAGAACATTATAATGTAGGTATCATTTAATGCATCAAGCAATTGTCAACTTAGCATTAGAAGGAAGCGTATGGGTAAAAAATCGTAGAGGCAGACCGAGGGACGAATATAGTAAGCAGATTCAAAAGGATGTAGTTTGCCGAACGTATTCTCAGATGAAGAGACTTGCACAGGACAGGGTAGCGTGGAGAGCTGCTTCAAACCAGTCTGCAGACTGAAGACCACAACAACAACATTTAATGAGAGGACAGCACTGTTATAAAGTAAAGAGAATGGAACATAATACAATTTTCTCTAGAATTTAGATCAAAGCTGTAAGTTCAATTAAGTAGATATTTTCCAACCTTTTCCATAAAGTTTTTCTTCGGTTTGTTTTTTCAGTGTAAAGATACAATGTTTGAGATATTGTTAATGGAAGGTTGTGATCTGACAAGGTGTTTTGGTATTGGGACTTTGCTAATTTCATAATAATAGAGAATTGTTCACACACATACGTAGAGCCGAACATACACAATATCCGTGACTCAAGGCCATACAACGTCGGAAATGTGTTTGAGGAATACTCTTATAAAAATTTGTCAAGAATTGTTTATTTTTGTCCTTCAATAAATCGTCGCATTGTAAATTTAACAGTTCCATTTGAAACCTGGTAGGAAAATTGCGAACATCTACTGAAATACGTACCACAAAGAGTTGAAACATAGTAGACAGTATTTCCACATTTGCAAACCTGGATTCCAACTGATTACGAAGAGCTTCCAGAATTTGAGCGTTATTCTTCAGAGAGCGTAAGATCGGAAGCATGCACCTGTGACAGCTTCAGAAAATACGAATTGTTTCCAGCCTGCAGTTGATTCATTCACAGATTCAGTGCCATTTTGAAGGCTTTAATTCCATAGTACTTATCTGTTATGAGGAAGCCTTTTCCTTGGAATGAGGTATTTAATTCGGTTAAGTGGCCTCTTCAATCAGCAATGAATGCTAAGTCATATCCAGGCTGATTTTGACTAGTCATGGATAATGCTATTTTATTTATTTACTCAGAGAATCTATTTAGCACCTTAACCCTGCTTAACCAGCGCACATTATAAAATAAGGAAGATCACCATACCGACTACCACATTAATTTTCATATTTTTTACACATAAATCCTCTTGATCAAGTATGCTGTAGACAGAAGTGAGTTCTTGTGTTGCACGAGAAACAAGTTTCATATGTTCTTCCACCCGTGATATTAATCATTAACTCCTATCATTGACGAAGCCCCATCTGTTGTGCCAGAAATAAGCTGTTTCTAACTCCAGTCAACGTTTTCAACAACTTTTTCAACGCCTTTGAAACTGTCCAACCCAGTGGTAGTGCCCATGAGAGGATGAAATAAAAAAAAATCCCTACGTTATATCCAGCTCATTATCGACACCCCGAATGAAAACAGCTAACTGTGCAGTATCCGATATGTCAGTACTCTCATCGACAGCTAAAGTTTAATGTGTAAACATACTTGACGTAACATCCAGCTCTTCTTCCACATCTGTAGCCATGTCCTCAATACGTCGCAAAACAGTTTTCGGAGAAAAAATCAATTTTTCAAAGTCTTCTACCAAATGTGGATACATTTTTCAACGGCCATAACAATCACTTCTTTCCCAAAGTCACCATCAGTAAACGGTCTAACGTTCTTGGCTATATGTAGAGCTCTTCTGTACCTCCGACGGACTGACACTTCACAACTTTGACAGTCCTCAACTTTAGCACGTTCCTTTAATTCAGATATTAAGGTTTTTCGATCTTCTCCTTGTATTTCTTATACTCGTTTACATGGCACAGGGAATAATGACTGAGGCGCTCCAGTCACGGTCTGCACGGCCACTACGGTCGGGGGTTCGAATCCCCCCTCGGGCATGGATATTTGTGCCGTCCTTAGTTGTAAGTAGTTCATAAGTTTAGGGACTGATGACCCCGTAGTTAAGTCCCATAGACTCTACAAACATTTGAACATTTGGAATAATGACGCTGTAAACTACTTTTTTTTTTTTAAAATATACTTCGTACTTCTCTGTTACACTCTAATCACTGTGCACCTTCACCATATTGCACAAAAAGAAACAGATTTTCCCACACAGAAAGAATAACCGACTGCTCCATTTAGCTATGTACTTGTCACGTTACTGTTCTAAAGAGCGCTATTGCTGACTGAGCCCTTTAGCTCCGTACTCAGATCCCCCTGTACCTAGGCAACACTGCATACACAGCTCTCGCATGACGTCACACGAATTGACAGGCTTGCTCTTCCTGCTCACAAGTCACACCGCCTTAAGTTGTCTTCCTCTGGCGTAGGGCGTCGTTTTGTCAAGTCTCAGACATGCTCAGTGGGGGACAGATATGGGTAATTGTGCTGTTAAGGGTAGATCACGCACACCTGGAACAGCACGTTGGGTGTTAAATAGACTTCCGCATAATAGTTCGCGATCGGGAGCGCTCACTTTAGTTCGCAGCTCTGTCGCGAACTAGTCTGTTCTTTTAGTTCGTCCGCTCCAGTGACGGCTGAGCGGCGTGGTCTGCGCGTGCAGGTGGACGGGGAAGTTCCCCTACCTGGATGCATCATGCGCTTGCTGCTTGAGCCGTAAACGTAACACCCAGAAGATGGCCACTTGCAATAGTGGCCGAAACGTCGGTGAAGTATTTGATATTTTGACGATGCGGTCCAACACCCAGAAGAGTTTTATAAACAATGACAACGGCCGCGGAAGCCTTCGTTTACATTTAGTTCATAAGTAGTTTGTAAGCTTAAGGACTGATGACCCCGCAGTTAACTCCCTTAAGCTTTACAAACATTTCAACATTTTTGAATGATGCTTTCAGTATACCGAACACTGTTCATGTTCCCTCGACGATTAGCTGAGGAGAATGCCCAGTGTAGTATATGGCTCCCCACACAAAGATGCATGATCATAGCGTTATGTTAGGGTGTTTTCCGCTCACGCCTCAACATCGTTCAGCACGCCTTTAGTAGTATCGCGGCAGGCGGTTGTGGAAGGATGAATGGAGACGTGCCGTCTTCAGTGATGAGCGTCGCTTCCGCCTTGGTGCCAATGATGCTCGTACACGTATTGGGCGTCGTGCACGGGAGCGTGAAGAAGCGGAGTGCATGCGACAGAGGCAGATGGGAGCCATATTCTACACTGGCCGTTCTCCTTTGGTAATCGTCGAGGGAACATTGAACAGAATATGGTACACCCTAAACCATCATTCAATCCGTCTTGCAACCATTCATGTACCAACTAGGCGAAATGATTTTCCAACAGGACAATGCACGTCTATACATATCCCATTCACCAAACGTGCTATTCAAGGTGTACGTCAACTGCCCTGGCCAGAACGACCTGCAGATCTGTCTCCCCTTGAGCTTGTTTGGGACCGCATGAAACGCCATATTGCAAGGTACACACCGCCGGCACGAACTCTGGCCGAACTGAGGCACCAGTCGGAGAAAGCATGACAAGCCATTTTGCCAGACTATATTCGTCACCGCTATGATCGTTTGCATCGTAGAATTGCAGCTTGAATTGGTACAAAAGAAGGGTATGCACGGTACAAGATTTGACACTGTACACACTCTGGTGACCGTACTCATATGTATATTGTGGTAAATCAAAAATCTCCCTGAATAACTCCCATACTGCAGAAATTTAAATAAAAAGATAATGATTAGTTGTGGAACTACGCTAATCGGCTCCGCCCGGCTTTCACTTTGTGCGGCACAGCACGGTGCATGAAAAGGCGTTGCAGTCAAGTCCCACGTCTGCCCGGGTACGAGCTACCTGCATGTCTCCTCGCTTCTCTGGCGACGGACCAAGTCTCCACTTCGGTGGTTTCTCAACATCCACTTTCGCTCTCCAGCTACAGCTTCTCCTCGAATTCTGCATCTCCTCGGCTCTGCGACTGGTGGGTTGGTTTTGCAATGCCATCCTATAGATAATCGCGGTTTTTTACGACCACGCCTCTCAGACCCCGGTGGAAATTTTCTTTGGGCTGAGATGAGACTCGCGAACTGGCGTCTTTTCCACGTTTCAAGCGTCTTATTTTCGTCTTCTGTATTCCTTCTTGGTTCTAAAATATTCTTTGTGGCAGCTGCCTGTGTTAGGCCTGTCTGGTAAGCCGTTTATCAGGGTCTTTCAAATGTTCAAATGTCTGTAAATCTATCGATCCAAACTGCGTGGTCATCAGTCTATACCTTACAAACTACTTAAACAAAGATAAACTAACCTGCCCCATGCCAAAAGGAGGTCTTTAACCTCCGATGGCGAGCAACCTCGCTCCGCAGCGAGGCGCCTTACACCGCTCGGCTACTCCACCGCGCCATCAGGGTCTTTCTCCCTGACCAGAAACATCGTTTTGTTGGAACCACTTTATCTATACTGCAGGCCAGACTCTCTCCCACTCACCCACGTGTGCACTGCAGGGGTTTGCTTTTCTTCTTCCTGTCTGCAAGGGTCCACGGTTTATCCGTATTTATTTATTTTTTTTTTTTTTTTTTACGACTTCTCTGGTATCTGCAGATAAGGGCTTTCTGTACCCTGCGTCCGTTGTCGCTATTAATCTGGACGTCCCTAAAGTCAGGCTGGGACGGGAGAAAGAGGGGCGGCGGCCGGTGGCAAAGTGAAAGGGCGCCTCCTGGCCTCCTGCTGGCTCCGTTCGGCTCCACAGGCCACCGAGACGTTGGGCTGGAGGGCTCTAGGCTAGCGTGGCGTGCGTGAATGCTTCAACTGACAACTGCTCTGAACAGAAGTGTCCGAGACCGAAATATTACAATATATTGTGTTTTATATATACTCAAGAATGTGTGAATAAAATTTTCCTATTCTGGGTGAACGAGTTCACGGTGTCCTTTTTTCAAATTACAGGAGTGTATAAACACCGGCGGTCAGGGCAGGCAACTGACACGAGAGCAGCTATAAAGCAGAGAAAACCGCAGGCTAAACTTAGAACTCTATATTAAAGTTTCAATTAGACAACATCATATGTTAAAGCGGCACCTTAAAGTCCGACAACGGAATCCAGGTGCACACACACACATAACAACCAAAAATCATATCCAAAATGATGGACAAGGCGGAAACATCACACCAAATGTTCTGGTAGAAGCAGGTGGTCCGGTATCTTCAGTCGGTGACACAACTGGGCCGAGAGCTGGCCCGTTGCTGCAACACGCCGCGGTGGAGTAGCCGAGCGGTCTAAAGCGTTTCGCTGAGGAGCACGCAGTTGCTCGCTGTGGAGGTTCGAGTCCTCCCTGGGGCATGGGTGTGTGTTGTCCTTAGGTTAGTTTACCTAGGTTTAAGTAGTTTGTAAGCTACGGACTGATGACCACACAGTTTGGTCCGACAGATTTACAATCATTTGAACATTTTTGCTGCAACACCCATCGACGTCGAGACGGACAGGCGTAGCGGCCACAACAAACCTCAGCGGTCCGACGCGGTGTCCAGTCGATCCACGCACTGACGTCTTCGCTCTCTCTTTTTCGGGTCGACAACTAACTTCTACTTTACGCCTAAACAACGCCCTTGCGGCCGACCAAAGATCAGCTAGTGAAGAGCCTATATAGGGAGAGAATGGCAAACCGGCCCGTGGCCGCCATATTTTTACCAGACTGCGCGTGGGGTGTGCGCTTACATAGCGACCCAGGCAGAAATGCAGCTAGCCACTTGACGACTGAAATAAGCCATCATTTCTACCCATGACACTAAAGCACATCTTCTAGCTTACTAATCAGTACGTGGTTAAAGAAATGCCATTCATCAATGTTCATATAGGCCCAATACATTTGAAACCAATATTCCAGATTTCGAATTACGAACAGAGGCCGTAATGAGTAACGTAGAAGTAGATATCATCGGAGTAGTGCAGCAACTAAATTACTTAACAAGACCAAGTCTTCTGGTCCGGATTATATACCCATTAGATTTCTACCTAATTATGCTGAAGCTTTAGCTCCTTACTTAACAGCCATATACAACCGCTCTCTCATTGAAGTATCTGTACCCAAATATCGTAAAATTGCACAGGTCACACCTATTCTCAAGAAAGGTACTACGAGTAACCACCTAACTACAGGCCTATTTCATTGACGCCAATTTGCGGCAGGGTTTTGGAACATATCCTTTATTCAAATATTATGAATTATCTCGAACAGAACGATCTATTGACCCAAGGTCAACACTGATTTAGAAAATATCGTTCATGCAAAATACAACTACCTCTTTATTCACACGAAGTGATGGGTGCTATTGACAAAGGGTTCGAAATCGATTCCGTATTTCTTGATTTCCAGAAGGCTTTTGACACCGTACCTCACAAACGGCTTTTATTCAAATTGCGCGGTTATGGTATATCACCCAAAATTTGGATATGGGATTGTCTGTCAGAGATGACACAATTCGTAGTAGTCGATGGTAAGGCATCGTCTAAGACAGAGGTGATATCGTGCGTTCCATTGTTATTGGTCCTCTGCTGTTCCTTATTTACATAAACGATTTAGGGGAAAATCTAAGTCGATCTCTTAGGTTGTTTGCAGATGACGCCGTCATTTACCGTCTGGTAAAATCATCTGAAGATAAAACCAACTGCACAACGATCTGAATAAGATATCAGTATGGTGTAGAAATTGGCAGTTGATTCTAAATAATGAGAAGTATGAAGTCGTCCACATGACTAAGAAAAGAAATACGTTAAACTTTGTTTACAAGATAAATCAATCAAAAGTGAACACCTTAAACTCCACAAAATAGGTAGGAATTACTATTACTTCAGACTTAAATTGGAAAGAACATGTAGCCGGCCGCGGTGGCCGAGAGGACTGAGGCGCGTCAGTCACGGTCTGCACGGCCACTACGGTCGGGGGTTCGAATCCCCCCTCGGGCATGGATATTTGTGCCGTCCTTAGTATATGATAGTTGATAAGTAGTTTGTAAGTTTAGGGACTGATGACCCCGTTGTTAAGTCCGATAAGCTATACAAACAAAAGAACATGTAGATAATGTCGTGTGAAAGGCGAACCAGAGACTCCGTTTTATTGGCAGAACCCTTAAAACATGCAACAGAACTACAAAAGAAACTGCATACACTACGCTTGTCCGTCCATTTTTGGAGTATTGCTGCCAAGTGTGGGATCCTTATCAGGTGGGTTTGACGGAGGACATCGAAAAAGTCCAAAGAAGGGCAGCTCGTTTCGTATTGTCACGATACAGGGGAGACAGCGTTACGGAAATGATACATGATCTGTGGTGGGAATCATTACAACAACGGCGCTTATCGCTGTGGCGTGGGATACTTACGAAACTCCAATCGCCAACATTCTCCTCCGAATGCGAAAATATATTGTTGACTCCCACTTACATACTTAGAAATGACCATCAGAATAAAATACTAGAAATCAGAGCTCGAACAGAGAGATTCAGGTGTTCTTTCTTCCCGCGCGCTATTCGAGAATGGAATGGGAGATAAATAGTATAATAGTGGTTCGATGAACCCTCTGCCAGGTACTTAAATGTGATTTGCAGAGTATCCCATATAGATGTAGATTCTATGACTGTCGAATGTTAATCCCATATTTTACGATATACTGGTAATATCGACAGTTGGCATTTGATTTATAAGAAAGAGAAATACTCCATGTTATGTATCTGAAATAAAATAATGCTATTTCAGAATTTTCTGTTTCAATATCCATCGCCGAAATTAGTACAATATTATCGGTTTCCGTCCTGACATAATGCATTTGAAGTGTGCTGTCTATCTTATAAAATCTTCCTACACTGGGAAATACCAAAAACGTTATTCTGTAGATACGTTTAGGGACCGAGTATCACAGAAAATACCGATACTATCTCTAGCGAAACAGCAGAAACAGACTCAAAATAGGTAACTGAATATCTGTGATGAGTCAATAGTCCCGCCCCCCTCTCTTTCTCACGTCACATTCCGTAACCAATTATAGGATTGTGAATAGCCAATAATACACAGTCAAGGGTGAGGTGCCGTAACAATGTTAAAACTTACCCTGAAGCACGACATTTTAAAAACCAGAACCATGTACTAACAAAAAGGTAGCAAATACTGTTTAAAAAATTTACCGTTTATCGGTGTCAAACTCGCATCCTTCACATTATGAATTCAGTACGCAACCACTACACCACGCGGGAATTTCACAGGCATTAGTTCTATTACTGACTTTCGTCAATGACTTTCTTGCTTTATAAGACTCCTTTCGGTTTCCGCTTTCTCGGTTAATTTTCACTGTTCAATTTTTCCTTATTTTCTCATTCCTTGCGAACCCAAGCATCATACAACAATCTTTACATCAGTTTTAACAGCCAACAGAGGAAGAGGAAGAACGAGCCATTTCTATTGATAGCACTTAATGACTATGAATTACATTCAGTAAATCACTTCAAATCAACATATGATCTTAGAAATTGCCGCGAAGTTCTAAGGTTATCGTCGACGACCAACGAACAACATGTTAATAGAACCGACAAGACGGGCAAAAGTGGAGCAGTGCCTACCGTCACACAATCTGTATGTAACTGTGCAGTGAAATCGCTGTCAGAAGCTTTTAGGACACACCACAGTACAGAAGCGCACGCTGTAGCTATTCACTCACATGTAAAGCCCGCCAAATCTGGAGAAAACATGGCATCCTGGGCCAGGGGCGGCAAGCTTAAATTTGCCGCCCCTTCTTTCCCCCCCCCCCCCTCCCGCTCCGTAAGAATCGACTTTTTGATGCTAATTGGGTTACATATTTCTAAATAAATGTCACAATCTCACAACATGAACTTATTTTATTGACTGAATTAAGGTCAAAGGAAAACATAACAATTTTAATATATACAAAAATATTACAAGATTACTCATCGTAAAAAATTCAAAATTTCGCTTTTCGAGCTTTTTTGCTGCCAAACTGTTTTTTATATCATCATAGTTTAGAGAACAGCCCGTTTGTGCTCTATGGATATTATACTCAGATTTGTTAAGCAGTCGTGCTCCTCAAGTGTATTTAATTAGTTTCAGCTTGCTGAAACTTCTTTCTCCAGACGAAAAGATCCGGCCCTGTCCTGGGCTCTCAGCCAATCAGGAGCGGTCTCACGCAAGGCCACTCTCTCCCTATCAAAGATCTTGTAACAATAACTAGACTCCCTGACGGCGCTGCTGTCGCGGGATAATTTGAACCTTCGCCTGGCCGCCATGGTAGTGGCAAGCGTCACATAATTACCAGTGTTGTTAGCAGAAGAATCGTGTATTAAATAGCTACTGCCTGATAATTGATAGTGACGTCTGTACTGTTTGACTGATGAAGTGTACATGAAGCACGATGGTGAAGCGCTGCTCAGCATTTAAATACACAAATCAATTTAAGACAGGAATAGAAAGAATGAATACTGTCTTCCCATTTATATTTCTCAGGAATACATGTAGCCCTACTACTTGCGTTCAGAGAGAGTTACTGTTGCTTAACAGACTGTTAGTCAAGACAATATAGGATTGAATGAAATAAAAAACTGGCTTTACAATACTGGCGACTCTTGCAAAACAAGCTACTTTAGCCAGTACTGATGGACAGGAAGTTTAAAAAGTTTCATTTTATGACCGTTTAAATGAACTATTGGGGGCACGTAAGCAGTTGCCTCACTGCAGTTCGAATTTTTGTTTATGAACTTAATATTAGCAACGTTTAACACAGAATTTAAAGGTCATCTGCTTTACAGGTATAACAACTGAAAGGGGTTTGCAGAACTGTGTATATTTCCATATATGAATGACACATAGCCACACTGGATTCAATTAGTGAAGTTGTACCCGATGACAATAGTTGCTGACTTTTGAGCAGTTCAGGCTACTGTAAAAAATATTTGGATTACAGCATTAATAATGCTAATATTTTTGCTAGATACCCTAATACTAATGTTAGATGCATTAGTTAAGACAAAGTTATGGCATACTTCGTGTTCTTAAAAGAATTTGGTAGTGGCTGTCTCCTGTATTAAGAAGCTATTTGTCAGTTATATATCTGATGGCATACTATTTCACTTTCACAATAGATTTTTAACATTAGCCATTTCAGGTAGCCCTGTTTCATTTTTTGATGCTACGAAATATCTAAATATTGGAGAATACAGTACTAAAGCAAAGACGTAAAGTGAGAAACTCTTCCGAAATTAATCTTTGTATGAAGCTTTCACCATCGTAGAATATACAGAGAAAGTGCCAAAAAATCGTTTCTGACGATAAATTGCTTTCATATAATGCACTTAGAAAGCTAAAAAAACTGCATGTTATAGTTAGGTTTCCTTAGGAAGAGAAAACACTGTTGACCAATTTCTACACCGTATGTGTAATAAACGTACGAACTGAGAGTTGCTCTATACTTAAGGAGTCTAAAGCTGTTTTGTTGTTATACATTTCCATTAGACATAGTTTTCGCCATTTAACTAACATGAATACTCTCTCTAATCAAAAGAGTCTTACGCACATTTAAAGTTGGCGAGGAAGTTTGCCACCACAATGGCCGCCGAGACGCTCTTCAATTTTTCTGGTGTTAGCAGTCTGCCGCTTAGGGGATTGTGGGGGCTTGGTGCTATCAGCAACAACAGTAGATTCCATGCATCGTGTCTCCACAGCAGTGTTTCCACTATTTAAGTTCCAATCCTGGTATAAACCGTGCATATAATGGCGATAAATACTAAACTTTATCGTGATAAAAATAAAGGTATTATTAAAGTCGAAAAGAATGTTACATATTGACTGAAAAAACTATACGTTATACGACGTGTAAATTATGGCAGGTTTCCAATGTGATCGAAATCGGTTCGGCAGTTTCATGACGTTGACGTCTCCTGTAAGCATTGATTTATTATGTTGCATCGTATTACGTTCAGCATATCGACCATTAATAGTATTTCAACAAATGTGATAAATTTCAAACGTCTAAGAATAAATAGCTTTTACAAGGAGTCTTCAAGTGTCTCAGAATCTACAACACAAACATTGATGCCTAGCTGTTCGATATTTCGAGTTACATATTTAAAGTCAACAAATATTATGAATTTAACACTTTTTAACGTACTCTATATAGTTCTTGAGCATTGAAACTATTTCCTTAGCAAAGTCATAAAAATAGTTTGAGCGGATTAGTCGTGAAAGTGTAACAGACAGAAATTCTTTCGCGTGCATTGTCACCCTGTAGATGCAACGTGCCTTTATTCGTAGAACAGATTTCGAGTGGTACTTCGGTTCTTCGGCTCTCAAAGACGTAATTTGGAGGCAACGATAAATATGTCTGTGGTTGACAAGTCTGCGATAGCCATTCTAGGAGACGAATTAAACCAGTTGTTCAGTTGTGTAATTGGAAAGTGTTACCTGCATTTCCGTACCTGTTATGTATTTATATCCCGAGTTGAAAGTAAAATGTGGTTTGTACTCTCCGATTCCGAAACTACAATCCACTGCCAGAATGCTGCATTTAACTTGCGATTATTTGGAAAAATGGAAGTTTCGCGTTTGAATTCCAAGGCACCTAGCTTGCGTATCATTGAACAATGCAATTTCAAAGCTAACGTGCATTAAATAATTACAACAAATACTTTATTTTTTACAGTTTATTTTGTTTACGTTTTAAGGTCTTAAAGAGGACAAAATGTCTATAGGCCTGAAGACTGCCCATTAAAGGCACGTGTAGAGATGCCAGCAGACGATGTTGTTCTGAGTATTCTGTATGCACTTGCAACAGAAATTAAATTTAACCACACACACTGTAATTGTGACATATTCAGAAACAAACCACCAAATATTGGTTACAAGGAATATCAGTCTAAGCACACTCTCGGAAATCGTGATATATTCGAAACTAAGCAGCAAAATATTGGGGAGAAACATGAAGCAGCCTTTCCATACCCTCGCCGGCCGCGGTGGCCGAGGAGACTAAGGTGCTCCAGTCACGGTCTGCACGGCCACTACGGTCGGGGGTTCGAATCCCCCCTCGGGCATGGATATTTGTGCCGTCCTAGTTCGTAAGTATTTCATAAGTAGTTTGTAAGTTTAGGGACTGATGACCCCCGTAGTTAAGTCCCATTGACTATACAAACATTTGAACATTTTTTCCATACCCTCGGAAATCACGAGGTATTCGGAAATAAATAGCCAAATCTTTCTGAATAGCGAATGGTATAGGTCTAAATGACATTGATACTCATTTCACTTACTGTACCAGCAATTTTAACGTTTTCCTGATTTTTTCTCCAGCCATATTCTCGAAAATCGCAAGATAGTTGGAACAAAGTCAAATATTTGTGAGAAGGAAAAACATAAATGTCATAGCTGATCGTACCACTTGCAGCAGCAATTTCATTCTCCGTTCTTCAGTCCCACATAAAAATCATCAAATCGCTGTTATTAACTCCTGAGACAGCATATAAGAGTACTGGATAACATAATACTGTTATGTGAATAAGAAATTTCCACAAAGTGTTGTGGAAAAATAACTCCTACAATTTGTTACAAACGTTAAGATTAAAAAAAAAAATTGCGTCGGACGGGTTTCGTTCACAGAACCTCTTGCTAGGTAGTCCACCACTCTACCCTTTACGCTACAACAGGCAGATTTTGTTAGTTGAAACGTTTCAAATATTTGTATAGCTTATGGGACTTAACTACGGGGTCATCAGTCCCTAAACCTACAAACTACTTATGAACTAACTAATACTAAGGACGGCACAAATATCCATGCCCGAGGGGGGATTGGAACCCCCGACCGTAGTGGCCGTGCAGACCGTGACTGGAGCGCCTCAGTCCCCTCAGCCACCGCGGCCGGCCTTTGTTAGTTCCTTCGTATTTTGTATACTTGTTCGCACAAGTTTCTCTCTCAATGTTTATATGAATTACATTTAGTTATAACAAATTCATCCAGAGACGATTGTGTAATTTATCGTTAATTCGATGTTGCCCTGAAACGATTTACTGCGAGTTATAAAACCAAAACTGTGATATGTACGGCAAATCAAGATGGCGTCTCTGACATGGAAGGAACAAGTGAATTTCGTTTTCACGTCACTTTCCAAAGTCGTCGTTCATTGGCTAATGTAACAGCTATTTTCATTGGAGTGAAAGAAATTTTTTCTAGACATATATTTATCGTTGCCTCTAAAGCACGTCTTTGAGAGTCGAAGAGCCGAAGTACCACTCGAAAACGGTTCTACGAATAAACAGCAGAGATTTCCACCAACACCAGCACTCGCAGAGACCTGCCTCGGTACTGAGGAAATCTGCTCTGTTGCCTTCTCATTCACAAATCTGATATCGTAAAGAGGCATTGAACGCAAGGTGTTCCCTGGCCGGCTTCGCGTCTAGAGATCTCCGTCTCTCCGGCGGAGGGCCTCCGTGGGCGGACAGGGGAACGAAATTGCTGCCGTTGCGACCTTCGCCGGCTGCATAACAACCAGCAGCTTCCCTTTAGCGCGGGATCCTCCCCCCTCCTCTATCGAGTTCTCCAACTACCGCTGTGGGGCGGCCCTGCAGGTCTCTCGTAGCACGAGGCAGCACAAAGCGGCACCTGGATGTTGAACACAGCTCACAACAGGTCAATGGCGAGAGAAAAAAAAATCGCACTGACGTGTTTTACGGCCCACTCTAGATTTGTAGTTTTATAAGTTTGTGCAAACATTTTGGATCAAAAATAATAATGTAAATAATAAAAAATTAATTAATAAGAGTGTCTGAAACCCTTTCAGGAAAAACAAATTAGGGAGTGGCGGGTTTCGAACCTCCGACCTTTAGCGTCATAATCCAAAGCTTTACCCACTTTTTTTTTTTTTTTTTTTCCTCTATGTGTAGTTCTTGTCCTTCCGGACGCTGATCGTGTATGTTCGTTTTTAGTTCGACATGTTTTTGGCTCAGCTTTTTTATTACAGAGGGTGTTTAGTCCTCTGACCGGGCGCGCTGAGCCACGGCGACCGGCAACCCACTACGCTACGGCTATCAATCATAAATATGAGTCCTTTATTCTCATACTATTGATGGCCGTTGTTAACTGATGCTAATATGGCATTTGTAGACACTAGATTATCGTACGAAGAACTATGTGTTTTTGTTAATTCTTCAGTGCACCATTACTTTGAAATGACAACGTGTAAGTTACAATAAGAAAATCACCAAATACGCAACGCAAGATGCCAGAGAGAGTCCTGGGCGAGGAATGTCACGTGACATCTCCGAACGGCTGGTTTTCGTTAATTCAATGGAGGGTGTCAAATCTCCGTTATTTTTGCAAATACGCCTCAAACGATACGAGATATACCAATTAGGTTATTCAATTTTTGTGTCAGATGAACGGTTCGTTTGAAGTTACAATTATATTACAAACGGCTTTGTTTGGTATTACTACCGTATTTTTTGTCCGAAAAATTTGAAGAAGGGAGGTTCTGGTCTCTGGAGGCCAACAATCATGTCTGTAAAATTTGGTGCTGATCGGTTGAACTGTTCGTCTTAAAAACAGGGAACACGTTACGGACAGACAGACAGACATCCCAAAATCGCCGCTATTTTTTCAAATATCTTTGAAACGTTACGAGATATGAAAAAAAAAAAAAGAAAAAACCACAAGAGAGCAAAGTTGTAGAGAATTTTCTCTTCTACAAATTCGGTTATTCAACTTTCGTTTCAGATGAATAGTTAAGGCGTTATTTTCATTTAAATTTCGAGCTGTCAAGACTATCGCAAAGGCCCACTTTTAGTGTTACTACCGTAACCTAAAGTGGGACAAAAAATAGAGGGAGGGAAAGAGCGAGAGGGAAAGGACAGACAGAATCGCTGTAGTGGTCAGACGTAACTGTTGCGGTTTTAAAACCCTGCAATCATTTTCCATCTTTAAGCACCACATCCGCAATAAATAAGTAGATGTCTTTATATGTTCATGTTCAATAAAGATTATCTGGGCCAAAGGCCGTAATATTAATTTTACGAATAAAACTCCTGTCAAAATAGGAGGCAAACTTCTGCTGGCAATTAAAGGGCTCTACGTAGACTGTCAGGCAGCAGTTAGAGTAGATGGCTAATTAAGCTCATGGTTCAGGGTAGTTTCAGGGGTAAGACAAGGCTGTAACCTGTCACCACTGTTGTTCATACCACTCGTGGATCATATGTTGAAAACAGTAGACTGGCAGGGCGGGATTAAAATAGGTCAAAACGAAATAAGCAGTCTCGCATATGCGGATTTCTTATTTGTAATGGCCGATTTGATTGAAAGGTTGCAAACTAATTTTTCAGATCTCGATCAGAGGTGCAAGGATTAGGATATCAAGATCAGCATCTCCAAACGAAAGTAATGTCTGTGGGAAAGAGATTTAAACAGATTGAGTGCCAAATAGGAGGAACAAAGTTAGAATAAGTAGTTTCAAGTACGTGGATGTATTTTCTCACAGGATGGCAACATAGTGAAAGAACTGGAATCGATGTGCACCAAAGCTAATGCAGTGATTGCTCAGCTAAGATCTACTCTCTTCTGCAAGAAAGACGGAAGTACCAAGACTAAGTTAGCAGTGCACCGCTCTATCTTTCGACCAACGTTGTTAAATGGAAGTGAAAGTTGGGTGGATACAGGTTACCTTATTGATAAGGAAGAGGTTACGGATATGAAAGTAGCAAGAACGACTGCAGGTACTAATAGATGGGAACAATGGCAGGAGGGTGTCCATAATGAGGAAATCGAAGAAGAACTGGAAATGTACACCATAGATGAAGCAGTTAGAGCGAACAGACTGAGATGGTGGGGTCATGTTACACGCATGGGAGAAGCAATGTTACCTAAGAGACTCATGAGCTCGGTAGCCGAGGGTAAGAGGAGTCGAGGTAGACCAAGAAGAAAGTACTTAGATTCGGTGCAGAATGATTTTGAAGTAAAAGGCATAACATCAGACGAGGCATCAATGTTAGCAATGAATAAGGGATCATGGAGGAATTTTATTAGAGGTACTATGCTCCAGACTGAACGCTGAAAGGCATAATCAGTCTCTGATGATGATGATGGTAAAACTCCTTCAGCCTTTAACGTATCGAAACTTTTAACTCGACCATTTTCAGTAATCGAATATTATCATCTTCAGACCCCGAATGAGCACAGAACATTGGTACGTTTGCACGAAGCAAGTCAAGTTATCAGAATATCATCAAATTGCCTTCCGTAAAGGTTTTCTTTGACTGGCAATAGCATTACATCTAACTGTGGAAAACAATGTTTTACAGACCATCTATGAGGATGATAAAATGTACATGCATAACATGCAAGCCTAAAAACTAAAAAAATTAAATTAAAAAAAAAATGTATGCATTGATAATGGCATGTCACTTCCCAAAATCTAGATGTGCAAAATAAAGCAGTTTCTTACAAATAACGACTGACTGCTGTAAAAACACCCATTTGTATATCAGAATTTATTTCTGAGAACATTATGGATAACACCGATCTTAGGAGTAATTATTAATTCAAGTAACAAGACAAACTATATCGCAATTTCATTTATTTGACTGGTTACCGGTTTCGGTCACTTACGACCATCATCAGACCACGACTGTAATGATACATAATACATTATTAAACGAATAACTTATTTCTAAAATGAGTATTTAAAATAAGCATAAAATATATCCGTAATATTGGCCACCGGTTGTTTTCAACTGGAGATGCCTAAAGGCAGCTTAATTGATTGCTGTAGAAAAATACTGTTAGTCTAATTGAAATGTTGGCCAGTCGGGTATAAGTTCTAACGGAAGTAATATAATAATGGATTTCAATATGTAACAAACCAAGTCATTATATAGAATGGTTAATCAGGTCGAAAAACGTAAAAAGGATTTAAAAGTACATTATATAAACTCATATAAAAGACATATGTAGCTTATGTAAGCATAGAAAACCATGTTATGGATTTGTTATGATTTGAAAAACAGAAATCGATGGTACTATTTACCATTATCAGATTATAAATTAAAATAGTATTGTCATTATATCAGAACTAAAATAAACACAAGTTTTGCTTCTATGTATGAATTTATTACATCTGTAATAAAATCCTTTTCTGATAAAGTGTTTGCTTCTCAGGGCCCTTGCCTTAAAACTAAGAGCGAGAAAAAATAAAATATATGCCAAAGTTATAAGTTTTGTGTCCCAACTTCGTCGCCGCTTTTGTGTCCCAGCTTCGTCGTCGGTGTCGGTGGCCGAGTGGAACAAGACCGACACAGGAACAAAGACAGCACGCTGGTGCAGGTACGGAGGGGAGCAGCCAGAAACTATAAACACTCGAGTAAATTAGAAAGATATATATTTCGCACAGAATGTAACAATACTTAACTTTTACATAGTACTGCAGAATGTTGATACATAGTTGTTAGAGGCCTGCCTAGTGCCTGTACAATAGCAAAGTCTTCACTGGTGCCTATCTGATTACGAAGATCCTAACTGGTTGCTATCTCAGTCCGAAGTGACCAGTCCTTCAGTGGTGGCCACGAGCGGAGTTGTCGCAGAGGGCGCTCGTGGCTGTCGTCGTGAGAACGCCGCGCCGTGCGTGCCTGGCGGCGCGCGGCGAAAGTAGGTGGCGCGCACTTTGTACTTGTGCGACACCACAATAAGATACATCAGTAATATAAACTAACTAGCTTAATTCCCGCTGCTCCCGCATTGACTGGATGGACTGTATTGGTTGTTTTTACTTCTAAATATACTTAAATTTTCATAGATTTAGCTTTAAAAATAGTTTCCTAATACAACTTGCCCCCCCCCCCCCCCTACCCCAATGCACCTTTGATGGCAGAATTCAAACCATCCCGAAACACATTTTGTTTTAAAATTCTAACCATGGTTCAAAATCCAAATTTTCGCATTTCTAGTATCAAAATAGTCTTAGTAGCACCCTTGAAAGATTTTATCTTATTTAACCCACTTAATGGTTCAATTACCAAAAATATCGAAACACATGTTTTTAAAATTCCAATAAAAAAATCTAAATCCGAAGTTTTGTACTTCTTGCTACAAAATTGACTGAATAGCAACGTATTTTCAAATAACCATTTATCTCCTATTTCACTCCCTTAGGGATGGGCATATCGAAAAATCGCTGATGCCTACAGTGTAAGATAAACGTCTACAAATTTCTATCGTCTGTAGAGTCACTTTTCTTATGCTTTAGCATCTTTCTTGGTATTTTTACTTTTCAAACAGCAATATGCACTTATTTTTCTTTATTCTCACGCTTTTTGCAGGAAAAACACCGAAGAATGTGCTCAAAAATCAAATGTTCAAATGTTTGTTAAGCTTATGGGACTTAACTACGGGGTCATCAGTCCCTAAACTTACAACTACTTATCAACTACCTTATACTAAGGACAACACAAATATCCATGCCCGAGGGGGGATTCGAACCCCCGACCGTAGTGGCCGTGCAGACCGTGACTGGAGCGCCTCAGTCCCCTCGGCCACCGCGGCCGGCGAAGAATGTGCACCACGTTTCGCTGCATATAACCTCTTTGCTATTACAGTCATCGCTGGTCTTCAGTCCGAATTTTATATAAGCTGCCGATTTTCAACCACTATATCTTCCAACCTCATACAGCGGATCTGATATGGTGTACAACGAGATACTTTTTTCTGCAACAACACAGAAAGATCGTTAATCTCCATTGTGTAGTTTTTGTTGCAAAGCAAAATATTTACACCCACACGTGGAATTTTATATACATCTGTAACTTTCAACTCCCATATCTTCCACCCCCTTATCGTTATCAACCCTCTACCACCATAGTGCACAATGGGAGACTAGTACCTACATACAAACACTATTCGTTTGCGATGCGTAGGTTTGGCTGCAGAGTGAAATATAGGCATAAATACCTCAATTTATATATATATATATATATATATATATATATATATATATATATATATATATATATATATATATATATATATATCTCAAGATTTGGTTAAACCATATGACAGATCTGATGTCATTAACTAAAATGTCCTTGTGTCAAACTGATAAATACAATTGGACTACGATCGATAGAATATTGAAACTATCTCTACAATCAGAAGCGATCCAAACTGAAATTAATACTCTGTAACAAAGAGCCATAGCTAACAACTTTAAAGCAATCCTATTTGATATACCACAAATTACGGCAGAACAATGATAATACTACAGTTTCAAAAAGGAGATACGCAAAAATTACATAGAAGGGGCTTCTTTCAGATGAGATAATAGAGTGTTTAAAAATTCAAATCTAACTATAGATATGGTGGGGATTAGTAAAGTTTGGTGGGAGGATGAACAGGATTTCTGGTCTGTTGAGTACAGGGTTACAAATGCAAAATCAGTTGGTGGTAATGAAGGAGTATGTCTGTAAATGAATAAGTAAATAGGAATAAGGGTAAGTTACTATGAACAGCATAGTGAACGCATTATTGTAGATTCTGACCGTAACTTATTGGTTATGAACTGTAGGCTGAAACTGAAGAAACTGCAGAAAGTTAGGAATATAAGGCGATGGGACCTGGAGAAATTGAACATGTAGTTAAGAGATTTAGAGGGGTCATTTGGCAAGGTTTGTCTGAAACGGGGGAAAGTAATGCAATATAAGAAGAATGGGTAGCTCTGAGAGATAGAATAGTGACGGCCACTGAAGATTTTATCGGCAGAAGGACAAGATCTAATAGAAATCGTTGGATAACACAGAAGACACTGAACTTAATTGATGAAATGAGGAAATATAAAAATGTAAGTGAAGCAGGCAAAAGGGAGAACAGACATCTGAAAAATGAGGTCGGCAGGAAGTGAAGACTGGCTAAGCAAGAGTGGCTTGAGGAGAAATGCAGAACCGTGGAGAATGTATAACTAGGGGAAGTTAAATACCGCCTACAGGAAAATAAAAGAGACCCTTGGAGACAATAAGGGCAGCGGTATGAATATCAAGAACTCAGATAGAAAGCCAGTAGGAAAAAAAGACGGAAAAGCTGAAAGATGGAGGGAATATATAGGACTGTATGAAGGAAATAAACTTGAAGGCGGTATTCTAGAAGTGGAAGACGAAGTAGAGGAAGTTGGTAGGAGATACGATACTGCGAGAAGAATTTGACCGAACACTAAAAGATTTGAGTAGATACAAGGCCGTTGGAGTAGATAATGTTAAATCTGAACTGCTATTATCGTTAGAAGAGCCAGCCAAGAAATTGTTCCACCTGGTGGGCAAGATGCATGAGGCAAGGGAAATACTCTGACTTCAAGAAGAATATAGTGATTCCAATTTGTAAGAAAGCAAGTGCAGACAAATGTGAAAATTAGAGAAAGTTTAGTAAGTAATTAATGCAAAATGTTAGTATGAATTATTTACAGACGAATGGAAAAACTGGTGGAATCCGACCTTGGGGAAAATCAATTACGATTTTGAAGCAATGTAGGAACACGCGAAGAACTACTCATTTTATGTCTTATCTTAGAAGATAGGCTAAGGAAAGGCAAATCTACGTTTTTAGCATTTGTGCATCTTGAGAAAGCTTTTGACATTGTTGACTGAAATACACTTCTACAGATTCTGAAGATGGCAAGGGTAAAATATAGGAAGCGAAGAGCTATATTCAACTTGTACAAAAACCAGACAGCATTCGTCGGGCATGAAGGGATTGCAGTGGTCGGGAAGTGAGTAAGACAGGGTTGTAGCCTTTCCCCAATGTTGTTCAATATGTACATTGAGAAAGCTGTGAAGGAATGTAACGAGAAATTTGGAGAGGGATTTAAAGTCCTTTGCTAATGACATAGTAATTTTGTCAGAGACAGCAGAGGACCTGAAAGAGCAATTACACAGAATGGACTGTGTCTTGAAACGAAGGTATAAGATGAACATTAACAAGAGTAAACAAAAGGTAATGGAATGTAGTGTCAGAAAATCATGTCATGCTGAAGGAATTAGATTAGGTAATGAGGCAATATAAGTAGTGAATGAGTTTCTTTAAGTAGCAAGATAATGCATATACAATGCAGAGTGGCTATGGGAAGAAAAGCGTTTCTGAAGAAGCGAAATTTTGTGACATCCAATATTAGTTTAAAGGCTTTCTGAAAGCGATTGTAAAGAGTGTATTACTGTATGGGAGTGAAACTTGGACAATAAAGAGCTCAGACAAAACTTTATAGAGGGTTTCGAAATTTGGTACTTCTGACGTATGATGAAAATAAGGTGGGTAGACCACGTAACTAATGAGGTGTTAAACAGAATTGGGCAGAAAAGGATATTCTGGCATATCCTGACTAAGAGAAGGGATAGGTTGGTGGGACACATTCTGAGACATCGAGGAATCGTCAACTTAGCATTAGAAGGAAGTGAGTGGGGTAAAAATCGTATAGGGAATGCGAGGGTCGAATTCAGTAAGCAGATTCAAAAGGATGTAGGTTGCCGTAGGTATTCTCAGATGAAGAGGCTTGCACAGGACAGGGTAGCGTGGAGAGCTGCATCAAACCAGTCTGCGGACTGGAGGCCACAACAACTACAACTATATTGTTTACAACACATAACCAACTTCAGGCTAAATTTAAATATACAATTGGTGAGTATGATAGGTACCAAGAATCTGGTGTCTACAAGACACAATGTAAAGATTGTGGTGAACAATATATAGGACTAACCGGCCGTAGCTTCCTAACACGGTTAAAAGATCATGTCATTGTTATTACTCGCACGAAATCAATTTTTGCTCAACATCTCGATAGGTGCACTCATTCAGCTGGGCTCCTGACGACAATTAATTGTGTCTCGATATCTCATGGTCTGTTCTGCCTGATGGGGGAATACAGTATTGTGGCTGCGAGCATTACGAATTAAGAGGCTGTGGTAATAGGAAAGAGGCAGTGTGGCGAATGGAGATTTGAATGTGGCGGGAGACGTGCAGGGAAGAGTCCTCTGCAGTTGGGTTGGTCACAGTGTCCTCAGTGGCGGAGTGGTCAACGCGTCTGCCTAGTAAGCAGGAGATCCCGGGTTGGAATCCCGGCCGGGCACAAATTTTCATTCGCCGCACATTGGTGTTACATCTAAACATAGTACAGTGAAGCCATAAGTGATCGCAAATTGCGGTTTATTTCATTAAAAATGAACGCTGTAATGTCGTCATAAATATTTAATGGTTTTCTATGTTTCCACGTGCTACATATGTCTCTTATATACCTTGTATAATATAAATCCTTTTACATTTTTCGACCTGATTAACCATCCTATATAATGGTTTCGTTTGTTCCATATTGAAATCCATTGTTATATTACTTCCGTTAGAACATACACCCGATTGGTCAACATTTAAACTGGTGGAGCTTACAGTATTTAAAAGATGACTGCACCTACTCCTACAGCAGTCAACATTAAATCTTTAGGCAGCTCCAGCTGATAACAACCAGTGGCCAACATTAAGGGTATATTTTATACATATTTTAGAAATAATTTATCCCTCTAACAATATATTATGACAGTTGTGGTCTGATGATGGTCACGTAAATGTCTGAAACCGGTTACCAGCGAAATAAAAGAAATTGCGATCTAGACTGTCTTGTTACTTTCATTAATATGAGAATTTGTGTCCTGTCAGAGGTCTGCAGATAGAATATTAGATTATCGAAATTGGTGGGATTAAAATCTCAGTAACGATAACGGCTCGAGGTGGCTTATTCATAAAAAAAGAAAGTAGATTTGTTCGTATTATGAAACTACATCGAGAGATGAACGTCTGTAACATAGTAACCAAATACTCATGCCAGTGTGAAAACGACTACTTTTTCACCTGTTAAAATTCCAACTATCAGATTTATCATTTTTCCAGCCAATTACAGCAAATGGAGTATTGTGTTTTGCTGCCTCAATATTGCCCACCGTAACTACGTAAATTTGTCGCTGCAGGATTTGGTGCCTACACTGACCCCTCGAATATCCATGAATGATCTAACACGGTTGTGCAGTGGTTTTCAGAGTGGACTCTCATTCGGGAGAACGGCGGTTCAAAGTTTCCGTCATTTTCCTAAATCTCCCCTACCAAATTCCGCAATGGTCCTTTTTGAAAGTGTGCAGTTGATTTCCTTTTCCATCCTTAGGAGAAAAAAACTTGTGCTCCACCTCCATTGATAATGTTGTCGACGAGACGTTATCCATAAATCATGGGATTCATGTCAAGAGATCTGGGTGGCTAAATCACTCCCTTGTGCAGGATGTTCTTCAGACCCATGGCGAATCCCTGTGGCCTAGTTTAATACGACATTGAAATCTGTAAAAAACCGTCTTTGTTCGAGGACATAAACTTCATCAGTGGTTGCAAACTGTCTTCGAGTTCAGTTGGAGCAAAGGGTCCACTACGTTCCATGTACTGTAAATCAGTTCACAGCATTATGGATTTACCAACACTTTGCACGGTGCCTTGTTGAAAACTTCACTCTTGAGATTCGTCAGAACAGCACTCTAAGCAAATCATGGTAAGGGCTAACTGAAATCGGGATTCATTTGACAAAGCCACAGTCATTTTCTTTACTGGAAAGATATCTCTTGCCGTTGCCACCAATTTTCACCTTTATTTCTCTTGTCTGAAACTCTCTACAAACAAAACTAACTAAACAATAAATAAAATATTAATTCATCCATTCAACGGCAGTGATACCTAATAATTTCCTAAGTAATAATTTGTAGCCTAAATCCAAGCAGTTTCTGTTGTATGGTCCCTATGGTCCACACACAATTAATTTTCTTTAATATTTAGGCCACAAACTACAAAGAAGCGTTCAAACGCTACGCACTTGTCGAATCGACTGCTTCACGTGTATATTTGGTTTTTTAATTTTTTTTTTATTTTTTATTTTTTTTTAATAATATGGTAACGACAGTTTACAAATCACCGCAAAGACGTGGCGACGAGCTGCGACAGGCACATACAAAAGACACACACGTACAACCCTTTCAGCTATCGGCCATGGCCTTCTTCAGAAAATAGAACACTCACGCAATCACACAGGCACACAACACACTCTTACAACCGTCACCTCCGGCCTCCGGAATTCGAAGTGCGGCAGCCGGAGGCGATGGTTGAATTGACTGTGTTGTGTGCCTGTGTGATTGCGTGTGTGTTCTATTTTCTGAAGAAGGCCATAGCCGATAGCTGAAAGTGTTGTACGTGTGTGTCTTTTGTATGTGCCTGTCGCAGCTCGTCGCCACGTCTTTGCGGTGATTTGTAAACTGTCGTTACCATATTATTAAAAATAAAATAAATAAATAAATAAATAAACCCAAGTAGACACGTGAAGCAGACGATTCGACAAGTGCGTAGCGTTTGAACGCTTCTTTGTAGTTCGACGTCTATCGCAAGGAGCGCTGCAGCTGGAAACGGCTTTTTTTGCGTGTTGCACGTCTCGTATAGAAAGGGCTTAAGAAAACATGAAGTAGAAACATATTACAGAAACTTAAATTAACATCGTGCATTACAATAATATTGTGCTGCAACACATACTTGACGACTGCCTTCTACAAATGCTTCATTACCGCATCAGACTTCCTCGCGCTACCTCACGCAACTGGCAACTATGTAACTGCTCTCTCGCAGTCAGAGCGCTTAGTCCACAATCGAAGTTCCAAAGATTACTTTACAATATACATCAGTTCACAAAATTCACTACATAAATTACTCACGTACAATGCAGAATGACGAATGGTATTAATAATAATTGATAATATAACTTTATAAGTATTGTGAACACTATTGTGGCTTAAATATTATAGAAAATTAATTATGTCTGGACCATAGGGACTTACAACAGAAATTGCTTAGATTTACGCTAGATATTATTACTTAGGAAATTGTTATTAGGTATCATTGCCGTTGAATTGATGAATTAATATTTTATTTATTGTTTAGTTAATTTTGTTTGTAGAGAGTTTCAGACAAGAGAAACGAAATTGAGAATTGGTTGCAACGGCCAGAGGTATCTTTCCAGTAGACTTGCTCATAATAGTTCGGTGATAGTTCTGCCGCGAACTAGTTCGTCCTTGTAGTTCATTCGTTTAGTTCGTCTTTTCCCAGTGACGGCTGAGCGGCGTGGTCTACGCATGCAGGTGGAGGGAGAAGTTCCCCCACCTAACTGCTTCATCCGCTTGCTGCTTGAACCGCTAACGATATCACTCAAACCAAAAGAAACAGTTTGCGGATAATTTCTCCCGTTTGCGACCTATCGCGCATCTTTTAGTTCTCGACCTCGACATATATTTTAGTTCGCGACCTATCGCGCACATTTTAGTTCGCGAGCTATCGCCCATATTATAGTTCGCGACCGGTAGCTCTCCTTTTAGTTCGCAGCTCGGCTGCGAAGTAGGTTTTTTTTTTTTTTAGTTCGTCCACTCGTTTTGGCTTTTGCTACCGCTACTAAAACTACAGCTGAGCTGCATCTCAGAGTATATAATGCAGAGTATTATAGAGTATAGTTATCTGGAAAAAGTAGCGAATCGCTGTCTTTTACTGGAAATTTTTGTTAGTTAACATCTGTTACGATAAGTATTACTGTTATTTACGGTAGATGTTGCAACATACGATTGAATAAATATTGCATGTGCCGCAGGACAATATTTGTTTAGTCAAAGGTTTTTCGTGTTTTACAGTACTTGAGGAATGTTCTTTGCGGAGAATTAAGCACTTGTTTATTGCAGTTGAAGCGTAATTTATTGGATGCTGGTGAAAGATACGAAATTATGTTATGACAGTAATTTTTGGCAACGGTAAGTGCTAGATAACAAAATTTTTCGTGACGTGTTAAGAGTATAATTTCTGTTTTGACCTGTTGTCTGCAGTAAAAAGACGGTGTGTTGGATTTTTAAAGATATAGTATTGTGGGTTATTAAGCGGCAGAGGTGTAACTCATAAAGCGGATTATTCTATTGTGCATCGGAATTTGTATGTTTGGTCAGTCCTGCTGGGAGCTGACTTTGTAGGTTAGACAGAGCAGTCGTACCGTTTCAGTCCTGCGGTAGAATTTTAGGCAACAAAACACTCCTGTGCTATATTTTAGCAGTGGCTGACTCTGATCTATGGTTCCCATCTTTGGTTTTCCGCGAGTTACAGTTGATTAAGTAGCCCACTTACCCTCCCAGAGTGCGTGATCAGATTTAGGCGGAAGAGATTAGCATAAAACAGAGTCCTGGAACCAGTAAAAGCAATCAGCGATATCGGCAGTATCCAGCTTTGCATGAGAGTCACGTAGGCAACAACTGGGTGAAATCAAGATTAATAACTTTTTAAGGTTTGATTCCATTATATGGAATGATGTGCTCCACGGTCACAAAATAATTATTACAAATATTAAATGAAGCTTCATTTAACAATTGTAATAATATCCTTTTAGTTCGAGTAGACACCAATACCTGGAGAGGCTATAACTTTAATTTGAACTGTATTGATTTCTTTTGGTGTAAAAATTGGTAGTGGTGCCATAATGATTGATTTTTTTTCCAACTTTAAAACATAGTCGGAGGAGAGAGTAGTCAGGAGTCACCCGTATGCAACATCCTTGCCGCGGTGGAGTAGCCGAGCGGTCTAAGGCGCCTCGCTGCGGAGCGCGCGGTTGTTCGCCGTCGGAGGTTCGAGTCCTCCCTGGGGCATGGGGGTGTGTGTGTGTGTTGCCCTTAGGTTAGTTTACCTTAGTTTAAGTACATTGTAAGCTACGGACTGATGGCCACGCAGTTTGGTCCGATAGATTTACAAACATTTGAACATTTTGCAACATCCTATATTTGAAATGATTAAAAAGAAATAAAGAGACTTTGGCTGAAACTAATATCAAAGAAAAAGACCATTATTTCAATATTTTCTCTCAAAAAAGAGGGTATTTTCTGATTAAGTTCGTAACTGAGTGGTAACTTTCAGAGGAATAACAATATCTTTGGCCGAAACCCGAACCTATTTTACCACATTTGGTATTTGGAAATTAAGTCAAGCATACATCTGATTTATGAGTGAATTATATTTTCTCAAAATGAAATAAATATTAGGATTTTCACGAGAAAAGAAACAAAAGGTAAATGTCCAAAACCAAAAGACATTTATTGAATTGAACGTCGATGGTACTTAGATAACTAGAATCTAGACTATGTAGGCAGAATTCTGGAAGACATAACGTAAAAGATGAGATTGGAAAGTGTTTTCAAAATATTTGAAATCTAAAGGATCGTATTGGGTAAACTCAAATCGTAAGAAGTTTTATTTGATTTTACTTATGTAGTAAGAAAGTCAGGATATCTAACATTGAACTGTCATCGTGTGATAAAGTAGCATAAATACTGAAATTTTACCTACGACATTTATTCAGATAAAAGCGTCGTAGTCACTTAATATTGTTATTTGCCGTATTACTTCTAGTGTGAATAGTATCTAACCTCGGAAATAATAGTCTAAAGTAAGGTCTTTCACGGACGGACGGCAATCTCAATGAAAAAAAGTAAATACGAGTTAGCAAAATTAATGTACATATGGCTGCGTTCGCTTATTAGTCAATTGAAAAGGATTTCGAATACTTTATTTTTAATGTTTTCAAATTTAGCTAAAAGACGTTCATCCTATTCAACAGTTGTTGGAAAAGAAATTTTTCTGAATAATTTGTGTCAGATGCTTGTCCATACCTCATCTTCTTGTAATGTACTGTCGCACCTTTAGACTTCGTGTTAAGGCGACGTTTCATGGTCCAAGTGTACATTTGGCTGTGTATTTAAGTGGTGACTTAATCATTCGCTAGAGAAACATAGAAGAGTCAAATGCCCTACCGCCTCAATCTCACACCCTAAATGTTTGAACTTTTAGTATGATTTTTGTGAAAGTTCCTCTTACCACTACACAAAAATATGCCATTAAATGATCCGTTCCTAGACTGGGCTACGCCATGTACCAAAGATATATCTGAGATGGGGTGGCTCGGTGCTTCAGCGATACAGATAGCCTGACTGTAAGTGCAACATCTAAAGAGGGGTATCTCAGATAGCCTGACTGTAAGTGCAACATCTAAAGAGGGGTATCTCTGGAGATACCACACAAAAATGTTGCTCCCGTAGGACAGCAGCCTGTTCAATACTTCTACAGGCAACAGTCTGTAGAATTGACTCAACTGGTCGTGTAACATCAACTATCGTGGCTTTGCCATACAGTTAGTGTGAACTGCTGAAATGAAATAGAAACTATATTTGTTATTTTTCCCGAGGGTGTGCAGCTCAACTGTTATATTAACGAGACATATTTATTGGACCCAGGTTTTAAACTCTATGGCACATCCAAGGGCATATAAAGACCTTGATCATATATTTTTGTTTATGAACTGTAGACTGAAATTTAAGAAACTGCAGAAAAGCGTATAAATTGAAGGAACCTATCTTCATAGTTTCAGAGGGAGCTTTAGGCAACACTTGACGAAAACTAGGGGACAACATAGTAGAAGGCGAATGAGATGCTTTCAGAGACAAAACATTGAAGACAGCAAGGAGCAAGTAGGTAGAAACACAAGACCTAGACAATCCTTTAAAATAAAATTGGAGTAAAAGAAGCAGGTAAAATGGAGTAATGACGACTAAAGCATGACACTAACAGAAAGTGCAATGTGACTAAACGGTATTGGCTAGACGAAAAATGCAAGTCTGTTAATGAATGTATAACTAGAGGAAATATAGATACTGCCTCCAGGAAATAGAAGTGACATTTAGAGAGAAGAGAAGCATCTGCATGAATATAAAGAATTCAGATGGAAAATCAGAACAGCAAAGAGGGGAAAGCTGGAAGGAATATATTAAGGTGCACTACAAAAGAAATCAACTTCGAGGCAATATTGTAGAAAAGGAAGAGGAAGTAGGAAAAAATGATATAGGAGATTTTATTATGAGAGGAGAATTTGACAGAGCACTAAAAAACCTAACGAGACCTCTGGAGTAGACGAAATTGCCTCATACCTACTGAAGTCTCTGGGACAGCTAGCCGTAGCAGAACAATTTCACCTTATGTGCAAACTGCATGCAACATTCATTTGGATTTAGGTGAACTGTACGAACTCGTGTTAAGATTAAGAAAAGGCAAACCTACATTTTTAGGTTATGTTATCTTGGTCAAAGCTATTGCCAATGTTGACTGGAATACACTCTTTGAAATTCTCACGTGCGAAGGGATAAAATATAGGGAACAAAAGATTGGTTACATTTTATACGGAACTCACACTTCAGTTGTGCGAGCCGAAGAGCATGAAAGATTAGCAATGGTTGGAAAAGGAGTGAGACAGGATGTACTATTTCCTAAATATTGTTGTATCTGTACAATGTATAAGCTGTGAAGGAAAGCAAGGACATGTTTGGAATGGCAATTAAAGTTCAGGGAGAGGAAATATAGGCTTTTCTGTTTGCCGATGACGTTGTGTCCGACACAGCAAAGCTCCAAGAACAGCGACTGAACGGAATGGACAGTATACTGAAAGGAGAGTTTAAGAAGTACGTGAACAAGAAAAAAAAGACAAGTGTAATGGAATGTAAGAACATCAGGTGATGCTGAAGGAATTATATTGTACTAGCTGCGTTGCCAGGATATTTATTTATTTATTCATGCCTTGAGTAAGTACTTCTCCTAGCCCTTCCCTCTCCGTCCATCTCCCTTTTTCTAAAAACATGCAATATTTATCGGAGAATAAATAAGAGATAAAGCTGTCTCGCATAATGTACAAAATTATACGTGCAGTATCCAAACAAAGAAACATAGTAATAAAAATAAAAATGACGTATAAAATGCGTACGGTCTCACATTTATTGAGTTATATGTTGTACAACTACATAATTTCTCAGGTATGTATTCATTTGTATAAGTGCTGTACGTCTGTAAAATCTGTTGTGAATACAATTAGTAGTAAAGAAGTAATAGATTAAAACTTGGTGCGTGATGGGGCGATATTCCATAAACGTTACTGTTTATGTGAACGTATCGTATCTCATGATATACGTGTAGTACTGTGATACAATTTCGAATGTACATTCAGCTGTATGTGTGAATACGGTCTGTAAAATTTCCTGCGGCTATAGTTTGTAGTGTAGAAATTACAAATTGTAACGTCATGTCGAATGGTGTAGTTTTATTCCATAAACAGCGGAAAAGTAGTAAGCGAGAAACTTTTTTCCTTTCATCATTTTGCTACGGTTGTCCATGAGAAAACGTTTAATAAAGGTTTTGAAATTATGTTTCATGTTTGTTGCAAGTCGCTCAAGTACTCTCATTCCCATACAGAGTATTTATAAAGTGTCGCCGCATTATTGGCAGTTTCTTGCGATTCAAATTGTTCATGACGTCATATATTCTGAACCATGTGTCGTATGTGATTCTTAACCCTGCAGCAATTGTTACCCAACGGTAAGGAATGTGTCCCAAATTTGGTTGAAATCGGCCCTGTGGTTTAAGAGAAAATGAGCAGCATTGTCGCTAAATGCAGCAGTTTTTCGTGCATTTCATTGTTTATGACGTCATATATCGTGAACTATGTATCGTACGTGATTCTTACACCTACGGCGACCGTCCTCGTAGATTGAAGCCTACGTGTACAAAATTTGAAAAAGATTGGTTCAAAACTGTAGATTTGTATACAATACGTACACACACACACAAACATACGTCCACTCTGCTTCATATATTAGAAGATGAGTAAATGAGAAAATAAACGAGGTATGTGAGTATTTTTTTACTTGGACAGTAAAGTATCTTACGATGGTTGATGTTCAGAGGATATAGAATGCATAAAATGAGATTTTTTAACACGGAACATTAAGTGATAGAAAGTCTTTTCTGAAGGCATTGCTGTGGAGTGTATACTTGTACGGAAGCGAAAAGTGGACGATAAATAGTTCATACAAAAATAGGATAGTAGCTTTTGAAATTTGGTGATGCGAAAGAATGTTGAATATTAGATGGTTAGTTCGCCTAACTAATAAGGATATATTCAACAAAACTGGTGCAGAAAATTTAGTTCTGTCATACTTTGAGTAAAACAAGGGATAGATTGTTAGGACCACCATAGACATATATTACTAGACTGGCAATGCCGTATACAGTATCACTGGTCTCACTGAAGCATCGCCGCCATACTATAAACGTGTAAACAGTTTTCTGCCTAATTAATAAAAGCAGTCGTAAAATGCGGATGAACCCACGTTAACTACGCTGTGTTTAGAGATTTGACATAAAGATAGTTTCATGTGTTGGATATAACTGGATAACACGTATCTTTATTCTGTTGAGTGTTCTTACAAAAACTACTGTCTACTTGGATATATACAGTAATGAGTCCCGTTAATTTGCTGTTTCTGATCATCTCTTACCAGTCTCGGTCAACTGCGGGATTTTCTTTCAATAGCATGACCGTTAAAATGTGCTATTTGTCGTGGATAACAGGTATCTTTATTCTTGTCAGTGATTTTCCGATAACTACAAGCTTCTCTAACTGTATGTAACGGTAAAATTTTACTTACCATCCCGGTGGCCTCGTATCATTATGTTGGCAACATCAACAAAACGGTAGAAGCCCTAACCAAGGTGTTGATATTCTTAGTAATCCATACAGTGTGGGTTGATTAGCGTTTCGTACAGATGATAAAGTAAATAAATAAATGTTGTTCGTGCTCTATGGTACACAGATTTTTGTATATGTCCTGGTTCACTCCTCCTGAAACGAAGATTTCATGACAAAACATTTGCATCGTCAAGTGAATGTCTAGTGACAACGTCACAGGCTCACACAGCGTTCACGCATTTAACTTATACGCAGGTATGAAGGAAATCAGGGTTTACAATGTTTTAGCTTATTGTTATTATCATGAAGCTTCATATTACGTTGTTAGCCCACTTTAGGTTACGGTAGTAACACTAAAAGTGGGCCTTTGCGATCGTCTTTTGACAGCTAGAAGTTTAAATGAAAATAACGGCTTAACCATTCATCTGACACGACAATTGAATAACAGAATTTGTAGAGGAGAAAATTCCCTACAACTTTGCTCTCTTAAGATATATATTTTTTACATATCTCGTATCGTTTCAGAGATATTTGCAAAAATAACGACGATTTTGGGATGTCTGTCTGTCTGTCCGTAACGTGTTCCCTGCTTTTAAGACGAACCGTTCAACTGATCAGCACGAAATTTTACAGACATAATTGTAGGCCGCCAGAGATCAGAAACTCCATTTTTCAAATTTTTCGAACAAAAAAATATGGTAGTTATACAAAAAAGGTGTTTGTAATATAATTGTAATTGCAAACGAACTGTTCATCTGACACGAAAATTGAATAACCTAATTAGTAGGGGAAAATTCTCTACAACTTCGCTCTATTATGTTTTTTTCATATCTTGCATCGTTGCGGAGATATTTGCAAAAATAACGGCGATTTGACGATGTCTGGCTGCAACGTGTTCCCATTTTTTAGGTCGAACCGTTCAACGGATGGGCACCAAATTTTACAGACATAATTTTTGGCTACCAGAGACCAGAACTTCGATTTTGAAATATTTCGGACAAGAAATACGTTAGTAATACAAAAAAAATCTGTTTGTAATGTAATTTTAATTGCAAATAAACCCTTCATCTGAAGCGAAAATTGAATAAATTAATTTGTAGAGGAGAAAAATCTCTACAACTTTGTTCCATATGTTTTTTTTTTTCATATCTCGTATCGTTTGAGATATATTTGCAAAAATAAGAGTTTTGACACCCTCCATTGAATTAACGAAAACCAGCCGTTCGCAGATGTCACGTGACATTCGTCGCCCAGAACTCTCTCTGGCATACACCATCTTGCGTTGAGTATTTGATGATTTTCTTATTGTAACTTACACGTTGTCATTTGAAAGCAATGGCGCACTGAATAATTAACAAAAAGACGTCGTTCTTCGTACGATAAATGTTAATCTAGTGTCTACAAATGCCATATTAGCATTAGTTAACACCGGCCATCAATAGTATGAGATTAATGAACGCAACTCTTAATTGTTGGCCGTAGTGTAGTGAACAAGGCATTGGACTGTGACGCTGAAGGTAAGTGGTTCGGAACCCCCCACTACTTAATTTTTTTCCTTTAAGGGTTTCAGACACTCTTATTAATTAATTTTTTATTATTTAGATTGTTATTTCGGTCCAAAATGTTTGCAAAAACTTATAAAACTACAAATCTAAAGTGGGCAGTAAAACACGTCAGTGCGATTTTTTCTATTATACAGGAAACGCTAGAGTAAAGTCTTCAAAAAAGTCAAGCTCTTTCACCATCTTGTAAGGTACTCCTCCTTTATCTCTACAGAAAGATTAGATTAGAATAGATTAAAACGATATTTCGTAATGATGTGGAACGTGTCAGTTTAGTAAATGTTGTCTATATTTGTCAATATTTCAAAGTTCTTTTTCCTTTTTTTATTTAATTAATTAATTTATTTATTTTTTAAGTTTTATATAAAAATTCATCTACATTGTAGAAGGAGTTGCCATTCAGAAATTCCTCTAATTTCTTTTTAAATTTTAGTTGGCTATCTGTCAGACTTCTGATGCTACTTGGTAAGTAACTGAAGACTTTTGAGGCATCAAAATTCACTACTTCCTGTGCCAAAGTTAGATTTAGCCTTGATTACTGAATATCACCCTTTCCCCTAGTAGCTATACACACTACTATTACTTTTAAATTGGTTCGGATTGTTAATAACAAATTCAGTGAGTCAATGTATATATTGTGAAGCTATAGTGAAGATCCCCAGATCCCTAAATAAACGTCTGCAGGATGCTCTTGGCTGGGCTCCAGCGATTATTCTGATTACTCGCTTTTGTGAAATGAATAGTTTTTTACTCAATGTTGAATTGCCCAAGAATATGATCCCACATGAAAGCAATAATGAAAATAAGCGTATTAAGCTAATTTACTGAGATGTATATCACCAAATTTTCAATGACTCTGATAGCATAAATAGCTGAACTCAAACGTTTCAGGAGATCTTCATTATGTTTCTTTCAATTCAATCCCTCGTCAATGCACACACCTCAAAATTTTGAATATTGTACCTTAGCTACAGATTTATGTTCAAAGTCTAAATTTATTAATGATGTCATGCCATTTATTGTATCAAACTATATACACTGGGTTTTATCACAGTTTAATGAGTCCATTTGTAATAACTTTCTGAATCGTATCATTTACAATTTCATTAGTTAATTCCTGTTTCTCAGGTGATGATAGCTACACTTCTATCATCAGCAAAAAGAACTAGCTTAGCATCTTCGTGAATATAGAATGGCAAGTATTTAATATACAGGGTGTTACAAAAAGGTATTGCCAAAGTTTGAGGAAACATTCCTCACACACAACGAAAGAAAATATGTTATGAGGAGATGTGTCCAGAAACGCTTAATTCCGGCCGCGGTGGCCGAGGGGACTGAGGCGCGTCAGTCACCATCTGCACGGCCACTACATCGGGGGTACGAATCCCACTCGGGCATGGATGTTTGTGCCGTCCTTAGTGTTAGGTATTTCATAAGTAGTTTGTACGTTTAGGGACTGATGACCCCGTAGTTAAGTCCCATAAGCTATACAAACATTTGAAAATTTGAATTTGAAACGCTTAATTTACGTGCTAGAGCTCATTTTAGTATTTCTTCATGATGATGCTTCATTCCAACGTCATCAAATTGTAGATTTTCACAATCAACATGTGTAGGCTGACGAGAATCCGCACGCAATTGTGCAATCACGTCATCAACACAGATTTTCTGTGAACGTTTGGGCAGGAATTGTTGATGTCTTGATTGGGCCTCATGTTCTTCCACCTACCCTCACTGGAGCACGTTATCATGATTTCATACGGGATACTCTGCCTGTGCTGCTAGAACATGTGCCTTTACAAGTACGACACAACATGTGGTTCATACGCGATGGAGCTCCTGCACATTTCAGTCGACGTGTTCGTACGCTTCTCAACAACAGATTCGGTGACCGATAGACTGGTACGAGCGGGCCAATTCCATGGCCTCCACGCTCTCCTGACATCAACCCGCCTGACTTTCATTTATGGGGGTACTTGAAAGCTCTTGTCTACGCAATCCCGGTACCAAATGTAGAGACTCTTCGTGCTCGTATTGTGGACGGCTGTGAAACAATACGCGAATCTCCAAGGCTGCATCAGCGCATCAGGGATTCCATGCGACGGTGGGTGGATGCATGTATCCTCGCTAACGGAGGACATTTTTAACATTTCCTGTAACAAAATGTTTGAAGTCACGCTGGTACGTTCTGTTGCTGTGTGTCTCCATTCCATGATTAATGTGATTTGAAGAGAAGTAATAAAATGAGCTCTAACATGGAAAGTAAGCGTTTCCGGACACATGTCCACATAACATATTTCCTTTCTTTGTGTGTGAGGAATATATCCTGAAAGTTTGGCCGTAACTTTTTGTAACACCTTGTATATTAAGAACAGCAAAGGATATAGTGTACCAAACGTTTAAAACAACTTTTGTTGGCAGAAAATAGGGTTGAATAAATTTTTGTATATGTTTTACTTTCTCTAATTGAGTGTTATATCGAGAGAGACGGTCATGTAAACCTGCGTTTTTTCGAAAATGTATTTGATTTATGTATCCGTAATTGGTAATTGTTGACCCCTAACACGTATAATAAAACCCGTAGCTGCATCCCGCCAGTCTTCGGACTGAAGACAGCAATAACGTGGGCAGTGTGCAGACTGCGTGCCGACCTCAGCGCTCTTGTGTTTTGTAAGATACCTGCTATGGGAAGGTAAATATTTCATATTCAGGTGTACCAAGAATTTGAGACCAGTGTCAAGCTAGTCAGGCATGGGTCAGTTATCTATGGTTGTAGTCTTATTTTTCGATGGCAGTACTATCGATATTGGAGACGGTGATAGTATTGTTGACGTTGTGATCAGTGTTGCCAATTTGGTGTTTTTAACACCAGATCTGGTGTTTTTTGAAGTTCTTCTGGTGCCAGAAATTCTCAATTAGCGCCATAGCGAAATACTGGTGCTATTTCAAAAAATCCAGTGCCAAATCTGGTGCTTAACGGAATTTTTCATTAAATTGTCTCCTACGACTAATAAGTAAATCCTGAAATTTATTTAATAATTTTAATAGAGGTACACAAGCGTAGTACAGCCTTACACGTGTCTAGGTCAACACTCGAGCAGGGGAAGTCCCTGAAATTGTCATTCTCGTGCATAAGTAAGCGCAGCATGCGGCGCTCAGTGCAAGCGCACTTGTTCAAAGAGTCCTTTTCTTCCCAGGTAATTTTCCAGTTAAGAATGTCTCTTTTCACCTTTGGAATGCCTAAAGCCAGTAGACCCATCTATTGTTGAAATAACACAGCTGTTTGTGCAGGACCCAGGTGTTATTACAGCGGTTTAAAATGTTCAAAATGTTCTAATGTTTGTAAATCTATCGGACTAAACTGCATGGTCATCAGTCCGTAGCTTACAAACTACTTAAACTAAGGTAAACTAACCTAAGGACAACACACACACACACACACACACACACACACACACACACACACATGCCCCAAGGAGGACTCGAACCTCCGACGGCGAGCAACCGCGCGGTGCGCAACGAGGCGCCATAGGCCGCTCGGCTACTCCACCGCGGCGGTATACAATGAATGGAAAAAAATTGCATCTCATTAAACGAGTTGAAATACAAGACACACTACAATTTTGATCAGAAGTGGCATCTTATAGCGATGCAGGTGGAGAAAACCCCTTTGCAAACTTTGTAAACATAGCTATTTGTGTACTTTCGCTCCCACACTCTACTGCAGACTTATTGTTCAGCCAAGTTCAGTTTGTAAAAATGTAGCATAGAAATCGAATGAGTGTTCAAACATTGCATTTCATTTAATGTGTGCGATTTGGTCTAAAACAAAGGGAAATGCTGTCAACTATTAATTTCCGAAGGATATATAGTGACCAAAATTGTATGCAGAGCTACAGCCCTACTTCGCCTTCCTGCTCTAAAAATGTAGTAGCTGCAGCTCGCTCCTCAAGTGAAGAAGATTTTTAACAAAAGAAATGTAAGTAATAAAAATCCGCATATGTTGGTATTTTTCTTGTGTTTCGAATCGTAGAGTTCAGCTGGTGCTTTTCTGGTGTTTTAAAGTGTAGGGTTTAGTGCTTTTTCATTTCACAATTTGGCAACACAGGTTGTGATTATTGAGAGTGCAGACTTTGCTAGGCGCGCGGATGAGATTGCAGAAGCGTGGGGACCGTGGTTGTGTGCAGTTGTCGTTCCGGCGGGATTGCCGAGGAGATGATATTTTGAGACTTGAAATCTGTTTGTTTAAGATATGGAGACGAAAAGGAATTGATGACGTTGGAGAAGCGATCTTTTGAAGTTTTTATAAGGTAAAGTTTTTCTTGAAATACTTCGCATGTTTCTATTGCACAGCTTCGCATTGTTAGGTTGAACTGATGGAAACAGTAACGCTCGGGAAAGACCTTGCTGTTAGCTTGTGTTCTCACGATTCATGCTAGGGACCCCTTTCTGTGTTAGGAAAACTATTTATTGTAATAGTTTAGTTTTCAGATTGCGTGTTTTATGAAATAGGAATTTCATGGGTAGTGTTCTTGAAATATGTTATTGTTGTAACATTGTTTGTGTAAATCGAGTTTAATTTATTATCAGTAAAGAAATAATTTTGTAGGCAAATTAAATATCTGAGTTATATTTATCTCTGAAAGATTTTAAAATAATAAACATGACATTGTTAGTAATTTTCATGAAGTTACATCAGCCAGAAAATAAACCAGATACTTCACTTTTAATAATTAGTTCGAGTTTCTTAAACAGATTACTAGTTTATCCCTCCTCACATTTTTATTAAAAGTGCCATAGATGTTTTCTGTAGTTAGTTTTCCAGTAGTTAGTACAGCAGGAAGCAGTTTGGTGTTGCGCAGATTTATGCAGTAAGTGAAGGTGAGAAAGAATCAGTTTTTGTCAAGCTTACAGTTCAGTATGATTTACAGATTTCAGGGTAGGACAATTCATACAGTGTTCAGGTTAACAAGTGTTTGCAGTGAGTCAGATTGCATTGCTAAATATTGTGTTCGTTACATTCCGTTAAAGATTGTTAGTTCAGTCAGAAACAAGTTTGTAGGGCCAGAATTATTAACGCAGTGACTTTTATTATCAGTAATTTTCAGACAGTTAACTTTGTTACGACATTTTCATACAGAAACAATTAGCAGTTTAGTCTCATTATAATAAACATTACGCAGATAGGTTTTGCAATACCTTTACATTCACATATAATACAGTTAAATATACGCAGTCAGATTAACATAACGTTGTACAAAGGCATTCAGCTAGAAATGGCATCATACCATTAAAATTAATATTCACTTCAACCAGAAATCTGTAGCTAAGGTAGAATATTCAAATTTTTAGGTTTATGCTTTGATGAGGGACTGAATTTGAAGAAATACATTGAAGATCTGCTGAAACGTTTGAGCTGAGCTACTTATGCTGTTAGGGTGATTGCAAACTTTGGTGATGTACAACTCAGTAAACTAGAATACTATGCCTATTTTCATTCTCTGCTTTCTTATTGCATCATATTCTGGGGTAATTCATCATTTAGTAAGAAAGTATTCATTGCCCAAAAGCGGGTCATCAGAATAATTGCTGGAGCCCACCTAAGATGATCCTGCAGACATTTATTTCAGGATGTAGGAATCTTCACAATAGCTTCACTATATATTCATTTATGAAATTTGTTATTAACAATCCAACTAAATTCAAATGTAATAGCAGTGTGCATAGCTACAACACTAGGAGAAACGGCGACCTACACTATTCAAGGTTAAATTTAGCTCTGTCACAGAAAGGGGTTAATTATTCTGCCACAAAAGTCTTTGGTCACTTAACAAGTAGTATGAAAATTCAGACAGTTAGACAACTAGCATTTAAAAATAAATTAAGAGAATTTCTGAATGGCAATTCCTTCTACACTTTAGATGAATTTCTAGAAAATAAAAAATAAAATAAAAAAATAAAAAATAAAAATAAAATATTCAAATATTGAGTGTCATGTAATATTATGTACTAGCTGAAAACCCGGCGTTGCCCGGGTATTTATTTATTCGAACCTTGAGTTAGTACTTTTCCTATCCTGTCTCTCTCTCTGTCCATCGCCTTTTTTCTAAAAACACGTTATATTTATCAGAGAATATATAAGAAATCACTAGTAAAATTGCACCAATTTTGAAGTATCCAGTCACGAAATTCAACAATAATGATTGTAATAATACCACAGATGGATCACTATATGTAATGCGCGAAACGTCAAATCGATTTTTTAAAGAGATGTATTAAAAGAAATTTCTTTTTTACTGCTTTATTTATTTATTCTTATATTTTCTTATTCGTATGCTTATCTTTACAGAGAAATAGCTAAAGACATTCTAGCACGCATAGACCAAAGATATGGTCTGTGGCATCGCGTTTCGCTGTACGTAACCTCCTTGCTATAGAGTCGCAAACGTCATCGCTGGCCTTCAGTACGATTTTTTTAATAATTTGACGACTTTCAACCACCATATCTTCCACCCTTTTATAGCTGTCGGCATGGAACTGCTATGGTGTACAACGGGAGATTTGTCAATTACACACACACCTTTCGTTTGCGTTTTGTAGTTTTCGCTGCAGAGCGAAATATTAAAACACACACACACACACACACACACACACACACACACACACACACACACACACACACACACGTAGGATATTATATACACCGATAACTTTCCATTCCAATATACTCCACCATTTTATCCTTATCAACCCTCAAGCAACAATGCAACCAATAACACTATTTTCAACGAGTAAATATAATTTTCAAATAATCATTATTGTTCCGCATTATATTCTTCAAATTACTAAATATCTATCAGAGCGCTATAAAACCGTGCCCAAACATTAGTAACTGTACAAATATTTAAGTCTCTGCGTACACCGAACAGACATTCACATTAATATATATATATATATATATATATATATATATATATATATAGCCATCCCATCGCCATAAAACCGTGCCTAAAGCCTTCCCGGGTAGACATTAGTAACTGTACAAATTTTTAGCTCTTTACATCTTGTGGTTCAGATGTGATAAACGTACACCGAACAGACGTTCACATTTATAGATATAGATAGACACATTTCATTTAACTGACACGTTCCACATCATTATGAAGTGTCGTATTCATGATCTATTAATCTAATCTAATCTAATCTAATATAACAAATACATTGTTGATAAATCGGAAGCATTGAATTAAAATTAATGGTGCAGCCGGGAATCGAACCCGGACCTCCATGCTTACTAGGCAGACGTCTTAACCGATTTTTTTTTTTTTTTTTTTTTTTTTTTTTTTTGCTCTCTTGGTAGTTCTGCTCATTGCGGACGCTGATCGTATTTGTTCGGTAATGTTCAAAGTGTTCTTGGCTCGGCTTTTTTATTCTAGAGGGCATTGAGCCCCCTGACCGGGTGCGCGGAGCCACGGCACCCGGCAGTCGGTCCGTTAGACTACCACACCACTAAGGCGCCTTGGAATAGTCTATGTACGATTTCCCTCCATATCACAAATTTTAATTCAGCTTCTGTGTTCCAAAGATAATTGCCACTACTGCCAAGGCTCTCCATGCTTCAGATTTATCAAAAAATGTTGAAATGTTTGTTAAGCTTATGGGACTTAACTACGGGGTCATCAGTCCCTAAACTTACAAACTACTTATGAACTAGCTACAACTACGGACGGCACAAATATCCATCTCCGAGGGGGGATTCGAACCCCCGACCGTAGTGGCCGTGCAGACCGTGAGTGAAGCGCCTCAGTCTCCTCGGCCACCGCGGCCGGCTTTAGATTTATCAACAATGTCTTTGACATATTTGAGACGTAAATCCGTCTCTGGAATTGTTTATTTCTATTAATTGATATTTATATCACCCTAACAGGATTGTTCCACCATGTCCATTTCCGAGGTGCTATTCCGCTGCATGGAGAGCCTTGGCAGTAGTGGCAATTATCTTTGGAACACAGAAGCTGAATTAAAGTTTGTGATATGGACGGAAATCGTACATAGACTATTCCAAGGCGTATGAATCGTTAGTGGTGTGGTAGTCTAACGGTTAAGACGTGTGCCTAGTAAGCATGGAGGTCCGGGTTCGATTCACGGTCTCACCACAAATTTTAATTCAATGCTTCAGATTTATCAACAATGTGTTTGACATATTTTAGACGAAAATCCGTCTCTGGAATTGTTTATTTATATTAATTGATATCTAATCTAACAAGTTCAAACACACAGCAGTCGGAAATTTTGTAAGAGAGAAGGAGAAGCGAGAAACTTTCAGTGTTCCGCAGTTGCGTGAGTAAACGGCTGTAATTGCTGGCCACGAGGCCCCGCTGTGAGCCGTTGTCCGCATGCGCTGGGCTGCAGGGCGGGCGTCGCATGGCGTCCCGTTAGCGGTGGTGCTGCTTTCATCGGCAGCTCATTAGGCGCGCTGAGTAATCGCCCATTGTGTGACGCCGCAGATGAATGGCTCTGCTGCCGGCTCCATTATCTGCCGCTCAGCCGGGCGTCAAGCTAAACGCTCCCCCTGGACCTACGTCACCTCTGACGCTGCGCAGTCAAGTGCCGAAGCTATCGAGTGTTAGGAAGGAACTTTCCGTTCAAAATTGCTGAGCCCGGATTCAATATACGATGTCTTCTTCTTCGTTCCCCCTCTCCTCCTCCTCCTCCTCCTCCTCGTCGTTCTCCAGTAACCCTCTTCAGGGGCGCCGACTCTGTGGGTGCTCCGGTGCTGGTGCACCCCCCACGAAATTTTTGGGGGTGCTCAGCTTGGCGATGTGGCGGCTAATGAGGCTTGCTCCCTCCCCCCTGCTATACGCTGTTCTGTCCCACTGCAGGCTGTTACCTCGTATGTGACAAGGAAAGCCGTGATTTTGTGGCTGATAACAAGTTACGCGCCCTAAAATCTTCAGTACGTCCATGGCGTACTTCCTTCCGCCATCGACGAGCTGAGGAAGTCGCCCTCACTCGCCTTAGAATTGGACACTGCCCGCTAACGGATGGCTTTCTTTTGCGTCAGTGAGGAACCGCCGGAGTGTAACAGATGTTGGACACAATTGTCGATACGACATATTTTCACAGAATGCCCTTTATTCGCTGGTATGAGGACAACTTTGTCTCTCACAGGACCTGAAATCTATTTTAGGGTACGATGAGGCGTCCGTGGATTGTATCCTAAGATTTTGTACAACATCTGGACTTCTTCCCAAAATATTGGGTGTACGATTTAAATGTGTGACAGTGTGGCTCGGTCACTCTTTAAGTAGTTACCGGGCCCCATACATCTATCAAACTTTTATCCCTTTGATGCAGTCCTTTCCTTTAAACCGTCTTTTAAATTTTTAATGTGGAATCGAAGTTAAATGTCCATACGACTGGACCCATTTTTCTTCTAATCTCTTTACGTTAGCATACGGGCGCTGATGACCTCGCTGTTGAGCGCCCTAAAACGCCAGACATCATCATCAGCAGCACTAGGGATGGCGGTTATCGCTGAAACAACCGTTTTCGGTTACACCGGTTTTTTTCGTCACCAGTTAACCGCACTGTCAAAAATGCTCAAGATAACCGGTTTTTTAAATAACTGGTTTTCGGTTTTTTATTATATTTATTTCCAGCAAAGTTCGACCGAAACTTAATTGGCAGCCGAAACCGAAACCGTAATCGAATTTTCGGTTCTTCTTGTTTCGGCTGAAAACGCAACTTAGGAAATTTAGTTAAAATTTAGGTAAATTTACGTTATACGACAAATCACTAGTCTTTCTATATTTTGCAAGATCTCCTCCCAATACTACGCCTTCTAGAGGGTGTTAGAGGGTGTGTAAGCGTAGCCAGGAGTTCGTAGAAGACGATATACGAAACATACAGATTTACTGGCCTAGTATTTCCATCCGGCAGTTGCGAATACTGAGCCAACTACTCCTTAAGTTGGACTTGTGAGCTAGCGTATATGAATATCTAGTTATATACACAATATATATGTTACAGTCAGTAAATGAACTTCAGTCAGTGCTGCAGAAGTATTTTGAAAAATAAAGTCACAGTTCCGACTAACAGTATGATCGCTGTCAGTGTAAATTTACGCAAATTGAACTAGAAAAGCCGTATACCACATGCCCACAGAATGTTCAAATGGGTGTGAGTTCGTATGAGACCTAACTGCTTAGGTCATCGGTCCCTAGACTTACAAACTACTTAATCTAACTTAAACTAACTTACGCTAAGGACAACATACACACCCATGACCGAGGGAGGAAGGAGGATTCGAACCTCCGACTGGAGCAGCCGCGCAGTCCGTGACATGGAGCCTCAGACCGCACGGCTACCTCTCGAGACACCACATGATTAATGTTACCTAAACCCATATTGGTTATTAAAAAAGCCCCTCACTTTCAAGCAATCACATTAATAAAACTTGTTAGCATAGCAATATAATACATTTAAAGTTTTAACCAACGTGTTGAGGAGCTAACAACACTCTGTTCTTTAATATCCAATAGTAAAAGCAGTCAAGAAAACACATTTATTAAAACGGCCGCTTTCGGCACATTTAGTCAGTCTTCTTCAGATTATTATTATTATTATTAAAAAAAAAGCCACACATTTTGAATCACTGCTACAGGAACTAGTTGTACCGTTTTTTTTTTATCCGGTTCTTGGCAATAACTAAAAAACCGGTTACAACCGACGCCAAATAAAGACCGATAAAAACCGGTTATTCAAAACTAAAATACCGGTATCGGTTTTTCCCATCCCTACTCAGCACCCACACAAAATAAGGGAGGAAAATAAAGTAAAACAAAAATGGGGAAAAGTCATAGCTGTCATTTATGCATTTTTGACATCGCAGTGTAGCAATCACGATCTAGCCGCTAGGCTGTTCCAACAGTGCCCCAAGGAGCACTCACTGCAGAGGCGAGACCACTGACCCCTGGCCGCATGATTTCGTAACCGATGCAACATCAGAGTTCAGTGACAGCCATAGTTTGTTGTGGTGGCTCCATTAATTCAGTGCATTAAGATGGATTGACATCCGCACTGTCTTTCACGTCAAAGTATTTAATTCTGCTAACAAGTACAGCATACTAGTACAGTGGCGTTACACACGATTTCACGTAAAACATCGCGGGCAGTTACAGGGCGTAGCACCTGCAGGGCTAGTAGCCGAGCTTAATAATGACATATACCGAAATGAACTGAAAAGTGAATCCAGAAAAGACGTTTTGACTATTCTTTGCTCCATTCACGAAGCGCCATTGTCTGCTGAAGGAGTGCAAACAGGCGCCGTAATAAAAGACGTCACGTGCATGGGATCTGTGCTTTGTCGCCATATAAATAACCGCCATTTCAAAGGTTTCCTGAAAGTTATACAAGTGGAGCATGGGTATATACCTTAGCACAGTACAGTTCGTTGGCTAAGTTGTCTTTAGTTTGTTTGTCAGTCATGAGGAAATATGTCTCTCTAAATGAAAGGGGCAAAGTTCATTGTCGAATAGATTAAAACTGGATATTAAATTTAGCGTTCCATACTCACATAACTATGCACTTTAAGAAATTAGTTATTGCATGGCTAAGAGCATCTAATAATAGAGATGACCAAATCAAAGTGTTTATGAACGTACCAGTGGTGCTAATTTTCAAATTAATGATTTTTTGTTTCTTATTTTGTTTTCTATAATACTGAATTTAGCACAGTTGAAGTACTGTTAATAATATCATTGGCTGTTCTTTCTCGTTTTTCTCCAGTAATCAAATCGTGAAATATTATTACTACTGACAGAGCGACAAATATGACTGGTACGTTTTCTAGGTTGCAAGCAAAAATCAGAAATTGAGCACTGCTGGGCCCATCCTTTGAACCTTGGGGCCGAAAACGTAATGAAAAATGAAACTACGAGCACCCACACTGATTTTCAAACGTCGGCACCCCTGACCTCTCCTACTTCTCTTGTACTACGCTCATTCTCTTCTCTTCCTCCTCCTTCTCCTCCCCGAATTCGGTAAGCCGGCGGTGCAAACCTGCCTCCGGCAAACCCTTAATATATAACACACAGTCTAGAGTGCAAGATTGGATATTGATTACCAACTACTTTCAGCCGATTGTTGGGTCATTTTCAAGGTGTTTTTCAAAGATGGCGTGGAGTGCCGCAGGAGCACGTGAAGACCCATATCTCGTGCGCCACACCACGCCATCTTGGAGAAACACCCTGAAGATCATGACCCAAAAGTGGGTCGAAACTAGTTGGTAATCAATAACCAATCTTGCGCCTTAGACTGTGTAATATCTCGGCCGAGGATGCTTCTGTTCAGCGCCTTTGCTGATGGAAATGTTTGCGCACCCCACGCCAGCGTCTATCCGGCCTGGTGGAGGTCACGCAACCAGCAGGATGCATACTCAAATTTCACCTTCACCACCGGCCGCCGCGTCACAGGGGGCAGCCTGGCAAATTGCCGTGGCTTTCTGCTAAGAATGCACATGGCGAACAGGGCCAGCCCCAGGGATTTTGCCGCACCGTGAAAAACTTTCAAGCACTGCCCTGTACCCCCCACCTCCTCCACCCACATCATTCATATATGAAGTCTTATTTTCACATATTACACTCGTGCATCTTTTGTCGTGAATATGTCTTTAAGATCAAAACAGCCTCAGTGTTAGATTTACATTTTAAGCTATAATACCAAAAGTAATATGTCCACCAAGATTAATTTAGGTCATCAGCAAAGCATAAAATTAAAAATCGTTCACTTTTTCTAGTTCCTTGAGTACAGGTGGAGCATCTAACTGACTAATTGTTGTTAGTGCAGTCAATGAATGCATTGTAGAGAGCATGGAATATGCGAGAATTTTTGACTTCAGGACTTTGTTAGGGATAGATAGGAGGTGAACATACTAAAAGTCCCCGCCCCCGGGGGGTGAGCTAAAGCGGGGAGGGGGATAAGAAGGTACCATTTATTGGTTTTCTGCTTATACCTCGAAACAGTCGGATTTAGGAAAAATAGTTCCAAATAAAAATGAAAGATAATTGAATTTGCTATAAAATTCTTTGTATACATATATGTCTAATTCCCAACGGTTTTCGAGATACACGTTATTGAAAATCGACAATTTAGGAAAAAATCATCTTTACCTCACCAATTTTGTCGCTTCTAGTGACTCACTTGATCGTTTCTCAGAAAATTTCTCACGAAGAAAGTTGTAGAGCATTAAATTTACTTCAATTTGATATGCACATTTGCTACCTTATCTTCAGCCAATCAGAAATTACATCATCTATAAGATGTGCGCGCAGTTTCGATGTCCCTTCATAAATGAGTGTTTTGAGGGGCTGTAACGTTTTTACCTTATGAAACCTGCAAGCATGGTAAATAACAACTAACAATGACAAGAAGGTACTTGCGATTGAAACAATACACCTTTTTATAAATGTAGCTTTTCTGATAATATTATGAATCATACAATTAAAATATTTACAAACACAGAAAATGATTCAGAATGAAGAAACAAAATTGCATTCAACGCAACATCTTCGTTTTTCTGAGGCGGAGTAGTTAAGGCTCATTTATTGTCACCTGCAGAAGATATATCGTCAAGGTCGTCAGTACCTAACGCCCGGGAGAGGGTTAACGATGGGGAAGCCACAAGAAGAGCATCGCAGGCCTGTCACTGGCTGGGGGGTGGAATGGAGTATTATCACTCACTTCCTACTTCAGTTCACTTCAAAAGTTCGCCAACCGTAGAGAAAGTTTGTATGTTGGTATTGTGTGCCAGCTTTTCGGCATATTTTTTTTATTTATTTATGAATGTTGACTGTGTAGTGCGCGAAGTGGCTACTCGGTGTTTTGTATATGATGAAACAGTAGATGAACCGGGTGATTCCAAGTGACAAATAAAGGAATACTATCACTCATCAAAGCTAGAATAGAAAAGGGAGATAGCAATGGCTCATTTTAGGTTTGGACATCCTTCTGATTCATACTGAATGTCGAAAAAATTACATCAGGTTACAATGTTTATGTTAGATTTTTGAAGACCAATAATGTCTTGGGAGAGGTTGTACAGTGGTTTTTAATGGTTACTCTGACATATCAGAGAGCATAAAAGCAGCTGAACAAAGTCTACGATATCGGCTCAGGAGGTGTGGGGAAAAGAATGTCAGTCTAGAAATTAAACTTACAGTGAAGCAAGAGGATTTCCTCTCCAAATTTAACAATAAGAATCAGCTGGTGAACCTGCTATACAACTTTATTTCTGACAAATTTTCTGAGAAACGATCGTGTGAGTCACTAGAAGTAAATGTTTGACAAAATTAGTGAGGTAAAGATGATTTTTTCCGAAATTGTCGATTTTCAATAACGTATATCTCGAATACCGTTGGGAATTAGACATATATGTATCGAAAGACTTTTATAGCAAATTAAATTATCTTCCATTTTTATTTGGAACAATTTTTTCCTAAAGCCGACCGTTTTCGAGATATAAGCAGAAAACCAAAAATTGGCACCTTTAGATCCCCCTCCCCGCCTTAGCTCACCTCCCAGGGGCGGGGACTTTTAGTATGTACACCTCCTAACAAAGTCCTGAAGTCAAAAATTCTCGCATATTTCATGCACTCTACACCCGTCTTTTGAGCACTCATTGACTGGACTATGTGTAAATCACAAGTTCCGTGAAAGCACCAGGAACAGAGACGTTGATCTTAACAGGCGGCAGCTTATAATTAGACAAAGAAACAAAAGGACGCCTGTTCATAAGAAGACAAATATTTATAAGCGATATAATCTACTGTTGCTATTTCCATGCCGATACTATCGATTAACCGAATTAAAAATACCTGAGGCAACAATAAAACGGGAATGTGCTATGTGAAGCCTCCAACAATCAGTTTGGACAGGCATATGACATTGTCAACCTATTTCATCACTAGACAAAACAAATGTAGGCTTACTCCACAACAAATCTAGTATCTACAGTATTCAAATAACTGAAAAAGCCCACTCAGTCGTGCCTGCCTCATTGTTAATCTCAGGTACGATTTCCTTAATTTAAGCCTCGAAAAACTTCTTTCTCCACTTGCCACAGTCACCAGCTCTTTCAACAAAATTCGCAATGCTACTCTTGCATTGGGCTCAAAGCCGTACTGCTGTTTCAATTGGCGTGCTACTAGACTGCACCAATGCTGATATTACTTAAATTTCATCTGTAAAACCGACAAGACTGATGGCGTTAGCCAGTCCGTGACTGAAACTGTCGTACAGTTTGCAACACTTTTCATTTAGAACGTCAGGTGACATGTCGTTAATTTAATTAATGTCATATCAAAATGGAAAAGCTCAGTGTTACTTTTAAGCTGTTGAAATCTCTCACTGAGAGCTTATATGAAATTTGTTCAAATCTATATCGCTAACGAGAATATAATACCAATTTTATCAAGCTTTCCCTGTTCTGCCCCATTATGCAAACCCATTATCAAGAAGCGCGCGTTAGCTAAGTGGTTTAAGCATTGGCCTATTAATCACGAGGTCCCTGGTTCAAACCTCGGCCGCAACAAACCTTAATTCAACGCCTGTTCTTATATTCAATATTTTTGGGACAGTAGCCTATATGTCTCAGGAAAATAATCGTGATATTTATATCATCTACGCCTGGTGTACAAGTCAGGATTTTTCCAATCAAGTTTATTTCCAGGGTGATATTCCAGTATTGGAAAGCCTCAGAAACATTGGTAGGTATTTGATAGGGAAACACTGAGACAGAATTAACAGATGTGCAGCCACATTATGTATAAGGTCACGTTAGCTGAGTGGTTAAAGCATCTTCCTAGTAAGTACGCAGTCACAGGTTCTAACGCGGCCTTGGCGCAAATGATTATTCAAGGCCCCCCCTCCCTGTATATTCAATATCTTTTATGTTAATTATTGTTGTTATTTGCTAGTAGACTGCACATACATACATTACTAGACTGGCAAACGTCCCTCTGTGACTGAAGCCTGACGCCGCCATCTTGCCTCACCTCACGTCAAAAGTTTCTGTACGGTATTAGTATGAACTTTTGACACGATATGACGTTGTAAGCCATATTAGTTGGTTTGAACAGGATTTTCATTTGAGCCAATACTTCTGCAATGAATTAAAACATACTTTTTCGAATCGTGTTATGAGAACAACGTGTTACGTACGGTTAAATTTTACTTAACGCCCTGGCGCCCTCGCGTGATTACGTTGTCAGTCATGTTACATTGGCAGTATCCTGTCGCGTTATAACGCAAATGTTTGTCATGAAATCTTCGTTTTACCAGCGCAGTTTCTTTTACTGACTGAACGAGGGTACATACAAGAACCTGTCAACCATAGAGCAGGAGGAGCATTATTTATTTACTTCATCGTCTGTCCGAAACACTATTCAAGTCACTCAATGCGGACTTCTGAGAATATTAACATCTTGGCAAAAACTTTCGTTGATGTTGCCAACATAATCATGCGAGACCGCTGGGATGGTAGGTAAAATTTTAACGTTACATACAGTGAAAGCAGAAGTAGTTATCTGAATAACACCAAGAAGAATAAAGATATATGTTATCTGCGATAAACAGCGCACGGTAATACTATTGAAAGAAAAGCCGAAGTTGACCGAAACTGACAATCGATTAATAAAAACAGGAAACGAGACTCATTAGTGTATATGTCAAAACAGACTAGAGATTTCCTGAGAAGTCTCAAAAGAATGATGTGTTATGCATGATAAACAACACTTTTATAATTACCATACTTCTAAAGGAAAATCCGAAATGGACTGAAATTAGTAGGAGATTAATAATAACAGCAAATCTATGCAAATCATTACTGTATGTGTCAATTTTACTACATCTGAAAAAATTGCAGCCTATAAAACATATCAATTTCCCATATGTCAAAACTCAAAAGATAGCGTAGTTACGTCACTTCATCCATATTTAACGACTTTTTTTCTGTAATAATACATGCGACTGCTCTCACTTTTATAGTATAGAAATATGGCGGCAAGGCTTCACTGACACCAATGATACAGTATACGGCATTGCCAGTCTAGTAATATAAGTCTGTGGTAGAGTGGCTCAGGTTACTATCTTTGTCAATATTTTGCAAAGGATAGGTTGCTACTCACCACAGAGACGTCCGATGCACCGCAGACATACATAACAGAATAAACAAAAATGAAGTTTTCGGCTGTTAAGCCTTCATCTGCCACCGAGACCGCGCACACACACACACACACACACACACACACACACACACACACGCACACACACACAAATCCAACCGCCGTCTCCGACTGTTGCGGCTGGAGAGCAGAGACGGCGATTGGGTTTGTGTGTGTGAGTGTGTGTGTGTGTGTGTGTGTGTGTGTGTGTGTGTGTGTGTGTGTGCGCGGTCTCGGTGGCAGATGAAGGCTTAACGGCCGAAAGCTTCATTTTTGTTTATTCTGTTATGTATGTCTGCGGTGCATCGAACGTCTCTGTGGTGAGTAGCAACCTATCCTTTCCAAAATATTGTTGAATCGTTTAAGGGATTTCCACTGTTTGATTTTCTGTTTGCCTTTGTCAATGCTGGCTGCTTCTCTACAACTTGGCATGCGCGAGCATGAGAGACAGCAAGGTTTTCGGGCTGAGCAAGTCCGGATGGTGGCAGGAGAGCGAAATTGGGGCCCACGACTCTGTTGGAGAAAACATGTGCACGACTGTTGTTTGGCGTCTGAACTTGTGCTGCAGATTGGAGTCCTGTTGTAACCTACTGGATGCTGACACAAGCCGTCCGAGTCTTGTGGATGTGATTCTGTATCGAGTTAACAGCCAAGTGAAGTTCTGTTGCTGGCTCTATTTCTATTGCTAACCCATTCACTCCACCCACATGTTGCTGCATGCTTTTTGTTTCAGTCAGTCAAACTGGATCATATTGTGCTGAGTGACTCTCGCCGCATAAGCAATCAAAACATAATTGTGCCAAGGCGTAATCAGACAGTCCACTTCACCTTACGCCTCACATATCTGCCTGGTGCCGAAAGCACGAAGGCTAGATTACAGACCAGTTGCAGATTATCTAGCTCTCAATAGGAAGGTTGTTCTGCAATCAGTGTCACTCCCACATCTCCACAATGCATTCCTTTGGTTTTTTGGCACTTTTTAGTTCGCCATCTTGGATTTAAACCAGGCTTATTACTAAATACTGCTTATTGAGTACTCCAAACCGGCCATTGTTTTTTGCACTCACCAAAATCCGAGTTTAACAGAGTTCATTTGGGTAGTCTAATGGCGCTGCTGTCTTATCCTCATTTCTGGTTTAATGTTTTTGGGAACCTGAGGCTCCGTTGCATGTTTAATTACATAGATGACGTCGTCTTTTATAGCTAGCCTTCTGACCACCATCTTGAGCACCTTCAGCAGGTCCTTACCAGATTGCGAACCACTGGTCTTACTGTGCAGCCGTCCAAAGTTACCTTGACCAGGCGTCAAGTCTCCTTCTTAGGGTATTTGGTGTCTGGACGACGAATTACTATCGACCAAGAATATACTGAGTTTGAGGTACTTCCCACCCCCTACTAACAAGAAGGGCGTGGCTCGGTTTATAGGCAAGGCCAATTACTTACTCAGAAATGCTACTAGTTTTCCCCAGATTCCAACCCCAATTAACGACCCGCAAAAAGAGGCAAGATTTTGTCTGGGATGAAAGCCCTCAAACATGCCTTTACTAACCTTCCAGTTTTTGCCATCCAAGATTTCGAGAAAAGATTCGTTGTGCAGACCACGCCGGGGTGGTGTACTTATTGTTTCAGGAAGATAACGGCGAGTGGTGCTCGTTGGCAACATCTCGTCGTTGGCTGTTCCAGAATCCAATTACACCATTTACGAGTGTGAAGCGCTAGTAGTCCTCTTTGCCCTCAAAAAGCCTTTAATTGTATCTCAAACATAGTGAATTCGATCTCGAGACTGATAATTATGCTTTTAGTTGGGTCATAGCCAGACCCAAGAAGACCGAAGGTTGGCTGTCAGGATTTCCGCCTTTCAGTTTCAGGTGCATAAGATTAGGAGGCTACGATAACTCCATTTCCAATGTTTTCAGCTGGATGTTTCCTGAACAGGATGAAGGACCTGGTACAGTTAGCCCTTCATGGGTAGAAGTAATGGTCAGTAATGGTGTAACAGAGATTCCTCAACTTTTCCAAGACATCCAACATCCAAGAGGATTGGGACGCTGGGTTAGCTACCATCTGGGAGCGTCTCCCAGTTGGGGAATCGATTTGTGGGTATACCTCATAGAAAGTTTTTTTTTTCCGCGAAGTGGGCAGGCCTCCCCAATGAAAAAATCTTCCTTCCGTTGGAATTGATTGTCAGAAAATAAATGGGTCACTCCCATCCCATGGATTGGATCAATTTCGCATTTAATTCCGCCTGACATGACACTGAGACAAATATTATATTAGAACTGGGAGCTCAATACTTATACTTTTCGCCTGTATATAGTTTTCAGAAAAGCAAAGAGAGGAAATGTGGCGCATAATGGCAGAGTATGGAATACCTGACAAGCTGATAAAGCTAACTAACCCCCCAGGGGGCTCACCGCTCTGTGGTGAGTACGTGCGTGGCGAGCACGGGGCCCCAGCCTTTGTAGCACTCTTTCCTTTCCGTGCTACACGACGATTCTTCTACTGTCCTTTCCCCCCCCCCCTCTTGGGGACCGAGTCTGTGCATCCTTCGGGGAACCGAAGTTCTGACCTTTTGGATTAAGCTCTTCTCTCACTTCTTTATTTGCCTCCGCGTCTGCGTTTGAGGCTTCTCCTCCTACTATTTCTCTCTTCCTCCTCCCTGTACGCACTTGAAGGCCACCCATATGGGTGATTGGGTAATGCGTAAGTCCCAGCCCCGGGCTGGCATGTAGGGTGAGTGCGTACCCCCTGGTTAAGGCCAGGCCATGGGAGGGGCGATTGCCTGCGCTGATACCTTCCCGATTCGCCGATTGGTCCCTCCGTCTGTAGATCGGGAGTTGTGACCTGGGGTGTGAACAATCACCCAAGGCGGGTGTGCTTCCGTTGGGGGCCCCCAGCAGGAAGGAGCGTGCCATCGGAAACACTGGCAATCGTGGGGGATACAACCGCGATGGTTATAAAAAAAAGAAAATGGAAAGAGCCTTTAGAAATTGATGTACTAGACAATAGTGTGTCTGAACAGAAAAATTTACCGACATCAAAGTTCCTTGTGGTGACTCGTACTGAGGAAGGACAATCTTTTTCATCGGTGAACCCATTTATTATTCAAAAAGGGGTTGATGCCATTGACGGCCCAGTTAAGACCTGCAACCGCCTGCGTAATGGAACACTACTGTTAGAAACGGAAAGTGGCTCCCAGGCACAGCGGTTGCTTAAGGCTACTCTGCTCCACAGCTACCCGGTTCGTGTTGAGCTCCATCCAACCCTCAATTATTCCCGAGGGGTAGTCAGTCTTCTCGGCCAGTTTGGACGGTCTGACTGAGGATGAACTGAAAGAATATCTGGCAGCTCAAGGCGTCGTCGCAGTACACAGAGTGACAAAAAAAGAGAACAATGTTGTAGTACCCACTCGCACAGTGTTTCTGACCTTCGACCGAGTGGCTCTGCCGCCGAAGATCAAGGCAGGATATGAGGTCATCACAGTACGACCTTATATCCCTAATCCTACTCGGTGTTATCAGTGCCATCGATTCAACCACCCAAGCCAGTCTTGCAAGTACCCGGTCATATGTGTCACTTGTGGTAAAGAGGCCCATGAGGGGATTTGTCCACCACCGTCCCCTCATTGCATAAATTGTAATGGGAATCATGCTGCTTCCTCCCGGGAATGTCCTGTGTTTGCCGATGAACGGGCCATCCAGGAAATCCGTGTAAAGGAAAAGGTTCCCATACAAGTTGCACGTAAGATGTACGCCAGTCGTAAGCCTAAGACCCCACCGCGTGGTAATTACAGTACTGTAGTTGCAACGCCTCCACCGACACGGGATATGGCCACACAGACTTGTGACCTACAGTTTACGACAGTAGTTGTCAAACAGTCTACATCGACAACGGCGTCACGTTCAACGAAAAGTGTGAGTACCTCTTTCAAATCTTCATCTTCAGCTGTGAAACCACAGATAGAGACCCGAAAGTCTAAGAAAGAGCATTCGCGCGAGGATTTCCTCCGCACCCCTACCAAAACATCTGAGCCAACCAAGGAGCTTCACCAGGGCTCCAAGAAGTCAAATAGGGGGAAAACTCTCCCCCTCCTACCTCACAATGTGACGATGGCATCCCCTGGAAGCCTGTAGTCTCTCCAGGTGCATCAGCCAAAGATGGGGCTGCCGACCACACTCATGCAGCTGCTGTGGTCACCTCTGAGAATATGGAGCAACACCCTCCTGTTTCAGACACCACCAGTTGCGAACATTCGCACTGTGGCCCACCGCCTTCGTCGGACATGTCCACCTTCATCTCATTTTATCCAATTATGGATATTCTTTAATGGAACATTCGTGGTATCCGGTCGAATTGGACAGAACTGCAGCTTCTAACGCGAACATATCACCCAATCATCTTCTCTCTACAGGAGACAAAATTGCTCCCTGGTACTCGAATTACTTTCCCACGCTACACTACCGTTCGCTTTGACCTTCCTCCAGTGGCAGGAATTCCAGCCCACGGGGGCGTAATGTTGCTTATTCGGGATGACGTACACAGTACACCGGTCCCTTTGTGTACTCCAATACAAGCTGTTGCTGTCCGGATATACCTTCCTGGATTTGTCTTCACACTGTGCAATATTTACGCTCCTTCCTCCTTTCCCGTCACTAGATCCGATCTCCTAGATCTTATTGACCAGCTTCCGCGTCCGTTTTTGTTGGTGGGAGATTTCAATGCCCACCACCCCCTTTGGGGCTCCCCACGACCATGTCCACGGGGCTCCCTCCTGGCAGATATACTGAACCACCTTCAGCTCATCTGCCTTAACACTGGTGAACCAACTTATCTTTCGGACACCACAAATACTTTCAGCCATATAGATCTAGCTATCTGCACTGCTCAGCTGGCACGGCGTCTTGAATGGTCTGCTCTCTCAGACACACATTCGAGCGATCATTTTCCGTGTGTAATTCACCTAATGATGCCTGACACCCTTGAGCACCCACACCGCTGGCAGTTAACCAAAGCGGACTGGGAGCTCTACACGTCACTGGCGGATTTTGGTACTTACCATTATCCTAGTATAGACGACCAATGGAACACATTACCACAGTTATTCTGACAGCCGCGGAATGTTCCATCCCCTGCAAGACTTCCCACGCACGTCGTCCCCTTGTCCCGTGGTGGACCGCGAAATGCCGTGACGCTCTGCGAGCACGGCGACGTGCCCTTAGAATCTTCAAACAACGGCCCACGCTCGACAACTGCATCCGATACAAACGGCTGCGGGCCTATTGTCGTCGCCTCTTTCGCGACTGTAAACGCGCCAGTTGGCGCTCATTCACGAGCTCTTTTAATAGGTCTACCCCTTCCTCCATCATTTGGGGTAACCTTAGAAAAATTTCGGGCACTATGGCTCATTCCCCGATTCCCGGTCTGTGTATCGCAACTGACACCGTCGTCGATCCTCCACAAATAGCCAACGCACTGGGTCGACATATTGCAGAGGTCTCTAGCTCTTCACATTACACTGACGCTTTCCTAGCTAGGAAACGGACGGTGGAGGCGACTCCATTGCCCTTTACCTCTCAGAACCGTGAATGCTACAATACCGAGTTTACTGTACGAGAGCTTCACCACGCACTCTCGTCTTCGCGGTCCTCCGCTCCAGGACCAGATGGCATTCACGTGGCGATGCTGCAACACCTTTCACCAACGAGCTTGCACTTCCTACTGGCCACCTACAACCGCATATGGATAGAAGGCACCTTTCCGCGACGCTGGCGTGAAGCCATAGTCATTCCCATACCAAAGCCTGGGAAGGACAAATGTCTCCCTTCCAGCTACCGCCCCATTTCCCTCACCAGTAGCGTATGCAAGGTGATGGAACGCATGATTCACGGGCGCCTGGTATGGTGGCTTGAAACGCGACATCTCCTGTCTAATGTCCAATGTGGGTTTCGCAAGCACCGTTCTGCGATGGATCATCTTGTTGCCCTATCTACCTCAGTAATAAATAACTTTTTACGGAAGCGCCAGACAGTAGCGGTGTTCTTTGATCTGGAAAAGGCATACGACACCTGCTGGAGGATGGGCATCCTCCGCACTCTGCATACTTGGGGTTTTCGGGGTCGCCTGCCAATTTTTATCCGCGAATTTTTAACAGACCGTGTTTTTAAAGTGCGTGTTGGTTCGGTTTTATCGAGCACTTTTATTCAGGAGAACGGAGTCCCCCAGGGCTCGGTCCTGATCGTTGTTTTATTTGCAGTGGCAATCAATTCTATAGCCGATCACCTTCCACTGGGAGTGTCGGCGTCTCTATTTGTTGACGACTTCGCGATCTACAGCAGCTCTGACCCAACGGGTCTCCTGGAGCGGCGCCTTCAGCGGTGCCTAGACTCTCTCCACGCGTGGAGTATGGACACTGGCTTTCGATTCTCAGCTGACAAGACAGTCTGCATGAACTTCTGGCGGCGGAAGGAGTTCCTTCCCCTGTCCCTTCGTCTGGGCCCCATAGTACTTCCATTTGTGGATACCACGACGTTCTTGGGACTTGTTTTCGACAGGAAGTTAAGTTGGTCTTCCCACATATCCCGTTTGGCAGCTCGCTGCACCCGCTCTCTCAATGTGCTGCGGGTGTTAAGTGGCACCTCGTGGGGAGCTGACAGGTCTACTCTCCTCCATCTGTATCGCACCATAGTTTGGTCCAAACTGGACTATGGTAGCATCGTTTATTCTTCGACTCGACCGTCCATACTGCGCCGCCTTAATTCAATCCACCACCAAGGTCTCCGTCTGGCGACAGGAGCGTTTTACACTAGCCCCGTTGAGAGCCTCTATGCCGAGGCCGCCGAACTACCCCTTTCTTACCGTCGGGAACTCCTGCTTAGCCGTTACGCTAGTCGTTTGTCGTCCATGCGAGGACACCCGACGTACGCAGTTTTTTTAACGACTCACTCGACAGTCTCTTAGCTCTGCGCCCGTCTGCTCTGCTACCGCCGGGAGTACGCTTGCGTTCGCTACTCGGCCAGCTTGGCGTTACAATGCCTGCTATCTTCTCGACTGGAGAGAGCACCTCTCCACCGTGGCGAAGCCCCGAAGTCCGTGTTAACTTTGATCTTCATTCTATTCCAAAGGACTCCACACCTAGTTTCGTCTACCAGAGAGAATTTCACGCACTCCGGTTTAAATTTGATGACAATTTGTTCATTTACACTGATGGCTCAAAGACAGACCAGGGTGTTGGGTATGCTTTTGTACTTGGCAACGTCTCTTTTAAATATCGTCTTCCTGAGTGGAGTTCCATTTTTACAGCTGAGCTGTATGCATTATATAAAGCCACACAATACGTCCGGCGAAACTCGCTCAGTAAGACTGTCATTTGCTCGGACTCTATGAGTGCTTTGTTGAGCCTTCGCATGCTATATCTGCTATATCCGGCCCATCCCCTGGTACAAAGCATCCGCAATTGCCTTACTTCTCTTTCAACGAGCGGAACTACGGTGACGTTTCTGTGGGTCCCTGGCCACGTGGGAGTGTTGGGGAATGAGGCTGCGGATACGGCTGCCAAGGAGGCAGTTCTCCTTCCTCGGCTCTCTACCTTTTCTACTAGCTCTGATGACCTTCGCGCTGGTATCTCCCAGCGTATTATCTCCCGTTGGTATCTACATTTGTCATCCCTGTCGGGGAACAAATTGAGAGCCATTAAACCTGTGCCTGATCTCTGGTCAACGTCATCTCGACCCTCCCGCCGAGAGGAGATTGTTCTGGCCCGGCTTCGTATTGGCCACTGCCGTTATAGTCACCAGCATTTATTACGTGGTGGTCCTGCTCCCTCATGTGAGCACTGTGATGCACCTTTTACTGTGAACCATCTTTTAGTGCAATGTCCGTTTTTTAATCGTCTCCGTCATGATCTGTGTTTACCATTTGAAATGTCTGACATTTTAGCTGATGACCCGCAATCGGTTAACAGAGTTTTACTTTTTATACATCGTGCAAATATGGTGAAAGCCATTTAATTTCTAACCCCCGGGTCTTTTTTACTATGGGCAGTGTTGGGCGCTAATGACCACAGCAGTTGTGCGCCCTAAAACCACAAAAAGATGTGTAAAGTAGAGGGGGAGGTCTGATAAGCGGTTGAAGTAAAAACAGGAGGGAGACAGCGAGATATTATATCACCAACGGAGTTCAATTTGGCCCTTAACAACATCCTGAGGAGAGTCACATGTTAAAGTGCAGGTGTCACCATAGGGAAAAGATAAATATCCTGGCTTTCGTGGCTGAAATTGTGGTGATAGGTAAAAACATGGAAGACCTGGAGAAAATTGGGACTGTGCTAATTGAAGAAGCTAAGAAAAAAAGTCTAAGTATAAATGAAAGTAAAACAGAGTTCATGGTAGTCGGAAGAAGAGCTCATTTAGGACCAAACCTTCTAAAAATCTGAAATCTAACAATACAGAAGACAGACACATTCACTTACCTCGGTGTTAATATCAACCAACAAAACCTAACATAGCAAGAGCTGGTGACAAGAATTAAAGCTGGCTGTAGATGTCTTCGAGCTATGCACAACATAATAAGATCGAAATTACTATGTAGGCAGGCAAAAAGAAGAATACATCAGACCATCACGAAGCCAACAGGATACTATGCGAGTGAGACACGGACCCTGGTAAAGAAAAGTACTGAGAGATATAAGTGGAGCTGTAAAAGAAAATGAACAGTGGAGAATAAGAAAAAACAGAGAACTCAATTATACACACTGCCTGACATCGTAGCGAGAGCAAAAATTAAGATTAAGATGGTACACACGTGTCAGAAGGAGCGGCGGGAACACGGTAATAAAGGCTGTAATAGATGGACAGGCTGAAAGAAAGAGACACTGGGAAGGCCGAGAGTAAGGTGGAAGAATAAATACCATACGATACATGCAGATACTGGGGTTGGCAGATAAAAATGCAAATGACAGATTTTTGAAGGCTGAACTGAGTGAGACAAAGGACCGGCTGCGGTTTGCGTGGTGAGCATAAGTGACATGAAGCCTCTGGAGCAGTTCGTGGCTTACTCAGAACTCCTCTCTTTCCACTTTCTGGAAGCTTGGTGTTCTCTTGCCAGAAACCATTGATGGGGAGGTCTTTAGGCAGAATTGGGAGTTCCTCACAAGAAATCCTGCCATCGCACAAGCGATTTATTGGGGAGAGCTCTCCAGGTCAGTTACAGGGATAGGATTTATATCCTCAATTTTAATCCAGTTCTGAATCTATTGGTGTTGGTACGAGCAAGTTGGCGTCACAGTCCATAAGGCCTTGTTCATTGCAAAAAGGTTTTAGGCCAAGCAAACCTCCTGGTGAGCCATCCACGCACCAGGAAGCCTATCAAAGTCGCATGGTTGCAACGAGCAGGACCAACCTGTTATGTGCTTCTCGATTTTTTTGTATGTCAAGGGGGGCTGTTCTTTTCTTAGTGGTGGAGGTAGAGCCGTGTGGCTCAGGTAACTTTCTTTATCCTCCTCCGTGTTGGCTGCTTTTATGCTAGGGGGCATGCGCAAGCGCTAGAGAGCTTGATGTTGATGCAGAACAAGCCTGACTGAAGGCAGGAGCCAAGGAGGAAGTCGGGGGCCGCGACTCTTGAAGAAATCATGCGCACGACGGTTGTTTGACGTCTGAAATTGTGCCGAAGATTGGAGTCCTGGCATAGCCTGTTGGATCCTGATGCAAGCCTTCCATGGAAGTGGATGTGATACTATGTCGAGTGAACGTCCAACTTAAGTTAGTCCCTGGCTCTGTTTCTAGTGCTAACCCAATCTCTCCACCATGATGTGGCCGCATGGTGTTTGTTTCGGTCTCTCCAACTGGAGAAGTTGTGTTGACTGACTTTCGCCGCATAAGAAATCGAAACATAATTGTGTTTGACTGGTGTTACCCCTAGCGTTATCTTGTTGCTTATGCTCAGTATGTGATTCGTTTGTGTGCGCAAGAAGTGCACAATGTAACGCCCCTTCTAGTCTAACGTAGTTAAATATTCTGAAATGTAATCTTTTTGATAATAAGAGGTAATCTGTCGTATGCTGACTGCAATTAAGAGATTTATTTTACACCAGACGGGTTTCGCTTTTTTATTTTAAAAGCATCTTCTGTGGTCTGTAAATGATACAAAGGTTTGTACAGTTTGTTTTAGATAAATAGATTAAAAACAGTTTCAAAAAAAAATTTGCATGTAAGGTCTAAGTGTTTTTACCTTAATATTCCATCTACTCACGGTGTTGATGTCTCTTCTTTACATGTTACTACTGTTTCTCCGTCTTGTTGGCTGGAGTTCGTTTGTTCCTGGCGTGTTTGTCGACAGTGTACAGCACTTTTCGTGTGTTTTTGTTTCGTTTCTTCCTTTTCATCCCAGCACATCACATTACTTCACTTTTTGAAATATATACTGATTACATATCACCTGTTATAAGTGGAAAGCCTGCCTATTTATCATTTCACTACAGTATGGCTATGTTTTCGTCTGTTCATTTGTTTATCGTGGGGTCTGTCAGTGTTGCCAATGTTATATATTTATAGTACATAAATACGACTTAATTCAACATGAGAGTGTGTGTGTGTGTGTGTGAGAGAGAGAGAGAGAGAGAGAGAGAGAGATAGAGAGAGAGATAGAGAGAGAATAGAGAGAGAGAGAGAGAGAGAGAGAGAGAGAGAGAGAGAGAGATATTTAATTGCATGATGTGATGTGCTGGGATGAAAAGGAAGAAACGAAACAAAAACACACGAAAAGTGCTGTACACAGCCGACAAACACACCATGAACAAACGAACTCCAGCCAACAATACGGAGAAACAGTAGCAACATGTAAAGAAGAGACATCAACACCGCGAGTAGACCGAATATTAAGTTAAAGCACTTAGGCCTAACGTGCAAAATGTTTTTAAAAACTGTTTTTAATCTATTTATCAAAACAATCTGTACAAAACTTTGTATCATTTACAGACCACAGAAAATGCTTTTAAAATAAAAAAGCAAAACGCGGCTAGTGTAAAATAAATCTCTTAATTGCAGTTAGCATAAAACAGAGTACCTCTTATAATCAATTTTAACAGATGCTGCGGAATATGGCCACACAACCAAACATTGCAATCTGTTTTATTTATTTATTTATTTATTTTTAGCCCTTTGGTCACCTATCGCATTAGAAAAGATCGTAGTGTTACATTATACGGTATTAACGTAATATATTTAACGCATCTGACTATGAATAGCTTCAGACAAATTCCTAATCAGGTTCTAAAGCAAGTTAAATACCGACAGGATGAATATACACCTTTGGCTTGTACACTAGTATATCGTCAATTAAATACGTTGCCACTACAATGCATACGCGGGCGACGCCGTAAGTAAAATTTAGTCACTACGTAAGCGCAGTCTTTAATCAATGATTACAAAACAACTATCTGTAATTGTATTTTACTATTATACGCAAAAATCATAGTACTTAACTACACCATACAAAATAAAATTATGATTACCCTTCAAATTCAAAAAATGTTCAAATGTTTGTATAGTCTATGGGACTTAACTACGGGGTCATCAGTCCCTAAACTTACAAACTACTTATGAACTACTTACGAACTAGGACGGCACAAATATCCATGCCCGAGGGGAGATTCGAATCCCCGACCGTAGTGGCCGTGCAGACTGTGACTTGAGCGCTTTAGTCCCCTCGGCCACCGCGGCCAGCCTTCAAATTCACGGAATCTATATAGATATCTATAAATGGAACGACATTTCCCTTTACCTTTGTTCGTATTAATTAACAACCTTTAATCCAAGCTATCTAAACATTTCATTGAAAGAGACTTCTCATTAAGCATCCTTTAAAAAAAAAAATCCAACCTAGAGTAATATTATTTACTTTTGACGACAGTGACTGCTAACCAAATGTCCCTTCTAACAAACTTTTTAGGAAGGTTCAAACAATAAAGAAAAATAAATCGTATGGCGCTACCACCACTTACAGCACCGTATTTATATTTAATTAATCTGAAAGCAAGCTTGGAGCCTACTTCAGCTGTTGGCATCGAACAACTCTAAAGTATTAATGATAACTTTTCCCACCAAACCTAAGTCACTCTCAGCTGGTAGATGGTTATTTGTGAAATTGTATTATTGGTTCCAAACCCTAAATCTATATCTATTAATGTGAATGTCTGTTCGGTATACGTTTATCACATCTGAACCACAAGACATAAAGAGCTAAAAATTTGTACAGTTACTAATGTCTACCCGGGGAAGGCTTTAGGCACGGTTTTATGGCGATCGGATAGCTCAAATGTTCAAATGTTTGTATAGTCTATGGGACTTAACTACGGGGTCATCAGTCCCTAAACTTACAAACTACTTATGAACTACTTACGAACTAGGACGGCACAAATATCCATGCCCGAGGGGAGATTCGAACCCACGACCGTAGTGGCCGTGCAAATCGTGACTGGAGCGCCTCAGTCTCCTCGGCCACCGCGGCTGGCTCGGATAGCTATTTATCTATATATATTACTGTGAATGTCTGTTCGGTGTACGCTTATCACGTCCGAACGACAAGACGCAGAGACTTAAATATTTGTACAGTTACTAATTTATACCTGAGTAAGTTTTATGCACGATCTGATAGATATTTAGTAATTTGAAGAATATAACGTGAAATACGAAACAATAATTACTCTTTGAAAATTATATTTACTCTTTGAAAATGGTTTTACTGCTTGCATTGTTCCTTGAGTGTTGATAAAACGGTGGAGTGTATTGGGATGGAAAGTTATCGGTGTATATAAAATTCAACGTGTGTGTGTGTGTTAATATTTCGCTCTGCAGCGAAAAATACAGAACGCAAAAGAATGGTCTGTGTGTAATTGTTGTCCGAAATCTCCCGTTGTACACCATAGCAGTTCCATGCCGATAGCTATAAGGGGCTGAAGGATATGTTGGTTGAAAGTCGTCAAATTATAAAAAAAATTCGGACTGTAGGCCAGCGATGACGTTTGCGAATGTATAGCAAGGAGGTTACATACAGCGAAACGTGATGCCACCTTCGACCATAGATACTACCAGACAGGACACACAGCAGAGCGACTATACACATGGTGTGGTCCAAACATATGACCACGTGACTGTTGGCAAACATTAGCTGGATATAATAAACAACTCCACAGTTTTGAAGAAATGCCATCATTTTAAACTAATAATACTTTCACTCGAAATTTAATGTTACTTCCTTCCACAAGAAGGTCTGTATAATCGTAGGCAAAGTTATACATTAGCACGTGACTGTTGGTAGAACAATGGTTTAGCTGCAGAGATGTTGGTGCCATGAAAACGATGCTATGCCCAGTCTACCAGTACCTATTGTTGAAGGATGCCACAGACCATATCTTTGGTCTATACGTGCTACATTGTTTTCTCTGTAAGGATAAGCATAGTGAAAGATAGCTTATCTATCATAATCAACCAACACGCGAGCGGAGCCGCGGATTTAAGCTAGTTATTAATATCTTATCCGTCACAGTCAAATTTTTTAGTTAAGTATCAGAAGGTAAGTTGGTCTATTTTATTTTTGTGTAATTCACGGAACCCAATAGCACACATTTTGCAACCAGAGCCAGTCAGATCATACCAATAAACCTCACGACCAACGCGTGACTCAATGAACTCGTGCAGGATTCATAAAATAACACAATAAGACTGCTCTGTTCAAGTTACGTCGTCAATTCCACTCGGGACTGACTACCAACCACACCACGAACCAATCCTCAAAAGATGAGTTACTTAATGCTGCCGCACAGCATTAACGTCAATTACCATTTTATAATTTAAATGTTTGTACAGCTTATGGGACTTAACTATGGGGTCATCAGTCCCTAAACTTACAGACAACTTATGAACTAGGTAATACTAAGGACGGCACAAATATCAATGCCCAAGGGGGGAATTCGAACCCCCGACCGTAGTGGCCGTGCAGACCGTGACTGGAGCGCCTCAGTCCCCTCGGCCACCGCGGCTGGCATAGCAGTCAGTTCGATAACTCACAAGTAACTAACTATAAACCATTTTAGGAACCAATACATCATTGGGAATCTTCATCTTTCACCATACAATAATCATTAATATTCCGTTACTATTCGAAGTATTTTTTTTTTTTTTTTTCAAATAAATTTCTCTTCTTTGGCATAGTTGAATTATCTTGAGCGGCTCCCATGCAGTTAAAATAGATCTATGAGCTCTCTTCTGGAGATATCTTTGGGGTTTTCTTGATGTAAAATCTAGAACACACATCAAATAAATACATTGTAATTTTACAATAGTTACCTACAGTTATATTTTAATGGACAATTCCTGGAAAACATTAATATACCATATTATCGTAATAAATTGAAACGAAACCGTTCGAGAACTCCGTAACGATCCAGAAAATATTTTGTCCCGTTGCAACCAGCTATTTTAGGGAATAAGCTGGTTGGTATTTGTGATCCTCTTCTCTGAGTTGCCCCTGGTTGCTGTTCGCCAGCTCCACTGTTGCTACTTCGTGGACACCAGTATTGTCTTGCCGGAGGATCGTTAGCTGTTGGTGGCTACACAACATATTACTGGGAACTGATTCAAAATGATTATTCCTCAGCCTGTATAGGCTGAAATTTTGATCTGGTTCTAATAGCGCCTTCTGTTGCACCTGGGAATCCTGTATCTTATTCATTTTTATTTTTGTTTTTCTGTACTTTGTAAGAATTGCTAAGACATCGTGTGTTCTCGCCCCCTCTTAAGGGCCATTCGGCCACGTTCTGGAATTTAGTCTTGGTCTTCTGTGAAATTTGGTATTTAAATTTATTTTGGTAATTGTTATTCTTGTCATCTTGAGCTCAGGAATTAAAGTATTATAGTGTTAACTCTCTTATTTTTAAGTTCCAAGGGGTATTTGTTGCTTGTGAAAGGCTTGTAAGTACGTATTTATTGCCTTTAAGTCTTAATTTTTGATTTGGCCACATTCCAGTGTTTAAATTTAGGGTTTAGGCCCATTTGCTATTCTCTACACATTTAATAAGGCAGAGTGTTAAGCTGGTGAAATTTATTTGTAATAGTTACAGGGTTCTTGACGTTTTCACCATGGGAGGAAAACGGGTGGTTTCTGTCGGTGAGTGCCTCTTATGAACTTTCGTCTCGAGGTGTGACACTATAATAGATTATTTCTTGGTGTATGTTGATTTTTATTGTTTTATATTAATCAAATTTGAGGAAGAAACGGGATGTAACTTGTGACAAAGGACTGTCATTGAAGCTGTTTTTAGCTCCCAATTAACTGAATATTCCAGTGTGTCAATAATCGTCAGTTATTTTTCAATGTGTAGTGGTCCATTATATTAATGGGGAGTGTGCTCCTAATTATTTAATCTTAGTTAAGCTTAAGAGCCGGGTTGATTGATTGCAGGGGTTTTGTTTAAGCAGTTTTCAACTGTTACTTTATTAAGCGTTTTTACATTTTAATTTTTTTCCCACTGTAATTGGTTAATTAATAATTGATTGCAAAGGACTCCCATCTAAACTGCTGTTAAAGAGGTCTTAACTAAGTACTTTCAGATCATGAATTAACTGATTGTAAGGTGATTGCCATTCCAACAGTTAGTTTAAATTTCCTGTTAACTAAACATTTCAGTATTGCAATTGTTGTTAATAATAATAAACCTGTTATTCGGCTGCTGCAAAATTTTGCACTAAAATAAAAACTTTGTGAAGCACCTTTGTAAGTAAAAAACATGCCATTACATTTAAAACAGATTTGGGTGCACCTTTGCTCGTGTATTTTAATTTGCATTAAAATAAAACAACTTGGTGCACACTTGAACTTAGTTGTTATTGTGTGTATTGCACAATAAATTGTTTTCTACAACCACTTACAACCAAACGGCCTACACCTTTCTTACTATTAGTCTGGGGTGAAAATTATGAGTTCAATTTGTATCTTTGTTCATTTTTTGTCCGAAATATTTGCAAAAATTATAAAACTACTGGCAAACCTTTAGTCGGATGTAAAAAACGGCAGTGCGATTTTCTCACACTCTTGTTTACGTATAAAAAACAGTTTCATATAGTATGACACAAGCAAGTGTGTATGATCGGACTAATTTACTGTGTAAGTTGTTGAATGAAATAGTAACCACACATTCTTTGAACAACTGCGTTGTGTGACTAATCGTTTGCAGAGAGAACTCCTGTATATCTGCTCTGAACGTTTTTAATAATGATATGACATATTTTTGAAGGCTAAGAGACTGATTATAGTATTTTGCTGTTTCTAGATAATTTCACAAATAGGTCATGCAAGTATATGTCCGGGCTAGTAACTGTTTTCGTATTTACGTGGCAGCAGCAACAATAGTGACAATCTGCACCCCCTTCAAAGAATAGTGAATCCTTGCACAATCACAGGTCCGATACATAGTAAGAAAGAAGTAAAAATTTAAAACAGTGGCACTTAAGGAACTGCGAATCTGTTTTCAGTAATGTTAGACTAATGAAGTATGACGCCCTTCGTGCATTCGGATTTTTCATGTTGCTTTCTGATGGCAATCTTATTTAATGGCAAGTTGTGCTTTGAGATAAAATAAAAATTTTTAAAATTTCGGCTGCCTTACTTGGGGAAAAACATTACTGACGTCAGCAGTCCTGTTATCTATATGCGGCGCTTTCTAAATGCTAATTTCGGTCTTTTTAATCGCAGTACAATATCGACCAGTACGTTTTCACAGCGTTTTTCATATAAACAGCGAAATTCCGCAGTTAGCAACGATAATTATCTCGGCAGCTGCAATATGACGCACAGACGCGTCTTTCTTGAGTTATGTTAGGACGCAACGGCAGAAAATTACGCTTGCCATGTTTTACAGCAGGTGCTCAAACTGAATTACACCTCCCCCTTTTTTTATATCAGGTGCTCAAACTGACGTCTCTCTCAAGCTTCTAAACATACTGTCAGACATCCGTTGAATTGTGACTGCCGTAAACCTTCAGATTGTAATCCAAATACTGGCATCTGGCTATAACGTGTGTGGAGATGGCTTGGATGTACCTATGCTTTAATAATCCAGTAGCATAAAAATCTAGAGCATCCAGATCTGGGGTCGCGTAGACCTGTTAACTATCATAACATCAGAGACACAATCTAAGAAAATCGGACGCTGCTGAAAGAATTAGATTAGGTAACGAAATAATAAAGGTGGCAGATGAGTTAACTTGGGCAGTAAAATAACATGCGATGGTCGCAGTGCAGATAGTATAAAATGCAGAATGGCAATGGGGAGAAAAGCGTTTTTGAAAAAGAGAAATTTGTTAACATCGACTATTAATGTAAGTGTAAGGAATTCCTTTCTGAAGGAATTTGTGTGGAATGTTGCCTTGTATGGCAGCGAAATATGGTCGATAAACAATGTGGTCAGGAAGAGCATAGAGGCTTTTGAAATGTGGTGCGACAGAAGAATGCTGAAGATTATGTGAGTGGATAACGTAATTAATGAAGAGGTACTGAATAGAATTGGCGAGAAAAGGAATTTATGCCATACCTTCACTAAAAGAAGGGATCGACTGATAGGACACATCCTTAGACATCAAGGAATGGTTAATTTAGCGTTGGAAAGAAGTGTATGGGGTAAAAATCGCAGAGGAAGACCAAGAGAAGAATACAGTAAGCAGATTCAAATGCATGTAGGTTGCAGGTATTATAAGGAGATGAAGAGACTTGCTCAGGATGGAGCAGGGTGGAGACAGTAAAAGACAAATCTCCGGACTGAATACAACAACAACGTACTTGGTTGAACAGTCTAATTAGCACTGAATGCAGAATTGGATTTCGAGTATACTGGAAAAAGACAAAAGCAATAAGTAGCTGAAACGTGAATGGAAATTTAACATCAAAATTGACGAAGCAGGAAGAAGTTAATGAAATCTGCAAAATTACTCCTGACAGACGAAGGCCATAAAAATTGATCTCGTACAAAGAGACGTTCTTAGTTAATGCTTAGTTATGCAGTGTATGTTCGAGAGAGTGTAAATTGTAATTCAGCTACGGTTGATTTATGCGCTAAGGGCGCTTCTGTTGTTCGCCAGAGCCCGACGAAAACTTATACTTTAGACTGTGATTATAGTAGGTAATTATGAATTAAACACGATGAGGATTCTATGAACATGGTATTAATTGCATTTAATCATATTGCATACAAGATAGCTATGGAATATCTTCACATAGCATTTTATAGATATAGAACATACGAGGTTTGATACATAAATAGTGGTAAATACTCTCCTGGCCACTAAAATTGCTGCACCACAAATACGACGTGCTACAGACGCGAAATTTAACAGACAGGAAGATGCCGTGATATGCAAATGATTAACTTTTCAAAGCATTCACACAAAGTTAACACCGGTGGCGACACCTACAACGTACTGACATGAGGAAAGCTTACAACCAATTTCTCATACACAAACAGAAGTTGACCGGCGACGTCTGGTGAAACTTTGTTGTGATACCTCGTGTAAGGAGGAGAAATGAGTACCATCACGTTTCCGATTTTGATAAAGGTCGAATTGTAGTCTATCGCAATTGCGGTTTATCGTATCGCGATATTGCTGCTCTGGTTGGTCACGATTCCAATATGGAGTCGGCGGGTCCGGGAGGGCAATACGGAACGCCGTGCTGGATTCCAACTGCCTCGTATCACTAGCAGTCGAGATGACAGGCATCTTATCCGCATGGCTGTAACGGATCGTGCAGCAACGTCTCCATCCCTGAATCAACAGATGATGACGTTTGCATATCAACAACCATCTTCACAAACAGTTCGACGACGTTTGCAGCAGCATGGACTATCAGCTCGGAGACCATGGCTGCGGTTACCCATTATGCTGCATCACAGACAGGAGCGCCTGCGATGGTGTACGCAACGACGAACCTTGGTGCACGAATGGCAAAACGTCATTTTTCGGATGAAGTCAGGTTCTGTTAATAGCATCGTGATAATTGCATCAGTGTTAGCGATATCGCGGTGAACACACACTGGAAGCGTGTATTCGTCATCGCCATACTGGCGTATCACCCGGTGTGATGGTATTCGGTGGCATTAGTTACACGTCTCGGTCAGCTCTTGTTCGCATCGACGGCAATTTGAACAGTGGCCGTTATATTTCAGATGTGTTACGACCTGTGGCTCTACCCTTCCATTCGATCCCTGCGAAACCCTACATTTCAGCAGGATAATGCACGACCACATGTTGCAGACCATGTACGGGCTTTTCTAGTTACGGAAAATGTTCGACTGCTGCCCTGGCCGGCACATTCTCCAGATCTCTCACCAATTGAAAACGTCTGGACAATGGTGGCCGAGGAACTGGCTCGTCACAATACGTCAGTCACTTATCTCCATGAACTGTGGTATCATGTTGAAGCTGCATTGACATATGTACCCGTACACGCCATCCAAGCTCTGTCTGACTCAATGTCCAGGCATATGAAGGCCGTTATTACGGCCAGAGGTGGTTGTTCTGGGTACTGATTTCTCAGGATCTATGCACCCAAATTGCGTTAAAATGTAATCACATGTCAGTTCTAGTACCATATATTTGTCCAATGAATACCCGTTTATCATCTGCATTTCTTCTTGGTGTAGCAATTTTAATGGTAGTCGTGTATTTATTCATGACCGATTCAAAAGCGTGTTTTCATCTGAAACTGTCCTTCAAAGTAAACACCAGTGTTGCGTAGAACCCGTTGCGAGCGATTTGGAAGGCGTAGTATACCTTCACCAGAGCCGGTTTTGTTGATGGTGGGAATGGAGCGGTTTTTGGCTGTCGAATCTCTGGAAACAGTTCTGAAGCGAATGCCACGAAGTAGGTCCTTCATCTTCGGAATCAAATCAAAGTCTCAAGGCCTTACTGTGGGTATGGTGACTGATACAGTACTTCCATCGACCGACAGGACCAGCCATAGCTTGCGATGTATGCGCTGCGCATTGTCGTGCAAAATGATGGATGGGTTGCGCAAGAAGTGTTGCCGCTTCTTTCTCAAAGCTGGTCGTAGGTGATGCTCCTAAAACGTATAGTAATACTTTGCATTGACGGTCTGCCGTGGAGGAACGTAATGCGTTAGGATGATACCATGACAGTCGGACACGAGACTCTCCATAGCCTTCACCATACTGGAACTCTGACGCAGTTTGGACTTTCGCAGCGATCGATAATGACGCCATTTGTTAGCTTGACGTTAAAGTTTTGGCTCGTACGGTGTGTTACGATACGGCGTAAGAATGCCTCTATTTCGAACTCATGACATTGGAAGTGCGCCTGAGGAGCGTCGTAATGTATCGATTTCTGCATTTCCGTCACTTCATGCGAAACCCATCGTCATGCAACTTTTCGCATGCCCAGGCGTTCCTTCAGGATGCGAAGCACAGTCCTATGCGCTAATCCGGCTTCGTGAGCTGAAGTATCGGCTGGTGTCAATCACTGTGCGCCAACGAGTGAACAGCATGCACTTCTTAAGAAACGCTCGGACGTCCTGCGCGATGCATGTCTTGCACAGTTGCCTTCGTTGAAGGCTTTTACCCAACGTGCCACTGTTCTGTATGGCAATGCCGATTACCCGTACGTCTCTTTCAGGCCTTGATGACACTGCCGAGCTGTACGACCTCTGGCACATTCAATCTTAATCCATGAACGTTGTACCTGTTTCGAAAAGATAGTGAAACCGTTACGTCAGACCGCTCGTTCACGTTCCGGCCACCTATGAAGATCGCAACATTATTCGGATCTGTGAAAGATGATCTGTTGCTTAGAAAGTCTGGTGTGTATCAGATACCATGTGGAAATTGCGAATGTTCATATATAGGACAAACAATCCGCACTGTCCACGAAAGATGTGTCGAACATCGAAGATACACTCGTTTATTACAGCCAGACAAGTCAGCTGTAGCCGAACATTGTTTAGATAAAGGGCACTCAATGAATTACAGTGACGTGAAGATTTTAACACCTATATAGCAATTTTTAAAGAAGCAGTAGAACTTAGAATATTTGAAAATTTAATAAACAGAGACAATGGTTTTAATTTGGACAAGGTGTGGAATGCTGCACTTAATGTAATAAAATTACAGAGATGTCGACAAGGTGTTGCCACCACAGAACACATATGGATAAGAGAATCGAACTCCTGATTCCTTTCGCCACGGGGGGCGCGCGTGCCAAGTGTACCTCTTTGCCGCCGACCAGCATCTGAGACCAGCATGCGCAGTGATGCCGCGATGGTGTATATAAGGCCGCGCCTGGCAACTTGTCGGCAGTCGTGGGACTCACTCTGAAGATGGGCGGACGATACGCGGCCGAAATATCAGTAGAAGACATAGAATTTGAACGGCTGCACGCCCGAAATTTATTGGATTACTCCTTACGCCGTGAAAAGTTGAAAATGCACAGTGTGTAGTGGAATTTGTCCATCTGTTATAAATACAAAAACAAAACAAGTGAACTATGTGGGGAGCATAACTGACATACTAATATTGATTTAGGCCTAAATGTTGCTACTTGCAATTTCTTTTACCCATAAAACCATTGTCACAAATGGTGGCATGCACACAGTAATTGTGCTGCTATGCACTTCACTTGTATTTCACAGCAAAACTTGTAGCATGCACATATGCAAATATGAGATTAAAGAACGCAATTTCTAATTGTTGGCTGTAGCGTAGTGAGCAATGCATTGTGTCCCCAGTGGTGTAGGGGTCAGCGCAACTGCCTAGAAAGCAGGAGACCCGGGTTCGAATCCCGGCTGGGTACACATTTTCAGCTTTGCCCAATCGCAGTTGTCATATATTCTATGAATATTACGCATAATAGTTCGCGATCGGGAGCGCAGAGATGCGAACTAGTTCGCTCTTTTAGTTCGTCCGCTCCCAGTGACGGCTGAGCGGCGTGGTCTGCGCGTGCAGGTGAAGGGAGAAGTTCCCCCACCTAGCTGCTTCATGTGCTTGCTGCTTGAGCTGCTAACGATATCACGCAAACCAAAAGAAACAGTCTGTGGATAATTTGCCGCGTTTAAGTTTAGAGTCATCTCTATGTCTTGGCATTATGGAATTTATTAGTCAGATATTGCAGAGTGCAGAACACATCAAAACAGAAATTTTGTAGCACTGAACTATTTAATCAAGCAGGCAGACGCTCACCTCGAAATGACTCATCAGCAGAAGGCAAACGCGTGATTTTTTAATTCTGTTACGCGCCCTCTCGCTATTGCCCATCGGTCTTCGGAAAAGAATCCAATGAACTATGAAGCGAGATACGTTTGGCATAATCGTACGCTGCTCCTAGTTCGTCCGCTGCTACTAGTTCGTCCGCTACTTCTAGTTCGTCCGCTCATTTTGGCTTTTGCTACTGCTACCAAAAGAGCTCTTTTTATGACAGCTTTTTTACATAATGAATCAGTGTTGCCAAAGCGTGTGCTATTACCCGTATTTTTGGGCAATTTGACATCAAATACTTGGGCAAATAAACCAGTTATTTACATGAATGGGTGATACCATGGAATTCAACTACTTTGGATACAGAGTACTCATAGTACTTTATTTTTAAAATAGATTTCTTGTTTGAGTGAACCATGAAACTACAGCTGAGCTACATCTCAGCTCGAAATGAAGGTAACTGGCAGAAGGGAATCATGCGATTCTGCGCACCCTCGCGTCCTCTCGGAAAAGGAGCGGACGAACTAGGAGACGAGGGATCTGCGAACTAGTTCACGTAGTTCGTCTGTGGGAGCGGTCTTCCGAGCTAGTTCCTTCGCGAAACTACAGAAGACTAGTAAACACTTATAGGAAGGGTTGCGGGAGGCGACGGCTACTTTATAAAACAGGTGTCAGGCGCAGGCGTTGCTGCTACAGTGGCAGGTTGTCACGATATTACTGAGTTTGAACATGGTGTCATTGTCGGCGCACGAGAAATGGGACACAACACTCCCGATGTTGGGAATTAAGTGGGGACTTTCCCGTACGACCATTTCATGTATGCATCGTGAACATTGGGAATCACGTAAAACATCAAGTTCACAACATCGGTGCGGCGAGAAAAAGATCCTGCAATAATGTGACCAACGGCGACTGTAGAGAATAGTTCAGTATGACAGAGGTGCAACTCTTTTGTGATTTTCCGCGGATTTAAATGCTGGGCTCACAACAACTGTTAGCGTGTGAACGATTCAAGGATACGTCATGGGCTTTCGAAGTCGAAGGATCGCTCATGTGCCCTTGCTGACTGCACGACACAAAGCTGCTTACCTGGCCTGGGCACGTCAACACCGACCATTCAAAGAAGTTAAAATGTTTGTAGAGCTTATGGGACTTAACTACGGGGTCATCAGTCCCTAAACTTACAAACTACTTATGAACTACCTAATCCTAAGGACGCGCCTCAGTCCCCGCGGCCACCGCGGCCGGCACGCCGATCATTGGCGACTGGAATCATGATATGTGCTTTGATCAGTGTCGTTTCCAATTCTCTCGAGCGAATGGACGGAGACAGCTTCGTGAATCCATGATTCCGTCATTTTTAATGGTGTGGTGGTGTTTGAAGCTGGAGTGATACTGGACCCCTGATACGCCTAGATATGACTCACAGGTGGCACGTACGTTCAAATACTGGCTATCGCCTGCGTCCATGCACATCCATTGTGGTATCTGACGGACTTGGACAATACCAGCAGGATCATGCGATACCACAAACGTCCAGAGTTGCTACAGAGGGGTGTCTGAGTTTAAAGGGGCCTAAACGTGAACGGACTGCATTTTCATAGTTTAAGAATTACAATATTTTGCCTAAGAGACATTTTTATACAGGGTGTTACAAAACGGTACGGTCAAACTTTCAGGAAACATTCCTCACACACAAAGAAAGAAAATATGTTATGTGGACACGTGCCCGGAAACGCTTAATTTCCATGTTAGAGCTCCTTTTAGTATTTCACTTTAAATGTAAATTGAAATAATTCGTGCAGACAATTGTCAAAATACCCAATTCTTTCGTTAGTATGTACTGGACTTCCTCGATTCACCGCCAGTTTTACCAATTGAAGGAAGGTAATGTTGACTTCAGTGCTTGTGTTGACATGCTACTCATTGCTCTACAGTACCAGCATCAAGCACATTGGTACGTAGCATCAACTGGTTAGTGTTCATCACGAACGTGATTTTTGAGTCAGTGCAATGTTTACAAATGCGGAGTTGGCAGATGCCCATTTGATGTATGGATTAGCACGGGGCAATAGCCGTGGCTTCTCAACAACGGATGGATTGGTAGAGGAGGACCAATTCCATGGCCTCCACGCTCTCCTGACCTCAACCCTCTTGACTTTCATTTATGGGGGCATTTGAAAGCTCTTGTCTACGCAACCCCGGTACCAAATGTAGAGACTCTTCGTGCTCTCATTGTGGTCGGCTGTAATACAATATGCCTTTCTCCAAGGCTGCATCTGCGCATCAGGGATTCCATGCGACGGACGGTGGATGCATGTATCATCGCTAACGGAGGACATTTTGAACATTTCCTGTAACAAAGTGTTTGAAGTCACGCTGGTACGTTCTGTTGCTGTGTGTTTCCTTTCCATGATTAATTTGATTTGAATAGAAGTAATAAAATGAGCTCTAACATGGAAATTAAGCGTTTCCGGACACATGTCCACATAACATATTTTCTTTCTTTGTGTGAGAAATGTTTCCTGAAAGTTTGGCCGTACCTTTTCGTAACACCCTGTAATACACGTTCACTATCTGGAATCATTTTCTGGTCCATCGTCAGTCTAACTGCGTTTAGACCTTGTCACTCTGCTGTCAAAATTAGTAGGAACACATTATGCCTCTTGTTTTGTAATTTGGAGTATATGGAAAACCCCTTATTACACTTCACACTTTTAAGGTATAGATAATTTCTGCAATCACCCCGTTTACATGGGCTTCCAAATCCGGATGTCGTAAACCGATTTCCCAATTCCGATTTTGGTTGGCCATGTAAACACTCCAAAATCGATTCTGGAAATCTGCTTCTCTAAAGTGGTTTTCCGGTTCCACAATCGATTTTTGTGCCCATGTAAACGCAACCGTTTTTGAAGCGTTCTTGGCTTGTCAAATTGTGTTTTTTGTTAAGAATTCTCGGCATATATGGAAAGAGTGACATTTTCTAATGTGAAATAAAACTATAACTATTAGAGTGACCATGAATGTGTGTGTTTAAATAAAGAAAAATAGCGATTGTGTTGACTAAATCAGGAGCTGAATCAGCTGTTTTTCAGCCGCCTTCTTAAGTGGGCTAGAAAATCCGATTCAGTCTGTCATGTAAACACGACAGCGAAAAACGGTTTACGAAAATCGGTTTTCGTCTTCCGGAAGATGTTTTGCATGTAAACGTAGTGAATGTGTTAGGCAAAATACAAAGATATTGTACGATTATTCAATTGGGAGAAATTTGGTGAACATAGCTAAAACCATTATAACGATATATGTACCTTTTGTTCTGAAAATCTTGTTTCGAGAAAATGAGAAAACCAAATTTTTATCCATTATGTATGAAGAACACTGCGACTGTGGTGAAATAAGGTGTCTTGAATGAAAGCAACCAGTCGCCTTTTATGCAAAATGTTTTTATTGCGTTTTTCCCATAACCGGTTTCTATATGCCTAGCATATCATCAAGAGATGGTGTACGGTTTTTTACGTTACAAATGGTGTGTAGTGGGATTTGTGCATCTGTTACAGTTACAAAAAATAAAATAAGTAAACTATATGGCGAGCATAAGTGACATAATAACATTGACTTAAGCCTAATTTAGGCCTAAGTTCAATTGTTTGCTAAGCTTAAGGGACTTAACTGCAGGGTCATCAGTCCTTAAACTTACAAACTACTTATGAAATCCCTATACTAAAGACGACACAAACATCTATGACCGAGGGGGGATTCGAACCCCCGACCGTAGCGGCTGTGCAGACTGTGACTGGCGCGCCGCAGACCGCTCGGCCACTGCGGCCGGCTAGGCCTAAGTCAGTGTTATTATGTCACTTATGCTCGCCACATAGTTGTTTTTTGTAATTGTAACAGATGCACAAATCCCACTACACACCACTTGTGATGTAAAAAACTGTTCACCATCTGATGATGATATGCTAGGCGTATCGAAACCGGTTATGGGAAACACGCAATAAAACCTTTTTGCATAAAAGGCGACTGGTTGCTGTCATTCAAGATACCTTAAATGAGAGAAGAATATTCGCAGTGCTTTTGACTCACCGTATGCCTCTTTTCCAATGGCATATTCTTGCTGGACAGCTGAGTCTTTATACTTTGCAGACTTTTCAGGGTTCTGAACTCTTTAGTGGTGGCTTCCGCAACCCTTTCAGTTGCATCTAGTTGCTGAAGGTCTATGGTAGTCAGAGCAGCTACCATATTATTTCGCCGCGGCGGAGTGGCCGAGCGCATTGGTGCGCTATGCTCCAAGTCCCATAAGCTCACCACACATTTGAACATATTATTTGCTGGTTGGATGCATAATTTTTCCAATACTTTTGATATGTTAATTACACCATCATTAGATAACAGCATCGATCACACCTGTTTTGAGTACTGGCCATGCAACAAACACTGTTTTCGCTACTCGTCGCCACACGCAGCTGTTGAAACTCTCATTAGGATTTTGTGCACGGTCATATAGCCATTTGATAACTAATATTTTATCTGCAAGGTCCCTATATATTTGCTTCATTGTTTCCATGACTGTGGCAGGCATGGGATGTTTGTGGTGGTATTTTGTCATGAGTTTCAGCGTGGGTAGTGTGCTGACATTTGTTCGATGAGCGCTTAAGACTATAATAAGTATTTAAAAGTAATAAACCATGCATTTTTGGAAACGGGAGAAACTTTTATTTCAGACGGAGGCATTATTTATTTATTTTTATTTTTCAGTCATTATCACCTCCAGATCCCCTTAAACACCTCCTCTGGCCACACGCCCCAAACATGAACATTATTGAGCACATCTGCGATGCCTTACAGCACGCTGTCTAGAAGAGATCTCCAACCCTTCGTACGGATTTATGGACAGTGCCTTCGGATCCATGGTGTCAGTTTTCCCTAGCAGATTAGTCGAGTCCATGCCATGCCGTATTGCATCACTTCTAGGAACTTCACGATAATCAGCAGGTGTGCTAGTTTCTATGGTTCTTTCGTGTACTAGGCCAGAGATAAATAAATATTTTTCAAATGGTTCTGATATACTTTTCTGACATTACCAGTGAAGTTCTAAAGTTATAGTGGACAAGGTGGTAGAAGCCGACCTCGGGGAAGATCAGTTTGGGTTCAGGAAAAATGTAGGAACACTGGAGGCAATACTCACTTAACTGCTTATCCTAGAAGATGGGTTAAGAAAAGGCAAACCTATATATCTAGCTTTTGTAGGTTTGGAGAAGGCTTTTGACAATGTTGATTGGAATAAGCTCTTTCAAGATTTGAAGCAAACAGGAGTAAGATATATAAGGCGTAAGGTTATTTACAACTTACACAAAAACCAGACAGCGGTTGTCAGAGTTGAAGGGCATGAAAGGGATGCAGTGCTTGGGAAGGGAGTAAGACAGGGTTGTAGCCTTTCTCCAGTGTTATTCATTTGTACATTGAGGAAGCTATACAGTAAAGCAAGGAGAAATTTGGAGAAGGAATTAAAGTTCAGGGTGAAGGATTAAAAACATTGTGTTTTGCCGACGACATAGTAATTCTGTCAGAGACAGCAAAGGACCTGGAAGAGCAGTTGAACGGAATGGACAGTGTGCTGAAAGGTGCATATAAGATGGACATTAACAAGAGCAAAACTAGGGTAATGAAGTGCAGTCTAAGAAAATCAGGTCATGCTGAAGATAACGAAATAAAGGAGGTAGTTGAGTTTTGTTACTTGGGCAGTAAAATAACAAATGATGGTCGCAGTACAGAGGATATAAAATGCAGAATGGCAATGGGTAGAAAAGCATTCTTGAAAAAGAGAAATTTGTTAACATCGAGTATTTATTTAAGCCTAAGGAAGTCCTTTCTGAAGGCATCTGTGTGAAGTGTTGCCTTGTATGGGAGTGAAACATGGACGATAAAAAGAGCGGACAGGGATAGCATAAACGCTTTTGAAATGTGATGCTACAGAAGAATGCTGAAGATTAGGTGGGCGGATCGCGTAACAAATGAGGTGGTACTGAACAGATTTGGGGAGAAAAGGAATTTGTGGCATACCTTGACTAAAAGAAGGGATAGATTGGTAGGATACATTCTTAGACATCAGGGAATTGTGAATTTAGCGTTGGAGGGAAGTGTGTGGGGTAAAAACCGCAGAGGAAGACCAACAGATGGATACAGTAAGCAGATTCAGATGTAGGTTGCCGTTCTTATGTGGAGTTGAAGAGGCTTGCTCAGGATAGAGTAGGGTGGAGAGCTGCATCAAACCAGTCTCCGGACTGAAGACAACAACAATAACAACAACAGTGGACATACAGTACGATTGACTGACTTCGTAGGAAGTAATTAATAATACGAAATGAATAAAAGTTTATGCCTTTTGCGAAACATATTTTAGTTCTTGCGGACTACTTATTTGCTAGAGGGAGCTGTACAAGGGAAATACAAGGGAGAGACTGGACGACTCGGGCTGTAGTGCGCAAGTGCTGCTCTGAGATGACGCTGGATTGGGAGAGGAGCTCATGGCGGCCTGCACAAACCAGTCATAGAAATGACTGATAATAAAATGAAATAACATTCGTAAAAACTCGTCGGCGGATCCTATGACGCCATCTCCGAACTCGTCCTGTTCGACTCGAAAGTTACGACCACTGCTCATTTAAGCTAAAACTCGTCAGATGAGTCCGTTGGATTCAAGTGGACCACACAAGCGTAAGAAGAAGTTCGATAACAAGAGTTCACATGAAAATTCACCACTTGCGGCTTTGACGCTATGTTGGTAACCGTTGGGCGTGACCGTTATTGTGTTTGGCTCTACCAATACAATGGCGTTTATGTTGGCAGCAAACAGGTGTATGTGAAGTAATTAAGCGTACTGCTCAAAAATCAGAATCTGTTCAGATTTTGAACTTTTGTTCTTACAATGTGTAACTTTCAATTTTGTCAAAGGATCACTGTGTTAAAACTGTTGTTTTAATAAATTAACGCCTCTTAATCTACAAAGCAGATACGGATACATATTTTTTACAGTTGTACTCGAACAGTACTGTAACTTTCAATGAAAATAATCTTCAATCGCAATTAATTCCTTTGGCCTACCTGTGTACAAGTAAACGATCGTTTGGTTGTCACACCCATTATTCTTTTACAAAAGACGTTAGTTCTTAAAAATGTCGTAATTGTGAAGTGCGAAGTAAGTTTTACAGACACATAAAAAGACTGTGTGTTAAAGCATACTTCATTCATGCAAAATTCACTCTTACACACTGCTCAGACAATGAGTACCAAGGGTCCAGAACTAAAAGTAAATAAAAGAATTTAACTACCTTAAATACTCCAAATTATATACACATTTCCATCGGTATCATGTCATAATAATAATAATCTTTTCCTTTACACGATAAACCGGTTCTCATTTTCAACACTACTTTCTCACTAGTTTTGACAATGAGTAAAACGATAAACTTCTCTGACTTATACTGCTCTATCTTTATAAAGGAACATAAGCTTAAATATACTTGCGGATTATATGCATTTTAAAGAAGCATTCCAATACGGAAATATCACAGGTGTGTAACAGACCCTATCCAGAAAAGGGCTCCCTGATTTCAAAATTCGAAAATAAAGATCAATAGAGGAATGCAGTAAACGGTATGTTTTTTGTGAAAGCTCTAAGACGTTTATAGAGTAGTTTGAAATAATAGTTACAAAAGTTGCTAACAGATGGCGCTGGACGCTGTACAGCTCATATCAGCATACATAAGTGAAATAATCGTATGAGAACGCTTTTGCAAACAATCACATCACAATGTTTCCAAAATGTTCGCCTTTGGCACTACAGAGATGGCGCAAACGAAGAATGAAATTCGCCATGACATTTCGTAGTGTCTCAACCGAAATGGATTCACATGCCACAGAGATCGCCGATTAAAGTTCATCCAGCGTGGCGGGATGCTTCGGGTAGACCATGTCTTTCACTGTGCCCCACAAAAAAAAGTCACAGGGGGTCAAATCCGGCGGAGGCCAATCCATGCCTGCACCAGTAAATTTGGGATATTCCAAAGCAATGACTCGATTCCCAAAGTATTCCTCAAGAAAGCGAAACACTTGTTCGGTCCGATGTGGTCGGGCTCCATCTTGCATAAACCATTCAGTACCTGGTCGATCCTCTAACGCTTGCTGTGTGGCGACAAATTGTTCCAAAATTGCAATGTAACGTGCACCATGAAAAAAGGGCCAATAATGCCTCTGCTTCATACTGCAGCCCAAACAGTAACTTTGGGAGAATACAGGGGTTCGCTTCACACCAATATGGCTTTTCGGAACACAAAAATCGCCAGTTCTGCTTATTCACGTGTCAATTCAGGTGGAAGTGTGCTTCATCTGTAAACCAGATGCAGCCAACATCAAATCCTTCACTATCAATGATTTTTGAGCATCTGATTAGCAAAGGCAACCCTTTGTTGCACGTCTCGTACGGGTATGGTCTGGTGCGTTTGAATTTTGAATGGAAACATGTGTAGGCTCTTTCTCAGTATTTTCTGCGTGCTGGAACGCTTCAAACCAGTCTCAGATGCAATTCTACGGACGGATGGCAATGGATTTCGCTGAATAATTCCAGAAACTGTGGCGATATTTTTAGGCGTAACTGCTTTTTGCTTGCGGCCAACATGCCCCCACTAGATCATCAGTTACGCTGCCTGTTCGTTGAAATTTTGCGAAGATCGTACGAATGGTTTTCGAATTAAATCGTGCTTGAAAACTTCGCCTTGTTGCCTTAGGACTCTCTTCTAACCTGTGGTACTCTAGCACCAGAAAAACGCGTTATTCAACGGAGTACATGGTTTTAATCTCTTCCTTCGGTACGCTAACCTCTTTTCACGTTTCAATAGTGGAACTGATCGCTCTGGGCTTCGGATCACTATTTATACTAGGCATTACGTATGGCGATTACAGCGCCATCTGTTAGCAGCTTTTGTAAGAATTATTTCAAACTGCTGTATAAACTTCTTATAGCTTTCACAATAAACATACCGTTTTCTGCTTTCCTCTATCGATCTTTCTTTTTCGAGATATTTAATTTTGAAATCAGGGAGTCCTTTTCTGGACACACATATATATATATATATATATATATATTGTGTGTGTGTGTGTGTGTGTGTGTGTGTGTGTGTGTGTGTGTGTGTCACCCATTTCAGGCAGCCGGCTTATTGCGATTCAGATTTTTATTTATACTATTAGTGACGATCTAAAGTCGACGATATTGTCTGATGGTTGTATACATGTGGCGATCTACAGCGACAACGTATTTAGGATATTTTTTTGGCTAATACAGCAATATCAAAATTTAAGTTAGAATTGCTATTATTAATTAGAAAATGTGCTTCATCGTAAGTCGGCTATTCAAAAGTACGTAGTAGCAATGATGCTATTATTCATAATATGAAATTCAAGCACAGGTAGCAGCTTAGGTTTGTGCTCAATTTGATCATTTACAGTTACTCACATTTATCACATACCAATGCTACTAACTTAATATGATTTTCATATTATGATTTATAGCGTCATTGCCACTACGTACTTTTAAACAATAAATGCACTATGAAGGACATTTTCCAACGATAATTTCAATTCTGCCTGCCTCCCGTAGCTCAGTCGCCAGCGTCTCTGAGTACCATGCAGGGGGTCGGATCGGGTTGTCCATCAGGGTACTATTGTGTTATCGTTTTCATCATCTTCATTATCTTCATCACCACCACCATCCGTCGACATGCAAGTCACCGAAGTGGCGTCAAGTAAAAAGTCTTGCACTAGTCGGCCAAAGAATCTCACACGTGCTCTCCCGGCCAAAAATGCCATGTGTAGGTTAACAATTGAATTACTGAAACTTCCTGGCAGATTAAAATTGTGTGCCGGAACCGGGACTCGAGCCTGAAACCTTTGCCTTTCGAGATAGCTCAGGGGTAGAGCGTATGCCCGCGAAAGGCAAAGGTCCTAGGTTCGATTTTCGGCTCCGGCACACAACTTTAATCTGCCAGGATGTTTCATATCAGCGCGCCCTCCGTTGCAGAGTGAAAGTCTCATTCTGGAAACGTCCCTTACGCCGTGGCTTAGCCATGTCTCCACTATATCGTTTCTTCCAGGAGTGCTAGTCTTGCAAGGTTCGCATGAAAACTTCTGTGAAGTTTGGAAAGTAGGAGACGAGGTAATGGCAGAGTTGCAGTTGTCTGGAGTAGCTGTGAGTCGTGTCGGGATACCTCAGAGGTCGAGCACATGCCCGCGAAAGGCAAAGGTTCCAGGTTCGTGTCCCGGTATCGGCACACAACTTTAATCTGCCAGGATGTTTCATACCAGCGCACACTCCGCTGCACAGTGAAAGTTTCATTCTGGAATTGAATTACTTGTTATAAGTTGCTAAATAAGGGTTTTTTTTTTTTTTTTTTTTTTTTTTTTTACAGGGTGAATCTAAATTCGCGCGCGATTCCTCACATGCCAGCAATTAAAAAAAAATGTCTGTCACAAAATTTCGTCCGGTGCATATTTCCGGCAGTAAATGGACGCCGAAGATTGAGATCGTTGCGTGTCCCTTATGCTGCAGTGTGTTTCAGAATTACACTACTACACCAACAAACTTCTAGGAGATGTGGATCTTGAGGAACAAAGTGAGCATAGAAACCCATGCCCAGAAACGTCATCACATGACGCTACAGAGCGTCGGAGTTGGTGGTGGCTGTAACATGGACTGCCGCAGAGTTGTTGAATGGCGTTCCCGGGCATGGGTTTTCATGCTCATTTTGTTCTTGACGCCTAATACATCCCTTACAAATTTGTTGATGTACTTGATACACTCTGATGTATGGAACACACAGCCATCTCAGTCTTTGACGTCCATTTACTGGCGGAATTATTCGCAGGATGAAATTTTGTGCGAGACATTTTTCATTGTTGGTAGGTGAGGAATCGCGCTGCGAAGCCCAAGTGCGCGAATTTAGATTCACCCTGTTGTACACAAATTTTTAGTTTTTAGTTAGGCTGAGGGTGGGGCAAATGTGGTTATGCCCATGCCTCATCGCATCCCTGAAGACGCTACACGAGTGCTGGACAATAATTAAAATAAATTTACAGCCATCTTCGAAAAAGTCACAGGATCTAAAGATATAAAAATCATAAGGAAATATCGTGATGATAACTGATTTTAAATGCGGTTCTCAGTATAAGTAATAGTAGAGGTTGTTAACGTACAACATGGGCAATTGAAATTTTTTGCCGGGACCGGGTTTCAAGCCCGGGACCTCCTGCTTACTAGGCAGTTGCGCTGAGCCTCTGCGACAGCCCGGGCGCATGCTTAACGCACCTCCAAGGACTAAACAAGCACGATACACGCCAAATTTCAAATTCCTAAGCTTAAGAGTGATTATCTGTAACCAGTTCCCACTGGTGGTGAAAATATATCTTCGTAACGGCACTTTGTTTAGAGTAATAATGCTAGATTCAGAAGTGTATAAAGATCTCAGGATTTATTATTACTGGTAATAGAAAACTCAATCCAAAATTCCAGCATATTTAAACAAACAGAATTTTAAAGCAATTTAAAGTATCCACATCCACATCCACATCTACAAACATACTCCGCAATCCACCGTAAGGTGCGTGGCGGAGGGTACACTGTACCACTATTTGGCATTTCCTTTCCTATTCTACTCCCAAATAGAACGAGGAAAAAAAAGAATGCCTATATGCCTCCGTACGAGCCCTAATTTCTCTTGTCTTTGTGATCACCACGCGAAATGTAAGTAGCCGGCAGCAAGATCGTACTACACTCAGCTTCAAATTCCGGCCCTCTAAATTTACTCAACAGAAATTCACGAAAAGAACGTCGTCTTTCCTCCAGCGATCCCCAATTGAGTTGCCGGAGCATTTCGGTGACACTCGCGCATTGGTCGAACCTACGTGACCGGCCACAGTGGCCGAGGGGACTGAGGCGCTCCAGTCACGGTCTGCACGGCCACTACGGTCGGGGGTTCGATTCCCCCCCTCGGGCATGGATATTTCTGCCGTCCTTAGTGTTAAGTAGTTTGTAAGTTTCGGGACTGATGACCCCGTAGTTAAGTCCCATAAGCTATACAAACATTTGAACATTTTTTGAACCTACCAGTAACAAACCTAGCTGCTCGCCTCTGAACTGCTTCTGTCTTCCTTTCAACTCAGTACTCAAGACGTGGTCGTACAAGCGTTTTATACGCGGTCTCCTTTACAGATGAGATACATCTTCCCGAAATTCTCCCAATAAACCGAAGTCGGCTGTCCGACTTACTCACAACTGTCCTTACATGTTCGTTCCATTTCATATCGCTCTGCAATGTTACGCCTAGATATTTGAACGACGCGACAACATCAAGAAGCTCACTGTAATGTTGTCTGAATTAAACATTTGTGAGAGTTATTGGGCCTTTTGTTTTTTGTGTCTTCGGAATGCGTTACTGCGAACTGTAGGTTCGGGAGGTGGCCTGTGACTGGCAAGGATTGTGGACAAGGTCTGCAGCTGAAAGAAGTGATTAGTTCAGATATACTTTTATTACGATTGAAGAAGGTGGAGAGGCAAGAGGAGGATGGGAGGGAAACCAGAATGATTGGGTATCGAATAGTATACAAACAACAAGCAAACATATCGGAGTGACCAACAATAGACCCAATTAAGCTGTAATTTCAATCTAATACATTAAAATTCCATTACTGATTACAAATTTTATTTTCTCACTAGTAGTTTCACATCAGGTACAAAAAATGATTAAAATTACAAGGGAGTGATCAGAAGGGGTTACATGTAAAACAGTATATTTGCCGTTTTACTTATAATAGTGACATATGTTCTCATTATGGGTACGAGGTTCACATAGTGTAAAACGTGTGAATAACGTCATAATATCAGTGCTACATTCTATCGGAACTGCTACTGTTGAAATAAAAATACACCCGACGATGTTGGCTGTAAAAATTTAAACATTCGGATCGCGTCAAACAACATCAGCAATTAAAACCCTTTTCAAATGTTTGTAAACCTAAGGGACGTAAGTGCTGCGCGATTAAATGCCTAGATATCTTCAGTGATCCCAGTGATACCTGGTGGAAAGGCAATCGATACAAAGAACTGTAAAATTAATTGCGCCAAAACAAAGAATGCGCCGTGAATAAAACAGTGATCCGTGACAGAGAAAAGCGATAGGAGTGAAAAGATACTGACCTGCCGAGATGAAATGAGAATGAAGGAATTTACAGAAAGAAAATTGGAACTACAAATCCCAAACCAATGCGCTCCCGAGCGTTAGCAGAGTGGCAACAATAGGAAGAAATATACACGAAAGTCTAAGCTAAAGCCGCCATAGCTGAACCTCTCCCTCCCCCCCCCCCCCAAATCAGACTTGATCCGGCGATATAAACTACTGGATCCTTCATATTAAAGAACACATTATGCACTAGAACGAGCCGAAACGGCTCATCCTGACACCAAAAGAGACTTACGTAAAATTTAAAAACACAAAGCGAGCCGACACGGTTCAAGTATAACCGTTATCTCCGGTTAACAGCCCGTCAGACAGGTGGTTGGGTTCAACCACAGTTCAACTCAGCTGGGCCGCAGCGGAGCGGCCGAGCGCATTGAGGCGCAATGTTCCGATGCGCGAAGCCGGGGATTCGAAACCCCCCCCCCCCCCCCCAGGCATGGATGTTTGTGCTGTCTTTACTATAAGTTAATTCATAAGTAGTTTGTAAGTGTAGGGACTGATGATCCCGCAATTAAGTGCCATAAGATTTACAAATAACATAAACTCAGCTGCAACGTACTCACCACGCAGCAAAAGGACGCGCAATGTCAACACAAATAGTTCGCAGTCGCTTTCGAGTATGTGGCCTCTACGCACGCAGACCTCGTGGTCTATTAATTTAGACAACTTTGTCAGTGGAGAAAAACGGCGATATATTTGGTATAATTAATATTACAAAAACAGTCTTAATAGCAAAAAATTAACAGTTTCTATTGACCGGTTTCGACCTGATGTAGGTCATCTTCGGAACAAAATGTAGCCAATTTCCCACACAGCAGAACTAGCATACACATGTTTGAAGCTGAAGGAATTGAAAGAATGGCGTGGTCAGCACCTCACACAACGGTTGCAGAGTTGGATATTCCACACATGGAACAGTGGGCTACTATTCATCAGGAGCTGCTTGATAACTTCGTATTGTATATTCCACGCAGGCGTGCTACTGGCCATCCGAGGTCATTACATCCCATATTAGAGGGCAACGAGAATGACTCGCTCTAGGTAAACGCTATGAAAACCTCAAGTAAAGAGACATCGATATATAATACCCTCATTTTTTGAGCAGTGTATACTATTTATCTGCAACAATTGGATAATTATTAGGATTTGCTCATGAAATACCATAAAAACTAAAATATCACAATGAATAAAAATCGGACTGGCTTGTTTTACGGCCCACTTTAGATTTGTAGTTTTATAAGTTTTTTCGAACATTTTGGACCAAAATAATAATCTAAATAATAAAAAATTAATTAATAACAGTGTCTGAAACCCTTTTAGGAAAAAAAGATTGCAGGGAGCAGTGGGTTTCGAACCACTGACATCTAGGATCACAGTCCAACACATTGCCCACTACGCTACAGCTGACAATTGTGTTCTCTAATCTTATACTATTGATAGTCATTGTTAACTGATGCTAATATGGCATTTGCAGACACTAGATTATCATTTATCGTACGAAGGACGACGTGTTTTTGTTAATTCTTCAGTGTGCCATTGCTTTGAAATGACAACGTGTAAGTTACAATAAGAAAATCATCAAATACGCAAGACAAGATGGCGTATGCCACATAGAGTTCTGGGCAAGGAATGTCACGTGACATCTGCAAACGGCTGGTTTTCGTTAATTCAATGAAAGGTGTCAAAACTCCGTTATTTTTGCAAATATCTCTGAAACGATACGAGATATGAAAAAAACATATGGGAGCAAAGTTGTAGAGAATTTTCTCCTCTACAAATTCGTTTATTCAATTTTCGCGTCAGATGGACGGTTTATTTGTAGTTAAAATTACATTACAAACGGCTTTTCTTGGTATTACTAACGTATTTCTTGTCCGAAATATTTCAAAAAGCGAGGTTCTGGTCTCTGGTAGCCAACAATTATATCTGTAAAATTTGGTGCCGATTGGTTGAACGTATCGACCTAACAAGTGGGAACACGTTATAGCCATACAGACATTGTCAAATCGCCGTTATTTTTGCAAATATCTCTGCAACGATGCAAGATATGAAAAAAACCATAATAGAGCGAAGGTGTAGAAAATTTTCCCCTCTATCAATTAGGTTATTCAATTTTCGTGTCAGATGAATGGTTCGTTTGCAATTACAATTATATTACAAACGGCGTTTTTTGGTATTACTAACGTATTTTTTTTGTCCGAAACATTTGAAAAAGGGAGGTTCTGGTCTCTGGCGGCCTAAAATTATGTGTGCAAAATTTGGTGCTGATCGGTTGAACGGTTCGTCTTAAAAACAGGGAACACGTTACGGACAGACAGACAGACAGACAGACATACATACATCCATCCATACATCCAGAAATCGCCGTTATTTTTGCGAATATCTCTGAAACGATACGATATATGAAAAAAAAATAAGAGGGCACAGTTGTAGAGAATTTTCTCCTCTACAAATTCGGTTATTCAATTTTCGTGTCAGGTTCATGATTAAGCCGTTATTTTCATTTAAATTTCGAGCTGTCAAAAGACGATCGCAAAGGCCCACTTTTAGTGTTACTACCGTAACCTAAAGTGGGGCAAAATAAAGAGAAAGGCTTTTCGTTTGATCAAATATTTAAATGTTTGTCAAGCTTAAGGGACTTAATTGCGGGGTTATCAGTCCCTAAACTTACACATTACTTATGAACTAGTTTATACTAAAGACGACACAAACTTCCATACCCGAGGGGTGCTTCGAACCACCGACCGCAGCGGCCGTGCAGACTGTGACTGGCGCGCCGCAGACCGCTCGGCTACCGCGGCCGACCTTAGACCTTCCATTTCGACTGTATTCACAATAATAATCTTGGGAAAACATAGTTTTTATCTATGAAAAGCAAAAAAGGACTTTTAACATATGATGTTGTTTTTGTTGTTGTCGTGGTCTTCAGTTAGGAGACTGATTTAATACACCTCTGCACACTGCTTTAACCTGAGCAAGCCTCTTCATCTCCTCCTAAGATCGGCAACCGACATTCATTTGAGTCGCCTTCCTGTATTCGTCTCTTGGTCTCCATCTGCGAATTTTGCCCCACACACTTATCTCCAATGCTAACTTTACGTTTCCTTAATGTCCAAGTATATGTCCTACAAATCCATCTCTTCTATTAGTCCGGCTATGTCAGAAATTCCTTTTCTACCCAATTCTATTTGATACCTTCTAATTAGCTACGCGATCGACCCAACTATTGTTAAGCATTGTTCTATAGCGACTCATTTCAAAAGCTCCTCCTATCCTCTTCCTGTCCATTTATAGTCCACATTTCACTCCCGTACCAGGCAACACTCCACACAAATACCTTCAGGAAAGACTTCCTTACACTCAATATCAGATGTAACAAATTTCTCTGTTGACATTCAGCATTTTATACTGTAATGCGACAGTCGTTTTTTATTGTACTGCCCAAGTAACAAACTTTGGGAGGTCCGGCAGGCGAGCACAGATTGTGTAATGGTGAACGCGATCGCTCGCGAAAGGCGGGAATTGCGAGTACAAATGTTCACACGTTACCAATAAATTACACAGCTCATCCAGTACACACAGTTGCGAATACGTTTCTTGTATTTCTGCCTCTGTAATCGCTGAATTTGCGCAGATTAAATCGTTAAACACGGGCACCGTATTTAAGCCAGAGGCGGTACCCTCTGATTGCACATCGCAATGGTGTCCAATTGATTATCACGCCAAAACTACAACATTGACCAATGTTTGAGTAGTGTCTTTAATGACATACGATACCGACGAGTGGAAGCACGTTTATTATGGACACGAATGCACCCGTAGAACTGGATAAGAGGATGCAACTATTTATTCTGACAGTTTTTTTTTTTTTTTTTTTTTTTTTTTTTTTTTTTTTTTTTTTTTTTTTTTTTTTTTTTTTTTTGGAGGGGGGGGGCAAATCGAGAGCATCTGTATACTTCACAGATGAAAACATGATCTCTAATAGACTTACGATAATCTTACTTTGCTATTTGCTAATACTAAGAAGTAAAGCTACGAAAGTTTCTCTCTCCAATTATTTTTCTGAAATTTGGAAATAATACCTTAAAAACTAAGGGGGGGGGGGAGGGGAATCGAGAGCATCTGTATACTTCACAGATGAAAACATGATCTGTAATAGAATTACGATAATCTTACTTTGCTATTGGCTAATACTAAGAAGTAAAGCTACGAAAGTTTCTCTCTCCAGTTATTTTTCTGAAATTTGGAAATAATACATTAAAAACTAAGGGACACTTATTTATTTATTCCTTTTAGCGGCCTTTAAAACATATTTAAGAGGTGAAACGGTCCCTCCAAAATTTGGGCTAAAAGAGACAAATTGCTGTAACTTACAGAATAGTGAAGCGATTTTAATGATGTTCTAGGATTTTTATCTGCCACTTTCCACTTCTTTCACCTCTGGCAGTATTGCTCACGTGAAAAATACCGAGTAGCTACAAAAATTAGTCTTTATTTAATCAAAGTAGAATCTATTAAAACTTGAAAAAAAGGGCTAATTAAGAAACACGTATTTTTAATGTGACTTACATAAATATTTGACAGGTTAACAACTCATATATTTCCGCGCTCGTTTGAAATGTTTTATTTCTTTAACATACTGGTGTAGGAAGTCGATGAATCCGAATCTGAAATTAGATTTTCAGAATTCTAAAAAAAAAAAAAAAAAAAAAAAAATTCAAATGTTTGTTAAGCTTATGGGAGTTAACTTCAGGATCATGTCCTTAAACTTACAAACTACTTATGAATTACCTTATACTAAAGGCAACACAAACATCCTTGCCCGAGGGAGGATTCTAACCTCCGACAGGGAACGGCCTCGCGCATCTTAGCATAGCGCCTCAATGCGCTCGGCCACTCCACTGCGGCCAGAATTCAATATGGATGTTTCAGCATAGCGGGTAAAACTCAAAGCAATGCTTAAGTAAACTCGACATGCGAGATACTACTGTAAAACCAACTTTTGAAATAATGGGGAATATAAGTGAATAATTTTTTTTTTTTTTTCTCTCTCTATGGTTTGTTCTATTCATCGCCGACGCTGATCGTGTTTGTTCGGTAAGTTCTTGGCTCAGCTTATTACAGAGTGCGTTGAGCCTTCTGACCGGGTGCTCTGAGCCACGGCGCCCGGATACCGTTAGACAACCACAACTCTAACGAATAAGACGCCTTGGAATAGTCTAAGTGTGGTGTCGCACAAGTACAAAGTGCGCGCCACCTACTTTCGCCGCGCGCCGCCATGCATGCACGGCGCGGCGTTCTTCCGACGACAGCCACGAGCGCCCTCTGCGACAACGCCGCTCGTGGCCACCACTGAAGGACATCGGCACTTCGCACTTCGGACTGAGCTAGCAAACAGTTACGACCTTCGTAATCAGATAGGCACGATTGAAGACTTCGCTATTGTACAGGCACTAGGCAGGCCTCCAACAACTATGTATCAACATTCTGCAGTACTATGTAAAAGTTAAGTATTGATACATTCTGTGCAATATATATCTTTCTAATTTGCTCTAGTGTTTATAGTTTCTGGCTGCTCCCCTCCGTACCTGCACCAGCGTGTCGGTCTGATTCCACTCGGCCACCGACACCTACGACGAGGCTGGGACACAAAAGTGGCGACGAAGTCGGGACACAAAAGTGGCGACGAGGATGGGATAGAACCTTGGACCAGCCCGCTTACAGCAGCCAGACAGCAGCAGTCGGAGCACGCAAAAATTGCTCCCGCCCACCCACCCTTATTATAAGATTTTTGGGGGAACATATTCTGTTACGTATTTTGTGGACTTTTTTGTTGCAGAGCGTCCTCTTTCATATTGCATTTGTGTTTTGTTATAAGTTACTTGTATATGCGGCGCCTAATCGGTCAGCATGGCCACTACCCCGAACCCAAACTTAATGGAAATTATTCAGTTACAGACGGCGCAAATCACCCAGTTGCTCCAAGCTGTCGCCGAGCTCACAGCGCAAGCAGCCAACCAACAACAACAACAACAACAACAACAACAGCCGCCACATCAGCAGCCCACACCTGCCGCCGCACCGCTTCCGACGTTCCGCCAGTACAACGAACGTGAGGAAGAATGGAGCGACTATTTCGCACAGTTTCAAGAACTCGTCGCGGCTCATCAAATTACAGGTCAGAGAGTGAAGAACCTTTTCTTATCGATTGTGGGCCCCCAGACTTTCGTACTATTGCAAAAACTTTTCCCTCTCGCATCTCCTCGTGATGTAGACTTTGAACAAATTGTAGATGCACTGAATGCTCATTATGAGAGAAAAGTTCTTGTAGCCGCTGCACGATACCGATTTTTCAGACTTAAAAAATTACCGCAGCAGTCACACCAAGAGTGGATCACGGAATTGAAGGGCTTAACCCGCCAATGTAAATTTACTTGCTCTTGTGGACTTTCGTATAGTGACGTGATGTTGAGGGATGCGATTACGCAGAATATTCAGGACCCCAGAATTAGAGCAGCAATTCTAAAACAGTCAGACCCCTCATTAGACAGTGTACTGCAGCTTATAGAAGCGCATGATACTTTTGACTTAGCTGATGTAGAAATGCAAAGCCATAGTGTAAATTCAGTGCGCCGCAACGGACGCTTTCCTAGCCGTAGTTCTCAGTATAGCACTAGTGATTCTTTAAATTCTACCGGCCGTGCTGAACAGACAGTGAACAGTAGCCAGTGTAAAAGTGCGACGCAAAGGTCGCCCCGTAGTGTTAGACACAGTAATTTGCATAACGGGCGCCAACGCTCATTTCAGAAAAATGTTCGTAAGTCTTGCCCCCAGTGTGTATCTCGCCACAAACGTGCACAGTGCCCAAGTCGCAACGCAACCTGTTATCAATGTGGCAAATCGGGACATGTACAGTCTGTGTGTATGCAAATTAAAAACTCAAAGAACAGTGGCGTTAAAAACAGTGCTTCGCAAAGTGCGAGAGCAGTGCATACAGTAAATGTTATAGACGCTGTGGAATTGAACAGTGCTTTAGTTGGTTCTCAATTTCAAGAAAGTAGTTCTGCGCCTATGGCAAAACTATATAGTGCACCACGTAGCAAGCGCCGACGAGCGCGTAAAACAGTGCAACGGAAAAGGGTTCGGGACAAGCAAAATGACTATGAACAGTGCATTCCTGTAGTGAAAATAGTGCCTTCTGCAACTGCTCCTTGTAATAGTGCCCAGTACTGTGTAGCTAGTGACAGTAGAATTGGTGTAGCTACTCAAAGTAATTTTAGTGCAGTAGCCTCGCATTACGCGGACGCCGATCCGGCGGTAGTGTCATCTAGTGACAGTGTGGTTAATCCGCTGTGTGCCGAGTATGCGCCGCTTCCTACCGCACGCAACCCGCGCAAGCGCAGAAAACAATATGTATTAGACGTTGCCCACATTCGCGCACCGGTCGTGCGACAGAAGCACAAGCTGTTTGTTACTCTCTCTATAGAAAATAAGACTGTGCAATTTCAGCTTGATACTGGTTCCGCTGTTACCTTAATAAATAAAGATACTTACGAACTTCTGGGTTCGCCAAAATTGTCGCCGTCACAGCAAGTGTTAACAGCTTATACAGGTGAAAATATTCCCGTGCTAGGAACATGTAGCCTGCCTGCCTCTTTTCAAGGTGTTACGAAAACAGTTGCTTTTGTTGTTCTTCAGGCCAAATCTACGCAGAACATTTTTGGACTAGATGCTTTTGACTTGTTTGGTTTGTCAATTCAAAGAGATGTGCTTCAAATTTCGTCAATAGTGCCTCAGGATAAAATCAATGCATTGTGTGACAAATACAGTGACTTGTTTTCGCCGGAACTAGGTTGTGCAAAAGACTTCGTGGCACATGTAACTTTAAAAGAATCTGCAGTTCCAAAATTTCGTAAAGCTAGACCAGTGCCTATCGCCTTGCGTGATACAGTTGCCGAGGAACTTAAACGTTGGCAAGATAGTGGGGTGATTTCTCCTGTTTCTGCGAGTCAGTGGGCCTCGCCTATAGTAATTATACCCAAGCCGTCAGGAAAACTTCGTCTCTGTGCGGACTTCAAATCAACAGTGAATGGTCAAACAATTGTCGACACTTATCCCCTGCCCAGACCTGAGGAACTGATGGACAAATTAGGACAGTCTCGCTTCTTTTCCAAGATTGATTTAGCAGAGGCATACTTACAGATTCCACTTGATGACGAGTCAAAAAAATTTTTCGTCATTAATACTCACGTGGGCCTTTTTCAATTTCAACGCCTACCCTTTGGCAGTTCTTCCGCTCCCGCTATTTTTCAGCGTTTTTTGGAACAGCTGACAGTTTCTGTACCGTGTTGTTCGAACTATTTAGATGATATTGTGGTATCCGGACGTACAGTTGAAGAACATTTAGCAAACCTGGAGTGCCTTTTCAAAGTTTTGACTGCAGCAGGTCTACGTTGCAATAAAGCAAAGTGTTCGTTTTTTCAAACTGAAATAGAGTACCTAGGCCATGTGATTAATGCACAAGGAATTCATCCCTTACAGTCACATCTTCGAGCAATCAAAGACTTGCCTCCTCCTAAGAATGTGCACGAATTGCAAGCAGTAATGGGAAAGCTGAACTATTATTTCAGGTTTATTCCCAATGCCTCTCAGATTGCAGCTCCACTGCATCACTTACGTAGGAAGAATGTTCCTTTTGTTTGGTCCAAAGATTGCCAGGTGGCCTTTGACAAACTAAAGTCTGCACTACTCAGTGATGCATGTTTGATTCCCTTTGACCCCCAGAAGCCTGTAGTGTTAGCAGTTGACGCCTCATCGTACGGTCTGGGCGCTGTAATCTCACATCGTATTGGATGTCACGATCGTCCTATTGCCTTTGCATCCAAGCTACTGACGCCGACGCAACAGAACTACAGTCAGATAGAAAAGGAGGCCTTAGCAATCATTTACGGCGTCACGAAGTTTCATCATTATCTCTATGGCAGAAAATTCTATTTGTTGACAGACCACAAGCCTCTCACGTCGTTGTTCTCACCCACAAAGCCGATTCCGCCACGTACGGCACAAAAGCTTCAGAGATGGTCCTTGATATTGTCAAATTATCAGTATGAGATTTTGTACCGACCTACCACTAAACATGCCAACGCGGACACACTTTCCCGACTTCCGGTTGGCCAGGATGTATCATTTGATTATTCAGAAATGGCATGTTGTCAGATAGACTCCAGAGATGCTTCCGCTGTCGCAGACTTTCCTTTAAACTCTCGTCGGGTTGCACAGGAAACAGCTGCGGATGCAGACTTACGTGTGGTAGCATGTTTTGTTCGCTTTGGTTGGCCTGCCAGAGCCAAAGATATTGATCGGCCTCTGGTTCGACGTTATTTTGCACAACGTCATGCATTATCTTTAAGTCAGGGTGTTCTGTTGTTACATACGGACAACGACCAAGCAAGAGTGATTGTTCCTCGTTCCCTGCAACGAGAAGTGTTACGCCTCCTGCATCAAGGACATTGGGGTATTGTTAGGACAAAGCAACTGGCCAGACGTCATTGTACCTGGGTTGGTATGGACGCTCGGATAGAGAACATGACGTCACAGTGTACTGTTTGTGCGGAGCATCAGGCGGCTCCTCCGCAACGTTTCTCAGATTGGCCACGCCCCAAGGGACCATGGCAACGTTTACACATTGACTTTGCCGGACCATTCTGGAATACGCGCTGGTTAATTATTGTAGACGCTTTCAGCAAGTTTCCTTTTGTGATTGCCATGAACTCAACGACGGCGTCTAGTACAATCAGTGCCTTAACATCAGTGTTTTGCATCGAAGGCTTGCCTGAAACTATCGTCAGTGACAATGGACCTCAGTTTGTTAGTGCGGAATTTCAACAATTTTGTCGTGTGAATGGCATTCAGCATATCACCACCGCACCTTTTCACCCTCAGTCCAATGGTGAAGCAGAACGTTTCGTTCGAACATTCAAGTCTCACATGGAGAAGATGAAAGGTCAGCACTCCAGGCAGCAAGCTCTTCAAATTTTCCTGTCTACGTATCGGTGCATGCCACGTGACGGCCCGTCTCCTGCCGAGCTGCTACACGGCCGCCGTCACCGCACTCTCCTTCACCTCCCACGCACCGAGTCGGTTCGTATGGCGCTACGCGTTTTCAGGTTTCTACGCCGGTGCTGTACAGGGTGTTTGCTGGAAACAAGAAGACATGGTTGCCGGGCACCATTCAGCGCGTGCTTGGTCGCAATATGTTTATTGTACGTTCTTCCACAGGGTCGGAGCTGCGGCGCCACGCAAACCAATTGCGCCTGCACAGGCCGCGCGATCCTGTCTCCGGTTTCTTGATTCCAGACCCAGTTCACCGCCAGGGAGCACAGCCACATCGTTCGTCCACGGACTACGAGATCCCAATGGAGATCGACGCGACGCCGCCGCTGTCGCCGCCGCAGATGACAGCGTCACCGAGAGGGACTCCGGGACCGTGCGTGCCGCCGCCGCCTGGGCCACGCACCTCAGAAGAAGATGACCTGCTCCCTCTGGGCGGGGGCGGGCGCCCTTCCCCAGGTTTCGGCGGGTTCCCTGGAGGATCGCAAGGCGGATGCCGGGGCGCGGACGGCGTCTCGATCCCGGCCTCAGCTACGACGCCCGTCCCACCAGTAACGCCCCCGCCCAGGCCCTCCTCCCAGTGCCGTCGCCGTGGCCCTCAGCCCTACGCCACGACGGCGCGGCGGTTTGGGGGGGAGGGGTGTGGTGTCGCACAAGTACAAAGTGCGCGCCACCTACTTTCGCCGCGCGCCGCCATGCATGCACGGCGCGGCGTTCTTCCGACGACAGCCACGAGCGCCCTCTGCGACAACGCCGCTCGTGGCCACCACTGAAGGACATCGGCACTTCGCACTTCGGACTGAGCTAGCAAACAGTTAGGACCTTCGTAATCAGATAGGCACGATTGAAGACTTCGCTATTGTACAGGCACTAGGCAGGCCTCCAACAACTATGTATCAACATTCTGCAGTACTATGTAAAAGTTAAGTATTGTTACATTCTGTGCAATATATATCTTTCTAATTTGCTCTAGTGTTTATAGTTTCTGGCTGCTCCCCTCCGTACCTGCACCAGCGTGTCGGTCTGATTCCACTCGGCCACCGACACCTACGACGAGGCTGGGACACAAAAGTGGCGACGAAGTCGGGACACAAAACTAAGCACGACTTCCCTCCCTGTCACAAATTTTAATTCTGCTTCTGTGTTCCAAAGATAATTATTGCTACTCCCAAGGCTCTACATGCAGCAGAATATCACCTTGACAATGGACATAGTGGAACATTCCTGCTAAGATGATATAAATATCAATTGAAATATAGATTGAGAAACCCTGAGACGGTTTTTCGTCTCGAATATGTCAAGACATTGAAGCTAAACGTGAAGCAATGAATTAAAATTTGTGGTGCGGCCGGGAATCAAACCTAGATTCGCATGCTTACTAGGGAGACGTCTTACCGTTTGTCCACCGCAGCTCTAACGAATAAGGCGCCTCGAAATAGTCTAAGCACGACTTCCCTCCACGTCACAAATTTTAAATCTGCTTCTGTGTTAGAGGTGCGGTGGTCTAATGGTAAGACGTCAGCATAGTAAGCATGGAGGTCCGGGTTTGATTCCCGGCAGCACAACAAATTTTAGTTCATTGCTTCACGTTTATCTTTAATGTCTTGGTTATATTCGACACGAAAAACTGTCTCAGGTGTTCTCAATCTATATTTAAAGATTTTTTTTGTTGAGTCTATTCTGTTATTAATGTATTTGTCGTTCTAATATATTTATTATATTTTAAGTTTTAATTTTTTTATAGTTCAAAATTGTGATTTCAGATTAGGATTCAACGGCTTTAAATACCAATATATTAAAGGTATGAAACACTTAATAAAATATAGATTCACAAGGTTCTTCTTGGGCAGCATGAAACGAGAGCGGATATGCAAGGGTTGTTTACCCCTCAAATATAAAACAAAAAAATACGTGATTTATAATTTGACCCTACTTCGATTACATAAAAACTACTTTTTGTAACAAACAAAAAAAAAAAAAAAAAATTCTCCCTTCAGTAATTGGACCCCTTAATTTTCACTACCCCTCCAATACACCTAGGTCGATTTCGGTCTTTCTTCAAAAGATACTTTGATAAAAAGCATCATTAAAATAGCTTCACTGATTTAAATTTTCCCAATTCTCCCATTTTAGACCCCATTTTGGAGGGACCCTTTCACCCCATAAATATGTTTTAGCACCACTAAAAATAAGCGTCCCTTTTTTAATGATGTATAACATATCCAATCTTCCTAATAATCTGAGACTGACACTTTCATAAGTTTAATTGTTAGTGTCGAAATTAGTTAATTTCAGAATAGAATATTCGTAAGACAACCTATAATAGACCTGTTGTATTTTTACCATTGAACAAGTGAGCTTGCCTTAGTTAAAATGAAATAATATATTTCCAAGATTGTAATAATGTTTTAATTTTGTTGACGACCAGTTTCCAACACAAAGGTACAATCTTCTCCTCTCTGGTGGGTTGTTAATTTTTTGTTTTTTGTTTTTTTTGTTTTGTTTGTAGTTATTGAAGTCCTTTACATTGCGCCTGTTGCATGTGACTTGCCGTTTATACGTGCATCAAGAACACTGTCAACCACTTCAGTAACTATAAAAATGTAACATACGATCAGATAGCAGAAACCGGTCATTGGTGAAAAAAAAAATAATTAATACGCTACTGTTATCTCGAGAAAATATTATTTCATTTTGACCCTGCTTTCATGTGTGATATTTCAGAATCCAATTAGTTATTCAAACACTGAATACACCATCATATGCCAACTTAACAAACATGTCGTATTTGGAGAGCTTCTGGAAATAAATACAAACTAACAAATATCTGTTGATGTTTGTGTTTCAGCTTGCGAACGAGAGCAAGTCAGCCAGCGACGTTCACCTCTACACCGCACTGCATTGACAGCCTTCTCTCCAGCAGAAATGGCGATCCGCTGCTTGAAAACTCTTTCTAGCTCCCTGAATATAAATATTTTCAGGGGTCGTGAGTACAACGCCGCTGGCAGGTCATGACATTCTAGTCGTATACATACACCGTTTTCATTACAATAGGCATGGGATGCAGTAGCTCATGTTGAATCAACGCTATAGACGAGAAATTACGTTTTATTCCTGAAGTAGTCCTCTGTGATGGACAATGGAAAGATTGATTCAACAATTGAATCACTAAAATCTACGGACTCTTATGGATATAATGGAATATCTAGCAGAATACATTAGGATTGTTCCGCTCTCTTAGCCCAGTACTAAGGGACATATGTACTTTTTACTTTCGGGAGGGACAGTTTCCTGAAAGACAGATGTAAATAGTCAAATTAAAATGTTTAAATGTTTGTTAAGCTTAAGGGACTAACTTCGGGGTCATCAGTCCCTAAACTTACATACTACTTATGAACTACCTTATACTAAAGACGACACAAACATCCATGCCCGAGGGGGATTAGAACCCCCGACGGAGAACAGCCTCACACATCGCAGCATAGCGCCTCAATGCGCTTGGCCACTCCACCGCAGTGATGTAAATAGTCAAACCACGTTATAAAGAATGGAAAGAGGGCTAAAGCAGCCAATTTTGGATCTAGTTCTATGTTGACCATTTCACTTCCCTTAATATGCGATCAAACTTACAGATCGGTTTCAGGAGTCGTTTAACAACCGAAATTGCTATATTCTCTTTTGTCTGTAGGCAGTTGATGGTTTAAGGGGAGACGGAAGGCAACTGGGCTCAAAATTCGATTTTTAGATTTTAGCGTATTTGAAATCCGACAATTTTTTCGTGAGTTATGATGGTTTTTCTGACGGTCTGTGGAATCTGGCCACGCCTTCCGTTTTGCGCCATGCGGAGAAAATGCACACAGCATTCTTTCACTCCTTGCTTGTTATTTCATGCTTCTATTATTTCTATCGCTTCAATGTTTCCTACCCTGTATCTACTATTCTTTTTGTTCCGGTCGTGTTTGTTATTGTTTTCGAACGTTACCAAAAACTGAAATTTGGTGTCTATAATGCTATTTTATGCTTCAATGATTGTGTAACTAGAAAATTGGATGTTTCGTAATTATTGGCCATACAATCTAGTGGAAATACTGCAAATAGATAAAGAGAGAATCCGCAAAGCCGATACTCCTAATTTAAAATGCACAAAAGAAGCTAGACAGAAAAGAAGAGGGACCAAGAGAAGAAAAGAACATCAGTACGATTCAGATGATGCTCAATATGGTGTAGGGACATATTACTGGTAAGTAATTCTCATCAATAACTGTACTAGAATTGCAATATTAAACATTAAATTGATTTTTCTCACAACTACATTTTCTTTTACTTTCAGGTACCATTATTTGATAAACTAATTGGATTAGAAAGATGAAATTTGGTCTTTTTGTACTGAAGATGGTAATAAATCATTACAAGTCAATTGAAAACCACAAAACAATCAACAGTTTTATAATAATTAATGTACTAAATTAAACTGGTGAAAGAATTAAAAAAAATATTCACAACAATTAGAGTTATTATGATCATTTTACTTCTAAATTGAGACATATGTTATATATATATATATATATATATATATATATATATATATATATATATATATATATATATATACAGTAAAGATTTCGTTGTTTTATCACGTATAGTTCCTTTGAAAAAGTGTACCTATTCAAAGGGTAAAATAGCACTGGCAGAATAGGGATAAAATTGCCTTCAGTCTCCCTTAAATAACTGCGAACGCTAGATGTTGTAATAATTCGGCAAGGGACTCTTTTTTTTTCAGTGACTCTGCCGATGGAAACTGTGGTGGTGCATCTTTGATATCGACAGCTAAGCTTCGACCAAGACGCCAGTGGCGTTAAGTTGGCAGCACAGAACTAGCGCCACCACACGTCATCCACGGCCACACCTCCGGGAGAGGCCTCAGTCAGTTGAGAAAGTGCCATCGAGTTGGGACGCCGCGATCACCGAACATCCTAGCTGGGGAACTGTCAACAGTCGTATCATACATGCGGCCGGCGTGTCTTCAGGTAAAATTTCCGGGCTGATGGGCCGTGGTCAAGATGTAAGACTTCTTCCCGACGTTTCGTCTCCAACTGCGGGAGACATCTTCAAGGGGCTTTCGGCTACTGCCACTGTGGGTCGAGGGGCTCTTAAATTTATAGAGGGCACCACCATACGTCACGTGATGCTGACTTTGTAGCTATCTCTGGATAACGTCGTCATTCTTGATTAAAAATAACTGATTGTCGTTTTGTTGATGCAGTGTCGACATCCTTCTTTCCAACTAATGTCTTCTTATAGCATCTCAATAGCATTAATCCAAATAAGAGAAATGGCGCCGCGGTGGAGTAGCCGAGCGGTCTAAGGCGTCTCGCTGCGGAGCCCGCGGTTGCTCGCCGTGGAGGTTCGAGTCCTCCCTGGGGCATGGGTGTGTGTATTGTCCTTAGGTTAGTTTACCTAGGTTTAAGTAGTTTGTAAGCTACGGACTGATGACCACGCAGTTTGGTCCGATAGATTTACAGAAAAAAAAAAAGAGAGAAATGGCCAACTTAATTTCCTGGATGTATCGGTAATGAAACGAGAGGACGGAACTCTGTGCCGTAAGGTATACAGAAAGAACACATATTCTGATCGATACCTCCACAAGGAGTCAAACCATCATCCGAGGCAAAAAAGAGGTATCATTAAAACCTTGGTTGATAGGGCCAAAAAAATCTATGAGCAAGTTTACTTGGAGGATGAACTAAATCACTTACGGTCGGCCTTCAAGAAGAATAGATATGGTGCCAAGGAAATTGATCAAGCTCTCCATCAAAGAAGAGAAGAATCCAGAAGTTCTGAGCAACAACGGCAATAATCTGGAAAAGTTTTCCTGCCGTACATTAGCAGAATTACTGATCGAATCGGGAAAATATTGGCCAAGCATGACGTCGAAACCATCTACAGACCCACGAAGAAGATCAAAGAATATTTGAGATCAGCAAAAGACGCACGTCACCCCCTAGCAACACCTCGGTTTTATAAAAGTACTTGCAGGTGTGGTAAAGTATATATTGGTACAACAAAAAGAAGCGTTAACACTCGCATATCTGAACATAAAAGGAACTGTCGTCTGGGCCACACGGAAAAATCGGCAGTGGCTGAACATTTTCAAAAAAGAAATCATGAAATGAAATTTAACGACACGAGCGTTTTAGCTAGGATATCTCAGTACCATGCACGCATGTATAGAGAAGCAATAGAGATCCACAAACAACAGAATAATAATAATAGGAAAGAAGGAGGTCTGAAGTTAGATAAAATATGGATGTCGACACTGCGCGCACGAAACGACACTCGATTATTTTTAATCGAGAATGACGACGTCATCCAGAGATAGCTACAAAGTCAGCATCACGTGACGTATGGTGGCGCCCTCTATGCCCTCTATAAATGCGAGAGCCCCTCGGCCCACAGTGGCAGTAGCCGGAAGACCCTTGAAGAGAGTCTCCCACAGTTGGAGACGAAATGTCGGTAGGAAGTTTTACATCTGGCCACGGCCCATCAGCCCGGAAATTCTACCTGATGTCAACAGTCTTGTCTGCTCCGGGTAGACATTTGCAATTCCATGGAAAGACTTCCCGTGTTTCGTGTATTGCGTAAAATGGTGTATGACTGCACTTACTGTGTTATAGACAGTGGACTTTTGTTCAAAGTTAAGTAGTCTACATTAAAGAACTTTACTGATTTGATAGTACTTTGATTATAACAGTTCGCTAGGAACCCTAGGACACAACAGAAACATCCGCGCACGCCACACCAGGCTGCAGCCTAGAGTGTCCCTCAGACCTGGGGAACGAGATGCAGCCAGCAGGAGGCAGCAAGGCAGCCCCCACTTTCACCTTCGCCATTGGCCGCCGCCCCGCATTCTCCCACTCCAGGGGGCCGGCTGGCAAATTGCTGCGGCTTTCTCGTAAGGATGCACACGGCGAAACCGGCCTGACTTCAGGAGCGTGCAGATAAATGGCGACAGCGGAAGCAGGCAAGGGAGGCTTGCACAACGGAATGGACACAGTAGCGCGTGTGCAGAGTAAGCACTTGTCTACAGATACCAGAGGTTTCTAGGAAAGCGACGGAATCGCAGATAAATGGCGGACCCCTGCAGATTGTGTGTAATATTGCGCATTCTTTAATCCCATCAGGTGTTGGAGTGGTTCGGGGGCACTTTTAAAGTTTCCACTAGCGTTGTAATATTATAGGGAAGTATCTTGGTGGACTGACACATTTAAGTAACATTATAAATAACAGACTCGAAAAAGGAGGCGCAATCTGAAATTAAAGTTTAGTGGCGGTATAAAATGGAATAAAAGCAACACCTGAGCACAATATTACACAAAGCAACTAGCAGATTCCGCGATGACCTTTTTTACCATAATACTTGCATTAAGTTGACTGGATGTAGCAGATGAGGCTGTAAAACTCTTGCTGCATTGCGTAAAATGATGCTTGGTTGGCTTGGAGCAGATTGTACTAACTGAATGATCGTTTAAAAAATATTAAGTTAACTTTCGTGACAAGGCTCTTTAAATCGATCGTATTTCGTTTAATTCCGAAGATATCTGTGCAGACATTACTAGAAAGTCACATTCATGAAAATGACAAATAATGAGATCTAGAAGTAAATCTAGTAAATTATAGATGCAAGTCCAACAATGGCTCCAAGCATCATGTTACATAATCAAGATTACTGATGGAGAAATAGAAACACTTCACGGATCATTAAAAGGTGAGTATTTTAAATGAGTAAAAGATTTTAATTGTACCCTCTATATTTTCATCATATTAAAGAGAAAAACGAACTCACACACTTACATTTGATAGTAAGGAAGTCCCTGACATACATCTAGTCTTAGCGAAGGGTAAAACATAATAGACGAAGTTCACAACTGCGTTCTGGTCAGCTCGTAAACGATAGATGGAAATCAAAAATATATGAAGAGCGTAATTAGCTGTCAGAGAAAGCAGTGGTCAGCGACAAGTGTCAAAGATATATTTTTTACTAAATAAAATTTTCAATGTAATACTACAGGTGAAAGACTACCGTCTGTCGTCTTCCATTTATTTTTTATAAAATTGTAATGTATTTGATGTCGCTAGATTAGCATTTTGTTAAAACTAGAACCCCACTCTTTACAAGGCATGACGAATAACATTTTTATTTCATGTTTTAAAATATTAGTTTCTGAAATGTTAGTTAATATTGCTAGGATTTTGTTATTTTAATAATTTATTATTGTGGTTATGAATGTGACAATAAGTAGGCTTCTCCGCTAAGCCACTGTCCCTGTGAGAATGTGTACTTGTTTGACTTTTAAGTGGATGTGCGAGGATGTAATGGCTGTCTGAATGTGGCTGGTAATAGCTTGCTTTGCATGGTTCTCTCTGGCTCAGAATCGATAGTTAGTCGTTAGCAACCCCTGCTGCTGATGCGACCAAAGAGGTTTCCACACCCTTTGGCTACAAGCCAGTCTACAAGCCCTCTCCAGGGCGAGTCTCGCGGTCTTCTCTCCCCACCTCCGATGTTCTCATGGGTTTTGCCCAGTTTCCAGTAGTATTTGCGCCTCCTGGCCGCTCAGTGGTCACTTTGTACTGGGATTGTGATGAGGTAAGGTTGGTTCTGCTCTTGTGTCCATGGAGATGGTAGCGATTCGTTGTCTAGCAAGTTTAACTTGGACGCATAGACTCATTTTTAGGAATATTCCTTCCAATCGTGTGTAGAAATGTGTTCTAGTTTTTCAATCCAGTGATTTCCAACAGATAAATGCGGTTTATGTGTTACTAGTTGCAGTTTGATAAGGCCTGGTATTTTCAAACCTTTTATGTTTATGTGGCGGTGTACAAACTCTGTGTACATTCTTTTTAGCTTTGTGGGGCCCGATTTCTCACTGACGATATGTTCATTTTTGTACAGTGCATATAAAAATCTTTCTTATCGTTTCATTCTGTGAGTTATATGTGTTCCACGTGCTTCGTTTTTAGAAAAACGCCTTCAGATTGTACTATTGTTGTTCCATACCCATCAGGAAAGTAACTATGCGTGTATCCTTCTGATTTCCTCTAATATTTCGCGATGTTTTAATTTTGCTGTGTCTTCTCCGAACTTGGTAGTATGCACTCACTCTTGATCAGTAATTCTTTCCGAGCCTTGTGTGCAACCTCCTTTAGTAGCTTGCTTATGAAATTCTATGTACTTCCAAGGGATGCGTGCTGTAGTTTTTATTCTCACTTTTTCGTCTTTGTAATTATTTCACTTTTCTGATTTTTGAGACTGGACTTCATCCGTCTCTGTAATCGCTCACTATCGCCTGTAGCTGAATTTCATTCGCTTTCTTATGTAATTCTAAACATTTCTATGGGTTGCATGCCGTAGTTTTTATTTTCATTTTCCGACTTAGTAATTATTTCACCTTTCCGGGTTTTGAGACTGGACTTCTTCCGTCAATCGCATGTTGCTGCATTTCAGTAACTTCCTTATGAAATTCTACGCAGTTCTATTGGTTGCATGCCGTAGTTAATTTTCTTTATTTTTCGGAAATTGGATTTATACGTTTTTATCGGTTTTCGGAACCAAGTGGGTTTGCAGCTAGTCACCTGAATTCACGGCATTTCTCATAAAACCAGTGCCCAGATAGTTTACTCTCAGACAGCAACGAGTCCGCCGTGATTTTGAGTAATGAATCCGATTTTTAACCACTTCACCTTCAGTGGAATGCGATCATGTAACATAGCCGTGAGTCGCCGTTAGCGTGTTTGCTCGCAGTATATTCTAGATGCAACTTAACTTTTCTATAATCACGCACCATCTCAATCAGGCACGACAGGCCAGAGCCATCGTCGCAGTTTTATAGTATATTCTGTTGTGTGGCACCTCCGGCTTTGCTGAATTTCGACTACGATAGCGGTGCCTGCTTCTGCCTCGTTTCAGCACGCTTATTTTGATGAGTTCCGCTGTTGCATTGCGTGTGTGTGAGCGAGTGAGTGTTGTTTGTAAATCTTCCCCCGAGTAGCGTTAAATTCTGTGTGATTTATGTTAAATTCAATGCTGGGCATCCTCAGTATTAGCTCATGTGAGATGCATATTTATTGTATTAACAAAATTGGTTCCCCATTCTGCTTCCGTTCAACCTGAATAAACAAGATATGTTCAGTATCATTTTGACTTTCCTATAAATTGTAGTTTTCGAGTACCTTCCCTCTTTTATTTACTATTGTTTTCCACCAGTGCTGAGAACAAGCTCAGATGCAATTTTTTTATGTTTAAGTTCCGTTGCGCCATAAATGTTTTTCTTTAGCCACCTTTAAGAAATAACTTGTGGTGGCTTGTTTATTAATGCCTGTGTGTAATTTCGTGTGAGCTGCTTCGTATATTGGCCACTGTATCGTTAACTTCCTGTTATTACAGTAATTTGAATCAAGTCAGTTCTCCGTTTGGGCAGGAAACAAGATGTTATAGCAGGAAGTAGCTGCTGGTTCACACGGACCTTTTGCTAATTTTACTGCTATAATTAAGCTTCTTTATAACAGTAAACTCTTATCTGGGTACCTACTATCGGAATTAAGCTATTATTAAGTGGCCTACTTTTAATTGGAAGAAGACAAGCAAACCACTGCAGTGCACAAGTGAATGAGTGGGAGAGAGACTGGCTTGCAGTATAGATAAAGTGGTTCCACCAAAACAATGTTTCTGGCCAGAGACAAAGGCCCTAATAAATGGCATATCAGACAGGCCGAACAACTGCGACAAAGAACTGTTTTCTCGAACGAAGAAGGAACACAGAAGATAAAGACAAGACACTTGAAACATGGGAAAGATGACAGTTTGCAAGTCCCATCTCAGCCTACAGAAAATTTCCACCGGGGACTAAGGGGCGTGGTCGAGAAAAGGACGATCAATTATTGGAAGACATTGCAAAACCTACCCACCAATCACATTGCTCAAGAGACGTAAAATTTGAGGAGAAGCAGTAGCTGGCGAGGAGAAGGGACTTGGTGAGAAACCACCGAAGAAGACACTGGGGCCGTCGCCGGAGAAGGAAGCGAAGAGAAATGCAGGCAGCAGCTTCCACCTGGGCAGACGTGGGACTTTGACGATGACGCCTTCGCTCGGGGAAGACTGACGGAGAACAGCGAGAGGACGCGAGAGTGCGCAGAATCGCGTGATTCCCTTCTGCCAGTTACCGTCATTTCGAGGTGAGATGTTGATCAACTATAGTTTCATAGTTCACTGCCACAAATTTTCTTTTCTGAGGTATTCAGCAGTGTCTAAATATAACCCTCATTTCGTAGTGTAAAGAAGTAAAGAGAACTCAAAACTTAACATTGTTTGCATTTATATGCGAGAATTATACATCATTATATAAAAAAGCTGTGATAACAAAGTAAAGAGCTCTTTTAGTAGCGGTAGCAAAAGCCAAAAAGAGCGGACGAACTAAAAAGAACGACCTACTTCGTGGCCGAGCTGCGAACTAAAAAGATAGCTACCGGTCGTGAACTAAAATATGCGCGATCGTTCGCGAACTAAAATATGTGCAATCGGTCGCGAACTAAAACAGACATTACCGGTCGCGAAGTATTATGCCAGACGTATCTCGCTTCATAGTTCGTTGGAGTCTTTTACGAAGGCCAACTGGCAATAGCGAGAGGGCGCGTAGCAGAATTAAAAATCACGTGTTTGCCTTCTGCTCATGAGAGCATTTCAAGGTGAGCGTCTGCCTGCTAGATTACATAGTTCAGTGCTACGAAATTTGTTTTGTTCAGAACTCTACAATATCTGACTAATAAATTCCATAATGCCAAGATGTAGAGATAAGTCTAAACATAAACGCGAGAAATTACCCACAAACTGTTCCTTTTGGTTTGCGTGATATCGTTAGCGGATAAAGCAGCAAGCGCGTGAAGCAGCTAGGTGGGGGAACTTCTCCCTCCACCTGCACGCGCAGACCACGCCGCTCAGCCTTCACTGGGAGCGGACGAACTAAAAGAACGGACTATTATTCGCGAGTCTAGTGAGCAACGCTTTCGCGACCGCCGCAGATTCCGACGCACCGACACACCGCACGGCGCCGATCCACCGCCGGACGCCCACGTAAATGTTGGTGAGATAGGAAATTACCTCCATCTTCCACATCCATATCTGAGTCGTGTCCATGCACAGTCAAATCGGCCTTGAGAAACTATTGTTTTGCAAGACTTGTTACAGATAAAACTAAATTTCATGTGGAATCTGACCTCGGGGAAGATCAGTTTGGATTCAGGAGAAATTTAGGAACACGAGAGGCAATACTCACATCACGACTTATGTTATGCTAAGAAATGGGAAACATTTTTAGCGTTTGTCGATTTGGAGAAAGCTTTTCACAATGTCGACTGGAATTCACTCTTCCAAATTCTGAAGGAATCAGGGGTAAAATACAGGGAGCGAAGAGTGATATTCAACCTATACAAAAACCAGACAGCGGTTATTAGAGTCGAAGGGCAAGAAAGGGATGCAGATGTTGGGAAGGGAGTAAGACAGGTTTGTAGCCTTTCCCCAATGTTGTTCAATCTGTACAATGAGCAGGCAGTGAAGGAATGGAAGGAGAAATTTGGAGAGGGCATTAAATTGCAGGGAGAAGAAATAAAAAACATTGCTGGTTGCCGATGATATAGTAATTCTGTCAGAGACAGCAAAAGATCTGGAAGAGCAATTGAATGGAATGGACAGTGTCTTGAAAGGAAGATATAACATTAACAAGAGTAAAACGAAGGTAATGGAATGCAATGTCAGAAAATCAGGCGATGCTGAAGGAATTAGATTAGGTAGTGAGACAATAAAAGTAGTAGATGAATTTTGTTATTTGGGTAGCAAAATAACTTCTGATGGCTGAAGTAAAGAAAAAATCAAGTGCAGAATGGCTGTGGGAAGAAGAGCGTTTCTAAAGAAGCGAAACTTATTAACATCCAATATTAATTTGAATGTTAAAAAGTCCTTTCTGAAAGCATTTGTCTGGGGTGTAGCATTGTATGGGAGTGAAACGTGGATAAGGAGATCAGATAAAAAAATGGTAGAAGCTTTTGAAATATGGTGCTACAGACGAATGATGAAAATTAGATGGGTAGATCACGTAACTAATGAGTAGGTGCTTATCCGAATCGGAAAGAAAAGGAATTTTTGGCATATCCTGTTTAAGAGAAAGGACATATTCTGAGACATCAAGGAGTTGTCCACTTAGCATTAGAAGGAAGCGTGTGGGGTAAAAATCGTAGAGGAAGACTGAGGGACGAACACAGTAAGCAGATTCAAAAGGATGTAGGTTGCGGAACGTATTCTCAGATGAAGAGACTTGCACAGGACACGGTAGCGTGGAGAGCTGCATCAAACCAGTCTGTGAACTGAAGACCACTACAACAACAGCAATCCTCTGTGCAGTCTGCTTAGTTATCAAAGCAATCCCTTGAATCAAATGTTCCTACCAGCCTAGTTTCCTAATTAATCATTGTTTTTTTAAATTTAATTTTACTGCAGTGTGGGAGTTATTCAGTGAGGTTTGAATTACCAGAACGTACTCTCTGATTCAACAAAAGCATTTAATTGGGTTGATCAAAAGACATTGTTGTAGAAGTTTGAACATAATGAAGTAAGTGGAGCGGCTCAAAATTAGTTCACCTCTTACTTTATTAAATTATTGTAAGGTGACAATTTACCGTGTTGATATATTTATCAATATTTTTCTGCAATAGCGAATTTCACTTTGCGTCGCTGTATAGGGTATAGATGTTCTACCAAATGGTGGCATATGAAAATTTGTGCCGGGCCGGGACTCGAACCCGGGTTTCACCTTACAATAATTTAATAGGTGCCTAAGCGAAGCAATGACGATAACAGCGTAGGTTAATAACTCGTTGTTTTCATTCTCCCTGGTGCGGGAACGCAGATTAAGCTGCGAGTACTAAGGGATGAATGCAGTTGACTCATAAGTGCAGTCTGTGTGGCATATGGAAGTTTGGGACGGTCCTGGAGTCGTGTTCGGGTAGCGTAGTGGTTAAGGCGACCGCTCGCGAAAAGCGGGAATCCCGGGTTCGAGTCCCGGCCTTTCACAAATTTTCACATGTCACCATTTGTTGAACATCTATACCTTATACAGTGACGCAAAGTGTAATTCGCTATTGCGAAAAAATATTGATATTACTTTAATAACAGAGAGCAGAAGATAATTCTCTGTTAAAAATGGCTTACAATGGGGCACAGTTAAGAGGGGAGAGGGTGTGCGCGCCAGGATTCTGTTCTGAAGCCATTGTTGATTCAACAGGTAGTAAAGATACAGGGTGATCCTAAAATATATGTCAAAAATGAAACGGCCGGTATAGGGAACCCAAATAAGCAGATTTCTTATGGAGGATGTGTGGTCGGTAATGACTCCTTGAGCCGGTGGAGCGCGCTGAAGGAGTGCGCTGTTTACAAGCGCTTCGCTAGCTGGATTCACTTTTTCCCGGACGGATCTCCAGTAGCATGCATAGCTTCACCGGTGCAGAGCTGGCCGACATGAATTTCATATATGGGGCTTCACAAGGATATGGACTGGCTGCTCAAAGGATGTATATGGAGTGAATGCCAGATAGGCATCAGACGGATCGTCGAACATTCGAGCGTAAAGCACCTCTCAGGCATGTGTATCTGTGTCGTCCTTAGCATAAGTTAGTTTATGTAATTTGCAAGCCTGGGAACTAATAATCGCAGCGGTTAAGTCCCATAGATTTACAAAGATTTCAACATTCTGTCAAAGTAATTTCTGTTAGAGTAAGGGTTTAGCGGTGCCTCGCACTGAAGAAAGGATCATTGCTCGTCATTGACTTAGTACATACAAATACACTTCGAATTTATATTTCAACGAACAACTCAGAGTGAAATTAATGGATGGGTTTATTAAAACAGTTGTTACTTAAACAAATTTATTAACAAATTAGAAGACTGGAAGTTGACAGTTAAAGTTCACTTACTCATCTTGAAAAAATACAAAAACCCTTAAAAAAGTGTGAAGCTCCTGCTTTAAATCAATCAAGTACACAGAATTTAATAGTTAACTAGATTAGATGGTAGAAAGTGCCCAATATTTTTGTTAATTTTTTACTTTTTTTTTTAATTTTTATGGCTAAGGCCACATTACCCGACAATGCATAATGCTACAACAGTTGCAAGGCAACAAAATAAAACCCAAGAAGCCACATGTCAAAATTAGATCAGATAGAATTAGTTCACAATACGGAAATGTACATCATGAAAACGGGCATTTAAAGTTCGGCAATGCCCTGAGAACACCTGCCCCCTAGGATTACACATAAATGCAACATCAAATCCGCGGCAGGTGGTTGTTAGCAACAACCATTAACACAAACATGCATTAAATCCAATAGGGCAAAAGTGAGAGACAGTAGCCAACTATGTGATTCCTTAATGTCTCCTGGAGAATAACAACTTCGAAAAACTTAAGAGTATGCAGCCAGGTATCAAATTCGACGTCGGCCAATATTTCAGCAGGAGACCACCCTGCCATTTTCAAGGCGAAAATGCAACGAAGAAGCAATGTGCAATGATCTATAAAACCTCGGTTTTCAACGAGTAAACACTATAGACAACACTCATTGAGCGAGCAATAACAGAGCGCCTATACGGCCAAAGATGATAATAAAAATAAGTTCGCAACGAATGAGGTCGGGTTAGTATCCTCCACAACATCCGTTTCACAATGGAGGTGGAGAAGAATGGTGGCCTTCCCTTCTTTGATGTGTTGGTCAGGAGGAAGGCAGATGCTACGTTGGGACATGCTGTTTATAGGAAGCCATCTCATACTGATTTGTATCTGCAAGCTGACAGTTGTCACCACCTAGCTCAATGTGAAGGTGCATAGGGCTCATGTCATTTCTGACCCTGTAGGGTTGCCCACTGAGCTGTCCCATCTGGAGGTCACGTTTCGTCGTCATGGCTATAGTGAAGGGCAGATTAAAAGAGCATTGCGCTATTGACCACATTGAAAGTAGCCTGCTATCTTCTGTAAGCAAGTTCTTGGGCAGTTGAGATCTGTAAATTTAAGTTAAAACGCTCACTGCTGCTCTAAATTACTATATTAGTGGCCACAGTACATGCACAATGGAAATTGATCTAACTGCTCACTCCTTAAAGGAGCAACCAACGTTTTAACAAACTCAAAATCAATGTTAAAAGTAAATGAATAGATAATTAAAAATGGGTCAGGAAGAATTAAATCATAAAGCAGAGGTTTAATACTTTAAAATCGTAATCTATTCAGAAAACTGATCAAGCAACTAAATGCGGGGAGACCAAATTAAGCACACACCTTGTACAAAAGTGAAAGGGGTGGAGGCTTCTGCTTAAATTCCTCTTGGGATCCTGCTCTCTCACTTGTCAAAAAACAGTGGGACGAAACTAATCCGACCTCATCCGTCGAGAACATGTTTATTATCGATATTCTGACCGGTTTCATCTTTGGTTGTCCCGGCCCTGTGTTCTTGCTTGGTGTGTGTTGTCTTTCCTGTTAGTCATTGAAAACCGAGGTTTTAAAGATCGTTGCACATTGATTTCTCACTGCTGTTTCGCTTTGAAAATGGCAGGATGGTCTCCTGCCGAAATATCGGCCGTCGTCAATTTTGGTACCTGGCAGCATACCCGTAAGTTTTCGAAGTTGTTATTCGCCAGGAGAAATTAAGGAATCACCAACTGTACTTTTAATTATTAAGAAAACTGTAACTAATACCATCGAATATGGTCGTAATGTGCCATTGTTGAGGCTACGAAAAATAAACTGTAAATAATATATAAATGAAATTAAACATTTGCTATTCCCGCCATACTGACGACCGAAAAGCACCGGGCTGCCTGCGCGCACTGCAGCAATCTTCTCACTGTCAGGCCGCTACGCTGTTAGCTTCCGTGTAACGAGCTACTCTTCAATAAAACTACATGGACTGCCAACGGCAGGCCATGCGAAAGGAAATGACAATTTATAAAAAAAGGGCTAAATTAAACAATGTGGGGTAACACTACCAGAGTACATTGAATGTCTCTACGAAGCAGATCAAAGACGTTCCGATCTTCAAACTGAAACGGAAGAAGAAATAATGTAGATGAAAAAGGTGACTGCATTCTGTGTACATAAGACTTTGGGAGAACTGAAAAACAACGCATTACTTCAAGCTTCCGGGCAAAGATGCCGTAGTCCATATATGAAACTTTCCCCTCACGTATCGCCGTTTCGCCCTCGTCTGCGGAAGGCATCTTCGGAGGTAAAGCGGCGTAAAAAAAAAAAAAAAAAAAAAAAAAAAAAAAAAAAAAAAAAAAAAAAAAAAACTACGCCGCTTTACCTCAGAGGATGCCTTTCGCAGACGAGGGCGAAACGTCAGGAGAAAGTTTCATATATGGACCACGGCATCTAAGCCCGGAAGCTTTAAGTAATGACGATACCTGCCGTGAAAGCCTTGATTCTATGATGAAAAACAACGGTTTTGAACAAACGCAAACGAATATTTACGTAGTTTTGAATATGAAATGCCAAGAACGCACATTAATAATTTATTCACTGACGACTATATACAAATACATAAGTTAAAAAGATGACAGCTTACAAAATACTCAGTTAACAAGATGACCAGCTTGTAATATGTATGTGACTGGATGATGGTGACACAGTTCACCGAAACCGGTCGTCAGTGAACAAAAATTATTAACGTGCGATCTTGGCATTTCATTTTGAAAACTGTAAAACCATCAGATCGCGTCCAAACCCGACTATATCAGGTAATCTGAATATTTACATCTCTATTAACAAAAGCGAGCTAAGACCAAAGACGTCGCCGGCCGCGGTGACCGAGGGGACTGCGGCGCGCCAGTCACGGTCTGCATGGCCGCTACGGTCGGGGGTTCGATTCCCCCCTCGGACATTGATATTTGTGCCGTCCTTAGTGTTAGCTAGTTCATAAGTTCAAGTACGTTTAGGGACTGATGACCCCGTAGTTAAGTCCCATAAGCTATACAAACATTTAAACATTTACTTGTCAATTACTTTCTCAAGCGATGTTTATTCATGTTTAGACTTATCTTACAGGTTCGTGTATGGAGTGTTTAATACAATTTTGTATGTATGAGAGTACTTTAAAATGACAGCTGGCTCCTCTGCAGCAGCGGCAGACGGAAGGATGACGCCGCTTCCCCTGCAGAACCGGCGGTGCGTCGACCCTCGGACGGCCTCCGCGGCGTTCCCATTGGCCGCTGCCGGAGCCTATCCCACCGGAATCTGCTTCGCGACCCGCAGCCGCAGAGTTAAACCGAACGGGCCGACCGCGGCCGCAGTGCTAACCAGAAGCCGTTCCCGCTAATGGATTCACTTAATCCCGCGCCGCCTGGAATCTGTCAGATGGAAATCGCGCCGCGCGTACAGCCGTAAAATCTACTCCCGGCTCTTCTGCATATTAATGGCTGTAAATAAAAGAGCGCCGGCCGGCGCGTAGGTACCGCTGCCTGGTGGGGCGTCTGGCCACCGCAGACACATGGCGTCTGGCGGGGCCGTCTGCTGCCGCGGCCCGACAATCCGGGACACCTTCAAATCAAATTCAATGTTTGTAGAGCTTATGGGTCTTAACTACGGGGTCATCAGTCCCTAAACTTACAAACTACTTATCAACTAGCTTATACTAAAGACGGCACAAATATCCATGCCCGAGGGGGGATTCGAACCTCCGACCGTAGTGGCCGTGCAGACCGTGACTGGCGCGCCGCAGTCCCCTTTGCCACCGCGGCCGGCGGGACGCCTTCAGTCGGCGACACCATAGACTCACTAAATAAAAACTAGACCGCTCACTGGTGCTAGTGTCACGTCCCCACATTCAACATGACAGAAGACGCCATTTGCAGGGCAGTCGTGCGTAACATGTTCGTTCGTGTGCTGCTTTTAATTGAACCTGTGAGAACGGAAACAAAGACGAAGACGGAAACAATGTTACATTTCATAGGTCAGTCTTTACTTGTTTACCGTATAGTATTTTCATGGAGAAATAAGAAATCATGAGCGTTTGTTTTTGTTTAAGTTTCCTCTTACAAATGATTCTCTAAAATTGAGAAACGTACTTTGGTGCATGTAAAGTACTTATATTTCATTTGCATATAAATTACTAAAAATATTGATTTGAGCTGAAAGAATAACTAGGCGTATAAGAGGTATTTATCACATATAAGTATGTGCAGAAGTTGGTCGAATAATTGTTTTTCGACGCTTAATAGGTGGTGATTGTACTTTGTAAATGGTCATTACTTGATCGAATGTTGCATACTCAACCACTTTGACAAGTACTATCTCTGTTAGAAAGTAATTTGCGAATGAAATGCGTATGTAATATTTTATAGTTATTACAATTATTCATAGCCAAATTCGAGGAAGTTGAAAGAAAAATTCTATGTAATATGGAAAGGAATGTAGAGAAAACAGTGATGTACAAAAATAAGCGTGCAAAACGTACAGAGTTGTCGGTGAAAAGTAAACAGAACCTGACAGAAAATTACATGAATTAAAAAATAATCGCACTCGCTGCTACTTTACAAGTTTCATGGAATCATCTTATCTCGGATGAAAAGTCGCTCCACCTTATCAGAAAAGAGCCATACATTCTTTAATTTCGTGTCACTATGCAGACGTTATTTCGAAAATTAGAAAACTTCATTAATTTGAGAATACTTTTTAAACAGACAGCAATAATCAGCATTTTTTAAAAACAAACATGCGTTTATTTTGTGCTTTATTTTGTTCTTGTTGCGTCTCGTACACTTCTAATCACAACCACAGTTCTGGGATTTTTCCCTGCAAATGGCGACGATCAGCCGCTTCAATTCGGGGACACTTCCTCGCTTATCTGCTACGACGTGGTAGGGGCTTCGGCGGCACTAGGGATGGGCTAAACTGCGATTTTCCGATATCAGTGATATCTGTGACTGCTACTTAAGGTATCTGCGATTCCTAGTTGCGATTTGTCACTGTTTACTATCGCAGTTTACAAATCCTCAACATGTATCCCTCCGCACTCAAACTGCGATTTCCGTGACTCTGACTGCTACTTCAGGATTTCTGCTACTTCTCCTACTGCTATTGCTACTTCTGCGATTTCTGCTACTGCTATTGGTATTGCTACTTCTGCCATTTCTGCTGCTTCTATGACATAAGCGATTTGTTTGGCAAAAGCTATATATATCATCCATAACAGATTCCTCGTCCTACATATAAAAATATACAAATAAAGAATATTTATGCTCTATTTCGCCGGCCGCGGTGGCCGAGGGGACTGAGACGCGCCAGTCACGGTCTGCACGGCCACTATGGTCGAGGGTTCGAATCCCCCCTCGGGCATGGATATTTGTGCCGTCCTTAGTGTTAGTTCATAAGTAGTTGGTAAGTTTAGAGACTGATGACCCCGTAGTTAAGTACCATTAGCTATATAAAGATTTGAACATTTTTGCTCCATTTGCAAGTAATGTTCGGATTATTTACACCTCGACAAATGTAAATTAGAAGCTATTTCAATGTTTGGTGTGTAATGTATAATTAAAAGTGAGGTTATTCGCAAGTAGTGTGGAACAAAAATTGGCAAGTAGGCCTATAACCTATCTTAACAGAAACATTCAGCAGATTACAGCAACTGTGTTGGTGCAACTAAAGTGCTATGTTCCTGCATGTACAAAGCATGTACAGATTTTTTTAACATTGTGTGATATAAGTTACTTATCAATTTGAAAGGTATGATAAGTAAATGTGAAATACACTGTGAGTGACGTCTGAAATTTATATTTACACTTTAAAACTTTTCGGTGTCACAACATATTTTGCCAAATAACTATTGATAAGAGCTTGCATATATATTACTTATCGAAGTGTCGACCTAGTGTGCTAATTGTTGGCAACTAATTCTTCATTTTATAAGAATATTTAATTTACTGACTGTACAAGGTTACACACAAGAAACCTTACAACCACAGACCAAGAATAACAATTATTTATTTTATGATACACAAAATATTATTTCCATCATTGTATGTGATTTAGATTTCTAATATTATGCATCGGTCGTTACCAACATAAGCATACCGCAAGAAGCAAAAGTTTACATAATACTGAAGAAACCGATGCTATCAATCTGCTTTCACTCATGTCGTCACAGGAGGGAATCTACAAAAATGAAAAAGACGGGAAACAACATTCCTAAACCTAAAACAAATCTAATAATATAAAACCTTCCATTACGCAAAAAAAATTGTTTATTTTCAAGTATAAAATTTTTATCGAATCCTCGAAGATACAAGTTTACTCCTATATCGCAGTACTTAACAAAGTTCACACTGAAAATGGAGTTCGCCTACTGTTAAACATTTCGTAAAATTACGTAGTTGACCATTTGATACCACCCCCTTGGAATTTTTCATTTTCTGTGCGATGTATAATGCACGCCAAAATATTCGTTAAAACCAGATTTGCAATGTAAAATACGTATTCAGAATTCACAGAATAGTTGTAAGTTTTATGACGAAAAATGATTTTAAACAGGAATCAAGTTAGTAATAGAATATTTATTTGGCATTCACATTCGTTGTCTTTACCAACTATAATCTAAAAACATAGATGCCAGGCTTTGTTTCACAACATGTAAGTGCTGCCGCTAGGTAAAATAGTGCCTCTAAGTGTAAACATTTTTACAAAGCAAATTGCTTATTAATTCGACAACATCCTCAAATAACACACGAGTGAAAGTACGACAGTTGCTACTTGCGACTCTTAAACGCGATTTGTCACTGAAATCGCAGGTAGACTCTATAGCCTGCCCAATGCAAAGATGTTAGTACAAACTTTGACAAACATATGGCAGATTGCGTTGAGAGAGTAAACTGCTTCTTGCTACTCTTAGGGCCGGTTCGTCCATCTCTCGTTAATCTTCTTGTTATTAAACGAGAAGATGCCTTTAACGTCCAGTTAAATGTAATTGCGTTTGTCATTGCCAGATACACCTCTCGTTTGTTAACCTGGAGATAATTAGCAGGTACGATATATTTCGACTATGTTGACAATAGGGACAAATGAAAGTGCTGCCTGAATAAACAGCTGTTCGACATATTTCACTATCAGGGAAGAGGTTACCAGACAGTTGTTATTTGGCTCTATAGCAAGCAAACGTGAAAGAAGCTCGAATTTTACTACAGTTAGTGCGACAGTCTTGAGTCCTTAAAAGAGAAATATGACACATTGAAATGTTAAAAAACCGACGCTACGACATGGAAGGAAAAGGAAGCAACAGGCTGCCAATGAATTAAATGCTGTCCATGGAACATGTAGGACAGCAAAAGTGCTTAGGGCCTAGTAGCATAACATACTGCCAAGTGCGTAGTACCTTAGTGCAAGCAGTAACTTGCACATAGGCGAAGTGCACTGTTCCTGTAGACTGGAGGAAGAAATCTTATTTTAGGCCTTACACTAGGCGCAAAAAGCATACGTAAATACTGAATTAATAAGTTTGCAGACATAAATAATGTATTCTGTTTTCTATTACGACAGATAACTTACAAAATACGTAAATATCTGTAGGACTCTTCAGATGGTCGTGGAGTTTTTCATGCAGCGTTTCCAAAGTAACTGTTCGAAGACGAAATCGCGTAACAAATTATGCATCATCCCAGGACGCCATATAGGGGCAATGACCTCTAGATTGTCCAAAATATTGACATCGTCGTTATTGTCAACCAAACCGTATTGCAGCCATTTTCATCATACCGATTCTCACTTAACTAGTCGTAACCCGTAAGTTTGTATTTTGAGGTTATGTTGCGTATCTACAATATATCATACTCATCTAATTGCTAGACACATGGATAGGGCGAGAAATGTGATCATACATTTTCCAATAAAGCTGCTTTCCACCCTAGTTTTTCATACATGTAGTGCTTCCGTTATTTTGTTCGATAAATCGGTCTTTTTCACGTGAATATATTGCGGTATTTTAGCGCTTTTGAATCCTGCCATTTTCATACAGATTCTCACTTAACTGGTCCTTAGCCGTGTAACGAGCAGAATTTTACTCGTAAACTTAACGGTCAGTTTCAGGTCCTCTAATGACATAACCTGACATAACGAAACTCATAATGAAACATTGACAAACTCATTCCTCTGCTAACGACAAGTTAAAATCTTAACTGGATCTTAACGAGACATTGACAAACCGGACCTTAGTTGCGACTTTCTCAAATGTTCAAAATGTTCAAATGTTTGTAAAGTCTATGGGGCTTACCTACGGGGTCATCAGTCCCTAAACTTACAAACTACTTATGAACTAACTAAGACTAAGGACGGCACATTTATCCATGCCCGAGGGGGGATTCGAACCCCCGACCGTAATGGCCGTGCAGACCGTGACTGGAGCGCCTCAGTTTCCTTGGCCACCGCGACCGGCTAAACTGTAAGACATATCCAAGGGCAGATATTGACTCTGACCATAACATATTGGTAACATATTGCAGATCACTGCGACTCTTAACAGATACGCGATTTCCGACCCATCCCTAGGCAGCAAGTATCTGAGCGTGTGTGGCCAAGGTGCCGAGTTTGTGACGGGACTACGAGAGAGACGGACGGTGGGGAGGCAATATCAAGCATGTCAGAAATCAGAGTCCGAACGAAACATGATTTGCGGCCGAAATCGAAACCATAACCGAATATTCGGCTACTCTTCCAGTTTCGGCCGAAACCGAAAGTTGCGTAATTAAGTTAAAAACCATTAGCTTTTCTACATATTGTAACATCATCCGCTCCTTGTACTAAGCCTACTTGAGTGTGTGTAAGCCTAAAACAAGGTTAAAATGTTTGTCAAGCTTATGGGACTTAACTGCTGGATCGTCAGTCCCTAAACTTACAAACTACTTATGAACTAGCTTATACTAAAGACGACACAACGTCTGTGCCCGAGGGGGGATTCGAACCCCCGACAGGGAAAAACCTCGCGCATCGTAGCATAGCGCCTCAATGCGCGTTTTTGGCCCACTTTAGGTGACGGTAGTAACACTAAAAGTGGCCCTTTGCGATCGTCTTTTGTTAGCTCGAAATTTAAATGACACGAAATGTACGAAAATTGAATAACCGAATTTGTAGAGGAGAAATTCTCTACAACTTTGTTCCCTTATGTTTTTTCATATCACGTATCGTTTGAGAGATATTTACAAAAATAAAAGAGTTTTGACCCCCTCCATTGAATTAACGTAAAGCATCCGTTCAGAGATATCACGTGACATTCGTCGCCCAGAACTCTCTCTTGCATACGCAATCTTGCGTTGCGTATTTGATGATTTTTCTTATTTTAACTTACACGTTGTCATTTCAAACCAAATGCGCACTGAAGAATTAACAAAAACACGTCGTTATTTGTACGATAAATGCTAATCTAGCGTCTACAAATGCCACGTTAGCATCAGTTAACAACATCCATCAATAGTGAGAGATCAAAGAACTTATTTTCTACTTGTTAGCTGTAGCGTAGTGGGCAATTCGTTGAACTGTGACGCTGAAGGTCAGTGGTTCGGAATCCGCCACTACCAATTTTTTTTCTTCCTAAAAGGGTTTCAGACACTCTTATTAATTGATTTTTTATTATTTAGATTATTATTTTGGTCCAAAATGTTTGCAAAAACTTATAAAACTACAAATCTAAAGTGGGCCGTAAAACATGTCAGTGCATTTTATCCCCCCTTAGGCAGATGCGCTCGGCCGCTCCGCCGTGTCTGTACGACCGTCTTCAACTGTCGTCGGTCTCTGTCAATCAACAGACGAGCTGTTCGCTTTCGAGCTGTGCGTGTCCCTTCACGTTTCCGCTTCGCTGTTACATTAGGAACAGCGTGTTTGCCAAGTGTTACCAACTTGACGGTATGTTGACCATATGCTTTAAAAACATTGTAAAGCTTATGGGATTTAACTACCGAGTCATCAGTTCCTAAACTTACAAACTACTTATGAACAGTGATTCTTAAGTTTCTCTAGACGTATTTCATAATCAAAATATCCACGGGTGTTCTGCCGGTCTGTATAGTGTCCAACGGGCACAATATTTCGGCGATCATACATGTCGCCATCATCAGGTGAACTGACGGACTGAGATCCTGGAAACGCGCCGGCACGGAGATCCGCACGCTACGGCGGCTCGAAGGGTTCTAGCCAGGTAGCGGGCGATTTAAATATCCTCGGCCCGCGGAGCGACCCCTCCGCGGTCCGCGCCCCGCGTCGCGGTCGCGCAGTGCAACCGATTGCGACGGCGTCGGAGAAGACGTCGATGTGAAGGCTCTGTCCGCCGTGGTCGTCACTACGTTGCGTTTGCTAGATTTACTCTTAATTAACCCAATCGCTGGTTCCCAAGCTTTGCTAAGATTATAGCCACAGTCACGGTTTATGAGGTCGTCACTAGTGCGAATTTTCAATTGCCTTTCTGACGACGCAGTCCCATTATCTCGACGTCTGGACCTGAATCCTAGTGCGTTCATACTCCATCGCGTGATTCTCCGACAAACAATGTTCAGCGATCGCCGACTTGCTCCGATACATCAATCGTGTGTGCCTCTGGAGTTCAAGGAATCGGTCCTCGACGGTACGCATATGACGGTACGCATATGACTTGCCACACTGACACGGAATCTGGTACAAGCCGGCCTTCCTCAAACCGAGATCATCTTTTGTGCTCCCCACCAATGCACGAATTTTATTCGGCGGACAAAAGACAGTTCCAACCTGGTGTTTCTTCACCAGGGCGACCTTCCACGAGAGTGCGCCGGTTATGGAATAAACGCAGTGTCTACATCCTCCCTCGGGTTTTCATCGTTTCCACAGGTTGTGCTGTGGTGGCTGGGCGGAGAGCCCGCTGAATCTGCCACTCTGCGTACCCATTTTTTCGGCATAAGGTTCTTAGGTGCTCCAGTTCCTGGGGTAGACTCTCTGCGTCGGAGTTAGTGCGCTCCCTATGTACAAATAGACTGTGGTAATAGGAAAGAGACAGCATGGCGAATGGAGATTTGGGTGTGGCAGGAGACGTGCAGGGAAGAGTCCTCTGCAGTCGGGCTGGTCACTGTGTCCTCGGTGGCACAGTGGTCAACACGTCTGCCTAGTAAGCAGGAGATCCTGGGTTAGAATCCCTGCCGGGCACAAATTTTCATTCGCCGCCCTTTGGTATTACATCTGAACCTACTACAGTGATGCAATGCGTAATCGCAAATTGCGATTTATTTCATTAAAAATGAATGCTGTAACGTCGTCAAAAATATATAATAGCAACAGTTCAGAGCTATAAGTACGTATCTATGACGTTTCATCATCTGTGCATAGAGTGCGCCACTGTGATTTTGCTTTAACTGACCACCCGCCTTTGTTGTTCAGATCGTGAAGTACGTATGTCCATGTGAAACAGAAGGATGTCAAGGTTCCCAAGATGTTGGTCCTGTGTTGTGATATACGTTAGGAATACGCAAAGACTCACAAAGCAATAACTGCATATTCTGCTCCATGAACAGGGCAGAACCGTAATTGTAATATGTGTGTTTGCTTGATGAAATTAGTGCAAGACCTAGACATGAAAGTGGAAGTAAAAAACCACAGATTTATGATACCTGGCCAGAGCAATCTGCTTATGTATAATTATCTCTGATCGAGTTTGCCAGTCGCAAATATATATACTCAGCTGGAGATTGGGTAGATATTAGCCAAAGGTGTAAAAAGAAAAGGCCTTTCATTGTTTTTCTCATCGAAGGAGCTACTAGACAGCACAGTAATCAAAAAAGGGCTACTGATGGGCATCCGTTAAACGGCTGCATCAGATGGATGCAATATGAACGAGTAGCGCCGTTTTCCATAAGGTTTAAATCAAGTTTCCGTCAAAGTGAACAATTTCACGAGATGGAGATCCGCATGCACACGCTCAAGAGAAGCGAACTGTGCCAACGAACAAAAACGATGTGCTTGATCTTCTGAAATTTATTCCTCCTATGTGTCATGCACTGATCAAAAACGTGCCTACGAAAGTGTCTCCCAGTCATTCAGATTTCCGAGATGAGTTACATTTACAGTGGATCACTGATAAAACTGTTCAGTGCACAAACTACGTAATTACTTTCATTTTTGATTAACAAGTCATTTCCTACGCAATTCTAATATGATATTCCGTTTTGTTTATATATATATTAGATTATAGATTAAATTAGTACTTGTTCCATAGATCATGAATACGACATTTCGTAATGATGTGGAACGTGTCAGGTTAATGAAAGGTGTCTTTACAAATTATAACTATGTAGTATACACTAAATGACATTTTTTTACGATTTTTTCTTTTTCTTTCTTTTTCAGATTTACTAATTTACATCTAAAAATTCATCTATAGTGTAGAAGGAGTTGCTATGCATGGTGGTGTCATCCCATTTACTGTATAGAACTGTATGTACTGTGTTTTATCCGAAATTTAATAATAGTTCATTTGCTGAGAACCACTTAATGATTTTCTCAAAGACGTCGTTTACAATTTCATCAGTTAATTCTTGTCTGGTAGGTGTGATAACTATACTTGTATCATCAGCAAAAAGACCAGCTTTGCATCTTAATGAAAATAGAATGGCAAGTCAATAATGTATATTAAGAACAGCAAAGGACCCAATCGCCGCGGTGGAGTAGCCGAGCGGTCTAAAGCGTCTCGCTGCGGAGCGCGCGGTTGCTCACCGTGGAGGTTCGAGTCCTCCCTGGGGCATGGGTGCGTGTGTTTGTCCTTAGGTTAGTTTACCTAGGTTTAAGTAGTTTGTAAGCTACGGACTGATGACCACGCTGTCTGGTCCGATAGATTTACAGACATTTGATTTGAAAGGGCCCAAGACCGAACCTTGTAGCACCCCATTTTTGATTGTTCCTCGGTTTAAGGAATCAGCTGTGTTTTGCATATTACGAGAACTACTAATGTCAGTTTTATGCACTATTCCTGTTAGGTATGATTTAAACCATTTGTACACTGTCCCGTTCATACCACAATACTTTAGTTTATCTAGAAGAGTTCCATGATTTACACAATCAAAAGTCTTGGAGAGATTACAAAAAATTCCAACGGGTGATGTCCGGTTATTCAGGGCATTTAATATTTCATTGGTAAAAGTGTATATAGCATTTTCTATTGAAAAGCCTTTCTGAAAACCAAACTGACATTTTGTTAGAACTTTATTTTTACCTATGTGTGAAACTAGTCTAGAATTTTCGAGAGACTTTTATGCACGTTATCCTGTATTCTTGAATACAAATAAATTATTAACATTAATAACTTTTATACATTTATTAATGAATGCTCCTCTTACTCAAAACTATCGTAGGTTAAAGTTAGCTAATTGTGCTCTGAATCCCTCATATCTCAACTTATCCCGTAATTTTAATGACCACAGTAATTTTATTGAACTCTTTCAAACACTCCCGTAGAAGATTCTGCACAGCAAGAAACCAGTGAAGTAGATAATCTCATTGACATCGATTTGCGGTAGGATTTTGAAACATATACTTTGTTCGAACATTATGAACTACCTCGAATAGAATGAGCTATTAACCAATAGTCTACACTGATTCAGAAAATATCGCTGTTGCGAAACACAGCTTGCCCTTTATGCACATGAAGTGATAAGTGCCATCGACAAGGGATCTCAAATCGATTCCATATTTCTGGATTTCCGGAAGACTTTTGACACTGTATCCCACAAGTGTCTTCTAATGAAATTGCGTGCTTATGGAATATTTCCCCAATTGTGCGACTGGATTCACGATTTCCTATCAGAAAGGACACAATTCATTGTAAATGACGGTAAGTCATCGAGTAAATCAGAAGTGATATCTGGCGTTCCCCAGGGAAGCGTTATAGGTCCCCTACTCTTCCTTGGGTTTATAAACGACTTAGGAGACAATCTGAATAGCTGTTCGCGCATGATGCTGTCGTTTATCGGTTAGTGAAGTCAACAGAGGATGAAAAGCAACTGAAAAGCGATTTAGACAAAATTTCTACATGGTGCGAAAATTGGCAATTGACACTAAATGAAGAAAAGTGTGAAGTAATACACATGACCAGTAAAAGAAATCCGCTGAACTTCAAACCTTAATGTCAGAAATTCTACTAAATACCAAGGAGTTACAGTTACGAACAACTTAAACTGGCCGGCCGCGGTGGCCGAGCGTTCTGCGGCGCGCCAGTCACAGTCTGCACGGCCACTAAGGTCGGGGGTTCGAATCCCTCCTCGGGCATGGATATTTGTGCCGTCCTTAGTATTAGCTAGTTCATAAGCAGTTTGTAAGTTTAGGGACTGATGACCCCGTAGTTAAGTCCCATAAGCTCTACAAACATTTGAACATTTTTTTGAACTTAGACCGGAGATAACACATAGAAAATATTGTGGGGAAGGCGAACCAAAGATTTCGTTTCATTGGCAGAACGCTTCGAAGATGCACCAGCTCCACCAAAGAGACTGCCTACATCACCCTTGTGCGTCCTCTCCTGGAGTACTGTTGCCAATGGTGTGACCCTCACCAGGTGGGACTGACGGAAGATATTGAGAAGGTTCAGAGAAGGGCAGCTCGTTTTGTCTTATCACGTTACAGGGAGGAAAGCGTCACGGAAATGTTGCACAAATTGGGGTGGAAATCATTAAAAGAAAGACGTTATTCATTGCGGCGTGATCTGTTTGCGAAGTTTCAATCACCGACTTTTACTTCTGAATGAGAAAATATTTTGCTAGTACGCACCTAATTGGGGAGACATGACCATCCCAATAAAATAAGAGAAATCAGATCGAAACTGAACGATTTAGGTGTTGTAACGCTACGTTCGTATGAAAATGGGTATTGGGTATTAAAGTTAAGGTTGGGGACCGCAAATGAAGTTTTATCAAGTAGCGAAATATTTTTAAATGAAATTACTGAGCAATTTTTAGAAGGAAGGGGTAATTTAAACAAAATTATTGGATTCCGCCATTAAATGGTACCGGTCGTGATTTCGGTAGCAAATACAACACCAGAAAGCAACATTATAGAAGAAGTCGGCGGAATCTAAATTTTACCTTATTGAGAGCTGGTACTAATATTTCGGTCATATTCTGTAGAAATGTTCAAATTTTTGTAAAACTTATGGGACTTAAGTACGGACTCATCAGTCCCTAAGCTTACATACTACTTATGAACTAGCTAAGACTAAGGACGGCACAAATATCCATGCCCGAGGGGGGATTCGAACCCCCGACCGCAGTGGCCGTGCAGACCGTGACTGGAGCGCCTCAGTCCCCTCGGCCGGCTATTCTAGCTGACATGAATGGAATATTACTTCGTTAAATTGATGCTGGGATGGTGCGTTTCGGTTACTGTTGTTCTATGACCGTGTTGAAAATTAATCATGATAGTCACGAAAAATTGCAAAATTATTGGACTTCATAAAAATCGATAAGATTTTTCTGCAGGCATTAAAATGTAATAAACAATTCATAGACACGAAATAAATAAGTTTCACAGAGAATGTTCTAGTACAATCGCGAAACAAATCGCAACAATATACGAGCCGGCCGCGGTGGCCGAGGAGACTGAGGCGCTCCAGTCACGGTCTGCACGGTCACTACGGTCGGGGGTTCGAATCCCCCCTCGGGCATGGATATTTGTGCCGTCCTTAGTCTTAGCTAGTTCATAAGTAGTATGTAAGCTTAGGGACTGATGAGTCCGTACTTAAGTCCCATAAGTTCTACAAAAATTTGAACATTTCTACAGAATATGACCGAAATATTAGTATCAGCTCTCAATAAGGTAAAATTTAGATTCCGCCGACTTCTTCTATAATGTTGCTTTCTGGTGTTGTATTTGCTACCGAAATCACGACCGGTACCATTTAATGGCGGAATCCAATAATTTTGTTTAAATTACCCCTTCCTTCTAAAAATTGCTCAGTAATTTCATTTAAAAATACTTCGCTGTATATTTGTGCCGTCCTTAGTGTTAGCTAGTTCATAAGTAGTTCCTAAGTTTAGGGACTGATGATCCCGTAGTTAAGTGCCATAAGCTCTACAAACATTTGAACATATTCTTGAACTTAGACTGGAGAGAACACATAGAAAATGTTGTGGGGAATGGGAACCAAAGATTACGTTTCATTGGCAGAACGCTTCGAAGATGCAAGTGCTCCACCAAAGACACTGCCTACATCACGTGCATCCTCCCCTGGAGTACTGTTGCCCCTTGTGGGACCCTCATCAGGTGGGACTGACGGGAAATATTGAGAAGTTTCAGAGAAGTGCAGCTCGTTTTGTCTTATCTCGTTACGGGGGGGGGGGGGGGAGCGTCACGGAAATGTTGCACGAATTGGGGTGGAAATCATTAAAAGACAGACGTTATTCATTGCGGCGTGATCTGTTTGCGAAGTTTCAATCACCGACTTTTACTTCTGAATGTGAAAATACCAGGCGCGTCCAGAAAGTAAGTTCCGTTTGGTAATAAAATGAAATTGTACACAGATACAGAAAAAAATTTTATTGCACAAAATTCTACAACTCTTAAACTACTTTTCCACATAACTGCCGAAATTTTGCAGGCATTTGTCATAAGGTGGCACCAGGTTTTGTATACCTTCTTCATAGAAATCTGCCGCCTGTGTCTTCAACCAGTTGGAAACAGTTTCTTTCAGCTCGTCGTCATTGGTGAAGTGATGACCGCCAAGGAAAGACTTGAGATATCTTGGATCTTGTCATCAATTGCGTGAACCAGTTCTTCTGTAACCAAAGGTGGACGCCCACTTCGTTTTTCATCGTGCACAACACTACGCCCGCCATTGAACTGTCGGACCCATCTTTTCACCATCGAATCACTCATCGCATTTGGTCCGTAAACATCGCAAATTTGCCGATAAATTTCACTTGGTTTCCCTTTCCTCGCATTCAGAAACCGAATCACCGACCTGATTTCACTGGCGGCGGGATTTTCAATCAACGCCGACATTTCAAACAAGCACAACAAAGCGTACGTAACTGACAGCGATCTCCAAATGGCGCACGTTCTTCTCGTTGATACACATCGTCTACAGCGCATGTGCGGAACTGCAATCGCAGCGCTGCAGCGGAGATAAATTTAAACGGAACTTAGTTTCTGGACGCGCCTCGTATTTTGCTAGCACACACCTAATTAGGGAGACATGACCATCCCGATAAAATAAGAGGAATCAGATCGAAAACGGAACGATTTAGGTGTTCTTTCTTCCCTCGCGCTATTAAAGAATGGAACGGTAGAGAAAATATATGAAAGTGGTTAATGAACCCTCTGACAGGCATTTAAATGTGATTTGCAGAGTATCTATGTAGATGTAGATAACGCATTAAAAAGTGGAGTAAACTGTTCCATGTTTGAGATCTTAGCTGCCTTCAGCCGGATAGATATTGGTACAGCCGAATTTGAAGCTCTTTTTAAAACGTAAGGATGCATATAAATTTTGGTGCACTGTATTACTTAGCGAATTAGTTGCGCATTTATAAGCACAGGAAAGTATTCTACAGCAGTCTTGCAGTTTTTAGCGATTACTGTAGTACCATGAAGTTGAGTTACTCTGTTTTGTTCTGATATTATTTGGCTTAGGTGTAGTCATCCATTTAGTTACTTCATCCTCACTATGCATAAACCTCTCCAGTGCCATATCTTCACCAACATCATCAGATTGATCACTTGCAGTTGTATGGTCGTTTTCTTTGCAATGTACTTCTTCAAACTGTGGAATATCACAGTCCTCATGGTCATTAAAACCTTCCTCCAACAACCTGCATAGACGTTTTTTTCTCTTGCTCATATGACTTGATGTGCTCAGCTCGACACAGAAAGTCACACTGCTAAGTAGGTGGGGTATTATCAACCCAGCATTTAAAACTTGTTGTGCATAGTATTGCGTACTTTCGAAAACATGAACAATAGTTTCGCAACAATGTGCATCCCTGTCAGTGAAGGTAACAACCGCTCATCGGTGTGACCAACATTAGTCACTAAATACCAGCCGGCCTCGGTGGCCGAGGAGACTGAGGCGCTCCAGTCACGGGCTGCACGGCCACTACGGTCGGGCGTTCGAATCCCCCCTCGGTCATGGATATTTGTGCCGTCCTTAGTAGTTTGTAATCTTAGGGACTGATGACCCCGTAGTTAAGTCCCATAAGTTCTACAAACATTTCAACATTTTGAACATTTCACTAAATACCAGGAAACTTTTACAACTTGGGTGCTGTGAACACCCCACATCCCCAGTCATAGGTGAATGAATGCTCCTCTTACTCAAAACTATCATAGGTGGAGGTAAGCCACTTGTGCTCTAAACCCTTCATGTCTCAAATAATCCCGTAATTTTAATGACCATAGTAATTTTATTGAACTTTCAAACACTCCGGGAGAAGATACTGCACAGCATGAAACCAGTGAAGTAGATCAACGCATTAAAGAAGTGGAGCAGCCTACTGGTTTTCCCCGAACCACGGCCCAGTGCTTTATTTCTGGTCCTCGACCCGCACGCGCCACAGCGGTAAGCTGCTGCGTTATTCGGAGTGGAGCGGTACCTCGTCGTGCCGCGATGGATGGCCAGCATAACACGGGCGCCGTGTTCTGCAGAGAGCGGCCGAGTCGGCCCCGGACATTAGTCTGCTGTATGCTAATGCGGCCGAACAACTTTGCCGCAATGGCCGACCGCGACTGCCCGAGCGGCAGCCGCGCCGAGGCCCCACACTGGTCGCTTATCCGGAGGCAAACGACGGGCAAAATATCTCTCTCCGGAGGTGCCCACCGTGGAACTTCGGAGCGGCAGTCTAGAGAGACCGCTGCGATAGAAAGGGAGCAAAAGGAGGCAGAGGAGGACGAGGGGGCGCCAGAGAAGTAACTGGCAATGGCGGGGCGGAAACCTACACGTCCGCTCCGCCGCACGCCGGTAGCCGAGTGGCCATCAGCAGGTATTAACGGCGACAGCGAACCCCGAGGACCACACGAGCTTAATTCCTGCGAAAATCATCCGCTTAGTCACCGCCCACCGGACTCGAGCTCCGCCCCTGAGCGGCAAGGCGCTCAACCCAGTGCTATATAAGTGGCACTGGTTCAACCGAACCACAAGGAAATCTGAACGTCGAAGAGATGTTACAGAAAAACAACAGTTCGTAATGCACAGTTAAGCTTTTCAAGTACACCATTATTACAGATACTGTGTATTAACGAAATAGAAGAATCTGTAATCTAAAGCGCATTGCCTTATGGTATTTACATGAGTAACATACAACTACTGTTTTCTGTAGATCTATTTCTTAAAGACAATTCATCTATCTGAAATATTCTCCCAATATAAACCGAAATACTGTAATAAGAAGAAACCACGTAATTTTTCTTCCTAGTGGAAATATTTGTAAACCGAAACACCTATAGGTTTTTCTAGCGTGTTGTTGTTGTTGTTGTTGCTGTTGTGGTCTTCAGTCCGGAGACTGGTTTGATGCATCTCTCCACAATACCCTGTCCTGAGCAAGCCACTTCATCTCTACATAAGAACTGCAACCTACATCTGTCTGAATCTGCGTGTTGTATCCATCTCTTGGTCTTCCTATGCGGTTTTTACCTCAAACACTTCCCTCCAGTGAAACTTCTTGGCAGATTAAAATTGTATGCTGGAACCGGGACTCGAACCTGGGACCTTTGCCTTTTGCGGGCAAGCGCACAACCGACTGTGCTATCCCGACACGACTCACGATGCCGCCTGACTACTCCGCCAGTACCTCGCCTCCTACTTTCCAAAATTCAAAGAAGTTCTGATGCGAACCTTGGAAGACTAGCACTCCTGGAAGAAAGGATAAGGTGGAGACATGGCTTAGCCACAGCCTAAGGGATGTTCCCAGAATGAAACTTTCACTCTGCAGCGGAGTGTGCGCTGATATGAAACTTCCTGGCAGATTAAAATTGTGTGCCGGAACCGGAACTCGAACCTGGGACATTTGCCTTTCGCGGGCAAGCGCAAGCGCACACTCCGCTGCAGAGTGAAACTTTCATTCTAGACTTCCCTCCATTGCTAAATGCACGATTCCTTCAGATATAAATAAAAATGTGTTCTACCAATCAACCCATTCTTTTAGTCAAGGTATGCCTGAAATCTCTTTTCTCCCCAATTCTGTTCAGTACCTCCTCATCAGTTACGCGATCCACCCACCTAATCTTCAGCATTCTACTGCAGCACAACATTTCAAAAGCCTCTATCCTCTTCATGTCCGCACTGTTTATCGTCCATGTTTCAATCCCATACAAGGCAACACTCCACATAAATGCCTTCAGAAAGGACTTCCTTAGGCTTAAATCAATATTCGATGTTAACAAATTTCTCTTTTTCAAGAACGCTTTTCTACCCATTGCCACTCTGCATTTTATATCCTCTGTACTGCGTCCATCATTTGTTATTTTACTGCTCAAGCAACAAAACTCATCTACCTGCTTTACTGTTTCGTTACTTAATCTAATTCCTTCAGCATCACCTGGCTTTCTTAGACTGCACTCCATTACCCTCGTTTTGCTCTTGTTGGTGTTCATCTTATATGCACCTTTCAGCACACTGTCCATTTCGTTCAACTGCACTTCCAGGTCCTTTGCTGTCTGTGACAGAATTTCTATGTCGTCGACAAAACCCAATGTTTTTAATTCTTCACCCTGAACTTTAATTCCTTCTCCAAATTTCTCTTTGCTTTCTTTTATAACTTCCTCAATATACAAATTGAATAACATTGGAGAAAGACTACAACCCTGTCTTACTCCCTTTCCAACGACTGCATCCCTTTCATGCCCTTCAACTGATAACCGCTGTCTGGTTTTTGTACAAGTTGTAAATAACCTTACGCTCCCTATATTTTACTCCTGCTTGCTTCAGAACTTGAAAGAAAGGGTTTATTCCAATCAAAATTGTCAAAAGCCTTCTCCACATCAACAAAAGCTAGAAATCTATGATTGCCTTTCCTAAATCTATATTCTAGGATAAGCCGTAAAGTGAGTATTGCCTCCCGTGTTCCTACATTTCTCCTTAATCCAAACTGATGTTCCCCGAGGTCGGCTTCTGCCAGCTTTTCCTTCCTTCTGTAAATAATTCGTGTTAATATTTTGCAGCCATGACTTATTATCTGATGATTCTGTAGTTTTCACACCTGTTTGCGCCTGCTTTCTTTGGAATGGGGATTATAACATTTTTATTAAAGTCTGAGGGTACTTCGCCTGTCTCATACATCTTACACACCAGGTGAAACAATTTTGTCTTGGCTGGTTCTCCCAGCGACTTCAGTAGCTCTGAGGGAATGTCATCTACTCCAGGGGCCTTGTTTCGACTTAGGTCTTTCAGTGCTCTGTGAAATTCATCTCTCTGTATAGTATCTCCTACTTCATCCTGATCTACTTCTTCTCCCCTTCCTACAATATTGCCTCTGTCTTCATTTCCTTTGTAGAGCCCCTCTAAATACTCTTTCCACATTTCAGCTTTCCCTTCTTTTCTGAGAACTGGTTTTCATTCTTTGTTCTTGATATTCATAGAGCTGTTTTTCTTATCTCCAAATATCTCTTTTATTTTCCTGTAGGGTGTATCTATTTTTCCCCTACTTATACATTCTCCTACATTCTTGCATTTGCCTTCTAGTCACTCCTGCTCAGCCATTTTGCAGTTCCTGTCAATCTCATTTCTTAGTCGTCTGTACTCCATTTTGCCTGTTTCATTTACTGCATTTTTATATTTTCTCTTTTCGTTGATTAAATTTAGTATGTCCTGTGATATCCAAGGATTTTTTGTAGGTCTTCCTACCTATTTTGCCCTCTGCTGCCTTCACTATCTCATCTGCCAATGCTACCAATTCCTCCCCTAGTGTTTTATTTTCCCCCGTTTCTGTCAATTGTTGCCAAAAGCTCCCTCCGAAATTCTTAAGAACTTCAAGTTCCTTCAGTTTATCCAGGTCCCACCTCCTTATTTTCCTACTTTCTGCAGCTTTTTTTCTGCCTACAGTTTATGACCAATAAATTATGGTCACAGTATATATCTGCTACTGGGTGTGTCCTACACTTTAAAACCTGGCTCCGAAATCTATGTTTTACCATTATAAAATCTATCTGGTATCTCCCGGTGTATGCTGGTCTCTTCCACGTACACAACATCCTTTCGTGATTCTTAAACCAGGTGTTTGTTATAACTATGTTCCGTGCAAAATTCTACCAGTCGGCTTCTTCTTTCATTACTTTTGCCCAGACCATATTCACCTACTATCTTCCCTTCCCTTCCTTGCCCTACTACCAAATTCCAGTCTCCCATAACAATTGAGTTTTCCTCTCCCTTAACTGTCTGAATAATTTACTTTACCTCCTCATATTTCTTCGATCTCCTCATCATCGTTAGTGCTAGTTGGCATATAAGCTTGTACTACTGTGGTCGATGTTGGCTTCGTATCTATCTTGACACGATAATGCGATCACTGTGTTGCTCATAGTAGTTTACCCGTATTTCTATTTTCTTATTCATTATCAGACCTACTCCTGTAACACCCCCAACTGATTTTGTACTTATAACGTGTATTTTCACCATAAGCAGTAATTTTATCAACATGTTTCGTATTATTTACTAGTTACACAGTTGCAATGTACATGCAATTTACATTTCTTTTGGAGTTGCTACGTTTCTTAGTCGCTAGTCTTTAAAGATATAAACAATCTTGAGAACGTGACCTCTAACAAAATAAATACTAGCTGATTCTTCCGATACTGTCTGTCTGTGTGAGCTGTTCTAGGGTAGGTGTGTAGGGGATTTGTTGCTGATCTTCTGGAAAGAATAGGTTCTCCTGAAACGGCAGAGTATGCTGTACAAATATTTACATTGAGGATTAGGAAAGGAAAATCTACATCCTTCCAGGCATACTTGCAGGAAGCAAAGAACCAATAGGTTTATAGGAAGGGAGATAGAGGGGAAAAAGGATGGTTGCGACCTGTAAGCTCTTATTTTCAAACGAAATCGAATATAGAAGAACGTACAAACGCTACATGAATAAGGAGTCATAGCATTTGTTAGAAATGCGAAGCTGAAAAATAATTCACGAAACGGTTGAAACTCACTGCTGAGGGACAGTACACTGTCATACGTAATTAACAAAATATTGCTATTACATAAAGAAAAAGTTTCAAAAGGCATTACAAATGCAAAACATAAAAAAAATTACTAGCATTCTGCAGGATTCGAACCACCATTCTTCAGCTACTCACCTACATGCTATAAACCAAATGACTACACAGGATTCTGTGGGCAAGAGGTTTCTTCATCTACTTATTCGGTAACATTTCTTTATATCTAATAATGTTGTTTGTAACCGGTGTATCGCAATTCAAGGCAAGTTAAACTCAGAAACAATCCAAATACTGAACTAAATACAGCGATTCAAAAGTAGCGAGCGTTGGACGTCACATGACGAGCTGTTGGGTGATGCGGCAGGACGAGTCCTGCAGGTAGAACAAAGTGGGGGATTCGAACCTCCGACGCGGGAGACCGCGCGATCCGAATCGTGGCGATTCAGACAGCTCGGCTACTCCCACGCGGCCCAAACTAATGTGATCAGGCTTGATTCCATTATGGCTCTTGTGCTCAACGGTTGTTTATCGATGTGTAGACAATGTGTAGCAATCAGTTGTTTATTTACAAGATCTAGATTTCGATCACTGTGTAATCATTATCAATGCTATTTTAAGACAAATACAAAAGAACCAGTTAAGTAATATACATGCCACGGATCTTTCTTTCGTATTTGTCTTAGCATTGATAATGATCACACAGTAATATAAATCCCGATCTTGGATATAAACAAAATATTTGTAACTGATTTCTGACAAATTTTCTGCAAAACCAGTGTGATCTCGTTAACAAAAACAGTTAAACTTTCAGTGACAAGCTGTCTTTGTGAGGCGAAAGCCGTCTAATAAAATAAAATAAAACTTCGCACTAAAGTTTCCGCTCCAGTTGTCTCAATGTAAAAATTTCTGAACAACATATTTCGGGCCTACATTAGCTCATTCTCAAGTTCTAAAAGGAGAAAGCCAAGGAAAACCTAAATTAAAACGAAAACGCTAAAACCTTTAATACGATCCCTGACAATATAACAAATTATGTTCATCCTAGACTGGCTTACCTTGAATTCTAAAACATATCTGCCCTAAGGCAACGTCAAGCTTAAAATACTTGCGACATATGCGCAATATCAACAGATAAACATTTCTCACAGTATAACATGTTTCCAGTAGGAGGCACAGTTGTGGACTGCTAACTATCTGCTCTGCTATTTCAGAGATAGTCCAAACGCTACCCACTACCAATGATAAACCTACCATATCGCTACTATCGAAAGTAATACCCGTCTAAAAACGCAATTTAAAATGTATCCAAAAAACGTCTTACAGTAAAGCAGCCAACTCCAACCCAAAGGAACCAAATGCGAGGGGAAGTTTCACTGTTTATCGAGAAGGAAATTAACAAAATGAGACCAGAAATGTCCTTTAGACAATTCCGACTGTTCATTTAATATGCTAATCGGTTCTTTTCTTAACGCACAAAAAATTTCAACCTCCTCCAGGTTAGACGGCAACCATCCCTCATCCTCATAATGTATTGGCCTCATACTGTTATTAATATTGCCCAACGAATGCCGTTCATTTTTTAGATGCTTCGCCACCGCCGAAGACCCATTTTCAATGTTGTTATGCTCTTTAAATCGAATTTTAAAATTCCTACCAGTCTGTCCCACGTGTTTAATTTCACAATTTTAACATTTAACTTCATACACTCCCGCTTTCCCCTCCCAATTGTCTCCTGAATCAACCTTGTGTTTCAACCTCTGTTCTAATCTGTTGTCTGTCCTAAAAGCTATTTTCACCCCTTCTTTGTTAAATAATTCAGTCACTTTATGTGAGATATTGCCCCAAAATGGCATGACTATATTTCTGGGCGGTTTTCTCAATCTGTTTATTTTTGCATCTGATAAAATTCAAATGTTCAAATGTTTGTAGAGTCTATGGGACTTAACTACGGGGTCATCAGTCCCTAAATTTACAAACTAGCTTATACTAAGGACGGCACAAATATCCATGCCCGAAAGGGGATTCGAACCCCCGACCGTAGTGGCCGTGCAGACCGTGACTGGCGCGCCTCAGTCCCCTCGGCCACCGCGGCCGGCTGCATCTGATCATCCTATGCAATTTATCTACTAACCCGGCCACATAACCATTTTCGACCGCTATTTGCCGAATTGTTCGCATTTCTTCTTTCCTATTTTCAGGGGTTAGCGGAATGGAGTTCACTCTGTGTACCGCACTTATGAAAAACGCTACTTTATTTTTGTAGGGGTGGCAAGACGTTTTATTAATAACGGCACCTGTAAAAGTGGGCTTCCTGAAAATTCCCAACTCGAGTTTATTCTCTTGAACATACTTTGTTATATTGACAGGGATCGTATTTAAGGTTTTAGTGTTTTCGTTCTAATTTACATTTTCCTTGGGTTTCTCCTTTTAGAATGTGAGAACGGGCTAATGTAGGCCCTAAATAAGGCGTTCGGGCATTTTTACATTGTGATTGTTGTTAAGCTTATGGGACTTAACTACGGGGTCATCAGTCTTTACATTGTGACAACTGGAGCGGAAACTTTAGTGCGATAGTTCATACAGTTGTGAGATGGCATCCTAACAAACGAAAATTATTAAGATTACCTGACATCGTCTGGTCTGGAGGCGATCAATTCGTTTTATAGTTTCCAAATGATAAGCCAAGATCGCAAACTAACAATTTATTAAGTGACGACCGGTTTCGGTGCACTGTGTCACCATCATCTGGTCACATATATATATTATAGTCTGGTCATTTTGTTAAAAATTGGATATAAAATAAGAAGTGCAACATTGCGCTTAGTCACTATATATAAAAAAAATACTTAAGTTAAAAACATGACAGCTTATAAAATACTCAAGCTGTCATGTTTTTAACTTAAGTATCTTTTTTATAAAAGGACAAAATGCAATGTTGCACTTCTTATTTTATATCCAATTTTTTAACAAGATGACCAGACAATATATGACCAGATGATGGTGACACAGTGCACCGAAACCGGTCGTCACTTAATAAATTGGTAGCTTGCGATCTTGGTTTATCATTTGGCAACTATAAAACGAAAATTAACCTTGTTACACCTGCAGAAAACTAACTTTTAACTCGATATTCTGCTCCGCTTCCCTCACGCAAATGTCTCCCGCTGCGCTGCTTCCGCACACCTGTGGGTGCCGCCTAGTTCCAGCGCCGCCCGCAGACTGCTAATGGCAGCACCGGCGCCTCCAGCCCGCAGCCGCTCGCCCAGAATGACAATGAGCCCCGTCCGTGCCCTGCCTACAGTAACCTGCCCGCCGCTCTCATTTAAACACAGCCTAATGTCACGGAGCGCCGCAACGCACAGTAGCTCAAGAAGGATACACCTGTTGTCCAGAGTCCTGCAAGAGCCAAATTTCTACCACGAAATACGTCGATTGTGTGACATAGTTAGCTGTACGGCGCCGGCCGCGGTGGCCGATGGGACTGAGGCGCTCCAGTCACGGTCTGCACGGCCACTACGGTCGGGGGTTCGAATCCCCCCTCGGGCATGGATATTTGTGCCGTCCATTAACTTGTTTGTAAATAGTTTGAAAGTTTAGGGACTGATGAACCCGTAGTTAGGTCCCATAAAAAAAAGCTATACGGCGACCGTCTACATCTACATGGGATACTTTACAAATCACATTTAAGTGCCTGGCAGAGGGTTCATCAAACCACCATTATACTACTACCTATATAAGTGGGAGTCAACAATACACACAGGCATACAGTATTTTCTCTCTCTCTCTCTCTCTCTCTCTCTTACTCTACCTCTTTGTTTAACACACACCCACCACACACACACACACACACACACACACACATAACAACAACAACAAAAACGTAAACAAATACACACCCACATAACAATGTCAGTATCTAAACTATTCAAAAATCGCGCTCCATATCACAGACACGCCACACAAACAAATGCAACACCATACAGCCACCACAACAAGAAAAATGGCGATGTAAACAGTGCTGTTTCACAGCAAAAAATCGCACTGAAAACCAAAAAAAAAAAAAAAAAAAAAATAAGAACACGCCACAAACAAACGAGCAGCAACACCACAGCTCAAATGTAAGTAAGCCAAAACAGCCACACAGAAATAATTTCAATATAAGTTCCATGCTAATGTAGGCCTCAATAAATCAGTTTTCGTAAACAAAAACGTCTTGTTTTTGTTGCAGATGACAGGTTGTCAAAAATTCGTCATTCCACAACCAATGCACATTAATATCCTGTGAATGACACAATGTAAGTACCTTGAATAAATTAGGCCTAAAATATCTAACAAAATTGTCTAACCAAACAACTTGTGCAAACGATTGTATAATCAAATATGTAACATGTTATTATAGAAAATAAACAACAGAAACCCACGGAAGATGGCACAATAAGTGGCGAAACTAGTTTGGGTATTTAAACAAAACCAAAAACGTCTTGCATAAGGCGGAATCAACCACAATTCAACAATATATTTTCGCATTCGGAGGAGAATGTTGGCGATTGGAGTTTCGTAAGAAGCCCACGCCGCAGCGATAAGCGCCGTTGTTGTAATGATTCCCATCCCAGATCCTGTATCATTTCCGTAACGCTGTCTCCCCTGTATCGTGACAATACGAAACGAGCTGCCCTTCTCTGGACTCTTTCGATGTCTTCCGTCAAACCCACGTGATAAGGATCCCACACTGGGCAGCAATACTCCAAAAAAGGACGGATAAGCGTAGTGTACGCAGCTTCTTTAGTAGTTCTGTTGCATCTTTTAAGGGTTCTGCCAATGTAACACAGTCTCTGGTTCGCCTTTCCCACGACATTATCTACGTGTTCTTTCCAGTTTAAGGTATTTTGCGGAGTTTGCGGGCTTCACTTTTGATTGATTTATCTTGTAAGCCGGCCGCGGTGGCCGAGCACTCTGCGGCGCGTCAGTCACGGTCTGCACGGTCGGGGGTTCAACTGTTTCAACTGTTTGTTAAGCTTATGGGACTTAACTACGGGGTCATCAGTCCCTAAACTTACAAACTACTTATGAACTACTTACGAACTAGGACGGCACAAATATCCATGCCCGAGGGGGGATTCGAACCCCCGACCGTAGTGGCCGTGCTGACCGTGACTGGAGCGCCTCAGTCACCTCGGCCACCGCGGCCGGCGGTCGGGGGTTCGAATCCCCCGCCGGGCATGGATTTCTGTGCCGTCCTTAGTATTAGCTAGTTCATAAGTAGTTTGTAAGTTATGAACTGATGACCCCGTAGTTAAGTCCCATGAACTCTACAAACATTTGACCATTTTATCTTGTAAACAAAGTTTAACGTATTGTGGACGAGTTCACACGTCTCATTATGTAGACTCAATTGCCCATTTTTACACCATAGTGATATTAAGATCGTTCTGCAGTTGGTTTTGATCCTCAGATGATTTTACTAGACGGTAAGTGACGGCGTCATCTGCAAACAAGCTGAGAGAGCTACTTAGATTTTCCCCTAAATCGTTTATGTAAATAAGGAACAGCAGTGGATCAATAACACTACCCTGTGGAACGCCCGATATGACTCCTGTTTTAGTCGATGCCTTACCGTCGATTACAACGAACTGTGTTCTCTCTGACAGGAAATTCCCTATCCAATCGCATATTCGGGGCGATATACCATAAGCACGCAATTTGATTAAAAGCCGTCGATTGTATTGAAAAGTGCAATGACATTTCTGCGATGAGTAGGTGGAGATTCCTCGATTTGCGCCTTCGGGTGGTAGGATTCCGGGTTGTGCTAAAGAAGTCAGGCGTTCACCACGCACAGGAAGCAGTTATGGGGATAGCAGAGGCTGTTTGGCGTGGACTTTGTTTTTTATGTTAGAGTGCCTTGGGAACACCATAGACTTACTAAACAAAAAGTAGCCCCCTCACTGGCGCTTGTGTCGCGTCCCCACACTGAATGTGACAGAAGTCGCCATTTGCAAGGAAACAGTGCGTAAATATGGTTCACTAGTGTGCTGCTTTTAGCTGTAACACGTCTTTTCAGAGGCTCGTTTTGGTCCTAGTGTTTTATTTTCATGCTTTTCACCATTTTTGTTAAATCAGAAATGTTGATAATGATTAAGGATATTAATGGATAGATGTAAAATACCAAAAATCGGTTGTTACTCCATGGTGTAACTACATCTTGTCTGTGACAAAACCAATATGTGATGTCTCGTAAGTTGCAGATTAAGCTGGAAAGTAATAATTTTTTTGCAAAGCCAATTAATGCAAATGCTAAATGTGGGTGATAGCAGATTCTTCTATAGCATAACCTGTTCTCTCAGGGCCAGCGCAAGGCACGTACGAAACGTGCGTCCGCGCAGGGCGGCACTTTCCTAGGGGCGGCAAATCTGTCATCGCCTCCCCCCTTTTTTTAGAGTTTTTTTTAGGACAAACTCAACATTCATGCCCAAGAGGGGATTCGAAGCCAAACCTCGGAGGGAGCGTCTTCGGGAACTGTGGCATGGCTTCTCGACTTCCTGCCGCCCCCCCCCCCCTGTTAAACAAGCCACTGTGGCGGCACCATCGTGTTTCCGCCGGAGGGACAAATAGGGGGAAGCAGTCTGGCGTACACGCCAGTATTCTTATAAGTGGAGTGCTGCCAGCCTGCGTTTACTCAAGACTAATTTTGCAGAAGACGAAATCTAATTTGGAAATTCGAACGCAATGTTCGATACTGCGATTATGTTCAAAATGTTCAAATGTTTGTTAAGCTTACGGGACTTAACTACGGTATCATCATTCCCTAAACTTACAAACTACTTATCAACTACCTTATACTAAGGACGGCACAAATATCCATGCCCGAGAGGGGATTCGAACCCCCGACCGTAGTGGCCGTGCAGACCGTGACTGGAGCGCCTTAGTCCCCTCAGCCACCGCGGCCGGCCTGCGATTATGCGTTAAACCTGAAGCAATTTTGCTAAGCCCTTCAATAGCAGTGTGAGAGCGTTTTATTCTTCCCGCATTATGGAGAAAAATCGTTGAACATTACTACAGTCAAACATGTCCAACACCTACAATGGCTAGAAGTATTCAGAATTGGTAAATACGCTGCTAGTAATTACAAGGGATAAAGATATTGGTAATAAGCCTGGCATAAGTTGGGTTTCGACGTATTTTTTTTAATTTTTGCTATCCGTTTCTGAGTTATAGTCCGACGTTTTGATTTTGAATCATGAAACACCTGTCTCCGCCTGCATGAACAACATTTAAACTCTGACCGGCACTTTTGTTTGACAATACTATTCCCACACTATCACTTTGCCAACATTTATTTACTGTATACTGTTTTCCGTTGAATACTTTATCTGTTCACAATCATTGAAAACTATTTATTTACTTTAACTGTAAGTTAATGCCGCGCGGGATTAGCCGAGCGGTCTAAGGCGCTGCAGTTATGGACTGTGTGGCTGGTCCCGGCGGAAGTTCGAGTCCTCCCTCGGGCATGTGTGTGTGTGTGTGTGTGTGTGTGTGTGTGTGTGTGTGTGTGTGTGTGTTTGTGTGTGTCCTTGGGATAATTTAGGTTGAGTAGTATGTAAGCTTAGGGACTGATGACGTTAGCGGTTAAGTCCCACAAGATTTCACACACATTTGAACATTTTCGTAAATTCGCAAGGGTCATTAAAATTATCCAGATTTCTTCGAACAAGTTTTACTCCATTTTTGAGCTGGTGCCCAGCGACTGTTTTGTACAAATCTGTAGTGAAAGTCACCAATCAGTCGTAATTTTTGTTTTTATTTTCCAGATCTACATAGATTTCGGGCACAGTGTTGCTATTCTCAATGCTTTGAGTTATGTTTATATCTATTCCGTCATGCTGAACGTAACTGTTAATATGACGGTTTAGATGTAATTACATATTAAAAGCTTTGAGACTGGCCACTTAGTGGCCGAAACAGATCTGAAAAGTAAAAACAAAAATTGCGATTGATTGGTGACATTTCCTGCAGATTTGTTTCAATAAAATTCCACAAACGTTTTCTAAAAAATTAAAAAATATATATATTTATAAAAACGGGTGGGGGCGGCAATTTTGCAGCTCCCACGGGGCGGCATTTGGGCTTGCGCCGGCCCTGTGTTCTATAGCATAACCTGTTGCACGTCAAGATTTGTATTTGCATATAAATTACTAAAAATACTAACGGGATTAATGTACTAATTTGAGCTGAATGAAAAATTAGGCATTTGAGTGGTATTTCGATTTTTAATTATATATATAAGGATGATGCAGAGGTAGGTCCAATAATTGCTTTTAGACACGTAACAGAACGTGATTGTACTTCGTAAATGGTCAGATGTTTGATCGAATGTTGCATACTCTACTACATCAAAAGTATTATCTCTATTAAAAAGTAATGTGCGAATGAAATGACTAAATAATCACATGGGTCATAAATAGTTATATGGGTTATTCCATTTATTCATACCCAAATTAGAGAAAGTTGAAAGAAAAATTCTATGTAATATGGAAAGGAATGTAGACAAAATTGTACTATACAAAAATAATTGTGCAAAACGTACAGAGTAGTCAAACAAAAAGTAAACAGGACCTGACAGAAAATTACTTGAATTAAACAATAATCGCAATCTCTGCTACTTTACACCTTTCATGCAATCATCTTATGCAAATACCCCGATGAAAAATCGCTGCACTTTGTCAGAAAAAAGCCTTACATTATTAAATTTCATGGCTCTATGCAGATGTATTTCGGAAATTAGGAAACTTCATTCATTTAAGAAATATTGGCCCACTTTAGGTTACGGTAGTAACACTAAAAGTGGGCCTTTGCGATCGTCTTTTGACAGCTCGAAATTGAAATAAAAAGAACGGCTTAACCATTCACCTGACACGAAAATTGAACAACCGAAACCGGCCGCGGTGGCCGAGGGGACTGAGGCGCTCCAGTCACGGTCTGCACTGCCTCTACGGTCGGGGGTTCGAATCCCCCCTCGGGCATGGATATTTGTGCCGTCCTTAGTGTTAGCTAGTTCATGAGTAGTTTGTAAGTTTAGGGCCTGATGACCCCGTAGTTAAGTCCCATAAGCTATACCAAACATTTGAACATTTGAACAACCGAATTTGTAGAGGAGAAAATTCTCTACAACTTTGCTCTGTTATGGCTTTTTCATATCTCGTATCATTTCATCATTTCAGAGATATTTGCAAAAAATACGGCGATTTTGGGATGTATGTATGTCTGTCTGTCTGTCCATAACGTGTTCCCCGCTTTTATGACGAACCGCTCAACCGATCAACACCAAGTTTTACAGACATAATTGCAGGCCGACAGAGACCAGAACCTCCCTTTTTCAAATTTTTCGGAAAAAAATACTGTAGTAATACCAAAAAAAGCCGTTTGTAATATAATTGTAATTGAAAAGGAACCGTTCGTCTGACATGAAAATTGAATAACCTAATTGGTTGAGGGGAAAATTCTCTACAACTTCGCTCTCTTATGTTTTTTTCATATCTTGCACCGTTGCAGAGATATTTGCAAAAATAACGGCGATTTAACGATGTCTGTCTGGCTGTAGCGTGTTCCCACTTTCTAGGTCGAACCGTTCAACCGATCGGCACCAAATTTTACAGACATAATTGTTGGCTACCAGAGACCAGAACCTCGCTTTTCCAAATGTTTCGGACAAGAATTGACGGAACCCAGCCGTTCGCAGATGTCACGTCACATTCCTCGCCCAGAACTCTCTCTGGCCTAAGCCATCTTGCGTTGCGTATTTGATGATTATTTTAACTTCCACGTTGTCATTTCAAAGCAATGGCGCACTGAAGAATTAACAAAAACAAGTCGTTCTTCGTACGATAAGTGATAATCTAGTGTCTACAAATGCCATATTAGCATCAGTTAACAACTGCCATCAATAATATGAAACTTGCAAGTGTTGGGCGTAGCGTGGTGGGCAATGCGTTGGACTGTGACGCTGAAGGTAAATAAATGGTTCAAAACCTGCCACTACCTAATTACTTTTTTTCCTAAAAGGGTTTCATACACTCTTATTAATAAATTTTTTATTGTTTACATTATTATTGGGTCCAAAATGCCGCGGTGGAGTAGCCGAGCGGTCTAAAGCACCTCGCTGCGGAGCGCGCGGTTGCTCGCCGTGGAGGTTCGAATCCGGGCCAGATTGTATACCGACTAGATTCCTCTCAGAGTATGCTGATGCAATAGCTCCGTACCTAGCTATAATTTACAACCGATCACTCAGCGAAAGATCTGTCCCCAAAGACTGGAAAGTTGCCCAAGTTACTCCAATATTCAAGAATGGCAATAGGAGTGATCCCCAAAATTGCAGGCCAATCTCATTGACGTCGATTTCCAGTAGCATTTTGGAACATATACTGCGTTCGAACATTATGAACTACCCCAAAGACAACGAACTATGCGGTAGTGGTGTAATGGTCATTTTTGAACAACGACCTATTATCGCTCTTGCGGAACGCAACTTGCCCTTTATTCACATGAAGTGTTAAGTGCCATCGATTAGGGATCTCAAATCGATTCCATATTTCTGGATTTCCGGAAGGCTTTTGACACTGTACCTCGCTAGCGGCTCCTAATGAAATTGCGTGCTTATGGAATATCTCCCCAATTGTGCGATTTGATTCACGAGTTCCTCTCATAAAGGACACAGTTCGTTGTAATTGACGGTAAGTTATCGAGTAAAACAGAAGTGATATCTGGCATTCCACAGGGAAGCGTTATAGGTCCCCTACTCTTCCTCGTGTTTATAAACGATTTAGGAGACAATCTGAAGAGCTCCCTTAGACTGTTCGCGGATGATGCTGTCGTTTATCGGTTAGTGAAGTCAACAGAGGATCAAAAGCAACTGCAAAGCGATTTAGACAAAATTTCTACTTGGTGCGAAAATTGGCAATTGACACTAAATAAAGAAAAGTGTGAAGTAATACACATGACCACTAAAAGAAATCCACTGAACTTTAATTACGCGATAAATCAGTCAAACCTTATGGTCGTAGATTCTACCAAATACCTAGGAGTTACAATTACGAACAACTTTGACTGGAGAGAACACATAGAAAATATTGTGGGGAAGGCGAACCAAAGGTTACGTTTCATTGGCAGAACGCTTCGAAGATGCACAAGCTCCACCACAGAGACTGCCTACGTCACACTTGTGCGTCCTCTCCTGGAGTACTGTTGCCCATTGTGGGACCCTCACCAGGTGGGACTGACGGAAGATATTGAGAAGGTTCAGAGAAGGGCAGCTCGTTTTGTCTTTTCACGTTACGGCGGGGAAAGCGTCACGGAAATGTTGCACGAATTGGGGTGGAAATCATTAAAAGAAAGACGTTATTCATTGCGGAGTGATCTGTTTGCGAAGTTTCAATCACCGACATTTACTTCTTAATGTGAAAATATTTTGCTAGCACCCACCTACTTAGGGAGACATGACCATCCAAATAAAATAAGAGAAATCAGATCGAAAACGGAACGATTTAGGTGTTCTTTCTTCCCGCGCGCTATTAGAGAATGGAACGGTAGAGAAAAGTTATGAAAGTGGTTATGAACCCTCTGCCAGGCACTTAAATGTGATTTGCAGAGTATCTATGTAGATGTAGATGTAGATGTAGATCCTCACTCCTTTCCCTCCCAACCGCGGGAGTGATAACCTCAGCAGTTTATTTTCCCTATCCCAAACAAGCAGCCCACCCCAACCCATCGAAGGTAAAATCGAACGTTTGTAGAGCTTATGGGACTTAACTACGGGGTCATTATTCCCTAATCTTACAAACTACTTATGAACTAGCTAATACTAAGGACGGCACAAAGATCCATGCCCGAGGGAGGGATTCGAACCGCCGACCGTAGTGACCGTGCAGACTGTGACTGACGCGCCTCAGAATGATCGGCCACTGCGGCCGGCAACCGAAGGTAATTTAGAAGTAGATAGCACAGGAATATTTAAGCTACTTAAATCACTTAACAAAAGTAAGTCTCCCAGTCCCGACTGTATACCAGTCAGGTTCGTTTCAGTATGCTGACGCAATAGCTCCATACCTATCATATACAACCGTTCGCTCATTGTAAGATCCGCACCAAAAGACTGCAAGATAACACTGGTCACTTCAACATGCAAGAAAGGCAATTACAAATCTGTATCACTGACATCGGTTTGGTGGAGGATTTTAGAACATACTAGTCGACCCGGCAATGCTTCGCAATACTAATATGTATGTACTCTTGCTTTGAAAGTCAAATGTGCAAAATTTTATCGCAATCGTAGAAATGATATTCATATCCCAAAGAAAAGAGCTCTTTTAGTTTCCAAATATTTTCCTATTTTCTGGCCTACTATTCCAAACTTTTACTTCACTCAAACCTTCCTCTCGCTTTGAACGTCGAATGTGCAACATTTTATCGCAATCAGATGAATGGTATTGATATTTAAGAGAAAAATCTCTATTTTCTGAATTTTCCGAGAAACTTTTCAAAAAAGTTTATTTCATAAGAACGTTACTCTTGCTTTGAACGTCAAATATGCAAAATTTTATTGCAATCAGAAGAATGATATTGATATCCCATTGAAAAAGCTCTTTCAATTTCTCTCGAATTTCCAAATTTTTCGGGTAGCTTTTCCAAATTTTTAGTTCATAAGAACGTTCATCTTTCGTTGAACGTCAAATGATCAAAATTTTATCGCAATCGGATGAACGGTTCTCAACTTATAGTGTTGAGTATATTTAGAAACACTTTGAAAAAGGAACTTGTTCGAATTTAGCGACTTTCCTTTTTAACTGTACCTATCTTTCTAACTGAAAACTTTTACAAGACCATAATGAACAGAACAAAAAATGAACTACACCTGTAAGTCGTGCGAATAGTCAGTTATAGTGCTGAATTCAATCAAAAACACATTAAAACACACTTTCAGTTTTTCTCAAATTTTTCAATTTTTCCGGTAGATTTTCCAAAAACTTTATTTCACAAACCTTGTCCTGTCGAGCCGTACTCAAGTGATGCTCTTACAACCATGCGACAATTGACTTTCATTCATAGAAAAAAATCACGTTTGGTTTTTCCTAAATTTTCCTACATTTCGGGCGACTTTTCTAAATTTGTATTTGATGAGAACCTTCCTATTGCTTTTAAAATGAAATGTACAATATTTTATCGCAATTGTACGAACGGTATTGATAGCTCACTGGAAAAAGATGTTTCAGCTTTTTCCGATTTTCCTGTTTTCCGGACAACTTTTCCACATTTCATCACCAGTCAAACCTTCCCTGGACTTACACGAATATTTCAAGAGTAAAATTTGCCAAATCGGTTCAGCCGTTGTCGAGTTTTAGCGGGACTAACGAACAGCAATTCTTTTTTATATATATAGATACTTTCCTCAAATATTATCAACTACCTAATGGTCGCGGCGGGGGTTCGAATCCCCCTTCGGGGATGGATGTTTGTGCTGTCTTTAGTATAAGATAGCTCATAAGTAGTTTGTAAGTTTAGGGACTGATGAGCCCGCAGTTAAGTCCCATAAGCTTTACAAACATTTGAACGTTTTTGAACTACCACATGAACTACCTATTGATCCATAGTAAACACGGATTCTGACAGTATCGTTCTAGTTAAACACAACTATCTCTTTACTCGCGTGACGTAATGAGTGCTACCGAAAAGCAATGTGAAATGTATTCCGTGTTTCTGTATTTCCGGAAGGCTTCTGACACTGTACCTCACAAGCGTCTTCTAATCAAATTCCGAGCTTACCGAATATCGCCTCAGTTTTGCTATTGGATTCGTGATTTCCTGTCAGAAAGGACGGAAGTCAACGAGTCGAGCAGAATTCATAACTGGCGTTCCACAGGGAAGTGTCATAGGGCCCATACTGTTTCTTATTTCTATAAACTATATAGGGGACAGTCTGAGTAGCTCTCTCAGACTATTGGCGGTTGATAGTGTCATTTACTGATTATTGAAATAACGAGATCAAAAGCAACTGCAAAATAATTTAGGTATCAGTATGGTTCACAAATTGGCAATTGACCTTAATAATGAGAAGTGTTAAGTCATCCATATTTAGAGAAAGTTCAGAAACAGGCAGCTCGTACTGTATAATTGCGACATAGGGGGAAGTGTGTTACGAAAAGATGCACGAGTTGTTCAAATGTTTGTTAAGCTTAAGGGACTTAACTGCGGGGTCATCAGTCCCTAAACTTACAAACTACTTATGAACTATTATAGTCGACATGATCGATTGGAGAGAGTCCGCAACTGCACTATGTTATTCAGTGCTCAGCCAGTACTCATCCAGACGAGTTGCGGACGCGGCTATAAGATATGAAGATGATCCAAGTGATCGAAACATGTTATTAAACAATTATATTGCAACTGTTGACGGAAACAAACACATTTAAAATAAAATACTTATGAACTGCCCTATACTAAAGACGAAACAAACATCCATGCCTTAGGGGGGATTCAAACCCCCGACCGTAGCGGCCGTGCAGACTGTGACTGACGCGCCGCAGCCTGCTCGGCCACCGCGGCCGGCTGCACGAGTTGGTGTGGAGATCATTAAAAGGAAGACGTTATTCCATCCGACGGGATTATTTGCAAAATTTGCACCAGCTTTCTGTTCAGAATATGAACATATTTTGCTTGCACCCACCTACATAGGAAGACATGACCACGAAAATAAAATAAGAGAAATATTTATGTTTTCCTTTTCCTGCGAGTTATTACAGAATGGAACTGTATAGAAATATCATAAAAGCGTTTCGCAGAACCGTTTGCCATACTTTTCGTTGTGACTTGCAGAGTATTTATGTAAGATATAGGTGGAGGAAGTGTAACGGGACTGGCGCAGAGAGAACGCAAAAGTGGTGTTTACATACCACATATTCCTTTTACTAGGAGCAGTTGCATTAGGACATCTTCTGAGACATCCTTGATCAGGTTAGACGGTAAGGAAGAAAGTACATATGGAAAGAGAATGGCGATTTCGATCTGATGACTGTAGAAGCCACCTAGGTACATGTACTGATGATTTCAACGCCGTCCGCTAACAGATATAGTGTGACATAGCTGTTCAAAAAATGTTCAAATGTTTGTAAAGCTTATGGGACTTAACTACGGGGTCATCAGTCCCTAAACTTACAAACTACTTATGAACTACTTACGAACTAGGACGGCACAAATATGCATGCCCTAGGGGGGATTCGAACCCCCGACCGTAGTGGCCGTGCTGACCGTGACTGCAGCGCCTCAGTCACCTCGGCCACCGCGGCCGGCTGACATAGCTGTCAGACGATTTGTGTGTGCCCTTTAATGAGCAATTTTAACGCGAATTATTTACAGAAGCATGGAAAGTCCGATACAGGCTGACCTCGGGGAAGGTCATTTCGGATTCAGCGGAAATGTAGAAACACGGGAGTCAACTCACCTTACGACTTGTCTTAGAAGATAGATTAAGGAACGGCTAACCTAGATTCCTAGCTTTTGTAGATATGTAGAAGGCTATTGACAATGTTGATTAGAGTACACTATCAAATTCTGAAGTCAGCAGGGGCAAAATATAGGGAACGGAAGGTTATTTACAACTTTTACATCAACCAAACAGCTGTTATTAGAGTTGAAGGGCATGAAAGGCACGTAGTAGTTGGGAAGGGAGTAAAAAATGGTTGTTGCCTTTCTCCAGTGTTATTCAATTTTTACATTGGGCAAGCTGTGTATGAAAGCAAAGAGAATTTTGGAGAAGCATTTACAGTTCAGAGACAAGAAATTAAAAAAAAAAAATTCGTTTCACTTATGACATCGTAATTCTGTCAGAGACAGCAAAGGACCTGTATGAGCAATTAAATGGAATGGACAGTCTCTTGAAAGGAAGATATAGGATGATCATTAACAAGGGTAAAACGAGGGTAAAGGAATAGAATGTCAGATAATCAGGCGATTCTGAAGGAATTAGATTAGGTTACTTGGGTATTAAAATAACATTTAACGGTCGCTCTATAGAGAATTAAAAAAATGTTTAAATGTTTGTATAGCTACGGTGTCATCAGTCTCTAAACTTACAAACAACTTATGAACTAGCTAACACTAAGGACGTCACAAATATCCTTGCCCGAGGGGGGATTCGAACCCCCGACCGTAGTGGCCGTGCAGACCGTGACTGGCGCGCCTCAGTCCCCTCGGCCACCCCGGCCGGCTACGGAGAATACAAAATGCAGAAAAGCAATGGGAAGAAAAGCATTTCTGATTAAAGGAAATTTGCTAATATCTGAAGGCATTTGTGTGTAGTATTGGCTTTTAGGGAAGTTCAACTTGGACAATAAATAGTTTAGGCAGGAAGATGATAGAGGCGTTTGTAATGTATTGATACAGAAGACTGCTAAAGATTAGGTTGGTAGATCACGTGACTAATTTAGAGGTACTGAACACAATTGGGAAGAAAGAATTTTTGTCATACTCTAAAAAGAGATAAATTCGTAGGACACATTCTCAGACATGAAGGAATAGTAAATTTAACATTGGATGGAAGTGTGTGTGGGAGGGAGGGGGGTGAGGAATCGCAGAGGGAGACTATACAGTAACCTACCTGTTACCCACAGCAGTAAGCAGTTTCAGATGTGTGTTAGTTGTCGTTCTTATGTCGAGATGAAGAGGCTTCCTCGACATATAGTAGGGTGGTGAGCTGCAACTAACCCGTCTCCGGACTGAAGACCAAAACATCAACATACACCCCTGATGCTCAGAGTGATATCAAAGTGCAAAGGAAATAGCCCTTATGCCACGGATATGCACTCGTGCTTTCTACAGCCAAACCAGTAAAATTGAAAAGAGGTGGGGGGTTAAACAGCGACCTACCAACGGGGAGATGGTCCTATCGTAGAATTTCCACAGAAGTGGAACGTGATGCGTCAGTTGTGCAACCATGCTGGCTGCAATGGTCGCGTCAAAATTTTCACACCTATAGACAGGATTCTGGACGATAAGAGGGTCATATTGTAAGGGTAGCAGTGTAGATCTTACAGCTACCACAGCACATGTAAGAGGCTATTTTAGCCTATAAGAGTCAACACGAACTATAATCAAACGGTTACTATCAGTCTGACTAAGAACAAGCACACCTGTAGCTCGTCTGCCACTCATGCCACGGCATCGAAGTGCACGGCCCGTCTGGTGCCGTGAGAGGGTCACTTGGAAGATGGAATGTCGGACCCAGGTCCCATCCCTGGCTTTACGATGTTCGGTGCGATAAGCTACAACTCACGTTTACCTTTGGTGACCAGTGCTCGGTACGTGCAGAATGTTCAAGGCCCGATGTACTGTCAAAACTGTTCAAATGTTTGTACAGCTTATGGGACTTAATTGCGGGGTCATCAGTCCCTAAACTTACAAACTACTTATGAACTAGCTAATACTAAGGACGGCACAAATATCCATGGCCGAGGGGGGATTCGAACCCCCGACCGTAGTGGCCGTGCAGTCCGTGACTGGAGCGCCACAGTCCCCTCGGCCACCGCTGCCGGCGGTATACTGTCGTTTAAGCAACCAGGTATTGATGTATTGTTCCAACAGGATAATGTACACACTGCGTGTGAAAGTCACCGTGCTCTGCAAAACGTACCATCTCCGGACTTTTCTCCAATTGAGAACATGTGGGATATAATGGAACAAATGGCACGTACGACTGAACTAGTACGCATCAAATAATGACGAGCAGGTGAAAAGTTACGTATTTTAAGACAGTATTCGTCAGCTCTATGATAGATGCCAGGATCAGTCGCTACTTTGTCACCCATAGTGGCAGTGGCGTAACTAGGACTGGGCTTTGGGGGGGGGGGGGTAGATCTGCTTGAGGAGAAAAATTTTAGTCAGTTTTGCAGACACACTACCATCTACCACTCCCGTTGAAGAAACTAATTAACTCCCTTCCAATGAAAGCTTATGGTAAAACACCCTAAGTTTCAAACCTTTATTTTTACCAGATTGCTGTTATACGACTTCTGTTTTTTTTTTTTTTTTTTTTTTTTTTTTTTCCTTCCTCCTCTCTCTCTCTCTGTTCGGGTTCTGGGAGGGGGGGTTCTATCCCCTTCATCCCCCCCATAGTTGCGCCACTGCATAGTGGCTAGACCCCTTACTAAAGTGTGTCCGCAAAGTCTCTCCGCAGCGGCGAGTTCCGCGTGTCTCGCTTTGCAGGGCTCGTAGGGTGTCAGCACATTCATGTCGCTGTATAAGTTAGCGGCCGGGTTTCTCTGCTACTGGCTGCACTTATGTTGCGATACGGGATTCAACATTGTCACAGTTAAAATAATGAAATTAATTACTTGTACTCACCATTGTCACAGTAGCTGCTGGAAATGATTTCCTTTTTCTTGAAGGCACACTTTAACACGTTTACATTTTTTTCGAATACCTTTACCAGTGTTTCAGGTGTAATCGAATGCAGACATTAAGTTATCGCTGTCTTAAGTTCATATACTTCCTTTGGATTATTTTGATAAACAAACGCTTTAGACGCACCCCAAGGAAACAGCAGAGAGGAGACAAATCCGTCGAGAGAGGGGACTAGAGACACTTTCTAATTATTCTGTCTCCAAAGAATTTGTCGAAAAGTTCGTAGGGACTGGTGTGCTGTGTGAGCAGTAGCGTTGTCTTGCTGAAAAAAATGAATGACTGACCTCATCTTCATTCAGTAGCGAAATAAATGGTTAAATTATCTGGGAACATAAGATTTCGGAGGTGACGGTAGTTTCGAAAAAATCGCCCAACAATTAGCGCTCGTGTTACGGCAACTCACGCCCTGATTTTCTCTGCGTGCAATGACGTTTCTCTTAAGCAAGTGGATTATCAAAACAATTGCACAAGAAATAAAATGAGTATGCTCGCATTAATTTGAAAGTGGAAGAGAAGCAACATGGTGGAAATGGAGTGCATATAATCAGCTCGTAAAATTATTAAGTAGTTTCTATGTTGCTAACCAAAGAGATAGGTCTTTACAGTTTAATTAACATGGGACTTTCTGTAAAAATTGAACTATAATAACACTAATGTAGTTCATAAGATGCCACTCGATGGCGCCGCTGACCTGCTAAGCAGCGGGTCGCCACATATGAACAATCGGCTCGTAACTTCAGCATAGCAGTATCAATAGCGGCAGCATCAAAGTTGGTCTCGGAGATATTAAAATCGCTCACAATAACAGCAGCACACATTCTTAGTGGCGCCATCACGTTGGCGACCCATCGTTACGTCCACTTGTGCTTGGAAAATTAGAGTTTCTATTTTCTTCACATCTATATCTACATGGGATGCTCTGCAAATCACATTCAATTGCCTGACAGAGGGTTCATCGAACCACCGTTATACTATTTTTATCTCCCATTCCATTCTCGAATAGCGCGCGGGAAGAATGAACACCTGAATCTCTCCGTTCGAGCTCTGATTTCTCGTATTTTATTCTGATGATCATTTCTACCTATGTAAGTGGGAGTCAACAATATATTTTCGCATTCGGAGGAGAATGTTGACGATTGGAGTTTCCTAAGTAGCCCACGCCACAGCGATAAGCGCCGTTATTGTAATGATTCCCATCCGAGATCCTGTATCATTTCCGCAACGCTGTCTCCCCTGTATCGTGACAAAACGAAACGAGCTGCCCTTCTTTGGACTCTTTCGATGTCCTCCGTCAAACCCACCTGATAAGGATCCCACACTGGGCAGCAATACTCCATAAAAAGACGGACAGGCGTAGTGTATGCAGTTTCTTTAGTAGGTCTGTTGCATCTTTTAAGGGTTCTGCCAATAAAACACAGTCTCTGGTTCGCCTTTCCCACGACATTATCTACGTGTTCTTTCCAATTTAAGTCAGAAGTAATTGTAATTCCTAGGTATTTTGTGGAGTTAACGGCCTTCACTTTTGAAAGTTTAACGGATTTCTTTTCGTACTCATGTGGACGACTTCACACTTCTCATTATTTAGAGTCAACTGCTAATTTTTACACCATTCTGATATCTTATTCAAATCGTTCTGCAGTTGGTTTTCATCTTCAGATGGTTTTAATAGACGATAAATGACGGCGTCATCTGCAGACAGCCTAAGAGAGCTACTTACATTTTCCCCTAAATCGTTTATGTAAATAAGGAAAAGCAGAGGACCAATAACACTACCATGTGTAACGCCCGATATCACGTCTGTTTTAGTCAATGTCTTACCATCGATTACTATGTACAGTGTCCTCTCTGAAAGGAAATCCCCTATCCAGTCGCAAATTTGGGGCGATATACGGTAATCACGCAATTTGATTAAAAGCCGTTTGTGAGGTACGGTGTCAAGAGCCTTCTGGAAATCAAGGTATCAATTTGCGAACCCTTGTCGACAGCTCCCGTCACTTCGTGTGAGTAAAGACCTAGTTGTGTTTCGCATGAACGATATTTTCTAAATCCATGTTGACCTTGGGCCAATAGATCATTCTGTTCGAGATCATTCATAATATTTGAATACAGAATATGTTCCAAAACCCTGCTGCAAATTGAAGTCAATGAAATAGACCTAGCCGGCCGCGGTGGCCGAGGGGACTGAGGCGCTTCAGTCACGGTCTGCACGGCCACTACGGTCGGGGGTTCGAATCCCCCCTCGGGCATGGATATTTGTGCCGTCCTTAGTTGTAGGTAGTTCATAAGTAGTTTGTAAGTTTAGGGACTGATGACCCCGTAGTTAAGTCCCTTAAGCTTAACAAACATTTGAACATTTGAAATAGGCCTATGGTTTAATGGGTTAATCCTACTGCTTTTCTTGAATATAGGTGTTATGTTTTTATTTATTGCACGGTTATTATTTCAAATTTCAATTTAAAAAAAATAAAACTGAAAACAATAAAAAAGAATAAAATTGAAAAATCTTTGTGAGGTGTTGGGAGGAGGGGTTTTCAGCCCTATTAACGCCCCTCCCCCTCCCGTGGCTGCGCCACTGGCCTACAGTCTCGCCTTAAAGTTGGTGGTTGTGCTTCACACGTCCACGACCTTAAAGAAGTGTGATTCCTTTCCTTTGGAGCCACATATGGGGAAAGCTGTCTCGCTTTGAGAAGTGTGCGTTTATGGTGTTTTGAGTTATAAAAAGGCCCTGAAGTATTAAGTGACAATGAGCGGTATGGAGGATGCGTTCGTCGCGTGAATGAAATGTTGAAAGGCGACCTGCGAGGACAGCGTTTATCGTGTAACGATGAAACGAAGACAACAGTGTGGCGGTGGCTCCATAGTACAGAGAAAAATAGTATTAGGTCCGTAGTAAAGGATATATATTTGTGGTGATCTGTATGGGGTTTATTTCGTCTCATAAAAATAGTGGACAGAATTTTTGGTTTTGCCTGGTACACATCTTTATATATAATTTTTTTTTTCCTTTATTGTATTTTAATGCCCTGTGGGGCAGGCTGGCATCAACCTCGTACGCTGTTCTTCAGCCCAGTGTACATATGAGTTCAACAGTCGGTAATGGTGGCTTAAAACAGGAGATATGAATGTGGAATTTAACGATAAAAAAGGTGACAGACATGGTGAATTTAACAATAAAAATGAGAGAAAATAGGCGAACAAAATGCAATGAAATTAAGGCTTTAAAACACACATAGTATGAAAAACTGCCACAGTGGCTAAAAAACGCAGATTTTGCACAGCGAATGGCGACGAGAACAGAGAGCCAATTAAAAAAAAAAAAAAAAAAAAAAAAAAAAAAAAAAAAAAAAAAGTGGAAACAAAGTGTTCTGCCTGTGCGGCGGTAGCTGACGTTTTAAAACTGGCGTACACTCGAAGCACTAAAACACTGCACACTTAAAACCACTGAAACACAATTAAAATCTCTGAGCAGGCCCCGCAGTGGAGAGAAAGGGGGGGGGGAGGAAAGTCCCGTGCGTAGAACGGGAGGGGAGGGGGCGGAGTGGGGATGGGATGAGATGGTATGGAAGGACTCCAAGGGAATGGGTGGGGATGGAGATCCAAGGAGGGGGACGTGGCACTAATCCACAAGGAAGGCTAAGGTTGATAGGAAGGGTATATGTCAGGACAGAGGGCGTCATCCGGGAGAGGAAACTGATGGAAGTTATCCTCGGAGAGGATATGGAGAGTATGGAGGTGGAGAGACGGTGGAACAGGCTGGTAAAGGCATGCCAGAGGCCCAGGATTCGGGAGGATAGGAAAGACCGGTGGGTGACGAGATTCTATTTTGCGGGAGGTGTATAGGATGCGGAGAGGTTCAAGGAATTTTAGAAGCTGGGGGAAAGGGACAAGATCATATATGATCCGCGTGAGGGAAGGGAGGTGGATACGGTAAGCGAGGCGGGGGGCGTGGCGTTCTAGGATTTGGAGGGATTTATAGTAGGAGGGCGGGGCGGATATCCAGGTGGGATGAAAGCTACACAAGACGGGACGCATTAGGGAGTGGTAGGTGTAGAGAGAGGATGGTGGAGGGGTTCAGTCCCCATGTCCGGCAGGAAAGGAGGTTGAGAAGGTTAAGAAGGGAGAGGGCCTTTTGTCGGACAGTTTAAACGTGAGGGTTCCAAGAAAGAAAACGATCAAGGGTGAGGCCAAAGTATCTGATGGGGGTGGTTTGCGAGATGGAGCGGGTGGTACGACCTATGATGATTGCCTGGGATTTGGTAGGGTTGACAGAGAGGAGCCACTGGTTACACCAGGAGGAAAATTCGGATAGGTGAGTCTGAAGCAGGTGTTGAGAACGAGCGAGGGAGGGGGTGAGAGCTAGGAAGGCGGTGTTTACATAGAATCACGTGTGACTGTATTTATCCATATTCAACCCCGAAACTAAAATTAATGAAATTTTGCTCAGTGTATGTGATTCAGTCCAACGTAAAAGATACGACAGTTTTTATCCTGATTAATGAGTATACAGGGTGGTCCGTTGTTAGTGACCGGGCCAAATATACCTCGAAATAAGCATCAAACGAAAAACACTACAAAGTACAAAACTTTCCTAGCTTGAAGGGGGAAAGCAGATGGCGCTATGGATGGCGCTGCCATAGGTCAAACGGATATCAACGGCTTTTTTTAAAATAGGTACCCTCATTTTTATTACATATTCGTCTAGTATGTCAATAAATATGAATGTTTTATTTGTAACACTTTTTTCGCTTTGTGAGAGATGCCGCTGTAATAGTCACAAACGCCGTATCGCGTAACATTTCGCCAGTGCGGACGGTATTTGCTTCGTGATACGTTACTCGTGTTAAAATGGACCATTTACCAAATTCAGAAAAGGTCGATATGGTATTTATATATGGCTATTGTGATCAAAATGTGCTATGTATGTTAATCGTTATCCTGGAACACATCATCCAAGTGGCCGGACCTTTCGTCGTATAGTTACGTTATTTAAAGAGACAGGAAGTGTTCAGCCACAAGTTAAACGTCAACCACGACCTGCAACATATGATGATGCCCAACTGTTTTAGCTGCAGTTGCGGCTAATCCGCGCATGAGTAGCAGAAATATTAAGTGAGAATCGGGAATCTCGAAAACGTCGGTGTTGAAAATTCTACATCAACATAAATTTTACCCGAACCATATTTCTATGCACCGGGATTTGCACACCGAAGACTTTGAACGTCGTTACAGTTTTGCCACTCGGAACAAAATAAATTACGGGACGATAACAGATTTTTTTTTTCACGCGTTCTGTAGTGCCGAAGCGTCATTCACAAACAGAGGTAACTTCAACCGGCATAATATGCACTATTACGCAAAGGAAAATCCACGATGGCTGCGACAAGTGGAACACCAGTGACGTTGGCGGATAATGTATGTTGTGGCATTATGGGAGGAAGGATAATTGGTCTCTATTTCATCGATGGCAATCTAAATGATGCAATGTATGCTGATTTATTATGTAATGTTGTACCGATTATATTACAATATGTTTCACTACTTGACAGAATGGCGAAGTACTTTCAACATGATGGATGTCTGTCAAATGGCTCGCGTGCAGTTGAAGCGGCCTAAAATGGAATATTTAATGACAGGTGGATTGGTCGTAGAAGAACCATACCATGGCCCGCACGTTCACCGGATCTTACATCCCCTGATTTCCTTCTATGGGGAAAATTGGATATTTGTTACCGTGATTCACCGACAACGCCTGAAAACATGCGTCAGCACATAGTCAATGCTGAAGGCCAACTACTCGCTGTTGCCACATCATTTTTATTGTTCATGAGGTAATTAAAAATGTTTCAAATGTTTGTATAGTCTATGGGACTTAACTACGGGGTCATCAGTCCCTAAACTTACAAACTACTTATGAACTACTTACGAACTAGGACGGCACAAATATCCATGCCCGAGGGGGGATTCGAATCCCCGACCGTAGTGGCCATGCAGACTGTGACTGGAGCGCCTTGCTCCCCTCGGCCACCGCGGCCGGCGGTAATTAAAAGTAATCACGCAGTAACAGCATGGGTTGTCATAATCTATCATAATTTCACAAAAGTACATGTATCACATTGGAACAACCGAAATAAAGTTCAAACGTACCTATGTTCTGTGTTTTAATTTTAAAAACCTACCTGTTCGTCTAACATTGTGAGCAATATGTTTGTGAAGATTAGAGCGCCATCTATCACAAAGCGACAAAAGTGTTACAAATCATACATATTTATTTATGTACTACACGAAAATGAAATAAAATGGGGCTACCTTATAAAAAAAATGCTGTTGATATCCGTTGACCTATGGCAGTGCCATCTAGCGGGCGAAACATAGCGCCATTTGTTTTCCCCCTTCAAGCTAGATAAGTTTTGTTCTTTGCAGTTTTTTTCGTTTGATGCTTATTCAGTGAGATATTTGGCCCGGTAACTATGAACGGACCACTCTGTATACTGTACATTTGGTAAAACGCTAATTGAGTGCGCCGTGTTCTGATGTCAAACGCTTCCTATTTTAATGATTTTTTTCTGTCTGAATCCCTGTATGGTTATGATTCACAACTGGACCCACTGAATAAACCGAAAACGAAGCGTTTAGTAATTTGGTATTGGCATTGCCACTCCAGATTACATTCGTATTGCAATCTACAATTCGAACTACAAGGAACGTGGAAGGGCTGGAAGAACCTTTCAGCAGTACTACAAGTGGTTAAATTTACAAGACTGAAAAGAATCTCTGTACCAGAATTCCAAAATTTAGTTTACTAGCCCATTAAGAAAGAATTTGGTTTGACAAGAGTCTTGCAACTGCGTGAAACAAGAATCCTCCAAACAAGCTGGCAGAACTTAAATGTAATAAGAAACTTTCAAAGGGCATACCCGACAATATACATATCTGAGAAATCATACAGTATCTACAGCACTTTATGTAAAGAGATCTAAAAATTTTAACAGCAGCATTGACGTTTGAATAATAAAAAGGAATACAGATAAAGCCCACAACTGAATAGTACCGCACAGTAGAACAGGCGTGATCAAGACCTTTGCCTTTCGCGGGCAAGCGCTCTACCGACTGAGCTATCCCGACACGACTCACGATGCCGCCTCACAACTTCACTTCCGCCAGTACCTCGCCTCCTACTTTCCAAACTTCACAGAAGCTCTCCTGCAAACACGCAAGACTAGCACTCCTGGAAGAAAGGATATGGTGGAGACATGGCTTAGCCACAGACTAAGGGATGTTTCCAGAATGAAACTTCACTCTGCAGCGGAGTGTGCGCTGATATGTGCGTGTTTGCAGGAGAGCTTATGTGAAGTTTGGAAAGTAGGAGGCGAGGTACTGGCGGAAGTAAAGTTGTGAGGCGGCATCGTGAGTCGGGTCGGGATAGCTCAGTCGGTAGAGCGCTTGCCCGCGAAAGGCAAAGATACCAGGATCGAGTCCCGGTTCCGGCACACAATTTTAATCTGCCAGGAAGTTTTATATCGGCGCACACTCCGCTGCAGAATAAAAGATTCATTATGTGATTGTTAATTCTGCTGCGCGCCCTCTCGCTATTTCCCGTCGGTCTTCGGAAAAAAATCCAACGAACTAAGAAACGAGATACGTTTGGCATAATAATTCGCGACCGGTAACGCATGTTTTAGTTCGCGACCGATTGCACATATTTTAGTTCGCGACCGAACGCGCATATTTTAGTTCGCAACCGATCGCGAATATCTTAGTTCGCAATCGCTAGCTCTCCATTTAGTTCGGGGCTCGGCCGCGAAGTAGATCACTCTTTTTAGTTCGCCCGCTCTTTTTGGCTTTTGCTACCGCTACTAAAAGAGCTCTTTCTTTCGATATGACAGCTTTTTAATAAAGTGTTACCCAAGAGTGTGCTATTACGCGTATTTTTGGGCAATTAGACATCAAATACTTCAGCAAATAAACCAGTTATTTACACGAATGGGTGATACAATGATATTCAACTACTGTGCATACAGATTACTCGTAGTAATTTATTTTTAAAATGGGTTTCTTTATTTATTTAATAGATCATTGAAGAAACATTACCTATAAATCACGCGATGCTACGCGCTCTTGCGTCCTCTCGCTGTTCCCCGTCAGTCTTCGGAAAAGGAGCGGAGGAACTAAGAGGCGAGGGATCTGGGAACTAGTACGCGTTGTTTGCCTGTGGGAGTGCTCTTCCGAACTAGTTCGTTCGTGAACTACACAAGACTACAGTTCACGTCGAGTGAGCGCGCGGCTATAAACGGCGTGGCAGCACAGTCTCCAAGCACTATACGGGCAGGCAGAGTTCTGCATAGCCAGGCACGTGAGATAGTTTCAATTTAAATAAATTGATGTCATACGAGGCAAAAGAGGGGACACAAATCCCATTAAAAGTGTCCTCGAAGGAGTGCAGGCTGTGCAGGCTGGTACTGGTGTTTTCCTCCAGACAACAACAAAAATAAGAGAGAGAATGAGAGAAAGTAGTTGCTGGTAGTTCTGGAGGTTTCTCTACTGCAGGTAAGAGCGGATAAAAGTGAGAAATGTTTTACTAGGGAAGTCCTTGGGCTTGAAGAAACATATCTCTATGAACGTTTGGTTACAGGATCTATACGTACACCTCAATGTCCTGGTGGGTGTCGTTTTTCTGCAAAGCTCTTCACCCATGCTCTAGATAGCACTGTAGGTGTATTTGTAGACGCCATACGTAATGCAGATATCTTAACTATAACTTATGTAATAATCATCGTACATGTTCTCTAGCGAATTGTCATCAAAAGCCGTGATGATAGTTGCAACTTTAACCTTCTTCCCGAAAGACTGTTGGTATTCACTGCCACTGCTTCCATCGCCTCTTCCCGCACTACCGCTTGCAATGAGTTGTTCGTCATTATCATCCCTATTATCATTATTATGAGTTTGTAACAACAGTATCTAACTTATGCTTATATTTCTGTACCATAACAGATACAAGAAAGCATGCAAATGATTCATCTTCTACATTAATAGCATTTTCACGAAGAAGGGTTATTCGTAACTTCATCTCAACTAATCGCAATACATTAGCATGATTGATTAGCAATCGCTGCCCCATCTGACGCTTAGACCACACAAATTACATCACAAAACGCAACTTCGGAGGCACACTGCACCGTCCCTACTGGCGAACCGACAGGTCAAAGTGCAATGAGGCATGGCGCACGCAGAGGCCTCTAAAGAACGACTGCAGAATTTTGTAGATGCGGGAGTATCAATAGTGCAATAAGGGATCTTTACATTATCTCTCATACGATTTTGCTGTAGATGTGTTTGTTCGAGCCCACTTACTTACCTTGTTAGATTTAGAGGATTTTCCCGTAATAAGGGAAAATACGTCTTTCAAAGGAAGTATTTGTTCATTGGGGTACCTACTTCAAAAGTTTGGGTTCAAATACGTTGGTTTATTTACTTATTTCATTGCAATATTTACCTGCTTCTTTGTGCAATTAACACACTTAATATTTACCAGGTGACGCAAAAAAAAAAAAAGAGGTTACAGGAAGATGCTCTGGAACATTTATAAATACGCAGTTAACGTGTTGATTATTTAAAGTAAATAAACTAGTGCGGTGAAGAGGGTTGACCGCTCATATATGTCGATGAAACATACGTTCGCAGTTCGCATACTACATCAAATGAATGGACAGGTGAATCAAGTAATCGAGTAAAGGCGCCACTATCAGAAGGACAACATCTGATTTTTGTAGGCGCAGAAAACTGATAAGGACAAGTACTTTTGTAGACTGTAAGGTATTAATGTGTATAAAGCCAAAGGAAAGATTTACGTTTTCTGGTTTACAATACTGTAGAACAAGAGAAGGTGAGCATTTAAACACATTCTATAAATGCCTCCACGGAAGTACTGTGGTTGTTTGATATAGTACTGTGTCTAAGTACTGTGTTTAAGCTCTATCCTGATTTATCTCTTTGCAAGCTAAACAGAAGCACCATACTTCCTGCATGCACTCCAGTAATACTAAGAAATCAGTCCATATCCTATATCGCAAATGTTACATAATTAACACATTAACTTGTACTAGTATTGCCTGTGGTCGAAAATCTACCAATTGTGTTTACAATGGTCACTGGGTGTAAAATTTTACGTATCATGTCGCGCGGCCTCGCGTGATTATGTTGGCAACATCAACAGCAAGATAGAAAATCTTTGCCCATTTGTTCGAACCACATAGAATGACTCGATTAGTGTATCGTACACGCCGGCCGCGGTGGCCGAGGAGACTGAGGCGCTCCAGTCACGGTCTGCACGGCCACTACGGTCGGGGGTTCGAATCCCCCCTTGGGCATGGATATTTGTGCCGTCCTAATTCGTAAGTAGTTCGTAAGTAGTTCATAAGTAAAATTCAAATGTTTGTTAAGCTTATGGGACTTAACTACGTGGTCATCAGTCCCTAAACTTACAAACTACTTATGAACTAGCTACAACTACGGACGGCACAAATATCCATGCCCGAGGGGGGATTCAAACCCCCGACCGTAGTGGCCGTGCAGACTGTGACTGAAGTGCCTCAGTCTCCTCGGCCACCGCGGCCGGCAGTTCATAAGTAGTTTGTAAGTTTAGGGACTGATGACCACGCAGTTAAGTCCCTTAAGCTTAACAAACATTTGAACATTTTTGATCCAGCACGGCGCTCCGAATTGCCCTACTGAACCCACCGATTCCATATTCTGCGGTGGTCATTGGATCGCGAACAACGCGGGCAGCAATGTCCCGCTACCATAAACCGCAATCTCGATAGGCTACAATCCGACCTTTATCAAACTCGGAAAAGTGATGGTACGCATTTCTCCTCCTTACACGAGGCATCACAACAACGTTTTACCAGGCAACGGCGGACAACTTCTGTTTGTGTATGAGAAATCGGTTGGAAACTTTCCGCATGTCAGCACGTTGTAGGTGTCGCCACCGGCGCCAACCTTGTGTGAATGCTCTGAATACCCAATCACTTGCATGTGACAGCATCTTCTACCTGCCGGTTAAATTTCGCGTCTGCAGCACGTCATCGTCCTGTTGTAGCAATTTTAATGGTCAGGATTGTATAACAGGAAGGTATTGTTATGCTAATAATTTTGTGACGATGCCGTTATGGTTCCACAGTTAGAAAAAGTTACGAAAATAACCAATCTCAAGATGGTCGCCACTAATGTGAACTGATAGTCTGGAGGACGAAATGTGATCATCTACATACATAAAGAAACTTAATTTACACTACTAGTTTACGTATTCGCGACCATGTCGCAGTTTATGACACTGACATATATATCAAAGTCTACACATAGAATGAAAACAGTTTTATACTAAAATGTGTTCTTGTATGAAGACTGCATTACGAGTCATGTGCACAAAGCACTACAATAATAGAAATTTCAGCTTGGTGGTAATGGTTGAAAATGTTTATTTAAAAAGTCGATGGGACTCACCGCTTAGATTTCCAGCAGTAATAGAATCTCATGCCTTGAGTCCCCTAGCATAAAACTGCATGAAATCTGTATGCTATATGTTTAAATAAAAATTTGTTGTAATATGAAAATATCAGTATAGTTTGCAAAAATTATGCACTTTATCATACGGTTACAGGTTTTGATCTTATACTAAGATCATTACGAGATCGATTTTTCTCTCGTTGGTGCTGATACATTAAACAGTCATGTGTTCATATTGTGGGCTCTAGACTGGTAATACAATAAAATTTTTAGGGATGACATATTTGTAGTGAATTTTTGGCTGATAAAGGCCAACTACAAATAACAGTACACGTATACAAGATCAAATAGAACTTTGTTTACGTAATTTGAGTTGTTAATCGATTACAGAACGTTGCTCTGATACTGTAGGAGCGGCCAAACACCTGTAACTTATTCCATGATTCAGGACGATACAACCGGTGTTGTAGCCGAAACAGGAGAGAGCTGACTAAGTAAGAAGCGAGTGGCTTCTATGTGTGCTTTTGGCGGAAAAGAAAGTTATCCAGGCGTGCTTATTTATTCCATTACTCTTATTTATAAAATTTATACTTTATCGGAATTTTGTAATGTCGGAAGGTAGGTTGTGGTGATTGTAATTGAGAGATTTTTTCCACATAAAAAATGCTTAGAAATAAATTATGATTTATAAAGTATTAATAAGTTTGGCCCCTACAATCATGTACTAATATGACGGCAACAAATCAGCTTTGATTTCCTACAAAGCTGGCGCACTTTCCCACGTAAAGGACCTTCTAGAGCTGACTTTTCTCAGACAAGGCACAAAATCCTAAATAAAATAATTCTTAGTGTTCTGAAGAGGGATTAAAATCACATGGAAAATAACGATTCGTTATATTAAAAACCGGCCGCGGTCGCCGAGGGGACTGAGGCGCTCCAGTCACGGTCTGCACGGCCACTACGGTCGGGGGTTCGAATCCCCCTTGGGCATGGATATTTGTGCCGTCCTTAGTCTTAGCTAGTTCATAAAGTAGTTTGTAAGCTTAGGGACTGATGACCCCGTAGTTAAGTCCCATAAGTTCTTCAAACATTTGATTTGATTTATATTAAAATCTTCGGCTCTGTTAATATTCAGGAAATTATTAAACTTAATCGACAAGTGAATCCTATAAAACTAATTGTTCCTGACAATCTAGTATCACCGTCTGCTTGCCTGACCAGAGGGCCATCGTCTCGGGGGTGCGAAAGAATTTTCCGGGTACTAGAACAATTAATACTATAAATTGACAAAATAGTGATTAGCTACAAAGGCTGCCGGAGCCGTTAAATTGACGTCCGGGCAACCAAGATCGTCATTGCGGAAGGACACTTCATTCCCGTCCTCTCTGTAGAGTTGCCGCTAACGGCAGGCCGCCACCCTTGGAACCGTGAGACCGGACCCTGCGGGCCGGAACGAAATCTAACAGTCTTCTGGGCCAGGTTGGTAGCACTAGTTTTGGCGGCGGAAGAATCATCGGTGCGAAACTCGTTTTAACAAAACTGGCATAAGCGACGTGGTCACCCTCAGTTGCTTCCAGTTCCTAAGGACAGGTCCGCGATAGTCTAGTGTCCAGAATTAGCTGCCGTTTTCGATTTTTTAAATATCTTTAGCCTTTTATTCTTCTATACATACATAAGTGGGCCAAAATAATTTACAATTGGTGTTAGTGAGTTATTTCTCTTTAAAGACAATAATAATAAATCTGAAGCATAGAATTAAGATTTTTTATACGTCTGGGAATCGAACCCGGAGCTCCATGCTTACTAGGCAGACGTCCTACCGTTAGACCACCACACCATTAACAATTAACGCGCCTCGGAATAGTCTAAGTACGACTTCCCTCCACGTCACAAAAAATTATTTAATTCAGCTTCTGTGTTCCAAAGATAATTGCCACTACTGACAAGGCTCTCCATGCAGCTGAATAGCACCTCGGCAATGGACATATTAGAACAATCCTGTTAAGGTGATATAAATATCAATTTAATACAAATAAACAATCCCTGAGACGGATATTTGTCTCGAATATATCAAAGACAATAATGATAAGTCTATAATTATTATTAATTTTTTTGTGATGTGGAAGGAAATTGTACTTAGACTATTCCGAGGCGCCTTAAACGTTATTAGTTAGCGGTGTTGTGGTCTAACGCTGAGATGTCTGCGTAGTAAGTATGGAGGTTCGGGTTCGATTCCCGACTGCATCACGAATTTTAATTCTATGCTTCAGATTTATCATTATTGTCTTTGACATATTAGAGACGAAAATCCGTCTCAGGTATTGTTTATTTGTATTAAATTGATATTTCTTTTTACTTCGAGAATTAATTAACATTACATATTATTAATGATTACCATTGATATTTCTTTTTACTTCGAGAATTAATTAACATTACATATTATTAATGATTACCATGAATTCTATAATTCTAATATCTACAGGGAATGGCAGGATGTTGAAACTAGTATCTGCAGTGTCACACGTGTGACAGTGTTTTATAAACCTACTATGCGGCTTATGTGTCAGCCGAGCGAAACCCAGTAGACGCGCCCTTGGCACTGGGCACCATTGACACACTGCAGATGCAAAAGGGTTTTATGCAAGAGGTTAGTGTCATCTTATGATCTAATTGTTAGTATCTAACTCTGCGTCTTCTTCGGTGGTGATGCCCGGATGCCCCTGGTCCAGGAGGGCAGGGGATCCCGCCAGCAAGCTGACGGCTAGTCCAACCCCCACCCCAAACCTGGCGGCATGGCCGAGCACCTGGTCAGGCCGGGTCGTCAGCACATTCCTGCAAGTCTCTTCCAAAGACCTGCCGAATCTTGTTAGAGATTGCTTCAGCAAGATTAAACAAAGTTTGGAAGGTGTCTGCTTGATGAATCAGTGTGGAAGTGTCGTGACTGGGTAGTTGGCGTCTTGGATCGGTAGCAATGTCATTGTGAGTAGGACACACATACACGACGTGTTCTGATGTACCTATCTCAGCACTACATTCGCACGAGTGCGTTGCCTTTCTCCTAAACCGGCACAGGTATGCAGGAAAAAGTATATAATTCCTCGGGTCGGCTGGAAGTGCTTCATTGCCATTCTTTCCTGAACACTTGGCAGTAGCTCAAAAGTCCTCCCTCCTGTTTCATCTACTTCTCACTGTTCTTGCCAGAGTTCCCCATCCCTCCTCCTGATGAAGACCTTCTCCCCAAGAGGGGTCCCCAGAATCTGGTTCACCTTGTCCGGGTCGCCTTTCTTGGCCCAGTACCAAGTGGCTTGCTCTCGGATTTTTTATGTCCAGGGGACAATGTCCCATCAGCAGGAGAGACCTTCCGCTGGCTTGGTGCTGTAAGCCCCCCGCCGAGTGTAACAGGATGTTACAGCCATGTCAGACGCCACCCTCCACCCTAGTGAGCCGCTGTGCCCAGCTGAAGGAACCGTAGTCAAACGTTCAAACGTTTGTTAAGCTTATGGGACTGAACTACGAGGTTATCAGTCCATAAACTTACAAACTACCTATGAACTACTTACGAACTAAGGCGGCACAAATATCCATGCCCGAGGGGGGATTCGAATCCCCGACCGTAGTAGCCGTGCTGACCGTGACTGGAGCGCCTCAGTCACCTCGGCCACCGCGGCCGGCGAACCGTAGTCCATAATGGATTTCAGTTTGTTGTTGTGGTACAACTTGATGATTTTGTTGATATTTCGCGTTTACCGACATGAACTTTACAGTTCCATCGAGCACGTTTTCGCGATTAAGGTAAAGTAATTGCGTTCGGTCGCGAGTTCACTAAATACGAAACAGTTTGCATATCGGGCGAAAGGCGTGATGAACACTAAAATTCTCTATATTTAAAGTTTGTGCCGCTCCTGATTTGGGCTTACTCTGTTGCACTCACGACTAACGGATATTTTCGGGAAACATACTAAATACGCACTCTCTCTTTAAAGGCTACCGAGCGAGGTGGCGCAGTGGTAAGACACTGGACTCGCATTCGGAAGGACGGTGGTTCAAAGCTACCTCCAGCCATCCTGATTTAGGTTTTCCGTGATTTCCCTAAATCACTCCAGGCAAATACCGTGATGGCACCTTTCAAAAGGGCACTGCCGATTTCCTTCCACATCCTTACCATAAACTCCGTCTCTAATGACCAAGCTGTCGATGGGACGTTAAACCCTAAGCTTCCTTCTATCTCCCTTCTTTAAAGGCTGGTCGAATTATTTAAATGTCCTTTGATTCCGATGTTTTCTCTCTTTTTGTTTGTCTTGTCCTGCGGGAGGAATTAGTAACTGTTTTGTAAGATATAACAGGTTACGTCGTAACTATGCATTGGCGGCTGTTGCTTCAGATGACTGGGGGTTCACTTCTTTCAGTGCCGGATCCTGATATCAAGTGGCTCCCCCCCCCCCCCCCGGGCCAAGATTTTTTGCGTCCGTCCCCCTTTAGATAAATTTTCGTTGTAAGAGATCCGCAGGATATCTTACCTCGGCTTGTTTGCGGTTCAACTTGAGCTGAAGTGTTGCGCATTGCAACGCTGCGACCACTGCCGCGTATATTACACAGCCGCGCTAAGACTCGTATACGTGGTGTCTCTGCGACAACATTTCTCATGCGATAAAAACACTTTGAATTTAAATGTAAAATAATCTGATAGAAGAACGAAACAAAGAATAATAGTTTTAAAACACATTTTATTTTTTATTTTATTTATTTATTGGCCCACTTTAGGTTACGGTAGTAACACTAAAAGTTGGCCTTTGCGATCGTCTTTTGACAGCTCGAAATTTAATGAAAATAACGGCTTAACCATTCATCTGACACGAAAATTGAATAACCGATTTCGTAGAGGAGACAATTCTCTACACCTTTGCTCTCTTATGGGTTATATATATATATATATATATATATATATATATATATATATATATATATATATCGTTTCAGAGATATTTGCAAAAATAACGGCGATTTTGGAATGTCTGTCTGTCTGTCTGTCCGTAACGTGTTCCCTTTTTTTTTAAGACGAACCATTCAATCGAGCAGATCGGAACCTCCCGTTTTCAAATTTTTCGGACAAAAAATACGGCACTATAATAAAAAAAGCCGTTTGTAATATAACTGTAATTGCAAACGAATCGTTCATCTGACACGAAAATTGAATAACCTAATTGATATAGGGGAAAATTCTCTACTTCGCTCTATTATGTTTTTTTTTTTTATATCTTGCATCGTTGCAGAGATATCTGCGATTTGAAGATACCTGTCTGGCTGTAACGTGTTCCCACTTTTTAGGTCGAACCGTTCAACCGATCGGCACCAAATTTTACAAACGTAATTGTTGGCTAGCAGAGACCAGAACCTCGCTTTGTAATGTATTTTTAATTGCAAATAAAGTGTTCATCTGACGCGAAACTTGAATAAACGAATTTGTAGAGGAGAAAATTCTCTAAAATTTCGTTTTCTTATGATTTTTTCATATCTCGTATCGTTTGACAGATCTTTGTAAAAATAACGGAGTTTTGGCACCCTCCATTGAATTAAGGAAAACGACCCATTCGGAGATGTCACATGAAATTCCTCGCCAGATCTCTCTCTGGCATACGCCATCTTTATGATTTTCTTATTGTAAATTACACGTTGTCATTTCAAAGCAATGGCACACTCTTATTAATTAATTTTTATTATTTGATTATAATTTTTGTCCAAAATGTTTGCAAAAACTTATAAAGCTACAAATCTAAAGTGGGCCCTAAAACAAGTCAGTGCCATTTCTTTTTCGACGTGCTTTTTTCAGAAGGTTCACTGAACCAGTGAATATATAGACGCAACTCTACTATAATTACGTGTGATAGTTGCCGAATATATTGACCGTGTTGATATCATTTTTATTCCTTCTATGAAATAACACAATCCCCTGCTAGAAGGGAGGAGGTACGATGCTGGCAACCGTCACAGCAACAAAAGAGTAACAGGTAGGTCAACCGTTAATCGGAAAACATAAGCAAGGCAGGATACTCAATTCCACAATCTCGTTTCATTTGTTTCGTCAAACAAGCAGCCACCAGAAGAGTAGGCGCTACAACCTGATGCAACCTCTTCGTGACGTCAACTTTCCCACACCCTGCTAAACGTCATGCGAAACTGTGAGAACTCTCCAGGTATACCGCATGTAAGAAAATATTAAAATGCGGACTGCGCCAGAACCGACTCAATTTCACAAACTAAGGACTGACCGGGTACTGTTATTGGTCCTCTGCTGTTCCTTATTTACATAAACGATTTAGGTTGTTTGCAGATGACGCCGTAATTTACCGTCTAGTAAAATCATCTGAAGATTAAAACCACCTACAGAACGATTTGAATAAGATCTCAGTATGGTGTATAAATTGGCAATTGACTCTAAATAATGAGAAGTGTGAAGACGTACACATGACTACGAAAAGAAATCCGTTAAACTTTTTTTACAAGATAAATCAATCAAAAGTGAAGGCCGTAAACTCCACAAAATATCTAGGAATTACTATTACCTCAGACTTAAACTGGAAAGAACACGTAGATAATATCGTGGGAAAGACGAACCAGAGACTGCGTTTCATTGGTAGAGCCCTTAAAAGATGCAACAGAACTACTACAGAAACTTGTCCGTGAAGTATTGCTGCCCAGTGTGGGATCCTTATCAGGCGTGTTTGACGGAAGACATCGAAAGAGTCCAGAGAAGGACAGCTCGTTTTGTACTGTCACGATACAAGGGAGACAGCGTTACGGAAATGATACAGGATCTGGGATGGGAATCATTACAACAATGGCGCTTATTGCAGCGGCGTGGGCTACTTACGAAACTCCAATCGCCAACATTCTCCATTGAATGCAAAAATATATTGTTGACTCCCACTTACATACGTAGAAATGACCATCAGAATAAAATACGAGAAATCAGAGCTCGAACGGAGAGATTCAGGTGTTCTTTCTTCCCGCGCGCTATTCCAGAATGGAATGGGAGATAGAGAGTATAAAGGTCGTTCGAAGAACTCTCTGCCAGGCACTTAAATATGATTTGCAGAGTATCCCATGTAGATGTAGATGAAGATACGATTTCTGTTACGGCCAGCTTCGTCCAAAATATTGGTTTCGGCGGCAGTTTCGGTTTCGACCAGAAATCTGCTGGATCTTGAGCTCGGCCAAAATCAGTTTTCTTGAACTTGAATTTTATACTAGCTAAAAAACTTTTAAAATTAATGTACCACTTGGTCATCTCACCCGAGTATCAGGGTTAGATGGCCAGACATGTAAGGGATAGATGGCCATCGGACAAAACACTTTAAAATCAAGGAGAAAATTATTTTTAAAAACTATTGACACTTCAAACACGTTTTATTGAATCATTTGGAGTAAAAAATATTTTATAAAGATATTAATGTAGTTAAATTACAACTTAAACTAAACATCATGTGTGAAAAGCACTTTACAATTATTGTTTTTAACACTTTAATTATTAGTGTGAACATATTAGCTTTAGACTCTGACCATAACTTGTTAGTCATGAACTGTAGGCTGAAACTGAAAAAACTGCAGAAAGGTAGGAAAATAAGGAGATGGGACTTAGATAAATTGAAGGAAAGTGAAGTTCTGGAGAAATTCAGAAGGAGATTTAGGAATCAATTAACAGAAACAGGGAGAAATAAAAAAATAGAAGAGGAATGGGTAGCATTGAGAGATGAAATAGTGAAGGCAGCAGAGGACAAAATAGGTAGAAAGGCAAGACCTACAAAAAATCCTTGGATATCACAGGAAATACTAAATTTAATTGATGAAAGGAGAAAATACAGAAATGCAGTAAATGAAACAGGCAAAATGGAGTACAGACGACTAAGAAATGAGATTGACAGGAAGTGCAAAATGGCTAAGCAGGAGTGGCTAGAAGCCAAATGCAAATCTGTAGAAGAATGTATAAGAAGGGGAAAAGTAGATACAGCCTACAGGCAAATAAAAGAGACATTTGGGGACAAGAAAAGCAACTCTACGAATATCAAGAACTCAGATGGGAAACAAGTTCTCAGGAAAGAAGGGAAAGCTGAAAGGTGGAAAGAGTACATAGAGCAGCTCTACAAAGGAAACAAACTTAGAGACGATGTTGTAGGAAGGGAAGAGGAAGTAGATCAAGATGAAATAGGAGATACTATACTGAGAGATGAATTTGACAGAGCCCTGAAAGACCTAGGTAGGAACAAGGCCGCAGGAGTAGATGACATACCCTCAGAGCTACTAAAGTCTCTGGGAGAGCCAGCCATGACAAAACTATTTGAACTGGTGTGTAGGATGTATGAGACAGACGAAATACCCTCAGACTTTAAGAAAAATGTAATAATCCCCATTCCAAAGAAATCAGGTGCAGGTAGATGTGAAAATTACAGAACCATCAGTTTGATAAGTCATGGTTGCAAAATTTTAACACGAATTATCTACAAGAGATTGGAAAAGCTGGTAGAAGCTGACCTCGGGCAAGATCAGTTTGGATTCAGGAGGAACGTAGGAACCCGGGAAACAATACTCACTTTACGTCTTATCATAGAAGATAGATTAAGGAAAAGCAAACCTACATTTTTTGCTTTTGTAGATTTGGGGGTCAGCAGAGGTAGAATATAGGGAAAGGAGAGTTATTTAGAACTTGTACAAAAGCCAGACTGCAGTTATTAGACTCGAAGGGTGACGCTGTAATACTGCCAGAGACAGCAAAGGACCTGGAAGAGCAGCTGAATGGAATGGACAGTGTGTTGAAGAGAGCGTATAAAATGAACATTAACAAGAGCAAAACAAAAATAATGGAATGCGATCTTAGAAAATCAGGCGATCCTGAAGGAATTAGATTAGGTAACGAAACAATGAAGGTGGTAGATGAGTTTTGTTACTTGGGTAGTAAACTAACATGCGATGGTCGCAGTACAGATGATATAAAATGCAGAATGGCAATGGGAATAAAAGCATTTCTGAAAAAGAGAAATTTGCTAACATCGAATATTAATTTAAGTGTAAGGAAGTCTTTTCTGAAGGCATTTGTGTGGAGTGTTGCCTTGTACGGGAGTGAAACATTGACGATAAGCAGTGCGGACAGGAAGAGGATAGAGGCTTTTGAAATGTGGTGCTACAGAAGAATGCTGAAGATTAGGTGGGTAGATCGCATAACTAATGAAGAGCTACTTAACAGAATTGGTGAGAAAAGGAATTTTTGGTACACCCTGACTAAAAGAAGGTATTGCTTGGTAGGACACATTCTTAGACATCGAGGAATCGTAAATTTAACATTGGAGGGAAGTGTGTGGGGTGAAAATCGCAGAGGGAGACCAAGAGACGCGTATAGTAATCAGATTCAAGTGGATGTGGGTTGTCGTTCTTTTGAGGAGATGAAAAGGCTTGCTGAGGATAGAGTAGGGTGGAGAGCTGCATCAAACCAGTCTCCGGACTGAAGACCATAACAACAACAACATTAGCTTTATATAGATAACAATAAGAAATCTGGATGTCGTGATAAGAACAGCTGTAACCAATCGTAACCTGCTTTTCCTTTTTCGTTACTAAATTTATGTTTTAGGCCAAGCTGCATAGCAAGATCGTATGCTAGTCTTTGGACGCAGTCCTTCGTTAACGGAAAACTATGAATCTGCATTTTTTTTTTTATTTTTTAGTTATGTGGCGGCAAGCCATAGCTCATGAATGAAGATAGACTCGAACACCTGTATAAATCTCCGTCAGTATCACTAGGCGGAAAAAGAATTGCTTCGTCATAAACGATACAGCTGGTTTGTTATTGTTTATAAGATACGGCACAGAATCAAAGATGATCTATAAACAGAAGAGTATGTATCGCAGTCTTCGAGATGTATCCCACACATGTTTGGTTGACAGTAATACAGAGAATCGTTGATCACTGAGCTGGTATTGAAATGCTGCTTCAAAACGTGGTCGTGGCATGGAGATCGCGTCACGCTTTCAATTAATTTTCTGGCAGGTCGGATACGATTTCAACATTGAAACTTTGGGAACTTATCGTCCATGGGTTGTACTAGGAAATAAAAAATAAATAAAAAAATTGACAGCGCGCCTCGTTGCAGGACAGCCAACTGCCGGAGACCACGCGGCCGCTCCCATCGCGGTTTGGGCGCCCCTGTCCGCTCGCCACTCGCGGCTCCCTCAGTAACTCAGGCGGCAGCCGGCGCTGAACTACGGCTGCTGGTGGCCGACCGCTGCCACCAGGACGGGTTCCGTCGCCGGCAGATGCGATTAAATACGGGCTGCGGGCCGTAAAAGTCGCTGGTCGCGCGACACTCGCCGCTCCCGTCCTCTCGCGTCACAGTAACGGCCGGGAAAACCCGACGGGCGGTTCGGCAGCCGCAGTGGCACGCCAGAACGCACAAAGTGTCCTGACCATAACGATTCCTCACAATCCAGTTCAAACTACAACTCAGTAACTATTTTGTTATCCTCCTATCAGAGAGGACACAGTTCGTAGTAATCAATGCTAAGGCATCGACTAAAACAGAGGTGATATCGGCCGTTCCACAGCGTAGTGTTATTGGTCTTCTACTGTTCCTTATTTACATAAACGATTTAGGGGAAAATCTAATTAGCTATATTAGGTTGTTTGCAGATGACGCTGTCGTTTACCGGCTAGTAAAATCGTCTGAAGATCAAAACCAACTGCAGAACGATCTGAATAAGATATCTGCATGGTGTAAAAATTGGCAATTGACTCTAAATAATGAGAAGCGTGAAGTCGTTCACATGAGTACGAAAAGAAATCCGTTAAACTTTGTTTACAAGATAAATAAATCAAAAGTGAAGGCCATTAACTTCAGAAAATACCTAGGAGTTACTATTACTTCAGAATTAAATTGGAAAGAACACGTAGATAATGTCGTGGGAAAGGCGAACCACAGACTGCGTTTATTTGGCAGAACCCTTAAAACATGCAACAGAACTGCAAAAGAAAGTGCATACACTACGCTTGTCCGTCCAGTTTTGAAGTATTGCTGCCCAGTGTGGGATCCTTATCAGGTGGGTTTGGCGGAGGACGTAGAAAGAGTCCAAAAGAACGGCAGCTCGTTTCGTATTGTCACGATGCAGGGGAGACAGCGTTACGGAAATGATACAGGATCTGGGATGGGAATCATTACAACAAGGCGCTTGTCGCTGCGGCGTGGTGTACTTACGAAACTCCAATGGCCAACATTCTTCTCCGAATCCGAAAATATATTGTTGACTCCCACTTACATAGGTAGAAATCATCATCACAATAAAATACGAGAAATCAGAGCTCGAACGGAGAAATTCAGGTGTTCTTTCTTCCCGCGCGCTATTCAAGAATGGAATGGGAGATAAATAGGTATAAAGGTGGTTCGATGAACCCTCTGCCAGACACTTAAGTGTGTACGAAGATAATAAATGACAAGTCTATATAGTGTAATACACAAATATAATTGTTTTCAAATTCGCATGTTTACACTTTTATGATAGTACATATTAATCCATCATGATTTTTTAAAATCACAAAAATAAAAGTACATTCGAATACTCGAACTGTATCAAACTATAGTTCATAGTTTAAAGGCAATAATAATTCAAAACAGTTAGGATAATTAATTCAAGTAACATGATGTCTATCTATCTGCATTTTTTGTTATTAGTTGGTAGTTTATTACTTTTATAAATCAGTTAACCAACCGTAATTTAAAATATAGATGGTAAAATTAAATAGTAAAGTGCTCCATGCCTACAAGTATATACTTCTCCTTTAGTACTGGGATGATGCAGAAATATGTGAAGCAACAATAGATAACAAAGATATAATATTTTGTATTATCATTCACTTTTAAGTGTTATGCTGTTCACTCATCAAATGTAGTTACGTCTCATGTAGTACATTCAGTACTGTTGAGACATTTAAAATTATAAGCGAAATGGTACTTCTATTAAACGAGTAATTCAATATCCGTGATATAATGCTCATGCCTACACACATTATTTCTAACATGATTAGGAGCTCAATGTCTACATGTAGTTACAGTTCACAGTCTTTATTGTTAGAATATAATACATTACTTTTTGTTTGTTTGTTTGAATAAAATACAAATAGGTACGATTATAAATCAGTAAACCTCCATATGACTTATTTAAAATGAAGATGGTGATCAATCCCTTGCAAAGTAATCATTTTCTTTCCTTTTGATAGCGCTTGTAAAATATTTTCTGACTGCTCAATCTGGTTGGTAGAATGGTTGTCATCTGTCAAATATTTACTGAAGGTATCACTGTCTGTTTTCCTGCAGGGTTTTCTGTATCTGTCTGTGAAGAATCTCCCAGTTTGTCCAATATAGCATTTGTCACAATTACGATGTGTAATTTTATGTATATTTGATTTTTAAAATTTGTCAGTGTTTTTATATTGCCTCAATTTCTTGCCTGTATGATTTGGTATAGTGAATGAGACCTGCACGTTAGTAGTCTTAAAAACAGAACCAATTTTGTCTGATACTGGGCCTATACAGGGTATTAAGGCAAAATTTGGATTGATTTTCTCATCTTCCTTGCCATTAATTGTGATCTGTTGCATGTCTGTGTCTATTCTATTAGTAGTTTTCCTATTAAAGATCCTATTAAGTAACTCAGATTTGTAACCGTTATTAGTGGCAATGTCTTTCAGGGTGTTTAATTCCTTATCTATTTCTGCTCGTTGCAGAGGTAATGATATGACTGTGTGCAATTGAAGAAAGCTTTTTTATTGGACATTGGATGAGCTGACTGAAAATGGATTACGCAATCTGTGGTAGTGGGTTTTCTGTGGATACCATTCAGTATCTCACCGCTTGATCTTGTAATCTTCAGGTCTAGGTAGTTTATGCTGGAATTGCGAACGCGAGCGGAGCGAGGCGCGGCGGGGTGGGACGGAGCGAGGGTGGAGACAGCAGGACCACCGCCTGTGGCTGCCGGCGATCGACTGAAGGGTTCAGCTGGCTGTGGGAGGGACGGCGCGCCCCACGCGGCGAGAACTGGCAACGCCGCAGCTCCGGCTTCCCGCGCGCGGGAAACTGACGCACCGTCCGGCGTGCGACACCAGCGCTAGCAGCCAGTGGTTGACATGTAGACTCCTGAGGAAGATTCTAGCAGAGGGTATGAAACGTCTGACAATGAATGTCTTCCGTTCAAGGCCTCTGCATTCATTTGTCAATGATTTATTGCAAGTTGTGACGAAACTTGACCATGCTCCATTTCTTTAGGCCCTGTTCTGTGTTGAGAGGATGTATATAGAAAACGGTATGTTGTTGAATAAAATCTTCTCGGGCCTCCAGCCGCATCAGGTGGTTAAAAGCCACGAGCTTCCGGCCAAGTTGTAACCGTTTTTCTTTCCTCTTTTTTATTTATTTATTTATTTATTTATTTATTTTTTACAACTTTTGTTGTATGGGAGTGAAAGTGGGGTGGATACAGGTTACCTTATTCATAAGGTAGAGGTTACAGATATGAAAAGTAGCAAGAATGATTGCAGGTACTAATAGATGGGAACAATGACAGCGGGTGTCCATAATGAGGAAATCAAAGAAAAGCTGGGAATGAACACCGCAGATGAAGCAGTTAGACCGAACAGACTGAGATGATGGGGTCATGTTACATGCATGGGAGAAGCAAGGTTACCTAAGAGACTCATGAGCGCGTCAGTGGAGGGTAAGAGGAGTCGAGGTAGACCCAGAAGAAAGTACTTAGATTCGGTGCAGAATGATTTTGAAGTGAAAGGCATAACATCAGACGAGGCATCAATGTTAGTATTGAATAGGGGGTCATGGAGGAATTTTATTAGAGGTACTATGCTCCAGACTGAACGCCGAAAGGCATAATCAGTCTCTAATGATGATGATGATGATTTTACAACTGGATCATAAAGAACAGTGTGTTGTTACGTCTATCTGTCGTTGGTATAAAAGTTTGAACAGAAAGAAAGGTAATCAGTTTCCTGTGTCTACATTATATGTTGTATGTGTTTATAGCCCTTTGAAACGCCAACTTGACAACAGACAATTCGCCAAACTCAGTTTTCACCTCTAGTACTGAATATTCCAGTGCTTATGGAAATTGTATGTTGGCGGCCGTAGTATCGTGCTGCAGTCTGCTTCGTATGCTGTCCGTCTAAATTTCCTCATTTTGTTTCCTTGCGAAACGTATTCCCACCTGGGACTCGTACTTGAGCTTCCCAAACCTTCCTGTAACACTCGCGCATTGATCGAACCTAACAGTGACAATTTTTGTAGGCCGCATCTCATTGCTTCGATGTGTTCTTTTAACCCGACATTAGGTAAGTGTGGGTCGCATTAGTTTTCAATATATGGTCTCCCTTACAGGTTACACAAGTTTGAAGTCCGTCATCAGTCTTCCCCACAACTGCGCTTACTTGCTCTTTCCATTTCATATCTCAAATGTTGCGCCTTGATTTTTAATCGACGGGACTGTTAAGCAGCTCACTGCTGTTACTGTATTCAAAAATTTTGTTTTCGACTCATCTACATAACCTAAGTTTAGAGCTACTTACCGTTCATAACAGAAACTTCAAATTTTGTCTCACTCATCTTGTAACCCACAGCAATCCCCGAAAAACGACACCTTCCCGCAGACTGTAGCGTCTTCAGCAGATTGTTTTTCACACCCTGTCCATCAGATAATCTGTACTGATAGAAAATCGTAGTGGTCCTATCATGCATCTTAACAAACGCAACTTTATTTACTAGGTTTGGCAGTGATTTATCTTCTTACAAATATAATTTCACTCAACATGGTTATGATTAACCTTCATCGGATCGCGCATATTTTGCCAGTTGCGTTCGCTTAGCGGCTAGCAGCAGCGTCTTCACGTATTTTCTCATTGCGACGATTTTTTGTAATTTTACACCAATAACTGAGTTTTGGTTTGCTAATCTGTTAAATGTTTCAATGCACTATGCTTAGAATGAAGGACGCTTATTAATAATGACTAAAATTTATGAAATTGTTTACCTATACAAAGCAAACAAAGAAGTCATTGTTTCACATGATAATTTACTCATTACATAGATATGACTATAAAGAAATAAGAATGAAGAAACATTACACAAATTAAATTTTTAAAGTATCACATTCTTGTGAAAATGGTTGATCACTTTCTTCGCCTCCTTTGTCTCCTCCGTTACGAATACAATCCTCAGATATCACTAGGCAGTGTTTTTGGAAACAATATTTTTGACAATTGTGGGACGTACATATCGTTGTGGTTTTTGTGGACCCATAAATGACACAAATGGCTCGTTGTTTGCGGCCTGCATTTCCAGATCTGAGGTCTGCCTACTGGTTACTTTCGTCTACTTCTCTGTAGGGTTTCGCCGGCCGCGGTGACTGAGGGGACTGAGGCGCTCCAGTCACGGTCTGCACGGCCACTACGGTCGGGGGTTCGAATCCCCCCCTCGGGCATGGATATTTGTGCCGTCCTAGTTCGTAAGTAGTTCATAAGTAGTTTGTAAGTTTAGGGACTGATGACACCGTAGTTAAGTCCCATAAGCTTAACAAACATTTGAACATTCTGTACATTTTCAAAAAATGAATCGGGTCTTTACGAAGATACAGTTTTGCACGATCTTTCAAATTTCCTTCCATCTGTCCAATGGACAGTTTGTCGAGACTGTCAGGTTGTGGTCTTCATTGTTTTTGTTGTTGTTGTTGTGGTCTTCAGTATGCAGACTGGTTTGATGTAGCTCTCCACGCTACCCTGTCCTGTGCAAGTCTCTTCCTCAGAGAATACGTTCGGCAACCCACATCCTTTTGAATCTGCTTACTATATAACCCCACACGCTTCCTTCTAATGCTAAGTTGACAATTCCTTGATGTCTCAGAATGTGTCCAACCAATCTATCCCTTCTCTTAGTCAGGATATGCCAGAAACTCCTTTTCTCCCCGATTCGGTTAAGCACCTCCTCATTAGTTACGTGATCTAACCATCTAATTTTCATCATTCGCCTGTAGCACCACATTTCAAAAGCTTCTATCATCTTTTTATCTGAACTCCTTACCGTCCACGTTTCACTGCCATACAATGCTACACTCCAGACAAATGATTTCAGAAAGGACTTACTAACATTTAAATTAATATTGGATGTTAACAAGTTTCGCTTCTTTAGAAACGCTTTTCTTCCCATAGCCATACTGCATTTTATATCTTATTTACTTCGGCCATCAGTAGTTAGCTTGCTACTCAAACAACAAAATTCATCGACTACTTTTATTGTCTCATTACCTAATCTCATTCCTTCAGCATCGCCTGATTTTCTGACATTGCATTCCATTACCTTCGTTTTACTCTTGTTAATGTTCATCTTATATCTTCCTTTCAAGACATTATCCATTCCATTCAATTGCTCTTCCAGATCTTCTGCGGTCTCTGACAGAATTACTATGTCATCGGCAGACCGCAATGTTTTTATTTCTTCTCCCTGATCTTTAATGCGCTCTCCGAATTTCTCCTTCTATTCCTTCACGGCCTGGTCATTGTACAGATTGAACAACATTGGGGAAAGGCTACAACCCCGTCTTACTCCCTTCCCAATCTCTGCGTCCCTTTCTTGCCGTTCGACTCTAATAACCGCTTTCTGGTTTTTGTATAGGTTGAATATAACTCTTCTCTCCCTATATTTTACCCCTGCTACCTTCAGAATTTGGAAAAGTGTATTCCAGTCTACAGTGTCAAAAGCTTTCATACACGGCATAATTATTGTTAACGAATACTTTGAAATCAGCCTCACTGGACATTAAAAGTGCGATCCCGCACTGAAGAGGTTTTTTGTTAATGAGACGCACATTGATCCTACACTAGCGCTGTCAGTGGATACAAGGACAAGCTGAAGGCAATCCTAAGCTTAACAACGGTTTTTATTTTATTTATTTTCAGATGAATGTGGATTTACTCTCGATGTTGTGTGATTAGTAAGTGGTTTAGACTCCAACTCACATAATAATAATAATGTGTGGCTCATTAGCCTGGCGCAAGTCTTTCAATTGGACGCCACTTCGGCGACTTGCGTGTCCCTAGCCTACCCCAGTTATCCAACCGGGGGAAGGGGACCTACAGCTTAACATGGAATCCGAACGACGTGTCGTTTCTGGCGACTCCTCACATCGTTGATAGGTGAGTTAATGAGCAGACTGAAAAAATCCGAGGACCGACCGGGTTTCGAACCCGCGATTTTTCAGTTTCCAGTCGATCACTTTATCCCAAGACCACCGGGCCCGACTCCCATGTTTTTCATTAACCTTTTAATTAAATGTGGGGTTATAGGGTTGGGTCGTTTGGTTGGGTTAGGAGGACCAAACTACTAAGGTTATCATTCCCCCAGAGGGGAGGGGAAGGAGTGAGGATAGGAAAGGAGGGGAGGGGGAAAGGAAATGTAGTCCGGGAAGTAAAGAAGGAAGGAAGACTGCATTAGCTCGGGGCCCCGTACTCGCCATGCACGTACTCACGAAAGAACCGTGAGCCCCTTGGGGGGTGTGAGGTTATAGGTACAAGAAGTAGATTAATTGTAAATGTCACTAAAACTCAATGGACAGAATAACCTTCATAATGTGAGAAAACTTCATGCAGGATTTCATGGGAATGTGACATTAGAGCAACGCCGGAACATATAACAACTGTTTTCTGTTATGGTGAGACAACATGTTATATCGCACCGACGTCGTAAAAGATGGACTGGATGACGAGTACCTGTACCGTTCTCTCCAAGGTCATATATTTTCTGTGTTTTGGGCCTCTCTAAACGTTCAGTGTACGGCACTCTGGTGCACAGGGTTGTATAATTGGACAGAGACTTTCCGTTGTTTGCCAAGGTTTGAAACTATCTACACCTGTTTAAAGGACTCTAAACTTACTATGGGTTCGGATACAGGTCTGCTTCAGAGCACACGTACAATACCTCCCGCAACTACGGACAATGTGGCACAATCCTAACACACTGGACTCTGATTCGGGAGTACGGTGACTCAAATCCTGCAGCGACCATCAAAATTTGGGTTTTCCGGGATTTCTCTTAATCACTCTATAATGCCAGAATGGTTCCTTTGAAAGAGCACAGCCCATTTCCTTCACCATCCTTTCCCAAACAATCCGAGCTTGAGCTGCGTCTCTAATGACCACGCTGTCGACGGGATATTAAACCCTAATATCCCTTTCTTGTTTTATTTATTTATTGTGACCGATTTCTATTAGTTACGATCATCTTGCTAATGTCTCCACCCACCACCCAAGGAGACATTTTCAAGATAATCGTAACTGCTGAAAAAGAGTCGTAATAAATGAAAATAGTTTCCCGATCTTGACTTTTAAAAGTATTTCATAAAATCACTGTTTTATTGCAACAAGTTTTCGAAAATAATTACGACTATTTTTTATTCTAATAATCTGCCCGTCCTCCCAAGTAAATCTTAATTAAGTTTCTTGATGCTGTACACTTTTTTTATCTGTTCCTAACTTAGCTGATCTTTACATAGAACGTACCGAATGTGGCTCTTAAACACAAATAGCAATTACCACACAATCAGTTAACTGAAACGAATTTCTTTGTTAAATCGAATGTTTGTAAATCTATGGAATTTACCTACCTTAGTTATCAGTCCTTAAGCTTACGAACTGCTTAAATTAAACTAACCTAACTACAACACACACACACACACAAAGACACACAGACACACACACACACACACACACACACACACACACACACACACACACACACATAAGCGTTCGCGCCCGAGGGAGGACTCGACCCTCCGACGGCGAACGGCCGCGTGCACCGCAGCAAGGCGCCTTAGCGCGAACGGCTATTCCGCCGGTACATTGTATTAATATCCGCTTTCAACTGTAAGCGTTTAGCCATTAATTATAAAACATCCAATATTTTTCAGGCCATCCTCTACATACTAAGAAAATTGCAGGTAATTTTCGATGTAGTAGCTACGTCAATAAAACAAAGGTAGCAAATGGTTATATTTTGCTTATGTCAACATTAGAATCATGTTCATCTTAACGTACATCAACTTCAAACGTGCACAGAGAGTTAATAGTTTGTAACTCGATAGTTTTGAAACTAGCCGCATGAAGTTATCGGTGTGGAGGTTGAAATACCACTCACTATAGCCTTCGCCGAAGATCGCCGTGTGTCGTCTTGAAAGAGTTGTTTGCCGGGTTGCCTAACTGGCTTCCGGTTAGGGACTCGATGCGCTCTCCACGGGTGGCAGTTGTTTGGTCGCGGGTCGAAACAGAGTTAATTTACTGCTCTGAGAGGCTTCACGAAATGGCCGATTCTGACAGGAAGACTACATTCACACTAGCCTCACTGGTTACCCTTCCAGCCACATTCATAGCGCTGCAAAAAATGTTCAAATGTTTGTATAGCTTATGGGACTTAACTACGGGGTCATCAGTCCATAAACTTAGAAACTACTTATGAACTAGCTAATCCTAAGGACATCACAAATATCCACGCCCGCGGGGGGTTTCGAACCCCCGACCGTAGTGGCCGTGCTGAACGTTACTGGAGCGCCTAAGTCCCCTCGGCCACCGCGGCCGGCCATAGCGCTGCACACACTGTCCTACTTTTCACTGCAAACTTTATCGGAACATAGACATTATATGAACAATTTGGAAACGCAGTAAAATTGAATGATTCATATTTAATATAACAAGAATGAATCTTGCAATGTGGCAGTCGGCAGGTTCCGAAGGTACGGCGTGACACTTGACAGAGCTAACGTTCGCTGGTTAGTGTGCCGGAATTTTAACGACATTTTTATGATTTTACTGTATAAGAATCTATTCGGTTTTGACACACTATCTGTGACATTTGACACATCTAATGCTCGCTGGTTAGTGTGCCGGAATTTTAACGACATTTTTATGATTTTACTGTATAAGAATCTATTCGGTTTTGACACACAATCTGTGACATTTGACACATCTAATGCTCGCTGGTTAGTGTGCCGGAATTTTAACGACATTTTTATGATTTTACTGTATAAGAATCTATTCGGTTTTGACACACTATCTGTGACATTTGACACATCTAATGCTCGCTGGTTAGTGTACCGGAATTTTAACGACATTTTTATGATTTTACTGTATAAGAATCTATTCGGTTTTGACACACTATCTGTGACATTTGACACATCTAATGCTCGCTGGTTAGTGTACCGGAATTTTAACGACATTTTTATGATTTTACTGTATAAGAATCTATTCGGTTTTGACACACTATCTGTGACATTTGACACATCTAATGCTCGCTGGTTAGTGTGCCGGAATTTTAACGACATTTTTATGATTTTACTGTATAAGAATCTATTCGGTTTTGACACACTATCTGTGACATTTGACACATCTAATGCTCGCTGGTTAGTGTGCCGGAATTTTAACGACATTTTTATGATTTTACTGTATAAGAATCTATTCGGTTTTGACACACTATCTGTGACATTTGACACATCTAATGCTCGCTGGTTAGTGTACCGGAATTTTAACGACATTTTTATGATTTTACTGTATAAGAATCTATTCGGTTTTGACACACTATCTGTGACATTTGACACATCTAATGCTCGCTGGTTAGTGTACCGGAATTTTAACGACATTTTTATGATTTTACTGTATAAGAATCTATTCGGTTTTGACACACTATCTGTGACATTTGACACATCTAATGCTCGCTGGTTAGTGTACCGGAATTTTAACGACATTTTTATGATTTTACTGTATAAGAATCTATTCGGTTTTGACACACTATCTGTGACATTTGACACATCTAATGCTCGCTGGTTAGTGTACCGGAATTTTAACGACATTTTTATGATTTTACTGTATAAGAATCTATTCGGTTTTGACACACTATCTGTGACATTTGACACATCTAATGCTCGCTGGTTAGTGTACCGGAATTTTAACGACATTTTTATGATTTTACTGTATAAGAATCTATTCGGTTTTGACACACTATCTGTGACATTTGACACATCTAATGCTCGCTGGTTAGTGTACCGGAATTTTAACGACATTTTTATGATTTTACTGTATAAGAATCTATTCGGTTTTGACACACTATCTGTGACATTTGACACATCTAATGCTCGCTGGTTAGTGTACCGGAATTTTAACGACATTTTTATGATTTTACTGTATAAGAATCTATTCGGTTTTGACACACTATCTGTGACATTTGACACATCTAATGCTCGCTGGTTAGTGTACCGGAATTTTAACGACATTTTTATGATTTTACTGTATAAGAATCTATTCGGTTTTGACACACTATCTGTGACATTTGACACATCTAATGCTCGCTGGTTAGTGTACCGGAATTTGAACGACATTTTTATGATTTTACTGTATAAGAATCTATTCGGTTTTGACACACTATCTGTGACATTTGACACATCTAATGCTCGCTGGTTAGTGTACCGGAATTTGAACGACATTTTTATGATTTTACTGTATAAGAATCTATTCGGTTTTGACACACTATCTGTGACATTTGACACATCTAATGCTCGCTGGTTAGTGTACCGGAATTTTAACGACATTTTTATGATTTTACTGTATAAGAATCTATTCGGTTTTGACACACTATCTGTGACATTTGACACATCTAATGCTCGCTGGTTAGTGTACCGGAATTTTAACGACATTTTTATGATTTTACTGTATAAGAATCTATTCGGTTTTGACACACTATCTGTGACATTTGACACATCTAATGCTCGCTGGTTAGTGTACCGGAATTTTAACGACATTTTTATGATTTTACTGTATAAGAATCTATTCGGTTTTGACACACTATCTGTGACATTTGACACATCTAATGCTCGCTGGTTAGTGTACCGGAATTTTAACGACATTTTTATGATTTTACTGTATAAGAATCTATTCGGTTTTGACACACTATCTGTGACATTTGACACATCTAATGCTCGCTGGTTAGTGTACCGGAATTTTAACGACATTTTTATGATTTTACTGTATAAGAATCTATTCGGTTTTGACACACTATCTGTGACATTTGACACATCTAATGCTCGCTGGTTAGTGTACCGGAATTTTAACGACATTTTTATGATTTTACTGTATAAGAATCTATTCGGTTTTGACACACTATCTGTGACATTTGACACATCTAATGCTCGCTGGTTAGTGTACCGGAATTTTAACGACATTTTTATGATTTTACTGTATAAGAATCTATTCGGTTTTGACACACTATCTGTGACATTTGACACATCTAATGCTCGCTGGTTAGTGTACCGGAATTTTAACGACATTTTTATGATTTTACTGTATAAGAATCTATTCGGTTTTGACACACTATCTGTGACATTTGACACATCTAATGCTCGCTGGTTAGTGTACCGGAATTTTAACGACATTTTTATGATTTTACTGTATAAGAATCTATTCGGTTTTGACACACTATCTGTGACATTTGACACATCTAATGCTCGCTGGTTAGTGTACCGGAATTTTAACGACATTTTTATGATTTTACTGTATAAGAATCTATTCGGTTTTGACACACTATCTGTGACATTTGACACATCTAATGCTCGCTGGTTAGTGTACCGGAATTTTAACGACATTTTTATGATTTTACCGCCATTTGACTGCATAAACTGCTATATGGCTGCGACACACTATCTCGGTTTGGGTTTTAAAGCAATTTTCGAGTGTAAATTCCATCAACACAGTTGGTACATATTGGTTCCCCTCATTAAGTAATTCGATGCCATTTGGAATTAAAATGCCTTTGAAGCCGAATTCTATAATTTATCCAATAAATAAGATATTTACATAATTAAATGAAGGTAAAATCATTTTATTGTATGACTGTGTTGCATAGAAAAAACAAAATTCTTATGGATGCGTGCCGCCTCTTCGTATGTCCTACAAGTTGCCATTCTGTTCCGAGTATATTTTAAATTTAAACTGACCTTTCCTGTTCAGACTGAATATTGCGCAACGGAAAAATGCCTTCTCCGGAAACTATGCCAATTAGCAAGATAACGGTACCTATCGTAACTTTTCATCTGAATAGTGGCACACAAATCAGGATGGGCCCTTTTTGCATAAAAGAGAATAACCTTTACCTGTAACAAATTTATTGATAATCCTTTACCGTACTGCATCAAAACAAGAATACTGCATCATATAATATCATTAACAATCATATTCTCTCCCATTTAAATTATCGCAATTCATCGGAAGGATTAAACAGGGGACCATATGTTTTCATTCTGTTCACATTCACACACAATACTGGCCTACTGCATAGTCTGGCTGCAGTGCGTCTGACAAGTGCATCCTAGACATGCGCAATAGGGCTGAAGTCTAGTAAAGAAACTGCACTTCATTGGTTCATTTCCTTCAGCTTCAAGTGTCCACCAGTGCAGCTCTGTGGGGACGAGCGTTATCGTCCACCAGAAGGAACCCATCTCCTATGCACCAGCATAGTGTAAAACAAATGGTTTTTATAGCTCTGAGAGCCCAAGCGCCATTCTGAACGACATAGCAATCCGTACGTCCGCAAATACTGACTTGCCCACACCATTCGTCCACCACGACGATATGGTGATCTTTTCCGCACGTAAACAGGATTTTTCAGAGATCCATGTTCTCTCCAAATGAGGGAGCGATTGTCTTGCGCCATTCGTTACGACTCCAACCCTGATGTTCCTCCGCCCAGTTTCTGCGGAGCGCTCCGTTGTTCTCCGTCGGTGGTTCGAGTCCTACCACGAGGGGGTGTGTATGTTTTGTCCTTGGGTTAGTTTAAGTTCGTAAGTCTAGGCACTTATAACCAAAAGATTTGAACTTTTTATTTATTTATTTATTTATTTTAACTGTGTCGTGGATTTATCAATCACAAATGGATACCACGAAATACTGTACAGAGAGGCTATAGAAATTGTAAAATAATTTCAATAGGATGGTGGAGGGCGTGAAACTAAATGAAATCTGGATTCCGATGTTGAAGAAGAAATGAAACAGTTTGCCACCATGGGACGATATTAAAAAAGGACGACGGCAGTCGGCAACGACGAATTGCGCACGCATAACCAAAACATCTAACGTCACACCTCTGCGCGCGAGTCCCCGTAAGCGGAGTTTGGTTTCAGTCAGTAGCGAGCCAGGGTGTGCATTGGACATACAAAAGTGCCACGATCCCCCTTGAAAATGTCCTCCGCAGTTGGGGACGAAACATTGGGTTTGAATAATAAATCCATAAGACTAGGGCATAATACCTCGGAAATTTTAATAATATTATCATTACAAATGTATCTGACGCTGTTGCCTGCAGACTTTAAACCAAGCATTGTGATGTTACCAGCAGAATTGGGATTCTGTCATTTCAAGTGAAACGATACTGTTGTCTCGCTCCATTTAAGTTCCATTAATTGGTACGTGTTGTCTAGGAAACCACAGAGTTGTGTACATATTTCTTTCAATTTCAGTCATAGATGGGTCTTTGGTGCCACTTTACCATTCCTTCAAAAATGTTCAAATGTTTGTATAACTTATGGGACTTAACTACGGGATCATCAGTCCCTAAGCTTACAAACTACTTATGAACTAGCTAAGACTAAGGACGGCACGAATATCCATGCCCGAGGGGGGATTCGAACCCCCGACCGTAGTGGCCGTGCAGACCGTGACTGGAGCGCCTCAGTCCCCGCGGCCACCGCGGCCGGTTTGCCATTCCTTTCAGGGGAGTACTGAGAACAGCGGAGACAGGAATGCTCAATGTTGTATTATTATTAATTATGGGTGTAATAAGTGAGCGTCGCTCACATAAGGAGCTTTCGCTCCGCAGCACCCATCCTACCGGGTGTGAATATGTGTGTGAGTCTGTGGCTGTAAAGCAGAGATGTGTAGGAAGGTGAAGAATAGCCAACGCAGAAATTCTGTATTGGACAGAGAGGTTTCCTGGCAGGTTTTGTAGGCAGATGCCTAGTCTTTGATTCGCAATTTGTTATGGAAGTCGGCTAGGTTATCGCCAATGGGAACGGCGGAAAGGCGGTTAGGCGAGGCATCGGCCATGCTCGGCAGAGTGGACCCAGGCCTTGTAGAAAGTGGATTTATGATTGTCTCCGTGGGTACAGTATTTGCTAAACGTGAAATTCGTGAAATTTTGGGTCAGCCTAACGGGGAAATGTTTCAGTTATAGGGGAGCATTAAGAGCAGTCATTTTTATATTTTTATTCTGGGGCGTTTCATTGGTTTCGAATGTTTCAGACTAGAACTTGTGACTGGCAACGGGTCGCGTGGTGCATGATCTATCAGCCGTACGCCAGCGTGTGCCAATATTCGGCCGTTTGTAGAGTGCAAATGTTTCTGTGATGCGCGGGAGTGCTTTCCTAGTAAATTCCGTGGTGATGCGAGATAAATTTAGAGTTCTTTTCGTTGTGATTCAGATTCAGTCAATGTTGGCGACATTGGTGTGAGTTCGGTTATCGCCAGATTAGTGATGCTGGAAAGCGGAATATCATTTTTGCACTGGCTATTAATTACCCTGTTTTGCGAGTGGAGGAAACTTTCTGCTTGAAATTTCGCGTGATTTTTCTAATACTTTTGTCTTCCGCACTTACATGCACGTGTTCGTTACCATGCCACATGGAGAAGAATGTCGCACAAAGAGGATTGTGTCGAGAACCTTTCTGATATGATGTAACATAATTTCATTATATTGCTGATGAGTAGTAGGCGTCCGCGATGTGAAAAAAGATCTGTAACGAAAAACTAACTCTGGGAGCTTATGTAGCTTTGCTTCATTGACGTACAGTATTTTTCGCTGCAAGAAAACCGGAAATTTTATTTCCTCATGTATTGCCTTAGATGCCGAGTCGCGTCTTGCAATACAACAGCGGCTCCCTTCGTGTTCTCATATTGACTGCCGTCCGCCACAACCGGAAGAGAGATAGGGGGCCGAAACGCAATCGAAATTAACAGCCGCTTCTTGGACATCGCACAATTAGTATGCCATAACTTCCCGGACAGATTTATTTTCCACCAGTAGACTAAACAGGAAAAATAGATGTCATCATCACTAAACCTTCCAAAAGATAATGTTCAATATGCAGCCACGGTGTTTCAAAGTAATACAGCAGTAAAACGTCTGACATGTGAAAATGCTGATTATTGAAAAGTAGTTGTACCCTACATTTCAATTTTGTAACTCAACACTAATAGCATCTGCAGTATAGGTTTCCATAAAGTACACTCCTGGCCATTAAAATTGCTACACCACGAAGATGACGTGCTACAGACGCGAAATTAAACCGACAGGAAGAAGATGCTGTGATATACAAATGATTTGCTTTTCAGAGCCGGCCGCGGTGGCCGAGGGGACTGCGGCGCGTCAGTCACGTTCTGCACGGCCAATACGATCGGGGGTTCGAATCCCCGTCTCGGGCGTGGATATTTGTGCCGTCCTTAGTGTTAGCTAGTTCATAAGTAGTTTGTAAGTTTAGGGACTCATGACCCCTTAGTTAAGTCCCATAAGCTATACATTTTTGAGCTTTTCAGACCATTCACACAACGTTAGCGCCGGTGGCGACACCTACAACGTGCGGACACGAGGAACGTTTCCAACCGATTTCTCATACACAAACAGCAGTTGACTCGCGTTGCCTGGTGAAACGTTGTTGTGATGCCTCGCATAAGGAGGAGAAATTCGTATCATAACATTTCCGACTTTGATAAAGGTCGGATTGTAGCCTCTCGCGATTGTTGTTTATCGTATCGCGTCAATGCTGCTCGCGTTGGTCACAATCCAATGACTGTTAGTAGAATATTGAATCGGTGGGTTCAGGAACGGCAATACGGAACGCCGTGCTGGATCCCAACGGCCTCGTATCACTAGCAGTCGACAGGCATCTTATCCGCAAGGACGTGCGGCCACGTCTCGACCCCTCAACAGATGGGAACGTTTGCAAGATAACAACCATCTGCACGAACAGTTCGGCGACTTTTGCAGCAGGATCGACTATCAGCTCGGAGACCATGGCTGCTGTTACCATTGTCGCTGCTTCACAGATCTGAGCGCCTGCGATGGTGTACGCAACGACGAACCTCGGTGCACGAATGACAAAACGTCATTTTTTCGGATGAATCCATGTTCTGTTTACAGCATCATGATGGTATCATCCGTGGTGGCAACATCGCGGGGAACGCATATTAGAAGCGTGTATTCGTCATCGCCATACTGGCGTATCTGCCGGCGAGATGGTATGGGGTGCCATTGGTTATACGTCTCGGTCATCTCTTGTTCGCATCGATGGCACTTTGAACAGTGGCCGTTACATTTCAGATGTGTTACGACCCGTGGCACTACGCTACACCGATCCCTACGAAACCCTACATTTCAGCAGGATAATGCAGGACTGCATGTTGCAGGTCCTGTACGGGCCTTTCTGGATACGGAAAATGTTCGACTGCTGCCCTGGCCAGTATATTCTCTAGATCTCTCACCAACTGAAAACGTCTGGTCAATGGTGGCCGAGCAACTGGCTCGTCACAATACGCCAGTCACTACTTTTGATGAACTGTGGTATCGTGTTGAAGCTGCATGGGGATATGTACCTGTACACGCCATCCAAGCTGTTTGACTCAATGCCTAGGCGTACCAAGGCCGTCATTACGGCCAAAGGGGGTACTGATTTTTCAGGATCTATGCACCCAAATTGCATGAAAATGTAATCACATGTCAGTTCTAGTGTAATATATTTGTCCAATGAATACCCGTTTATCATCTGAATTTCTTCTTGGTGTAGCAATTTTAATGGCCAGTAGTGTACTTTTACTCTACATTTCAATTTTGTATCAATACTGATAGCATCGGTAGTATAGGTATCCAGAAAGTATTTTGCAGGATAACGTGATGAAGTGCAGAGCCATTCATTTTTCTGAAAATTACGTAACTGTCTCATTTCCTAGTTTGTAAATGGCCAATAACTCGAAAAAAAATCCAAAATTTCGGTACGCACTGCGCGAGTGACGTTTTCAACATGTAATGCACTGAGATTCAATCAGCAACGTCATCAATCCCGGATAACACTAGCGACAGTGCCGCATCAGCATGCATTGAGCGTTGCCACTTCTACGTTTTCCATTCGCAGCAAACACAGCAATTCATATTCTGCTCTTGTAACACATGCTGTTTCCCTATGGCATTTACTAGGTCATGAAAATAAAGGATGATCTATTTGTATTCGTAGTACCTCATTTACTATAAAATGTTATGCGGACTTTGTCCACTACGCTCGTAATTCAAATGAGTGCATAAATCGTAGCTAACGAATGTACCGAGTGCCAGAACATTTTCAGTGGCTCTGTTTTGTTGAAAAGAGTCATTCGTAGCCGTGTTGATATTGCATTTCTCCTGAAATTAAAAATAGAAAATAGTCAGTTAATCCTATGGGCCACACCAACAGGCTCCTACATCTGAGCCACACCATACGCCTCAGAGGCCCATACGATATATAATAACGGGAAACTCTTTAAGAAATTAAATGTCATGATAAGGATGAGGGTATAATACATTAAATAAACTTGAATAACACAAAAGAATTATATATTTCTTCAAAAAATCACAAACCAAAATATCCAAAGTCTCATAAATTAAACAATAATAGTCTAAACGTCATATAACCCAAAAAATTCATCATATTCGAAAAACTCCTACAATTAATAATGTTTAAAACTGAAATTGGTATCACAAATTTAGCGGAAGTTTCTCATTTTTTACCGGTACAATTTGGACATTTTTTTTTTTTTTTTTTTTTTTTTTTTTTTTTTTTTTTTTTTTTTTTGTGGTGCTGACCACACACTGGCAACTTACAGAAATCACACAGCATTTTTTATTTCCGTTGTTTTTTGTAGTCTCAAATTTTAAAGTAAGTTCTTTCGCGAATAGCTCCTTGCTCAATATCTTCACGAGCTGCCTCTGCAGGTGGAGTCATGTTTAGGCATCTATAAATACTGTCCCGTAGGTCACGGGGAGTTGGTGTGTCAAGCGTAGCCTTCATCCAAGGTTCTATAAGGTGTTCAGAAAGTGTCCACATAAACTCAAATGGGGACAATGGTTTTGTTTGATCGTTATGTCTCCGTTTTCCTTGGTTTCTGTAAAGTTAAGGGGGTCTTGGACGCCTAGTTCTTTACCTGAACGGGCCGACAGGGGCGGAATTGTTGTGCACTGTACACTGGCTCAGAGACAACTCACTAGAGGAGGCTTAGATGCGAGTCACGTTCCCTCCAGATGTGTTGGAACGGGATTAGAGAGGTCTGAGTGAGCATCTGGGCCTCAGAGGCCTATGGTTTGGCCAGCATGGTTAAAAGAGCTGCTAGTACTTTTGAGGAAGGAAGAAACAGGGTTTAATGTCCTGTCGACTGCGTGGTCATTGAAGCTCATGGTCGGATATAGTAGAAAACGGACGTGCCATTTTTAAGAACGATCCAAGCATTTTCCTTCAGTGAGGAGGATTTAAACCACTGTCCTCCCGAAAGTGAGTCCAGTGTGTTACGAGTGCGTCACCTTGCTCGGTAGTGGTTTTGAAATAACGCCATAAATTGATACAACACTTATCAAATTAATTTAAAATAAATGCAGGGTGTATGTCAAGCCGTGTTGCCTTAATGATTAGCGCCTGAGAGTGAACTGAAAGCCGGCCGCGGTGGCCGAGGAGACTAAGCCGCTCCAGTCACGGTCTGCACAGCCACTACGGTCGGGGGTTCGAAACCCCCCTCGGGCATGGATATTTGTGCCGTCTTTAGTATCAGATAGTTGATAAGTAGTTTGTAAGTTTAGGGACTGATGACCCCGTAGTTAAGTCCCATAGACTATACAAACATTTGAACATTTTTTGTGAACTGAAAACTACCACTATTCAGTAATTCTGACCAATCACACACACAGACACTCTCAATTGTAAAGGCACCTGTGATCTTAAGAGCCGTCTCGAGATTAAAAGTGTAGTGTGCACATTGAAACAAGAGCTTTAATGAGAAATAATGTTCATCTTCTGATGACAAGTGGACAGGTGATATGCAGTGAGATATACGTCCCACTACTAATACTAAGGAAATGGGGAATTTCAGAAGTGAAAGGGATTTGATTCGAGGAGTGAAACACGTCCTACAGCCAAGATATATGCGGATGCAGTGGTAAATTCACAGTTGGAAGTTAGAGGAATATCATCTCCTAACAAACTCACACTACAGGATAGCGAAACGTTGAGAAAAAAAAAAAAAAAAAGAACCAGGATCTAGCTTCATTCATCCTACAGAATTTTACATCTATTAGAAAACAGTAGCGCCACGGAAGTACTTAAGTAGCATGTCCTCTTTACTGACCACCCACACACACTTAGAGGCCGATTCCAAAATCGATTAAGTCTGCTTTCGACAGCGCAGCGGTGAGGACGGACTGTTTACGTCCCGCCGCAGTGTCTCGCGCGTGAGCGGTTGTTTACTTCTCGTAGTCTTCGCGAGTGTTACTTCATATAGACATAAAATGGCTCATTCGTACCGACAATCTACAATCAAGATCAGCTTTAATAATGAATTTGCACGACCGAAAGCATTCGAAGTGGAAAGATTCATCTGTGAAGAGATTAAAATTGATCCACGAGAGATGATTGGAATACACTTCTCCATTATAAGTAGTGTGGTCTACGTAAAACTGATCAACGACATGGTATGTGACAAGATTGTGCGAGAGAACAAAGACGGACTAAAATTCAAACATTCTGACAGAAATGTCGGAGCAGTGACAATGGATCATGCAGGGCTGGGTTTAAGAACCGTCCGAGTTTTTGAACTACCTTTCGAGGTACCTGCTGACATCGTGACAAAAGCGCTGGAACCCTATGGTAGAGTGCTAAGCCACATAGTAGAAAAATGGACAACCTTTACTACGTACCCTGTTCTTAATGGCGTACGACAAATAAGGATCGAACTGACAAAACATGTGCCATCTTATCTCACGATTGGAGGCTGCAGAGCAATAGTGCTCTACGATAGCCAACCAAAAACATGTTCAGGCTGTGGTAAGGAAGGTCATGTCCGTTCAGAATGTCTTCAACGGAGAATTGTTCAGGTACCAACAGGAGAACCTGTACCAACAACTACGGCCACGACCCTCCCTCTCACATATGCAGAGGTGTTCACGAAGAACGTTCAATCAAACAATGACATCACCCAACAACTAGAATGTTCTGCGGAAGGTTCGATGGCAGCGAACGAAGATACGTTCAAGGAAGACCTAGCGTCTCTCCCCACAGAGATGCCGCGAACGATCTCTCCACCAGAGAGACTAGAACAGAACATGGACGTCGACAATAGGGTAGTGCCAAAAGCCGCCTTCGTCCCCGTCAGCAAAGAGGACAGCGATGCACAACCAAATTCGGATACGGAAGCCCATGTCCGTAAACAACGATCTCCAAAACGACACAAGAAACGGCGACTCACCCCGTCAGACGACTGCTTACAACGTACGACAGTGAACAAGTTGAATGGGAGAGGTGACCACGCAGAGGTTACCGTGACGTCTCATCAAGAAGGTCAATATCCCGATAAAAAGAAAAGCCACGAGCGACCTGCAGAGTATGACAACGTAGAAGTGCCTGCAGCCCACCACCAGTCTGCTATTGTGGAAAGGACGACACAACAGGAAGGGGTGGAGAAGACTAAGATGACGACGAACTGGCAACAAGGCGATTGGTCAGAGGACAGTAAAGATGACCCGATGACGGCCGCAACAGGCGACGGGGCAGCGGCGGCGCCCCTGCAAAGTTAGACACGCAGTTAACGTCAGCGGATATGACGATGCCCCACGACGTGTCAGTACAACATCAGATGACATAAGCTCCCATGGGCGAGACACACATTGCGGAACGAAGACAAGCATACCGACTAGCCTCCATAAATAACAACACCATAAGGTCGCGCATTAAATTGTCCTTACTCAAAGAGATGCTGATCGCGGCGGACATCGATATAGTCCTACTTCAGGAGGTGTACGTTCAAGATTTTCCGTTCATCCACGGGTACGACGCCTACATTTCACATGCCTCCGAAACAGGCAGCGGCGTGGCAATACTTCTTAGAGAAGGCATAGAAGCTGAGGATGTTCTACACCTACCTTCCGCAAGGGGATCAGCGATGACGGTGCTTGGTGTCAGACTCATCAACATTTACGCGCCATCCGGAACAGACAAGAGACGAGATCGTTCCCGCTTCTTTGCCGAGGAAATTGCGCCGCTTTTCCAAGGACGACACGAATGTTTCATCCTCGGAGGTGACTTTAATTGTGTACTTGCCCAGAAAGATCAAATTCCTGGATACACAACGTGCCCGGAACTAAGAACGATAGTGCGTGATATGCATTTGGTTGACACATGGGAGCATGTGCATGGCCAACGTCAAGGCTTCACCCATATGACGAGTCATTCCGCTAGTCGCCTGATCGAGTTTACATAACAAATACTCTCAGCACTGATATCGTGGATGCAGAACTGTGGCCTGCAGCCTTCACCGACCACACGGCATTTATATGTACCATCTCTCTCAGGAGACAGCAGGTGTGGCGGAGCCGCGGTACTTGGAAACTGAACATCGCCCACCTTGACAACCCAGACTGTCGCAGTGCCATCGAAGATACATGGACATCATGCCTAAGACGTCTCCAGGCGTATCCCACGACACTACGTTGGTGGCTGGATTGTGCCAAACCAGCAATACGCCGTACTTTCATTCGCTACGGTCGTGAACAGGCAGCGTGGCGACGGCAAACGATGAACTTCTACTTCACTGTGCTACGTGACTGCATTAACCAGGCACCTTCTCCGGAGAGACAGACGACAGTACAACAAGCGAAGGCCAAGATTATAGCCATCATGAGAAGCCACCTCGAAGGAGTAGTAGTCAGGGCAAGGGCACTCGACCGAGTCATGGGAGAACAACCATCCATGTATCATATCATCAACGAACGTAAGCGTCGAGGAAGAGGCCTGATACACGTGCTGGACACTGAAGATGGCAGACATCTAACTACGCAACAAGAAATAAGCACTGCCTTTGTCGAATACTACACTCAACTATACACAGCGGTGGATACTGACATGGCGATAGTTAACGAAGTTTCTCAGACAATCCTTGGCACCATTGACCCGGCGGCAGAAGAACAGCTGACGGAGGATATAACTGAAGAAGAAGTAGTGGAGGCAATTGGTAAGGGAGCAGTGAATAAATCGCCTGGACCAGATGGACTCCCACTGGAATTTTATCGGACCTTCCGACGTATGATAACACCCATATGGACTAGTATTTGCCGTGAATTGATGACTCCAGATGTGCCCTTACCACCATCCTTCGTGGAGGGACTTATCATCCCGATACACAAGCCATCAGGTCGCTCACGGATTCGGGACTACCAACCATTGACGCTTCTGAATTGTGACTTTAAGATATTCTCCAGACTCTTAGCTTCGCGCTTCCGAAGAATATTGCGCCAAGTGATATCACTCGATCAAACGTCGCTTGGTGGAGACGCTAACATTCAGACAGCACTCGGCGAATATCGCGATGTAATCGCACTGGCGAAGACCTGCCGCCTTCGCAGAGCCCTTGCGTCGATTGATTTTGATCGGGCCTTCGACAGAGTGGGCCACACCTATCTGGCAGCAGTCATGAAGCACATGCGATTTCCACAGCCCTTTATCAGTGTCGTGATGCGGCTATTAAATAATGCCTCCTCATCAACGGACGGACGACAGCATCCCTCACCATATCAAGATCGGTTAGACAAGGATGTCCACTTTCGACAATTGTATACGCCATAGCCCTTGAACCACTACTCTGTGGCTTACGTCAACGATTGACAGGGTTGACAATGAGAGGGTACACTTTCAAGTGTAAAGCGTATGCAGACGACCTGGTGCTCATGGTACGGACTGACAACGACATGCAAGAGGCTTTAACTTGGATCAACAAATATGGAATGGCTACAGGCAGCCGCATCAATGTGGACAAGTCAATGGCCATGAGTATCGGTGACGGGGTACCAGAAGAACATGTAGCGCCCTTACAACTCAAGGATACCTTGAAATGCTTAGGTGTTGTCTTTACAAAGGACGTGCGTCACACAGCAGCTTACAACTACAAGAGACTTCTACAGTCGATCCGGACAGCAGTCAGAGGAAATACTATACGGTCTTTGGACATTATCCAGAGTGTCAGTTATGTTAACACATACATGGCGTCACGAATTCCTCACCTTGCACAAATCCTGCCGATGCCGACGGTGATAGCACGGCGTATATTGGCTGCGTTTGGTTCCTTCGTCAGTGCGGGACTACTCTTCAAAGTTAGATATGAAACCCTCACCCTCCCTCCCGGCAGGGGAGGTTTAGGTCTTGCACATGTTCATGATCGAGCAGTGGCACTATACATCAGCACCATGTTGAAATTGTGGAGACGACATCACACATCTCTGACAGGATTCTTAATAGAAGAACTAGCACCGAGGTCTCAAACAGCACCGGTGGCGGTGCAGCACATCTCACAGTCACTCCACCACATCAGTGCCTTTTTTATAGAATACAGTTACGTTAAGATGGCACTGCCGGAAAGCACACCTGCGACAGCTCGCGACATCTATCGAATCTTAACGGCCACAAGAACTGGCAATGTTATTGAGAAGAAGTATTCAAATGTTGACTGGCCGGTGGTATGGCGATCGATACACCACGTTTCCTTGGATACGGAAACACGTGCCATGTGGTACCTGACAGTGAACGGTAAACACGCAACACGATCTAGACTCCACTCTATACATTTGATGGACTCACCATTATGCCCCCAGTGCCGAGTTCTGGACGACGACGAACACCGGTTAACATGTGGCCCAGCAGCAGAAGTCTGGCGTTTAGGACAACAGATAATAGCTTTCTTTCTACGAGTGGGGCCACAAGACATCAGACCACGTTCCGTGTTATTCCCTGACAGGACATACTATCCACGAACTAAAACGAATGCAGTAACATGGATTCGAGCACAACTGGTGCTCTATTTATTCAGAGATACCCCGAAGAATGTATTAGACTTTTGGATCTACTTAGAAGAACGACATAGAAAGATTGTACATAATCCTAAGTATAGGCAGTATTTTTCAAATTTTTTATGGAGTGCGTTTCAGGACCCGCCGCACAGCTGGAACGTCCCGGGTAGGAGAAGTTAAAATATTAAATCGACGAAGAATGAACGAAAGATATGAAAACGGCAACTAATCCTAATGTACGAGAAGACGCACCCGGGCCGCTGGAGCGGCGAAGGAATTGGAATAACACTCTACACCGTGCTGCGTGTATGTTTATTTATGAAATGCGAGAAGGCAGTTAAGTTTCTGTATGGGTTGTGCGCACGGTGAACAGATTTACTATTACATAAAAAAAAAACTCTATAAGAAGAACTATGTTGTCTTTGTCTCCAAGGAAAAAAAAAAAGGTCGCGGGTTCGATCCCCGCCAGGTCCTAGGATTTTTATGCGTAAAAAAAAAAAAAATAAATAAATAAAAAATAAAAAAAATAAAAAAAAGAAAGGGACTAAGTCGCTCCAGTCACGGTCTGCACAGCCACTACGGTCGGGGGTTCGAAACCCCCCTCGGGCATGGATATTTGTGCCGTCTTTAGTATCAGATAGTTGATAAGTAGTTTGTAAGTTTAGGGACTGATGACCCCGTAGTTAAGTCCCATAGACTATACAAACATTTGAACATTTTTTGTGAACTGAAAACTACCACTATTCAGTAATTCTGACCAATCACACACACAGACACTCTCAATTGTAAAGGCACCTGTGATCTTAAGAGCCGTCTCGAGATTAAAAGTGTAGTGTGCACATTGAAACAAGAGCTTTAATGAGAAATAATGTTCATCTTCTGATGACAAGTGGACAGGTGATATGCAGTGAGATATCATACGTCCCACTACTAATACTATGGAAATGGGGAATTTCAGAAGTGAAAGGGATTTGATTCGAGGAGTGAAACACGTCCTACAGCCAAGATATATGCGGATGCAGTGGTAAATTCACAGTTGGAAGTTAGAGGAATATCATCTCCTAACAAACTTTTTGTGTCCCAACTTCGTCGCCGCTTTTGTGTCCCAGCCTCGTCGTAGGTGTCGGTGGCCGAGTGGAACGAGACCGACACAGTAACAAAGATAGCACGCCGGTGCAGGTACGGAGGGGAGCAGCCAGAAACTACAAACACTAGAGTAAATTAGAAAGAGATATATATTTCGCACAGAATGTAACAATACTTAACTTTTACATAGTACTGCAGAATGTTGATACATAGTTGTTAGAGGCCTGCCTAGTGCCTGTACGATAGCAAAGTCTTCACTGGTGCCTATCTAATTCCGAAGGTCCTAACTGGTTGCTATCTCAGTCCGAAGTGACCAGTCCTTCAGTGGTGGCCACGAGCGGAGTTGTCGCAGAGGGCGCTCGTGGCTGTCGTCGTGAGAACGCCGCGCCGTGCATGCCTGGCGGCGCGCGGCGAAAGTAAGTGGCGCGCACTTTGTACTTGTGCGACACCACAAAACTCACACTACAGGATAGCGAAACGCTGAGAAAAAAAAAAAAAAATAGGAACTAGCTTCATTCATCCTACAAAATTTTACATCTATTAGAAAACAGTAGCGCCACGGAAGTACTTAAGTAGCATGTCCTCTTTACTGACCACCCACACACACTTAGAGGCCGATTCCAAAATCGATCACTTATTCGTCAATCTTGATTGTTGCAGGCAGCCGCCGCTGATGATGGCCCAGGAGACATCCCAGTGCCAGCTGCAGAGGGGCGACTCATCATACCGGACTGACAAACTTGTGACTAATATGCAATGACAATGGTACCGAGCTTGCACTATACCCAGTAACTAACGTAACCAAACCCTTGCATGATCTGTCGCAGCTAGCAAGAATCCACTACTGCTCTTACTACCCGCTCCTGACTGTCGAAGAGTTTTTTTTTTTTTTTTTTTTTTTTTTTTTTTTTTCCTTGGCATTTGCCTTGGCACATTTTTCCCTCTGCCCTTAAAGCCGCTCTTGTTTCAAAAGCTTTCGACCACTTCTATTATCCTGATGGACCGTATTAATAGGTAACCCTACCCACACGTACGGCATACGTCTCAGTACCAGCTCCTGTGACTACTATATTAGAAATATTAACACGTGCAGAGGTGAAAGTAGAGCTACTGAGTTGGTCACCATGCTAGTGCAAGCGTAGAGGGGCTCCACTCCTATTTACTGTTGTTGTTGTTGTGGTCTTCAGTCCGCAGACTGGTTTGATGCAGCTCTCCACGCTAACCTGTCCTGTGCAAGTCTCTTCATCTGAGAATACTTTCAGTTACCTACATCCCTTTGAATCTGCTTACTGTATTCGTCCCTCGGTCTCCCTCTACGATTTTTACCCCATACACTTCCTTCTAATGCTAAGTTGACGATTCGTTGATGTCTCAGGATGTGGCCACCAACCTATCCCTTCTCTTAGTCAGAATACGCCAGAAATTCCTTTTCTCCCCAATTATGTAGAGCACCTCCTAATTAGTAACGTGATCTACCCATCTAATTTTCATCATTCGTCTGTAGCACCACATTTCAAAAGCTTCTATTATCTTTTTGTCTGAACTAAATCAAATGTTTGTTAAGCTTATGTGACTTAACTACGGTGTCATCAGTCCCTAAACTTATAGACTACTTACGAACTACCTTATACTAAGGACGGCACAAATATCCATGCCCGAGGGGGAATTCGAACCCCCGACCGTAGTGGCCGTGCAGACCGTGACTGGAGCGCCTCAGTCCCCGCGGCCACCGCGGCCGGCTTGTCTGAACTCCTTATTGTCTACGCTTCACTTCAATACAATGCTACACTCCAGACAAATGCCTTCAGAAAGAACTTCCTAACATTTGAACTAATATTGGACGTCTACAAATTTCGCTTCTTCAGAAACGCTTTTCTTCCCATAGCCATTCTGCATTTTATATCTTCTTTACCTCGGCCATCAGAAGTTATCTTGCTACCCAACTAACAAAACTCATCTATTACTTTTATTGCCCCATTACCTAATTTAATTCCTTCAGCATCGCCTGATTATCCTTCTAAACCTTGTTTTGCTCTTGTTGATGTTCATTTTATAACCTCTTTTCAAGACATTGTCCTTTCCATTCAATTGCTCTTCCAGGTCCTTTGCGGTCTCTGGCAAGATTACTATGTCATCGGCAAACCACAAAGTTTTAATTTCTTCTCCCTGAACTTTAATTCCCTCTCCTTGCATTCCTTCACTGCTTGCTCAATGTACAGATTGAACAACAATGGCGAAAGGCTACAACCCTTTCTTACTCCCCAACCTCTGCGTCCCTTTCTTCCCCTTCGACTCTAATAACCACTGTTTTGTTTTTGTATAAGTTGAGTATAGCTCTTCTCTCCCTATATTTTACCCCTGCTACCTTCAGAATTTGAAGCAGTGTAATCCAGTGAACATTGTCAAAAGCTTTCTCCAAATCTACAAACGCTAAAAACGTATGTTTGCCTTTCCTTAGCCTATCTTCTAAGATAAGTCGTAATGTGAGAATTGCCTCCCGTGTTCCAACATTCCTCCTAAATCCAAACTGATCTTCCCCAAGGTCGGATTCCACCAATTTTTCAATTCGTCTGTAAATTATTCGTGTCAGTATTTTGCAACCATGACTTATAAAACTGATAGTTTTGTAATTTTCACTTGCTTTCTTTGGAATTGGAATTACTATATTCTTGAAGTCGGAGGGTATTACCCCTGTCTCATATATCTTGCGTACTAGGCGGAACAATTTCTTCATGACTGGCTCTCCTAACGATAACAGCAGTTTTTACTGATCACCCATAAAAAGACAAAATGTTAATGACAATCTTTACCTCTCGATACATGGGTTATACTTTTTTTTTCAATATGGGATTAACTACTTGAGTCAGTCGGTTCCTGTAGTTAACGAACATTTTTCAGATACCAAGGAGATTAAATACCGGTGAGTTCTAAAATGAGCGTTGGTGAAACAAACTAGGTACTGAATGAACATGAAAAAATCGGGAAAAAATGCAACGATCAGAAAATTGGCGAGTCTCGATCGTCAAATAGGCAGAAGAATTGAGTGAAGTTGCTTTTAATAACTCGGACGAGGAACGTGGCAGTGATTGTTATCTAGGAGAAGGTTGGCAGTAGCCTTACGACTCCGTAGACGACAAGGATATTAGAACAGTCGTTTGTGTTCCTATGTGTACCTGACTGCTATCAGTCATCTCTGGTTGTCCCTATCGTTGCTGATATCAGCACGAGTTTTGGCGGCATAACTCATTTGTTCCCCGATGATGATAGATATCATCGAAATATGATATTACGAAGCTATTGGTGTTTCTTATGAGCTATTGTTAAAAGTGAATGTTTACACAAAAGATCAGGAAACTACGCATGTCAGACTCTATATTTGTAACACACATGTTGGAGGAAGGACATACCAAAACCACACCGCAATTCTAAATAAACCTGTTAGAAGTACTGGAAGAAACAATCTACCCAAAAATCCTACTTGGTTCTAAATGGCCAACTACAGGTGACAACATTCCCACTATTTAAGCTTTGCAAAATGCAATACAGTCAGCCCCTTATCACAAAAACCATTAATCATCACTCTTTCATTTTATTTATATTGTACACCACAGAAAATATAATACTTCCACCGATATACCCGATATACATAGTTGCTTTACCTACCGTGTTCATAAAAAATAGTAATAAAATAAAAACAGAATGTAAAAACAATACAAAAATTATTCGCTGTAAATAGTGAAATTAAATGCACCATATTCAAACGTAACAAAATATGTAAAACGTAATATTTGATGCACAACAAATGTACCAAGTGTTTAATAGTTCAAAACAGCTCACAAACCCATAAAAATAAGTAATATTTAGTGTAATATAATAGTAGTGGAGTGCAGTATAAGAAAATCAGATGATGATGGAATTAGATTAGGTAACGAAGCAATAAAGGAGGTAGATGAGTTTTGTTACTTGGGCAGTAAAATAACAAATGATGGTCGCAGTACAGAGGATATAAAATGCAGAATGGCAATGGGTAGAAAAGCGTTCTTGAAAAAGAGAAATTTGTTAACATCGAATATTGATTTAAGCCTAAGGAAGTCTATCCTGAAGGCATTTGTGTGGAGCGTTGCCCGGTATGGGAGTGAAACATGGACGATAAACAGTGCGGATAGGAAGAGGATCGAGGCTTTTGAAATGTGGTGCTACAGAAGAATGTTGAAGATTAGATGGGTGGATCGCGTAACTAATGAGGAGGTACTGAACAGAATTGGGGAGAAAAGAAATTTCAGGCATACCTTGACTAAAAGAAGGGATAGATTGGTAGGACACATTCTTAAACATCAAGGAATTGTGAATTTAGCGTTGGAGGGAAGTGTGTGGGGTAAAAACAGCAGACGAAGACCAAGAGATGGATACAGTAAGCAGATCCACACAGATGTAGGTTGCCGTGCTTATGTGGAGATGAAGAGGCTTGCTCAGGATAGGGTATTGTGGAGAGCTGCATCAAACCAGTCTCTGGACTGAAGACCACAAAAACAACAACAACATTAGGTAGGTAGCATAAGTAATTTGTATCATTTTGGATTTTCTGAAACCAAATGTTCATAAATGACAATTAGAAATTTAATTGAACGCCAACTGTACCGCCAGAAGAAAGTGAAAACTTCAACGAACGTCGAATCCTAAGAGCTTGTGCTTATGTACATCTGAGTAAAAAGTTTGAAAATCTAACAACTAGCGTTTCTTATTGACGCTAGTCAGTTGTTTCTTGGTGGCCTAATAAGCCGAATGCTAGTTTTAAGTGAATAAAAAAAATTGTAGTACAAAAATAGTTTTTTTTTTTTATCCATCATACGCCTCATTTTCTTGTTTTATTAAGGTGGATAGTGTGCGAAAAATACAGTATTCAAGAAATTAGAAATTTTTACGATGGCTACCACGAAATATATGGAAAGATAAATATTGTGTGATGAACTGTAATAAGGAACTGAAATTGAAGAATACTACTACTAACATGTCAACTGTCCGATTCATGGTTCGCCTAAGGCCAAATCCCAATAAACTATAGGATTCGTGTGATTTGAGTACTCTATAATGTTCTATGTATGATATGCAAATGTTCATTCAGGTAATGCTGCTATACAAGTTGGAGTATATGTGAGTGTCACATATTTTTTGTGACTTTCTTCCTTTCGGAATTTGCGGCTACTTCTTAGTATAAGTCAGGAGGTATAGTTCATCGACAGGAATTGGTTTCAGCTATCCAATAATTACCCTCTCAGTTTCATGAAGAGCTGACGCGATAAAAAAAAAAATATGAACACTCTGCCAAGCACTTTTGTGTGAATTGCTGAGCTCTCATACAAATTGTAGCACCAATATCTTGGGCTACCTAACTGCTGAAGGAAGGCAGAATCAAATGGCAGATAGTCCAGCCCTGTGACAAAGGGAGAGTGTCCAATAAAATTAATCCCGTGATTTTAACAGCAGGTTCGGCTCAAACGTGAAATTACGAATAGAATGATATCGGTCGCTGGCTGATCGGTCCAGTACTTTACAAGCAGTATAAATTAATTGCCAATTTAATCTCATAAACTGAATTTTCCCCGACAAATAAGAACCTCCACAGGCATGGCTGACACCTTGACTCCCTGCTGGCGGAGGCTTTATAATTTTATCAAGGCCCATTTAATTAATACGAAAATGAAGCAATATGGCGTACTTTTGAAAGGCCCGTTTGGCCGTTAGTTTAGATTCGCTTCTTCTTCACCAACGGCGGAGGGACACACGCTTTCACGCCGTTTGGCTGAAGGACCGCTAGTCCAGGTGTCCCAACCGCCCAGAGCGCCGACCCTGCCCGCACGGGTTGGGGGAAGGGCGCAGAAGGCGCGTTGTCAGGTTGGCTGCGGAGCCCCACTTCTTCTCGGTGGAGCGCTACAGTGTCCTGGAGTGACGGACATAAAACTAACGGCAGACGCTCTCGAAGCCCCAGACGTGTGCAGTTCTACGCCAGTGCTAGTTGAGCTAGCAGTCGTCCGCTATTTATCGGTTATGTTTCCGCCAGGACGAGTAAACGCGTTCGCCAACCAAAGGCGAAAGTGTACGGAATGTTCGGAATGTTACCGAAAGGACTGTACCGTTGCCCCTGCCTAGGCCAATAGCAGTAATGTTTCTCAACGCACTCTCTCTCTGCTAGGGGTTGGGGTATTTCAGTTTGAATGATTTTACTGAATTGACTTTCATAGTGTCTTGGTTCTGCAGTGAGACTAGTTATTATTTCTTTATTTCATTACAGAAGTAACCTTTTTTAATCTGTAACTGGCTACCTCAAATTCCTCTTGCTTAAGGGGAGACGGAAGGCAATTTTTATCCCTATTCTGCCAATGCTATTTTACCCTTTGAATAGGTACACTTTTCAAAGGAACTATAAGTGATAAAACAACGAAATTTTTACTGCATATATATAACATATATGTCTCAATTTACAAGTAAAATGAACATAATATTTTTTTATATTATTTCACCAGTAAAATTTAACTTTGTTAGTACATTAATTATTATAAAACAGTTGATGATTGTTTTATGATTCTCAATTTACTTGTAATGATTCATTGCCATCTTCAGTACAAAAAGACAAAATTTCATCTTTCTAAACCGATTAGTTGATCAAATAATGGTAACTGAAAGTAAAAAAATGTAGTTTTGAGAAACATCAATTTAAAGTTTAATATTGCAATTCTAGTACAGTTATTGATGAGAAATACTTACCACTAATATTTTCCTGTACCATATTGAGCATCATCTTGAAACGTGTCCATAAAAAATTATTTTTATAAGAAAATGTCTAATATTGTGCCTCCTGTTTTGTATCGAGTAACTTGCTTGCAAGAAAATGTATAATATCGCTTCTACTGTATGTATCGATATGTGTAAAGTTTCATCTCTGGCAAAGATCATGTATTGCATAGCATTGTAGCTCGCACTGAGAGAGAGTAGCACTAGTGGTTCAGCTCGCTTAGAGAGCGGTTGGGTTGTGTGTATGGCTCCGATGTAGAGCAGAGGCTGCTTTGCCAGCAAGTCAGAAGTTGTATTATGTAGGTAATGTAATGCTGATTATCAATAATAAGTAACTTAACCCTGTTTCATATTTCATTTACGTAGTTAGAAAATTAACCTACTTCCTTCATTTGATAATTAGTTGATTTAGTGGAGTGTTGATTTGAATAATATTATTGAACATATTTCATTATTGGTGCCATAGTAAAATGATAGTTAAATTAAATTTCAATAATTAGAAACTGATCTACATAAATTCTCACAGTCAAGCATTAAGAAAGTGATTTGTGGTTTTTCTTATATCTTTCTCGCAGTCAAAATTTTTGAGTATAGTCAGTGTCTGTTTCAAAAGGTTACATGTCACAGTTGTTTTGTTAAAATATCCGTTGCGCACATAATCAGTTTAATGCACTGTTTCTTATACATCAATATCAGGGCCATAATTAAACCAAATAGCTGTGTTAATGAACAATTTATTGTCTGATTTAACGATAGGTTCAACATTCCACAACACACGTACAGCTTTTATCTGGCGCCCTTTCTGCCAGGATAGTTCACAAACAGGATCGTGACGTAGTTAGATACGTAGTCTTATTTCAGTTAGTTTGTCTTTTCCACTAACCAACTTACCTTTTGGCTCTTAATTTAATTTTTGTAGCACCATCCTCTGTTGTAGCAACAGTAGCATAGTAATTGTTTCTGTAGTCTGTTACTTACCATTCTTGAGATTGTGTAGTATTGTTTATAGTAGATGAATTGAATATACAAATAATTGCATTACTACTGAACAAGCCTCTCTTTTATATTGTCTGATGTTTGTTGTGATGAAAGTTCTAGTACCGCGGAACTCGTGTGATAATTAACGGTTCGCGTAATCTCGATTGTGACTGTATGTTGCACTTGCCCGATTCAGCCTATTGTTCTCTCATAATTACTGTGTGTAATTTTCAAAAAATATGCAGTAGGTGAAAATAAATATTATTGGTCACTTTACTGCAAAATTCTGTTAACAATGTCGAAGAATAGGAGAGTCCGCGCTGATGCTAAATCTGCTTCCGAAAATGAGACCTTGAATGATGCAAGGAGAGAAGCTGAATTTTTACAAGAGTCTTCTCACTGCACTGATACAAATACGACAGTAAATACCGTGTCCGAAAACGCGGAACAGATTAGTTCAGGAACAGACAAAATGGATAATGACAAAGTACAGGATTCGACAATACAGAATTCCGATTCTTGTAACGTGGTTGCGGAAAATAATCCATCGGTTCCGCCTAGCTCTGCTACAAAAAATACATGTGCGACAGCTATGGAAAACGTATTACCAAATGACTTCATGCAAATTTTATTGTCAAAGCTCTCTAAGTTAAATGAGGCACAGACTCAGAAACTAAGTGAAAAACGTGAGAATAGTCAATTACAATTTCAGAAATTAAATGAAAAACTTGACAATAATCAATTACAATCTCAGAAATTAAATGAAAAACTTGAGAAAATAGAACAGACGTGCGATTCGAGGTTTGCGAGTATTCAAAGTAGTTTTAATAGAATAAATGAGGACAACAACCGGTTCAGGGAACAACTGCTCAATACTTTCAAATGTGAATCTCAGCAAATAAGACAAGATATTCGCGACGAGATTAACCCGGTAGTGGAAAGCCTAGCGTCACGAGTGGAAAATATGGAAAGCTTTGCGTCACGAGTCGAAAATATGGAAACTACTGAACTCGCTCAATTGAAGCAGCAGAGTAATCTAATTGATGAAAAGCTGCAGAACTTCCAGTCAGTCACGACTGAACAGATCAATAAAATTAATAAACAGTTTGAGGATATTACTGTTAAAATTACCCAAATCAGTGATAACAGTGACAAAAGTTCTGATGTAACGCATCCTACCCCGTTTAATGAAACTAATGAATATCTCGCCCTTGACCGTTTCAAACAAGGTCAAATGACCATTAATCAGCAATACAAGGCTGAGGTCAGGAAATTAGATGATCGCGTGGCGCGAATAGAGAGGAAATTTGACCACACTTATGGAAATGCATACGAAGATGTAGAAGAAAATTTGAACGAAAATGACAACGATGATTCGACTCAAGTAGGTCGCTTGGTACGTGAACGAAGTGTACCTTGTAGTAACAACAATGAAGACGCAGTGCGTAGTTTACGCCCACTTACGCCGCACGGGCGAAAGGAAGCGTTTGACTACAAGCATTTCCTGACTGTACGTAAATTCAAGACATTTAAAAACTCTCCGAATGACTTGCACCCTAAAGAGTGGTTGCAGCAATTCGATTATTGTCTTCTCCCGAATTGGCCACTTGAGCACAGATTAGAATTTATATGTGGTTATCTGGAAGGCGAGCCAGCCACCAGAATGAGAGCTATTGCACAAGAGTGCTATAGCGAGAATCAGTTCCGACGCTCATTTCTATCCGCATACTGGTCGGAAGCGGCACAAGACCGCGTTAAAAACAGTATTGCGACATTCAAAACTTTTGAGCGATCAAATTTCTCGAGCCCAGTGGAATATTTCCAAAACTTAGTATACAAAAATCAATTTCTATCGGCACCTTACTGCCCTGCGGAATTAATCAGAATTTGTTTGAACAAATTGCCTCTACACTTGCGTCAAATTGCCATTGCGGCACGATGCAAGAATGATATTGAAGCCTTTAGAAATCTCTTACAAGACTTAGAGGAAGAAGACGAGGAAAATTCCTCGCGCAGTCGATATTTTGAAACAAACAAATATGATCGCCGGTCGCAACAAAGCCCGCCGCGTACTAAACGTTATTCAGAGCACGACGATAAACCAAAAAATAATTCTTTCACTAATGAATCTTACAAACAAAGTCGCGACAATGAGAACGGTGATTTTCATGATCGTGAAATTAACCGTGGAAGTTTTCGTGGCCGCAACCGAGGTGGTGGTTTTGGTCGCGGAGGACGCTACAATAATTACTATCATAACAGCAATACTTCGAATGATACTAATTGGCGTGATAGACGCAATACTGATAGTGATCGCGAGACTGAAAATCACAACAATAACGCTGATAAGCGTAGTCGGGAGGGCACACGCGATAATTCTCGTGATTGCCGTCCACGACACGAAAACACAAACCGGGGCCAAAGCAGATCGCATACCCCGGAAAGACAAGAGCAAAACATTGAAATCAGACCTGCTAATCCACGCTCTAATTCATCAAAAAGGATTTTCAAGGAATAAAGATGGGGTAGAGAGTCCATTAATCTGTTTTGGACACACCAAGTGGCGATTGGTGCCCCGTTCTCGAGCTGAGTGTCACTATTCTTCCGCTTTTCCTTAGTGCGCTCTATCTACCTCTTTTTCTCACTGTTACTTTTCTCTAACTCTGAATACTTATGCTCTGTGCTACGCTGGGATATTGTCATACGAAACTTTGATTATCTTGCAATTTGCATATAACGAACTCTGTGGCTGTGCAAGACAAATAAAATTAATGGAAATTTTTGATTGTGTAATCTAATCAAGTTCCTATGTTTCAGAAAATATCAGATTTCTCTTCTGTGTTACTAATTGCATAACTTACGAAGTTCTGAGCGAGTGAAGAAGATTTTGAGTTGACATAAGCATTTGGTAAGCCAAGGACATTATGGAGGATGATGAGTAAGGCAATACACAATATGTCATGGTGGTCTTTAAAATGCATTATTGTTTATGGATAAATGATGGTAAGGAAGGTATTGGTAACAGTCAAAGATGTTTGATAAATGTAATTATGTGGACGAGATTATACAATGATTATGAAGCAATTATGAGGAGAATCGCTATGTTGCTAATGATGCTATGTTCTGTTCTTTTCTTATGTACTTACTCGCACTGCCCTTTTGTGTTTTCTCTTTGTGCTTATGTGCACCATTTTGTATGTTGATGCATTGTGCCTTCAATGGCATGTGTGATTGGTGAGATTCATATCCTTCTGATGCTCTGTAATTATTTGTAATTATGTGTAATGAATATTTCTAATTATGCTTGCAGCTATGCGTATTGCTCTTGTAATCAAAGCTTACCGCTATGCTCACTAATTATATACCTAAGCCCTACCACTATGCTAATTAATTTTATAATGAAGCTCAATGACAATGTATGGTTATGCTTATACGTTGCACACAGCCATCTCTCTTGCAAACTTGCAGCTATGCCATAAATTGCGCCTAGTTAAGTCTAGAAAGATAATGCACAGAGATATTTTGCTTTTGCTTACTGCTATCTTCCAAATTTTATTGATGATCTTGTTGACGAAAATCTGCAGCTATGCCTAACGAATATTACGTCTGTGTTTATGTTATTGGATGATTTACTGTGATGTACATCTATTACTGTGCCAAAATTTGCACTAATTGTTTTGTTTGACCCTACTGTTGACTCAGACAGACACAGACATGACCTGATGACTTGAACCTCTTTTGATATTCTCACGAAACTACCCTGATGTGTTATACCTTAAGGCAATGAAATATGTAGCTCAGTTGAGACAAAAGCCTGGCCATGGCAACTTATGTAATTTAAGTGTTATAATTTGGTGGTAATGTAATCACCACCATAGTGATATATATTAATTTAAAGAGATATGAACTAATGGTAATTGGAATGTCAATTTAAGTTATTTCATTATGACAACAAATTTGCTTTACGTGACCTAGTGCCAAATTGATGACAAGCACCCTCAATGTATTTCATACGATTATGTGTTTGTAAAGCAATATGTACATAGTATGTAAAGCCTTGTGCTTATATGAAATGACACTAATGTTGTAGATACTCTAATATAAGAATTAAATTACTCATTAGTATTCAAATGTATCCGTCTTCAAGACCCTACCTGTAATGTAAAAATATGGTTTAATACCATGACCCCATCTGTACCACTTGAATTTGTGGGAAAATATTTCTGTAGATATGTTCTAATCAATGACTTTTCTTTCAGTCTAAACTGAAATATCATGACTATGTTACTAATTTGTGTGTAAAATGCTTTATTTCATGTACTTTGGACACGCATGGGAAGTGGCGATTTCGCACACGAGATTCCAGAATGCACACAGAACAATGGACGAGTTACTATACACCACTGATTTTGGGCCTTTTAATGAAGATGTTTGTTGGATGATGTTTGGCCACATAGTACTGTCCATTGCAGCCTTGGCCAACCACCACCATTTTGCTCTAATTTTGGCTATGCTGATGCAGTCTGCTAATAGCTCCGTTGGTTGGAGCACACTTGGTTGTCGAATTGCATGGAGGAATACATCAGAACCTTTTCCCCATGACTTCCACTTCAATGCAACCAGCCAGCCCGCCTACAGTGTGGTGTAATCTTACAGTGTTTTGTGTTCGTGTGCAGACCTAAAATGAATGTTAGGAGCTAATGTGCTATTCGTGTGCATATACTATTCAGTGCCTCCCATTGCAAACGTTGTCCACAGGTTCATTACCAGTGTTTAGGTATATTTCATGATTCTTTTACATTCAGTGACCAAAATAAAATTGTGGTCTTGATAGATACATATACTTAGTCTGAAATGTCATTGTGCCTATTCGATTGACAAACGTTATATTGAAATCCTATTGTGCTGAAGCAGTAACATTATTTTGTACATGATCAGAAGCCTATGTAGTCAAAAATTTTACATTTATGTTCTAGCATCCATGAAAGTATGGCATTTTAAATGCATCACAGAATACAAAACTGACACTTTATCTTATACTAAGTGCACTAAAAATTTACATAGACTACATTGTGCACAAGATACAAATGTTCATTTTATGTTTAAAAAAAAATACTGATCTCTGTAACAAAATTTAGACGCATGGGACTTACACTACTGTGTATTACTTGTAATTACCTTATTTTCTCGGAGAAAAAGGAAAACAATGATGACATTAGTTAAACTATCCTTTGTAAATTTTCATGTTTATTATTGTATATTTTTCCATTTGTGTATTACTTCTAGCTATCTCATTTTCTCCACTATATCATTTGTCAAACTATGTTCTCTGAAATTCTATATATACTTATGTTTACCATTATGTATCTTTGTCATATATTCCATTTATTGCTGATGTTCTGTAAATTTTGACATTTGCTTATGCATGTCACATCCTGTACCACTCCAAGCATTACTCTTGTTGGTACTGTTCTGTAAAATGGCATGTATTTATGACTGTCACATTTTTTAAATTTTCTATGAACTCCATCTGTTTTAATCTTGAATATCTTGTATAAAAATGATTATCAGGTTCTCATATTTTTCATGTTATATTTTGGATGTCATTAATGAATTTTTGGACTTGAAATTCAGTAATTTTGCTGGCTAGGCAATGCCATTGGCATCACCCACCCTACAAAATTTTAATAGGTAGGAGGGGGGTGATGAAACGTGTCCATAAAAAATTATTTTTATAAGAAAATGTCTAATATTGTGCCTCCTGTTTTGTATCGAGTAACTTGCTTGCAAGAAAATGTATAATATCGCTTCTACTGTATGTATCGATATGTGTAAAGTTTCATCTCTGGCAAAGATCATGTATTGCATAGCATTGTAGCTCGCACTGAGAGAGAGTAGCACTAGTGGTTCAGCTCGCTTAGAGAGCGGTTGGGTTGTGTGTATGGCTCCGATGTAGAGCAGAGGCTGCTTTGCCAGCAAGTCAGAAGTTGTATTATGTAGGTAATGTAATGCTGATTATCAATAATAAGTAACTTAACCCTGTTTCATATTTCATTTACGTAGTTAGAAAATTAACCTACTTCCTTCATTTGATAATTAGTTGATTTAGTGGAGTGTTGATTTGAATAATATTATTGAACATATTTCATTATTGGTGCCATAGTAAAATGATAGTTAAATTAAATTTCAATAATTAGAAACTGATCTACATAAATTCTCACAGTCAAGCATTAAGAAAGTGATTTGTGGTTTTTCTTATATCTTTCTCGCAGTCAAAATTTTTGAGTATAGTCAGTGTCTGTTTCAAAAGGTTACATGTCACAGTTGTTTTGTTAAAATATCCGTTGCGCACATAATCAGTTTAATGCACTGTTTCTTATACATCAATATCAGGGCCATAATTAAACCAAATAGCTGTGTTAATGAACAATTTATTGTCTGATTTAACGATAGGTTCAACATTCCACAACACACGTACAGCTTTTAATCTGAATCATACTGATCTTCTTTTCTTCTCTTGGTCCCTCTTCTTTTCTGTCTAGCTTCTTTTATGCATTTTAAATTAGCAATATCGGCTTTGCGGATTCTCTCTTTATCTATTTGCACCAAGAATTGTGCAGTATTTCCACTAGATTGTATGCCCAATAATTCCAGAGGAATTTTAATTTAGGTGAGAATTTCTTTATTCTCGGCATTTTTATGAAAACACCCGGGACCAACGAAAATACAAATCAAGTCGTACTTCACTCACAACAAACTTCACCAAGTTCAACCAATGACGTTCGAAAATAATACAAAATACGATCTGAACAAAAAGTATCGATAGAAGATACAGGGTAGGAAACACTGAGGCGATAAAAACAATAGAAGCATGAAGTAATATACAAGAATGCTGTGTGCATTTTCTCCACATGGCGCAAAACGGAAGGTGTGGCCAGATTGCACAGATTGTCAGAAAAACCATCATAACTCACGAAAAAATTGTCGGATTTATATAAAACAAAAACTGTTTCACGAAGGAAATACCAGGCATTTCAAATACACTAAAATCTAAAAATCGAATTTTTGAGCCCAGTTGCCTTCTGTCTCCCCTTAAAGGGACAATACAGACAATTATACCAGGTAAACCTGTTTGCTTACTTGGTCTGTAACTCCTCCACTGCTGTCCTATTACAAATATCAACAGCACTGAAACCCTGCTAGAAGAGACGGAGTTCGATTCCAGCCACGGTCAGGCAGCAGCAGAAGTTCAGGTGAGGTGTTGATCGCCACTTCTCCTGGGGGAGAAAGTAGCAAGCAGCCATTTCCATAGAACATACCCACCAGAAAACCACAAGGGCTACAAGATACAGAAGTAGACGTAGAAACGTCGGCGTCTTTCGGGTGCGTGGATTTATACCTTACAGGAAAGGCACATTCAACAGGCGAGAAACAGTGCAACAGTAGAAGTATAGCCACTCAGAACGCAAGACACTGTCATCAAGTTCCCGAATTATGTGAAATTTCTTCGCAATTAAGAATTTGATTAAGCATTTAATGTGAAAAGTATTGGTGACATGAAAATTAATGTCGCTGCAGGATTCGAACCCGGATCTCGTCCTCTTTGTGAGCAGTCGCGTTAACCATTTGTAAACCCTCGGACGTCTCCCGGAACGACCCAAACTTCTACATGCGACACATTGTCTACTGCCCATGCATGCTCATAAAGCCGAATATGTAAATTCCTATCAGGTAGACAAAAATGTTTAAATGTTTGTTAAGCTTCAGGGACTCAACTGCGGGGTCATCAGTCCCTAAACTTACAAACTACTTATGAACTACCTTATACTAAAGACGACACAGATATCCATGCCCGAAGGGAGATTCGAACCCCCGACTGGGAGCGGACTCGCGTATCTTAGCATGGCGCCTCAATGCGCTTGGCCACTCCGCCGCGGCACCGGTAGATACGTTAATTACAAACAGTGATAAAATGTTCAAATTATTCAAATGTTTGTATATCGGACTCAACTACTTGGTTATTAATTCGTAGCTTACAAACTACTTAAACTAAACTAAGCTAAAAAAAAAAAAAAAAAAAAAAAAAAAAAAAAAAAAAAAAAAAAAATGACACCCATGCCCAAAGAGGGACTCGAATTCCTGACGGCGAACGGCCGCACGTATCGCAGCGCCGCGCCCCAATGCGCACGGCTAATACTGAACATATGCCCGTATGTAGACTGGTATATGGAAGTTTGTGTCTCTGTGAGGCGTGCTCCGATAGCATAGTATTTAGTGCGAACGGTAGGAAGAACTGTTCGAATGTTGGTCGGTCAGAAATTTTCACATCTTAACAAGAAATTGTACCCATGTAGTCGTCGCAGAGTCTATTCCTTCAGATATGCACGAATTAGGACTAGTCTTGTGTGGTTCGCGAACGAACTAGTTCGGAAAAGCGCTCCCACGTTCTCACTCAGAGCTCATGATTATCTTTGGTGTGTCTAATTGTTAAGCAACAAATTAGAAAAGTTTCTTTTGTTAAAGTTATAGGTATATTCTTTGTGCCATATAATACTTGACCTGTACCATAGAAGTAATATTTTTTGTTGATCACTTCCAAAGCTTCATAAAAATTAAAGTCATTTATAAAAGCACATTTTTATTCCCGAAAATAGACGCATTTAGCATAAAAAAAATGTTCAAATGTTTGTATAGTCTATGGGACTTAACTACGGGGTCATCAGTCCCTAAACTTACAAACTACTTATGAACTACTTACGAACTAGGACGGCACAAATATCCATGCCCGAGGGGGGATTCGAACCCCCGACCGTAGTGGCCGTGCAGACCGTGACTGGAGCGCCTCAGTCTCCTCGGCCACCGCGGCCGGCGCATTTAGCATATTTTGTAGGTAATGTCCTTCGATGATCTGTTAAATAAATACTGGTAATAGCACACGCTTGGGCAACACTGATCATTATATAAAGAAGCTGTCACAAAAAGGAGGGTTGGGTTGTTTGTTTGGGAAGAAAGAGCTCTTTTAGTAGCGGTAGCAAAAGCCGAAAAGAGCGGACGAATTAAAAAGAGCTAAATACTTCGCGGCCGAGCTGCAAACTAAAAGGAGAGCTACCGGTCGCGAACTAAAATATGCGCGATCGGTCGCGAACTAAAATATGCGCGATCGGTTGCGAACTAAAATATGTGCAAACGGACGGGAACTAAAACCGGTCGCGAAATATTATGCCAAACGTATCTGGCTTCTTAGTTCGTTGGATTCTTTTCCGAATTCCAACGGGCAATAGCGAGAGGGCGCGCAGCAGAATTAAAAACCACGTTTTTGCCTTCTGCTGATGAGAGCCATTTCGAGGTGAGTCTACCTGCTAGATTACATAGTTCAGTGCTACATAATTTCTGTTTTGAGGTATTCTGCACTCTGTAATATCTGACTAATAAATTCCATAATGCCAAGATATAGAGATTAAACGGGGGAAATTATCCACAAAGTGTTTCTTTTGGTTTTCGTGATATCGTTAGTGGCTCAAGCAGCAAGCGCATGATGCAGATAGTTGGGGGAACTTCTCCCTCCACCTGCATGCGCAGACCACGCCGCTCAGCCGTCACTGGGAGCGGACGAACTAAAGAACGAACTAGTTCGCGGCAGAGCCGCGTACTAAAGTGAGCGCTCCCGATTGTGAACTATTATGCGAAAGTCTAATTAGGACATCTACATTGCTTAAATCGTTAAAACACTATCACTGTACATCGCTGTGAATCATGTGTCTAACTTCAAAGTATTTACGTGTGAAACATGCTCCAGCTTAATGCGTACTCAAATATTTTCCAGATTTCTTCTCGCCTCTATTTTGTAGGTGAAAAGTGCAGATCTGAGGTTTGTGCTGGTCTTCTTAATATAGTCACCAGAAGCGCTCTTTGCAAACCTACTCCCTTAAAATTATGTGTCCCCTCAAAGTCAAGTAGTCAGCTTGAATGAAACGTTTCCATGAATTGTCTTGGCTGAACCCGTCTGGGCTGATAAATTTATCTAAATATTAAAGAACACTAATGACAATACACTTCTCTTTGGTGTCTTCCTTCGAATTCAACATAGAATCTTTGCTAGTGCAGGAAGGAGGTAATTGTTCTAGAGAAGCCATATTACCGGACAGAAGCATTTTACGATGTTGGACAGCATCTTAAGCTCATGAAAAATCGATAAATGCCGTTCCAGAAACCTTTCCCTTTTAAATCCATCCACGAAGCGCTATACTTACTGTTTTATTTGGGGTCTGAAACTAGCCTATTTTGTCTACTAGGAATTTTGGCACTTGCTGGGTACTATGAATTGACTGTTATTAGACCAGATCGAGCACATATTTGTTTATAGAAAGTCTCTCCTGGTTAAATGAGCGTTTTTATTGTATAATCTGACAATCTGTCGGTCAGGAGCACAACTATCCAGGGTTAATTTATTTGTGAGATGTATGAATACTATGCTCATAAGGCAACAGTTGTTTTCATGTTTATTTGATACACGACTAGTTTCTACGCACTACGTCACCATTTCCAAGTGCTTACATGAAATAATATAGTTATCGATATTACTAAACGACATAGAGATTTTATTTATGTTATATAACAGTAACTTAGCTACATGAATTAGAGCATCAATTACAGCATCCTAATATACATGGATTAGTTGATTTTGTATACTACTGGTAAAAAGGAAAATTAAAAAATCGGTAAACATTAAATTACAAGATACATTTACTGTATTATATACAAAATCTGAAATTATGCCACTCAATAATGTTGATTATGTAAAGACAGACGCTTGAAAATGGCGACGTAGAGACTGTTGGCTGATAAGCGTAGTATTCGTATGCCTCAAAAGTAAATTTAACAACAAGGTGCTGATTACTCCTGCGTCTGTAGTTTAGAACTGGTAAGTTGTCGAATACGCGATCAGAAATTGGCATTCGATAAGCTGATGTCTGGTCTGCTTAGAGAGCTCTATGGGTTACAGTTTTTCTAACAGAAACGGTCTGTCAAAATCAGTATCCAACCTCATCTCTTACTCTGAGCATGGATGCACGCACGAACAATACGTATTTCGCACATAGTTCTCGTACACCGTAGATGATAGTAAAGTCCTCATTGATCATATATTGAGTGTACCTTTAACGTTAGGATGACAGGCAGTTTAGCAAAACTGACTTACGCGTGCCGCTGTAAATAGTCTTACAGCCGTATCTGAACGCTAACGTCAACAAAGCAAAAGAAATATTATCCTTGCCCAGTGCGGACAAATACGTTGCCATGTTTTCATTCAGATAATCTATAGAGTTTGTGTTCCCTCTTGCCACTGACAGTTTTCAAATTATCACCGATATATTTACCCTTCCTTCTACACTTGGAGTTCTGCGCGGCGCGAAGATTAAATGCGTATCATAACGTTCATCGCACGCGAGTAAGAAAACAACTCCTCTATTGGATTGCACACTCAAGTTATTGATGGGGTGTCGAACGACTGCGGTAAGATATATATACATGTTTTCCGACAGGATCTGTTCTGGAACGTAACATAAACCTCCCATTTCCAAACGACCGCAGAACGTGAATTATCTGCCGTTGAGTAATAACTTCTCTTTTTGCCATCCAACAAATGACTGTCATTCCATGTTTCATGTTCAATATATCGAACGGCTTGACAATTCATCTTGGTCAATTAAAGATGTCTATTTCTTAAAATAGATGATAGTTGTGAGTGCGGGGGGGGGGGGGGGATAGCATCGGGCCTCTCGTTTTGAGAGCCCTCCAAATACCTCGAATGCAGGATTTTTTGTATTTTTATTTAGTTACTTTTTTTTATTTTTTTGAGCGCCCCTGGCCTCTTGTTCTAAGGCCTTCAAATCTCGAAAACTATTTGTTTTAGACTGTCCCATGCATCTCTTCCTGGGGGGCCTTTTTTAAAGTAACATGCATCTCGAAGTGGCCATGGGGGGGGGGGGGGGAGGTGGGGGACGCTCATTTTGTTTTGCTGCCGCCGCAGACCTCCAACAGTCTTCTCTGTCACTGGGATGACTAGTTATAAACTTTAAATATTTTTATAAAATCCAACTGAATTATTTATCTTCCTAAACTATCTGGCTCCCACACATTAAATTTCATAATTAATTTAAATTACATGATATAGTAAATAATTGAATTCTGTCGATTCATCGTCATACCCTTAGTTATTGTATAATATATGAAAACGTAATGTTATTGGATCCATCCGTAATATAAAGAGTGGCTTCCGGTTGGGCATGGTATGTTAAATTTTTATACGTAACTAGATGACCCGGTGAATTTTGTATCACTTACCTCGTAATATAAAGCATACTAATTTAAATCATATGTATTTTAGAGCCAGTAAGTAGCTTTGAACGTCAAATGTGCAAAATTTTATCGCAATCCTACGAATGATATTGATATCGTAAAGAAAAGAGCTCTTTCCGTTTTGCACAAATTTACCTATTTTTACTTCACTCAAACCTTCCTCTCGATTTGAACGTCTAATGTGCAAAATTTAGTCACAATCAGGTCAATGGTATTGATATTTCATAGAAAAATCTCTTTCTATTTTTTCTGTATTTTTCCAATTTTCCGGGAAACTTTTCGAAATTTTTATTTCATAAGTACGTTACTCTTGCTTTGAACGGCAAATGTGCAAAATTTTATCTCAATCGTACGAATGATACTGATATCCCGAAGAAAACAGCTCTTTCAGTTTTCCACAAATTTTCATATTTTCTGGTCAACTATTCCAAGCTTTTACTTGATTCAAACCTTCCTCTCGCTTGAATGTCGAATGTGCAAACTTTTATCACAATGAGATGAATGGTATTGATATTTCATAGAAAAATCTCTTTCTATTTTTTCTAAATTTTCCAATTTTTCGGGAAGCTTCTCCAAATTTTCATTTCATAAGAACTTTTGCTTTGAACGACAAATGGGCGAAATTTTACCGCAATCAGACGAATGATATTGATATCCCATTGCAAAAAGCCCTTTCAGTTTCTGGCGAATTTTCAAATTTTCCAGGTAACTTTCCCAAATTTTTAGTTCATAAGAACGTTCATCTTTCGTTGAAAGTCAAATAATCAAAATGAACGGTTCTCAACTTATAGTCTTGAGTACATTTAGAAACACATTGAAAAAGGAACTTGGTTCGAATTTTACGACTTTTCTTTTTAACTGTCCCTATTTTTTTACTGAAATTTTTTGCAAGACCATAATGAACAAAGAAACAAAAAATTACCCCTTTCCGTACAAACCTTGTCCTGTCAAGCTGTACTCAAGTGATGCTCTTGCAGCCATCTGGCAACTGGTTTTTATTCATAGAAAACAATCGCTTTCGGTTTTTCCTATATTTTCCTACTTTCCGGGCGACTTTTCCGAATTTTTATTTCATGCGATCCTTCCTCTTGCTTTCAACATGATAATATGTACAATATTTTATCGCAACTGGACGAACGATATTGATAGCTCACTGGAAAAAGCTGTTTCAGTTTTTCCCAATTTTCCTCTTTTCCGGGCAACTTTTCCATATTTTATCAACGTTTAAACCTTCCCTGGACTTAGACGAATAGTTCAAGACTAAAATTAGCCAAATCGGTTCAGCCGTTTTCGAGTTTTACCGAGACTAACGAACAGCAATTCATATATTGTTTCGGCCTCACATTGAAGCTATTGATCATACATTTAAAAAATTTGCTAATGTTTTCCACGAGTTCACGATATAGTGTTGCTTTCTCTTTTTGGTTTGGTGTTGTAAAGATATGGATTAAAAACCGCTTATGGAATTGAATGATCTTCGAAATATCTGTAGGAATGGATCATACCGGCGTTAGAAATAGTGGTAGTCACTGATGAAGTTAAAACACCTCAAATCACTAACACAAAAAAAGTCGCCGAAAAGATAGTTTTACATGCAAGATGAGGCGTAGATTAGCTGTAGACATTGTTTTGTGCTGGAAAAGGGAATGAAATTAAATTATCCTCCGTAAACCGATGCTTGGTCATCTTACGCTTCGCATATCAAAGTTTCACGACCGCGTTAAGTTACTGACACAATAGGGGAATAAAATAACAGAATATCGGACTTCGCCCGATGACAACATTAATTGCAGGTTTTGAAAATCAAATCAGTATAAATTGAATGTAGGAAGGAGTTGAGTTCGAACCAAACTTATGCAATCGCGAAGCGAGTCGTAAAAATGACCAAGCATCTCTTTACGATTTACCTGCAGCTTGCTGACAACAATGAAAAAAAATTATTGTGAATATACGGTCATTTTGAATTTACAAATGTTTGAATTCAAACGGGGGGGGGGGGTTTAATACAATAAGAATAAATAAAGAATGGTCACATTTGCATATTAGTAGCAGAGAGTACGAATATTCGTCCGATCAGTACAAGACTGCAGAACAGAAATGCGAACAGCGCTTTCGTTTTCACTCCAAGGCGGTTGAAAAAATTGATAACCGCAAACAAAAAGTCAGAGGTAATAGTGAAGTGAGAACGGATACGTAAGCGACAAGCGTCGCAGATATAATTTTAGTAAAAATATTTAATGTTATGCTACAACCATACTAAAATCGTATCATGAACGCATGATGGTTAATGAATCGATTAACAAAATCTAAGAACACTTGTAATTACGACATTTACTATCTGTGCAATGAAAGTCTTATGAGAACACTAGGTAATATTTAGCACCATCATAACAATTAAGGGAAGCAAAATGTCATATTAGACACACAATGTTCGATGATATTCTATCATTACAAGTATACATAGACCAACGTTTTAGTGCTAACAAGGGGAAGGAAGAAATCTTAGGATTACCGTCCGCCGAGGGGACTAAGGCGCTCCAGTCACGGTCAGCACGGTCATTACGGTCGGGGGTTCGAATCCCCCCTCGGGCATGGATATTTGTGCCGTCCTAGTTCGTAAGTAGTTCATAAGTAGTTTGTAAGTTTAGGGACTGATGACCCCGTAGTTAAGTCCCATAGACTACACAAACATTTGATTACCGTCCGGTCGACAGCGTGGTCATTAGAGACGGTGATAAAACGCTCTGATTTTTTAGGTAAGGATACGAAAAGAAAACGGCCGTGGCCTTTCTACATCTACGTACATAATCCACAATACACCGTAAGGTGCGTGGCGGAGGATACACTGTATCACTACTAGGCATTTCCTTTCCTATTCCACTCCCAAATAGAACGAGGAAAAAAAGAATGCCTATATGCCTCCGTACGAGCCCTAATCTTCTCTTTTTGATCACTACGCGAAATATGAGTAGGCGGCAGCAACATTGTACTACACTCAGCTTCAAATTCCGGCCCTATAAATTTCCTCAACAGAAATTCACGAAAAGAACGACGTCTTTCCTCCAGCGAACCCCAATTGAGTTGCCGGAGCATTTCTGTGACACTCGCGCACTGGTCGAACCTACCAATAACAAACCTAACTGCTCGCCTCTGAACTGCTTCTATGTCTTCCTTTAAATTTATCTGCTGCGAGTCCCAAACACTTTAGCAATAAATACTCAAGACGTGGTCGTACAAGCGTTTTATACGCGGTATCCTTTACAGATGAAGTACATCTTCACAATATTCTCCCAATAAACCGAAGTCGGCTGTCCGCCTTACTCACAACTGTCCTTACATGTTCGTTCCATTTCATATCGCTCTGCAATGTTACGCCTAGATATTTTTCAAATCGCCGTTATTTTTGCAAAGATCTCTCAAACGATACGAAATATAGAAAAAACAGAAGAAAGCCAACCTGTAGAGAATTTTTCATTTACAAATTTCGTTATTCAATTTTCGTATCAGATAAACGGTTTATTTCCAATTGAAATTACATTACATTCTGCTTTTTTTTATTTGTGTGTGTGTGTGTGTGTGTGTGTGTGTCTGTGTTTGTTATTAACGTATTTTTCACCGAAATATTTGAAAAAGCCAGGTTCTGGTGCCTGGCGACCAACAATTATGTCCGTAAAATTTGGTGCCGATCGACTGAACGGTTCGACCTAAAATGTGTGAACACGTTACAGATAGATAGATATCGTAAAATCGCAAATTTTTGCAAATATCTGTGAAACGATGCGAGATGTGAAAATAACATAAGACAGCAAAGTTGTAGAAACATTTCTGCTCTACAAATTCACGTATTCAGTTTCCGTGTCAGATGAATGGTGAAGGCGATATTTTCATTTAGATTTCGATCTGTCATAAGGCGATCGCAAAGGCCCACTTTCGGTGTTACTACCGTAACCTAAAGTGAGCCAAAATCTCTATATACAAAAATGGACCTGTTCCTGTTATGAAAGGTTAAAACTAACTCGAACACCAAAATACGATTCGTGTGAATTATCACTAAGACTGATTGAAGGTTTAAACAACTTCGAATTTGTCGTAAGTGTAAATGCTACTGTCTTGACAACTTTTAAAAGGAGCCTCGGATGCCTACATACATTTGATTGTTTTTCTGCTTGTTTTCAGTTTACTACAACACCCTACTTTCCACGATTTGCAGTCTTTTGGTTGGAAAATTTCAATTTACGTACATAAGTAGCCTAGATTTTAAACTGCACTGAAAAGTTCATTGAATCAGCCAAATAGATATGCGTTACCACAAAAAAAAAAAAAAAAAAAAAAAAAAAAAATTATATCATTTTTATTACGAAAGTTGGAACAAAAAAGTGCCAACCGATATAGAAGCGTTACATGTTTTCACCTGTTACTGTTCTGTTGATGCTGCGAATGTAGTGTCTATTGCCTGTCGAATCTCTGGAACAGTTTCGAAGCGAATGCCACGAATTGGTTCCCTCATCTCTTAAATCAAAAAGTCACAAAGACTTACGAGGAGTATGGTGGATGGTACAGTACTTCCCACTCGCATCGATCGAACAGAGCAGCCACACCTTGCACTGTATGCGCCTGCGCATTATCGTGCAAATTGATGTGTAGGTTGCGCAGAAAGTGTTACCGATTCTTTCGCAAAGCTTCAGTCCATTTTACTTTGATTTGACTCCGAAGATGAAGGAACCATTACGTAGCATTCGCTTTAGAACTGTTCCAGAGATTCGACAGGCAGTAGCCCGCTCCATTCGCACCATCAACAGAACAGGCTCTGAAACGGTGTACAACGTCTTCCACATAGCTGGCAACGGGTTCTACATAATTCTGCTGACTACTTTGAAGGACAGTAACAGGTGTAAACAAGTAACGCTTTGGTATCGGTTGTGAATAAAAAGTTATCACTTTTTTTTGTTCCTACCCTCGTATTACTGTGTTTTTATTTTCAGATTATCACAAATTATGGACTGTCAATTCGGTCACTTACGTGTTTGATCGCTGTAATCAATTTTGTTACTTTATATAGGTGACTTGACAGAGCAAACATGTTTCATAAAATGCATTTTTTTAGCAAAAGCTGTTTTTAATTATTATCAACGGGTTTCACTAGTAGGATACCTGTATAAACGTAAAAAATGATGCACACCAGATCGGAAAGTGTACCAGGCATGTCCATTTAAATAGATTTTTAATAATTCTAATTTGTTTTAAAACAATCTCCGTCGGTGGTTTGAGTCAACCCTCGGGTTGTGTTTGTGTTTCTTAGCGTAATTCCAAGTGGTTTGTAAGTCTCAAGTCCGATGCCCATAGCAATATTTGGTCCCATAGCTTTACAGACATTTCAGCATTTTAATTTAAAACGGTTGCATGAAATATATAATAAAAAATCTTATCTTGATGATAACAGCGATTCAATTTTGTGTGTATTGTTGTGTAACATCAATACCGAAGCAGTGCTCTGTTAGCAAGTGATAGGAAGTGGGCCTAGAATGGGAGCAACAAACGTTTTATGACAAAACGGAAAGTCAGCCGAATCCAACTCTGTTAAACACGTCTGATCACACGCAACATTTGTGACGCTATGTGCATCATTTGATAGACATCGCTTATCGGCGCACTTTTACACCTGGTGAGTGAGTGAGAGGTGCCTCCTTGGTATAATTTGGTGTTCATATGCATGTAATAACAGATAATAATTTCATGTGGCTCCTTGGCCTAGTGCAAATCTTTCAATTGGACGCCACTTCGGCGAGATGCGTGTCCCTAGCCTACGGCTTAACGTGGAATCCGAACCACATGTCGTTTTTGGCGACTCCTCACATCGTTGAGAGGTGAAGAATGTGTTAAAACGCAAACAGAAAAAATCCGAGGTCAGGCCGGGTTTCGAACCCGCGACCTTTCAATTTCGAATGTGATCCTCTCTAAAAGTAACAGTTTCTCATATCAGTGCAACAGATTAAGGCAACCGTTCCACTATCAGTGTTTCCTTCGATCTGTAAATGTGAGTGTTTTTGGAAGTTTTCAAGAATTTCACCATACGCCATGAATGTGTCAAAGTAAATCTGAACATGTCCTGATTTCGACGGGTGAAGTAGATTACGTGTGAGTGCTTGGACAGACATAGTTCGTCCCCTTTTGTATGAGGCATCTGGCCAACACCAACTAATTTCTTGGCGAAGGCAATATATACTTACGGACTGAATCATATTCTGTAACTAGTGTATATGATGACAATTATCAATGCTGCAAAAATGAAGAGACATTAATGATTCGACGGAAAGTTCACAGTGTTGTGGAAAGCGAAGTACATAGTCCGAAGAAGATTTAAACACACACCTACCGCCTGAAGTCCACGACATAACAGGACTGTAAGGCCTTAGTTATTTATGCGACGTTGCATATCTTGCACTTAGACAGTAAAGTGTTTCTATTTTACTCTTTTTTTCGCAGCTTCGTAGAACATTCTTCATTTTTCATTCTAGATCTGGGTTCCGATTTTGATGGGCTATTTGCTGCGTCCTCTTACCACTCACAAGAGGAACACCAAGTATGGTACCAACGAATTTTGATGAGTCGCAGGTATATTGTGCAAGAACTCCTCCAGACCACCAAGCTAAAAGAATTTGTTCCGCCGGCCGCGGTGGCCGTGGGGACTGAGGCGCTCCAGTCACGGCCTGCACGACCACTACGGTCGGGGGTTCGAATCCCCCCTCGGGCATGGATATTTGTTCTGTCCTTAGTCTTAGTTAGTTCATAAGTAGTTTGTAAGTTTAGGGACTGATGAGCCCGTAGTTAAGTCCCATAAGCTATACAAACATTTGAACATTTTTTTGAATTTGTTCCAATGCGCCTTAGTTTCCAGGAAAATCACGATCTAATTCCAGCGCGTAACAGCTATACCTGTACTGTGAGCCAGCAAAAAAAAAAAAAAAAAAAAAAATTGTAATTAGCAAGGTGTTCCACTGTCACGCATACGACCCGAGTTCAAATACTGATAGAAACCAATTTTTTCACCTATCCGACGATTGATTGTGCATAATTACATGCTTTAATAGCCACTCTTATGTTAATGCTTGAGTAATTTGTCATGATAATAGCTTTAATAGCTTATGTTAATTGCTCAATATGTATTGCGCACGATTATTTTATTTTATTCCTTATTTCGAAGCACACTTTCACAGCGACTGAAAGATCAGTAAACCGTATGTAGTTATCAGCTGTAACATTTGTGCAGCATTTGTTAGCTGCGTTTACAGTCCCCGGCCCCAGTGTTGTTACACCGTCGAATGCAGTGTGTGTCCACTTGACGCGTCCCAGCCGATTATTATGCTGCGGCGAGGCGGGTAGTCATTCGTAGCGTATCGTCCACATGTAACTGTAATTACCTGATATAACCTTATCTTTGCAGTAAGATATAAGGAATATAATTATAGACAGTCAATCGCCGGACAAGTGTGAAAAAAAAAATCCGAGCAGGATTTGAATTCGGGTAGTATGCGTGACAATCGAACACCTTGTCAATTACACCACGCTGGGTCACGTGCTTCTGGTGACTCAGTACAGGTATAGCTGTTACGTGCTGGATTTTGATCGCGATTTTTATGGAAACTAAGGCGCATTGGAACAAATCCTTTTAGCTTGATGGTCTGGAGGAGTTCCTGCACAATATACCTGCGACTCATCAAAATTCGTCGGTACCATACTTGGTTTTCCCCTTGTCAGTGTTGATATCTGGAATAGCATACTTCGCAACAATACACATCCTAAATACCTAGACGTCATTTTGGACCGCACCTCAGAAAAGTTAACCATGAAGTTGAGGAGCAGGAACAACGTCTTGCACAAATTATGTGGAAGTATAACTGGGGATCTTCTGCAGACACACTGTTAACTTCAGATTTTGGACTTGTGTACTTGGCTCCAGTGTGGTTGAACAGCAACCATGCACATAAAGTAGTTCGCGAACAACCTAGTTCGGAAAAGCGCTCCCACAGGCGAACTACGCGAACTAGTTCGCAGATCCCTCGCCTCTTAGGTCGTCCGCTCCTTCTCCGAAGACTGGCGGGGAGCAGCGAGAGGACGCGAGAGCGCGCAGAATCGCGTGACTCCCTTCTGCCAGTTACCGTCATTTGAAGCTGAGATGCAGCTCAGCTGCAGTTTCATAATTCACTGCCACAAATTTTCTTTTCTAAGGTATTCAGCAGTGTCATAACAAAAGAAAGAGCTCTTTTAGTAGCGGGAGCAAAAGCAAAAAGAGCGGACTAACTAAAAGGAGTGAACTACTTCGCGCCCGAGCTGCGAACTGAAATAGGAGCTACCGGTCGCGAACTAAAATATAAGCGATCGGTCGCAAACTAAAACATGCGTTACCAGTCGCGAACTATTATGCCAGACGTACCTCGCTTCTTAGTTCGTTGGATTATTTTCTGAAGACCGACGGGCAGTAGCGAGAGAGCGCGCAGCATTATTAAACATCATGTGTTTGCCTTCTGCTGATGAGAGCCATTTCGAGGTGAGCGTCTGCCTGCTAGATCACATAGTTCAGTGCTACAAAATTTCTGTTTTGCTCTGCACTCTGCAATATCTGACTAATAGATTTCATAATGCCAAGATATAGAGATAACTCTAAAGTTAAACGCGAGAAATTATCCACAAACTGTTTATTTTGGTTTGCGTGATGTCATTAGCGGCTCAAGCAGCAAGCGCATGAAGCAGCTAGGTGGGGGAACTTCTCCCTCCACCTGCATGCGCAGACCACGCCGCTCAGCCGTCACTTGGAGCGGACGAACTAAAAGAACGAACTAAAGTGAGCGCTCCCGATCGCGAACTATTATGTGCATGTCTACTGAATAGTATCGTGCGCATTACCGGCAGGGCAATTAGTACATCTACTGCCAGTACTGACAATGGAAAAGCCTCAGACACGGCCAACCGATTCGAATGTAATTTGGCAGGTTACTTGTATACGACCTGAAAGGAAGAACTGCCAGATATGTTCAAACGTTTGTAAACTAACTGGATCAAACTGCTCTGATCATGTGTCTAGACTTAAGAACTACTTAAATTACAGTAAGTACAACACACACACACACACACACACACACACACACACACACACACACACACACACGTCCATGCCCAAGATAGGATTCGAATCTCCAGCGGGAACGGCCTCCCATTCTGCAGCAAGACAGACAACGCGGCCCGATTCCGCAAAAAACTCTTATAGGGGGTGGGGTATTTAAAAATGTTTTCGAAATATTTGAAAAAATACATACCGAATTAGAAAGTTGCAATAAAATTTGTTTACCTCGAAGAGGGACATCTATTAACAAAGAGCTCGACTCTCCTGGAGAGGGGTGGGAGGGGTGGGGTGGCAAATCTAAATTAGGAACCCCTTTTTGTTATTGCAGATGAAGATTCCTTGAAAGAAATGTAACTTTTGTATCAAACCTTTTCTTTTTTTTTCATGAAATATAGCGATGTAATCGGCAAATATAAAAATGAGTTGAAAACTTTTGTAATGCCTCAAACCAACAACACATTAGGAAATTAAAACATAGATTTTGATATTTGCTACATTGTCACACTCCACAGAGTCTAAGCACAGACTGTGATGATGCTCTTACTCTATAGTCAGACTGTTCATTGTACTTCACTGATTAGGACTGTACGCATCTCTACGGAATTGTTCCACGACATTAACGGAGAGATTAGATACTTGTTGAAGTTGCTCGTCAAAGGTATGCCAATCTGTTCCCTGATAGGAATGTTCCTTCTTCATTCACTTCCTAGTATTGTCCAACTCCAACTGTCTGCTGAAACTGGAATTGTTCAACCTAGATAAAGAGTCCGTAGTCTGTTTGTTCGAGATATTAACGTTTTCCAACAATTTTCGACTCATTTTTATGTTTGCCGAATGCTGCTCCATTTATCGGGGAACAAAGCAACATTTTCATATTTTTTCACGGAAAATACAAATTTGCAAAAGAAAAAAACAAAAATCGTAAAAAAAAATAATAAGTTGGGGTTTCCATTTAAGATTTCAAAATCACTCTCTCCCACCTCGTGGGTCGTGCAGATGTGTCAGTTCTGTCTTAAATGGATGGAGCTCTTCGAGGTGAAGAATCTCATTTTTATTTTTGCAAATATTCCGGAAACAGTTTTAATGCCTTACCCTGTATAATTTAAAGTTGAATATTTATAATTTGTAATCTACAACACATGTGACATTCTTAAGTGTTGTACTGCCACACGCAAAGTAAAATGAATAAACCACTAATTCTCAAGGGAGTGCGATGGGAAGTCTCCCTTGTGACTTTCTCCATGTTGAGCCACTTTTGAATCGTCCTTTGTACATCTACATCTACATGGGATGCTCTGCAAATCACATTTAAGTGCCCGGCGGAGGGTTCATCGAACCACCGTTGTACGATTTATCTCCCATTCCATTCTCGAATAGCGCGAAGGCATTTTATTCTGGTGAACATTTCTACCTATGTAAGTGGGAGTCAACAATATATTTTCGCATTCGGAGGAGAATATTGGCGATATGAGTTACGTAAATAGACCAAGCCGCAGCGATAAGCGCCGTTGTTGTAGTGATTCCCATCACAGATCCTGTATCATTTCCGTAACGCTGTCTCCCCTGTATTGTGACAATACGAAACGAGCTGCCCTTCTTTGGACTCTTTCGATGTCGTCTGTCAAACCCACCTGTTCAAATGCTCAAATGCTTGTAGAACTTATGGGACTTAACTACGGGGTCATCAGTCCCTAAGCCTACAAACTACTTACGAACTAGCTAAGACTAAGGACGGCACAAATATCCATGCCCGAGGGGGGATTCGAACCCCCGACCGTAGTTGCCCTGCAGACCGTGACTGGAGCGCCTCAGTCCCCTCGGCAACCGCGGCCGGCCAAACCCACCTGGTAAGGCTCCCACACTGGACAGCAGTACTCCAAAAAAGGACGGACAAGCGTATGGTATGCAGTTTCGTTAGTAGTTCTGTTGCATCTTTTAAGGGTTTTGCCAATAAAACGCAGTCTCTGGTTCGCCTTTCCCACGACATTATCTACATGTTCTTTCCCATTTAAGTCTGAAGTAATAGTAATTCCTAGTTATTTTGTGGAGTTTACGGACTTCTCTTTTGACTGATTTATCTTGTAAACAAAGTTTAACGGATTTCTTTTCGTACTCATGTGGAAGATTTCACACTTCTCATTATTTAGAGTCAATTGCCAATTTTTACAACATAGTGTATCTTATTCAGATCGTTCTGCTGTTGGTTTTTATATTCAGATGATTTTACTAGACGGTAAATGACGGCGTCATCTGCAAACAACCTAAGAGAGCAACTTATATTTTCCCCTAAATCATTTATGTAAATAAGGAACAGCAGAGGACCAATAACACTACCCTGTGGAACGCTCGATATCATTTCTCTTTTAGTCGATCCCTTACCATCGATTACTACGAACTGTGTCCTCTCTGACAGGAAATCCCCTATCCAATCGCAAATTTGGGGCGATATACCATAACGACGCAATTTGATTAAAAGCCGTTTGTGAGGTACGGTGTAAAAAGCTTTTTGGAAATCTAGAAATACGGAATCGATTTGCGAACCCTTGTCGATAGCACCCATCACTTCCTGTGAGTAAAGAACTAGTTGTGTTTCGCATGAACGATATTTTATAAATCCGTGTTGACCTTCTGTCAATAGATCATTCTGTTCGAAGTAATTCATAATATTTGAATACAGGATATGTTCCAAACCCCTGCTGCAAATTGACGTCAATGAAATAGGCGTGTTGTTCGTGGGTTACTCCTATTGCCTTTCTTGAAGATAGGCTGTGCAACTTTCCAATTTTTTGGTACAGATCCTTCTTTGAGAGAGTGGTTGTATATGGCTGTTAAGTAAGGAGCTATCGCTTTAGCAATAGTGAGATAAAAATCTATTGGGTATACAGTACGGACCAGGAGACTTGATCTCGTATAGCTTGCAAGTGGCGTTACTGGCGCCCGCGTTCTGCGCATGCGCTGGAATGCTAATCACTTGCTCCTCTCGTCATCGAGAACTCACGCTGAAAATGTCACCCGATCCGAATCCTTCTTTCTCCAGGCCCGCCATCGGGGTAGACCAGCAGCGGTAGTCCCGACTCTCCCCACACCACCTGCAGTTGGAGGCGGAGACTCCAGAGCTGGAAGTTACTCTGCTCCGACCCCCCCCCCCCCCCTCTCTCTCTCTCTCGCGGCCCATGTTCGCCAACTTTGAGAGCGGCTGGCTGCTGGCTGTTTACCGGGTAAGCTGCCGCAGGTTCCTGGGATGAGCCACCGCCCCTCCTGCTACTTGGTAATTGTTCAACGACTTCCGCCACTGCGTGGGCTGGTTACACAACCCCGAAACCCCCAGGTACTGTCACGCAAAGCGCGGTGTCTCCGGTAGAGACGGAATGTCTCGAGACGAAGTTGTCGGAAACTTTCTCCCTGCTCTCTGACTCGGGTAAATATTCATAAAGTTAAGCAGTTCCGCAGGTTACAAGTTCACGAAACTTCGCTTTTGCTGTTAAACTTGTGCATCAGATCTGAATGTGCACCACGACTACGTTGATCATGCAGTGACCACCTACCTAATACACCTTTCGCACGGAAAAGAACGGTGACACAACATGGACGCTATGAAGCCTTCCTAGGTCTCTGGAGGTAGTTCGCTCGGTATCTGCACACATACCTAATAAAGTACCGGGTACTCAAAAAGTAGGTATAAAAGTAGTGTGTGTGGTTTTTTTTTTTTTTTTTTTTTTTTTTTTTTTTTTTTTTTTTTTTTTTTTTTTTTTTTTTTTGAATGAATGATAAAGATAGTATGTGTCTGGGAGAAGCGTGTCACTGTTTCTGTTAAGAGACCATCCCCGCTAAAATACACAAATATTCTATTTTAGTTTTGGTTAAAAAATAATTTGACTAAGCAGTGAGACTTAGTACCTTCCTTTGCTCTGTTAGAATAAATTGCATGTGACATGGGATACAATGATCTTACGTAAATGTAGTTTAGTTTGATGTACAACGGATAACACCTGAAATTGTACAGTAGTTGGTAAGAGTAATAAAATTCGTAATTGGTTTACACATTAATCTCGTATGTGAGGAACAATATGAGCAAATGAAAAGTGCATTAGGGTGCACCATATACCAGTAGCCAGACTATACAAGCACAATCGACTGCGAGAACCAACAAAAAGAGCGTGCTACTAATATGATAATTTTGTCACTTGAATAAACAAGATGTCAAACAAAGATATTTGAGATTAATTGGATACCACAATCGCTGCATTTGATAATGTGCCTATCTGAACAACTATTACCATACTGATTAAACGTAATAAAAGAATGTCCTTCAAATCTGGTAAAGATTTCAAGTATCACTCACTGAAAATATTTCTTATCTCTTTACGTGATCTACTTAATTTCAGATCAGACATATCACTTTAACTGTTACTAACATTGACAGACTATGACCTTTACTGGATTTATGAACAAACTACTTCCTGCCCTTATTAATAGACCAATTTATCATGACAAAATGCCTACACTGAACTGTTCTAATTAACACATAAATTTAAAAACACAATAATAATGCAACACTATCATAAGAAACAATGATCAGAACGGATAGCAATTCAAATAGGTGAAACGAACGAGGAAATGGTAAAATGCCTCAGGGTTAAATGATAAATGCGAGCTGCACTAAACAGTATTCATTAGCAAAGGACAAACACCAACTACTATAATTCAAACACAGGCTAGCAGACATGACAATAGAGAAGTACACATAACCTTATTTGAGACAGATTAATTTCCATACAAAAGTTACAATCTGCAGACTTGGCTGCGACTCTTCAAAACTGTCTGAATTTATTTTTTACTCTTCGAGTCTAACACACATACAGACTAACCCGACAGTTCCACGACTACTACTCATCGATTCAACTCTACCATAATCACACGACTGCTCTCTACGACAGTCACACCTCGACTCTTGCACGAAGGACTCACACCGACCCCTCTAAACGCAACAACTGCGAGAGCAAGACATACTCCAAAGATAAAACAAAGTCTTTGGTTTACAGCAAAGATATGAAAATAAGTACAGTGTATTATATCGATTAGTGAAATGGTACAAAAATTACATAAATTTGTTTTCTACAGAATTATACCTTAGGTTTTTGTAACAAAACATGCTCGAGGCTGTATGACAGGCAAAAATTAAGGAAAATTATTTCGCATACTCCTTTCAGGGATAAATTTGGAAACTTAATAAATCACGGAATAATGTAGATATAAAAATAACAATTGACACACATGATTTAAAATGGGATTTTATTAGAAAAAAAATAAAAAGTTAAAAAAAATGACGGAGTAAAAACATTAATGAAAGTCGCAGCAGATGACAAGCTCCCCCTACTAAAATCCTTCTAGGTCATCGGTTTTACCCTCGATTAATCTGGTGTTGAATGTTTCGGTAACAGTGTATGCACCAGTGCTGTAATACATTTGTTTAAACCAGACTGGTATTCAAGTGAATCTTGCAATCGGATCATTTTAGTGTATGTAAATACCATACGTTTACCATACGTTATTTAGTACGCTATTAGTCCACTATTAAGTATCACACTCCGCAGCTGGTAAAGATATCAAGTACGTACAGGTGAGTAGCCTGTTCACGGTATGACACGCCAACGACTTACAGACGTTTTCTGATACAGTTGTTGAATGTACAAATTTCTTGTTGGTTATCATTTTAGCTATTTACATCAGCTAAAAGAGAAAATGCAGACCTCAAAATTTGTAACGATTACGCTGCCAATAATATTCCCAAGATACTGCCGAAGTATATGACCTCAATTCACAGATATGTAGCATGAAAACAACATACGATACACAAACTCGTCTCAATTCTAAAGACCACTGTAAATATGGCTTCCGAATTTACATCGGTAGTCGCAAAGAGCGCTGTAAGTCGTGTGTTAGCCACTCTATGAAATTTATGCTCGTTTATAGGGATCAATCCAACTATGTCACCAGAGACATTTAATGTCTTGGTCTTTAGCTATCTGTGGTCGTTTATCATATCTTTGGTGTTCAGCTGTAGTGGGACAAGATAGTCGTACTGCATTTTCCTATGTCAGCACTGTTTTGAAGTTGTAAATAGGAAAAACGAAACTTTTTATTTAATATGTATACATATTTGATGTTCATGTAAATATTGTTATTTTATAATATGATTCCTAAAATGTTTTATTTTCTGTATGTTACATGTATGCTCGAGCAGCCGCAATCAACAAGGGCAGCGTCGTCGCCGCCGCAGCCAACATTACAGCAGACGGCCAGTATGAAAATTTAACCGACAGCTACGGGGCAACGAATGCAGCTGCGCCTTCTTTATTGCCGCGCGTCAATCGTTTCAAAGAAGAAAAGAAAAGAACATTAAATGGTTAATTATTGTTGTTGTTTAAGATTCAGTCCAAGCTGGTTGTACAGGTTCAGGTCTCTTGCTAAACTGACTTTGTATTAGTATGAAGAAGAATAAATATTTCTTAATATTGAAAAGTATCTGGCATTTATGAAGAGTTATTTATAATCAAGAATATATTACACCCAGAGTAATTTGATTTTTGTGAAGAACTTCTACTTATTTCAGAAAACAATTTAAATTCTGATTGAAATTATACTGACTAGCTTCGAAAGTGATATTATATCGGTATCGAGTGTGAATATGGAGAAACAGTGTTTAGCAGGCGATGGAATATTATATTTTTGGTACAAGTTAGCGACAGCAAACAGTAGTGCCTGTGTTTTACATCGATAAAATGTTGGTAACGGTCACAGACTAGTTTCCTTGCCCCGTTCGTACAAGAACCTAATTTATTTTTTGTGAACTACTCAAAGGAGAAATTCCAATATTTTTCTGATTTCAGACGAAGTCTTGAAATTTAACACGGTTAGATTGTGACAGTTGGTGTTGCTAGGGGACTGTAAATAACTAATCAACAACGTCCTAGCAACTGATAAAGCCTTTCTAGTATTAAAATGCTCTCATGATTAGCGACTAAAGATGAACATGACTATCTGTATTAACCATCGCAGTTATCCCGTCCCTGTTCCACCACACAGCCTATTATCATCGATGAAGTCAATGTTCAAATGTTTGTAAATCTAAGAGACTTAACTACATTTGTCATTAGTCTCTAAGCTTACAAACTACTAACACACTAACTTAAAGTAACTTATGATAAGGACAAAACAAACAAACATGCCCAAGGGAGGACTCGAATCTCCGACGGCGAACGGTCGCGTGCGCCGCAGCGGGATGCTTTGGTGCATACGGCTTTTCTGCCGCGGCGATGAAGTCAATTTAATTAAGTAGACAATCGTTATGTTATAAATAGGTGTGTTCATTAAGCATGTCATTCGGATAACTTATAGTGTGAACATATATTTCTTGTTCCTGCAGAATAGTCATATGTAATGTCTTTAGTATTTTACATTATATCGGTATTAAGACAACGTTCACGAAATCATGTAAATAACCACTGTACCTAATTTCGTCACTTTAGACACATAATAAAATTCTAATGTAAGAAATATAATTTTTATATACATGCAGACGCTTTAAAATGGCAAACTGCTGAAACAATGTCCTTTAACGACTTTTTCTTTACTGTAGGCCCAACAATCAGGACGAACAGCTTTCGACAGACTGCCATTGAAGCCAGTTTTGATTTTCAAAATCCAGAAACTAGTTACAGTTATGTTATTACTAACATAGACAGTTTCGGATACTTAGTGCCCTTCTACACAAATAAAAGTGTCATTTTTAAAGTAAGAAACGCTGGCCCATCCTTTCGCGTGACGTCAGCTAATGGTCGGCCACTCTTGTCCTGTCTCTCCCTGCTGGTGTTGGTTGTGAGGTTACACTGCTTCGTTTGTCACCATCAGTAATCCCACCAATTGTGCTGCGAGCTCGGTTATTTGTTTCTTCAAAAAATCAAATGTTCAATTGTTTGTAGAGCTTATGGGCCTTAACTACAGGGTCATCAGTCTCTAAACTTACAAACTACTTATGAACTAGCTAATACAAAGGACGACACACATATCAATGCCAGAGGGGGGATTCGAACGCTCGACCGCAGTGGCCGTGCACACCGTGACCGGCGCGCCGCAGTCCCCTCGGCCACCGCGGCCGGCTTTTCGTTCCTTACATGCAAAACAAGTTCAAAATGTTCAAATGTTTGTAAATCTATCGGACCAAACTGCGTGGCCATCAGTCCGTAGCTTACAAACTACTTAAACTAAGTTAAACTAACCTAAGGACAGACTCACACACACACACACACACACACACACACACACACACACACACACACACACACACACACACACCCATGCCCCAGGGAGGACTCGAACCTTCGACGGTGATCAACCGCGTGCTCCGTAACGAGGTGCCTTAGACCGCTCGGTAAAACAAGTTCGTCGTGCTGAAATTCACCAGCAGTTTGTTAAAGTTTTAATGAGTCCACTAAGAACACTATCAGTCCCTTTGTTGAAAGAAAACTTCAATAAAGAAATTAATCTCATTAAAACAGTAGCCATCAGCAATGGTTATGATGCTCGGTTGGTTGATGAAATCCTCAAAAAAAGATTAGAAAAAGGAGCACTACTCTTGGATCTGTCACGTCAGATGATACAAAAAAATTGGTCTTTTCGATCCCTTTTCTAGGTCCTGTGTCCTATCGGATTAAAAAACTGCTTCGACAAAAATACAAATGTAATATCGCCTTTTCCACTAATAACAATTTGAAAAAGAATGGCATCTGCAATCTGAAGTCTATCTCCGATCCCTTGCAAAACGCTGGTGTCCATAAGCTCTCATGTGCTACCTGTTCTGAATATTACATAGGACAAAGGGGACGAGCCTTTTCTGTTAGTTGCAAGGTGCACTTTTTGAGGAAGAACGGGTCTTGCCCCCCTAATTCCTCGTTTGCAGATCACTTGTTAATTGCAGAACATGTCCCTGAAAAAATTGAAAATGTAGACTTTTGCATATAGAGATGAAGGGGCGTAAACTTGACATCTGGGAAGAGTTAGAAATTTTTAAACACTTTTCCTTGCATGACGGACTTTATTGAATGAACAGGTGCAACTTCGTGGTAGAGGTTTCTTTAAAGGCATCAAGCCAGTACTTTAGATAGTTAATTTAAGTTTCACTGACCTACTCTCACAGGTTCCGTGATACCTTTTCTTTCACATTAATATGTGTTGGTATTTATGTTTGGTTACTGCATTTCGTTAAATATTGTTCACGATGTACCACTTATACTTCAATATGTATAATGTGCAGAATGTTTGTCATCTATCGGTTTGGTACGCAAGCTCCTTGCCACATTGTATCATAACTTGGCCACTAGATGGCGATAAGCTAACATACGCTCTTTTGTACATATGTGCGGTCAGTTATCTGTCGACGTTAGCAGTGGAAACATCGCAGCCCCTAGTGACTGCTTCGCCTCCCCAAAATTATTTACTTTTTTAGGTATAACTGTCTGATTATGCCAGATATTTTTTGTATTATTTTAGACCTTGACATGTATTTTTAACACATTCATCTTCGTCTGAAGAAGGTGCCCATAGTGGCATTGAAACCTGGCTACGATTATATTCGTACTTTTCGACTGAGGGCTACTCCTTAAAAGTTTAATTATTGTAAGTCAGACTTGAAGGCTTGGTGGAGCTATGCAGCCATGATTATCAGTGTAATTTGAATTTAAAAAAGCTGTTAGCCTCTTCCATGAGATGCGTCCAGATGGAGATAGATTCATAATTGTACTTGTTCTTACGCGTTTCAGGCAAAGCGCATCTTCAGAGCACCACAGGAAAAGTCGAGAAATGTTAAAATCAGGAAATGACCATTTAATAAAGGCCATCTATGAGGCAATAGTGACATTATTGTACGTGCTACATACGTCGTGTGCTGTTCCTACTCGACGTACGCACCACGTACAATAATGTCACTATTTCATTATAGATGCCTTTATTAAGTGGCTATTTCATGATTTTAAAGTTTGTCGAGTTTCTTTCACGGTGCTCTGATGATCGGCTTTGCCTGAACCGCGTGACTAAAAATACAATAAAGAACCGATCAACATATCGATGTTTTTTTCTTGCCAGAAATCTGCCAGCTTTCTTACATTCACTCTAAAAGACTTGATATATGTTGAAATGTTCATGGTGACTATGATAACTATGAAAAAATATGCATACTTCAGTTTGTGCAGTTCATAAATAAGGTAATACTTACTCCATTAGAAATTGATTCTAACTTTAAAAAAGACCCTCGTATAGTGGCGCCTTTGTATGTTCAGTCTGAATACATACGCCCGTCAATACAAACTTGAAGAAAGGCACTAAGTTTCTGAAAGGAAGTACAATAAAACAAACTCGAATGCAACTGTAGGAAACTTTGTTGTATCAAAGACGCTGAATATGAATAAATTATTTATTAATTACAATAGGCCTGTTTCAGCACAATTGTCATCTTCAGGTTTCTGTGAAGTTAATATAGATAACCCAGGAATAATATTGCAATTTTGAACGTGATAATACAGACTAATAAAATAGGTACAAGATACGTACATTAATCTTTACTTCCTTGTAACATCGTTGTCTCATTTGTTGTCATGATGATTGACTATTTTATTGCTATTAACAGCGAACACATTTAGTATCGTTCGAATATAGCAGTCAAATACCAAATATTTTTATTTTTCGTCTTTGACAGCTTAGTCAGCGATGTTACATGGTAGCATTATTTTCTATTTCATTGGTATTAATTAATTATATCTCTGTCTGCATACGTTTTGGTAAATTACGGATTTGAATTGTAGCAAATTGCTGGCAGTAGATTGATGTGTGGCTGTCACTATTTATAAACATAGGCAGACTGGAAGGAACTTCAATATCCGATACCGTGCACAAGTTAGAAATACTGACAGCAACACTACAACCTTCTTCCAGCACTTGAAATCACAACATTTTGCTGACGAAATAGAACGAGCTATTGACATTTTACACGTTACACAAAAGGGACCAATGATGACCGTCCTTGCAGAAACTGAAATTTATTCACACACAAGGATTTACCCACAAAAAATTTTAAATGAGCAGATCGATGTGAAACATAAAAACTTCGTAGAAAATTTTATTTATACTATACGGCCAAAGGGATAAACAGATAAGCGAAGTCTACAAACATAGCAAAGATCATACTATTACGAAGTTAATAGTAATCGCTGCAAACAAACCATGACGCTAATAATTACATTAAATCGTTAAGAAACTTGCAAATCATAGAAACGTTCGACACAACCAGTTCTACGAAATATACATTATAAAAAATATGCATATACGCATATAAACACAATTCAAATTCGTAATTTAACAAAACCTATACTGACATATAATTATTTAATGTCAATGAAATAGTAACGATTGTAAACATGTGACATCGCTGACTGAATTGTCAAAATAGCAGTCGAACACCAAAAATAAATAAATATAAATTCGGAATTTGACTGATATATACGAACGATACTAAATGTTTTCACTATTAACATCAATAAAATAGTCAAATCATCATGACAGCAAATACGACAACGACGTTACAAGGAATTAAAGATTAATGTACGTAAACTTCTTGTACTTATGTTATTTGTTTATATTATGACGTTCAAAACTGCAATATTATTCCTATGTTATCCACATTGTCTTCACAGAAACCTGAAGATGGCATTTGTGCTTAATCAGACCTGTCGTAATTAATAAATAATTTCTTCAAGTAGCAGCGTCTTTGATCAAAATGATCAAATGTTTGTAGAGCTTATGGGACTTAACTACGTGGTCATCAGTCCCTAAACTTACAAACTACTTAAGAACTAGCTAACACTAAGGACGGCAAAAATATCCATGCCCGAGGGGGGATTCGAACCCCTGACCGTAGTGGCCTTGCGAACCGTGACTGGAGCGCCTCAGTCACCTTTTTTTGTTCTATGGGTAGTTCTCGTTGTTGCGGACGCTGATCGGTTTTGTTCGTTCTTGTTCGATGCGTTGTTGGATCAGCTTTTTTTATTACAGAGAGCGTGGAGCCCTCTGACCGGGCGCGCTGAGCCACGGCGCCCGGCTCCATCATCTCGGCCACCGCGGCCGGCCGTCCTTGATACAGTAAAAGTTTCTTAGACTGTCTTTATATGACATATATGACACAGTGGGCCCAAGTGAATACAAATGCAACTGGTTGCTGATATATATATATTAAAAAAAAATAATAACTGCATAATGGTTGCTGATATGCACAACATACTAAAACCAGTTTTTTTTTTGTGTGGGCAAAAGGGGTTAGGAGAGATGAGCATTTATCTACAACGTGACGATTGATTAGACCGTAATTTAGGTTTTCTACATATGTGTTAACGAAGGGGAAAATGTTCAGATGTTTGTAAACGTAAGAGTACAAACTGATAGGCTCATAGGTCCAGATATTTACAACTATTTCGACTAATGTAAGGTAATTTTAGGATAGAACAACACCCTAAGGGGAAAACTCAAATTGTAGGATAACTGTTAAAACTATGTACAACACATATTTTCAGGTATTTGTTGGACTTTAACTTATTTATTTTGATTGCACGAAATATTTATAATTAGCACAGGTTGTGTAAGGTTTATCTGAATATAAAGTATAATGCCAGTCCCACCCCCTCCCCCTCGCTTAATTTTGGGTAATCTTCACACGTGATTGTTGGTGACAGACAAAATGGGCAACTAAAATAAGCGAAGAACAAGAAATAAAACTTTGGATTATAAAACACAGATTACCAATTAATTCATATTAACAAACTGAAGTCAGTATGTTATATAGATTAATAAAATGAAATCAGGAAATTACAGCTTAAATCCCAACAAAAATTGTAGGTGCAATATATGTTCTGCTTTCAGTATAAACGAAACTAATTTACGAGTCCGCGATATTTATTTCCTCAATAAGACTAAACACAGTATAGATCGCTAAAATTTATTTATAACATCGTTTACGCATCTGCCAAAATATCTAAAAATCTCTGAATCTGCAAAGTAGGTAGTAAGTACTAGGTAGAGCTTTTATTATTTATGGTCAACGATACTTTCAGAGGTGTTTATATTTGGTGATGCCAAATGCCTAAACGACGTTATAAATATAAGTTTAGAATTTTTCCTCCAGCAGTATCATCATAACAACCACTGCATTCACCAAAACAGATATCTTCGTCCTTGAGATTAACAGATGAGCACGCTACATTTTTCCTGAACACCGCATTGTGTGTTGTGTGGATGCTTTCTCCCGAAATTGTTAACCCTTTCATTCACAGTGTTGTTCCTGGACAACAACGTATTAAAAGTTGTTTTATACCGTATTTTGTGCACCAGTCCTTAAAGTTGCATTTTTGTTGATGAACAACATTCTTCTAATACGACATTTTGCCGCTTGATACGGCTTTTTGCCACTTCTGAGGCATCAATCTGTCTATCTTGGAGTTTGAGTTGCGTTGCTGTCTGTACGTGGCTGAGAGTGTGAGCTCGAGTGTGTTTCGTGCTTTGGCATTATTGATCAGGCAGTGTTAACTATCAACAAAATAACGTCGAAGTAATGGAATACGTTGATAGAAATGTCTTTGTTGTTCATGAAATACATGACAAAAAATCAATAGTTCGACCAAAAATTTTAAAACATATATTTTGTTGTTTGCTGCACTGTATTAATACAGAAAACACTGAATTTTAATTTTTCCAAAGCTGATTTTATAATGTGGGTCTGAAAGGGTTAAGAGATTTGTAAACAGTTTTCCCACTTCTGCTTTAGTGAGTCCCCTTGAGCGAGTAAGAGATAGTCCCTGGGCTTTACTCATATATAAATTTGCTTATGTTTCTAGAAAACAGAAACACAAGCACGTCCTTCCATTTGTTACGAAAAATTAAACTGATACTAATGTTAATATTTATCTCGGGTTTGCAGCCGGATGTCATCGTCAACATTTCGGCAGCTCAATAGCTGCCATCTTTAGGGCAGTACGCTGATACACTTACACGCCCGAAACTGCAGCAGAAATGAAACAGCGTCCCCTTTATACTCCGCTGACGATCCACCACGCGCGTGCTCGAAACCAAAGTAGAGGCCCTCTAGGCGAAATTTATATTCTCGAAAATTTCAAGAATTTTAAGAAGATTTGACATTAAAAGTGTTTGTATGCCAACACCAAAGACTAGGTACCTCCTTGTGTCAGTCAAGGATGATTTAGGACTGAGTAAACCCGGTGTTTATAATATCACATGTGATTGTGGTAAGACTTGCATCGGCCAAACGATCCGCACAGTTCAGGATCGGTGTATGGAACATCACCGTCATAATCGTTTACTTCAACCTGAAAAGTCAACGGTTGCTAAACATTGTCTGAATGACGGACACAAGAAACATGAAAAAAAAAATGATTGCTTCTGCTTCCCGATACCGGGAATGTGTTCTCAAAGAATAAATGGAAATTTGTTTGGCCGATAATAGTATTAATAGGGACAACGGCTTCCCCCTAAGTAAAAGTTGGAACCTAATCTTATCTGATATTAAGCAACAACGGTCTTCATTTCGACCTGCTGTTTCTTTTAACTAGCCTTGTTTCGACCCATCGTTTTGCCGATTTTCTCCACCCGCGCGCTATTGCGCCTAGAAGGCCTCTATTTTGGTTTCGCGCACGCGCGGTGGGTCGTCAGCGGTGTATAAAGGGGCCGCAGTTTCTGTTCTGTTTCAGTTTCGGCTAGTAACTGTAATCCGCTCACTCACCTGAAGATGGCAGCCTGTTGGTCTTCCGAAAAATTGTGTTTAGTTGACGATAGTATCCGACTGCAAACCCGAGATGAATGTTATCAGATACTAGATGACCCGGTGAACTTCGTATCACTTATCTCTTAATATAAACCATATTAATTTAAATCCTACGTATTTTAGACCCAGTAGCTTTATAAAGGCATCATCAGACACTCTAAGTATCGACTCGATAGTCGGCGGAAAGAGTGGGCAAATAACGCACACGTGTCCAGGATAATGTTCGTGTCACAATAGTGGAAGTTTAGGGAAGGTTTAAACGGCGAGAAAATGTGGAAAAGTGAATTAGTTGTTGTGTTGGGTGCGTTCAGCAATATACTTCGTAAGAGTAAAGTTCGCTTTACACGATCTGAACCCGTATAAGAAATGTCAAATATAAAAATGAATTGCTGTTCGTTAGTCTCGCTAAAACTCGTGAATGAATGAACTGATTTGGCTCTATATCATTACATAAACAACTCAATCTATTGTGATGAAATCTGATGTGGAGACAGTTTGAGCGCTGAAGTACGGGATCACATACTTCAGAAAGTGTGTAATTCACTCTTTGACTTCTTAACTATTTTTCAGAAGTTATAATAAACTTTTGAAAAATACATTGTTCCTATTGCAAGAAGTGGATAGAACGGCAGAACAACAGAACAAACTGTCCTAGTTCCCCAAAAAAGTTTTTAAGATGCGACGAACGTTTAACAATAGTCGCTGGTACCTTCAAGTTTTGCATCAAATGCGGTTACAGTTTGAGCCGAATAATACGAATTAATGGGGCTAAGGAACGATATAATCGAATGAAACAACTACTGTTATTAAAACCTAAGTAAATCTCAACAATGTCACCTTCATCATCATGATAAATATTCCTATTTTTTGAACAATAATTCCAAACTTTTACTTCTCTCAAACCTTCGTCTCGCTTTGAACGTCCAATGTGCAAAATTTTAGCGCAATCAGATGAATGGTATTGATATTTCATAGAAAAATCTGTTTCTATTTTTTCTGAATTTTCCAAATTTTCTGGAAACTTTTCGAAATTTTAATTTCATGGGAACCTTCCTCTTGCTTTCAACATGTACAAAATTTTATCGCATTTGGACGAACAGTGCTGACAGCTCACTGAAAAAAGCTGTTTCAGTTTTTCCAGATTTTCCTCTTTTCTGGACGTTTCCATATTTTATCACCGTGTAAACCTTCCCTGCACTTACACGAATATTTCAAGACTAAAATTAGGCAAATCGGTCCAGCCGTTCTCGAGTTTTAGAGAGACTAACGAACAGCAATTCATTATATATATATATATATATATATATATATATATAGAGAGAGAGAGAGAGAGAGAGAGAGAGAGAGAGAGAGAGATTGAGATTACGCCGGGAAAGACTACGTAACCACACTGATACTAATTTCGTTTCTTGCTGCGTATTTGAAAGCGAGTTCTGTAACAACAGTCACAATTAACCCAAACCTTTGCGCAATTAGCAGTTCGAGTCCTCCGTGGGGCATGGGTGTGTGTGTTTGTCCGTAGGTTAATTTACCTATATTTAAGTATGACCACGCAGTTTGGTCCGATAGATTTACAAACAAACAAACACTTTTGCAATTAGCAGTGACGGATGCCTTACTAATTCTTCATCTACAGCAGCAGCTAGGACGGCTTGTTTCCTATTTTGTCGATCAGACACGTTGCATTTTAAAACTCTTGAACGCTCCGTGTTTCTTGGTGAAAGGAATTATTGCGCGTCAGTTGCTAGGGTCATTTTGATCTCTCTCATTTCTTGTATAGCGCCTGCCTTATTTTTTATCGTAGCAAATTATAATAGATGCCTACAAAATAATAAGTTCACGCGAAACTTCAAAGAACGAAAATAGAATTTATGGAAGAAGTCGAGATGTCGCGCTTTACCCTTGTGGGACCGTCGAAATTTGACCGTGGTACACGACTGAATAAGAGTTGGTACTGTAGCAAGCCTATGCGCCACGTAACTTCTTCCGCCCAAGAAGACATACCTAACAGAAACTTAGAAGTCATTCATTCTTACATATATTTACACAATAAACTGCAATTGGTAATCATATGAATGGATTACGGTTGCTTATGATAGACTCATATTTCGCGGCTTTATTGGAACATATCCTGTATTCAAATATTATAAATTATGTCGAACAGAACGATCTATTGACCCAAGGTCAACACGGATTTAGAAAATATCGTTCATTCGAAACACAACTAGTTGTTTATTTACACGAAGTGATGGGTGCTATCGACAAAGGTTCGCAAATACATCACGTATATCTTGATTTACTGAAGGCTTTTGACACCGTACCTCACAAACGGCTTTTAATCAAATTACGTAGTCATGGCAAACGCCACAAAATTTGCGATCGGGTAAGGGATTTCCTGTCAGAGAAGACACAGTTCGTAGTAATCGATGGTAAGGGATCGAATAAAACACAGGTGATATCGGGCGTTCCACAGGGTAGTGTTATTGGTCCTTGCCTTATTTACATAATCGATATAGGGAAAAATCTGAGTGGCTCTCTTAGGTCGTTTGCAGATGACGCCGTCATTTACCGACTAGTAAAATCATCTAAAGATCAAAACCAACTGCAGAACGATTTGAATAAGATATCACTATGGTGTAAAAATTAGCAATTGACGATAAATAATAAAAAGTGAGAAGTCGCCCACATGAGTATGAAAAGAAATCCGTTAAACTTTGTTTACAAGATAAATCAATCAAAAGTGAAGGCCGTAAACTCTACAAAATACCTATAAATTCCTATTACTTTAGACTTAAACTGGAAAGAACACGTAGATAATGTCGTGGAAAAGGCGAACCAGAGACTGCGTTTTATGGGCAGAACCCTTAAAAGATGCAACAGAACTACTAAAGAAACTGCATACACTAAGCTTGCCCGTCCATTTTTGGAGTATTGCTGCCCAGTGTGGGATCCTTATCAGGTGGGTTTGACGGAGGACATCGAAAGAGTCCAGAGAAGGGCAGCTCATTTCGTATTGTCACGTTACAAGGAAGACAGCGTTACGGAAGTGATGCAGGATCTGGGATGGGAATCATTACAACAACGGCGCTTATCGCTGCGACGTGGTCTACTTATGAAACTCCAATCGCCAAGATTCTCCTCCGAATGCGAAAATATGTTGTTGACTCCCACTTACATAGGTAGAAATGATCATCACAATAAAATACGAGAAATCAGAGCTCGAACGGAGAGATTCAGGTGTTCTTTCTTCCCGCGCGCTATTCGAGAATGGAATGGGAGATAACTAGTATAACGGTGGTTCGATGAACCCTCTGCCAGGCACTTAAATCTGATTTGCAGAGTATCCCATGTAGATGTAGATGTAGATGTAGATTTTTTAAACTCGTGATGAAAACCAATATAATGCACACACAATAGAACAAGATGTCCCGCTACTTCTAGGCTGCTCCTCAGCAGTGCACTTCCTTCCAGATCATAATTGTGGTGAAAGTGTCGATATATCCTAAGCTTCTAGATTCCCAAAATGACGTATACACCCAGTCCCGAGGGATGTTACTTGGATGATCCGAGTCACTATCTCTTGATGTAATAGATCATTATATAAATACGCTAACACGAAAATTGTGGTTCAGATTACTAATTTATTCGTACAAGAAGGCCAATGAAAGTTACATAATTCGGAAGATTGTTTGTCGTACATTTCACGAATATAAATATTATTTGTGCACTTACCCATTAAAAGTGGTAAAAGGAAGTTGAAATTTTCCTCAGCTTGGATCAAGTTCTACATTCTCCAACAATCAGCTCACTGATTGGCTATTCGCCTCGACCAAAGATACTGTAATGCAGCGCATCTTCAGTATTAAAATAACGTATTAAAAAAGTGAACATCGAAACATGGAGTGCTCCCAACTCACTTTCTTGTGCCGTTCAAATGCTTCATTTTCGCAGTGCTTAAAGGAAATGGATGTTTAATATGAATGCCGATATAAATGATGATACTCCGGGAGAAGCATGTAGTTGTGCAAGGGTGGAACTACGAAGTCGACATGTTGTCAGCTCTGGAATTCTGAATATCGCAGTATTGAAAACACATTATTTCTTGGCGTTGTATACATATACGAACACCGAAATTGTAGTTCCATTTCAAATATTAGACTAATGAAAGTTATATAATTCGAAAATGGCGTGAGAAATATATACTTCCGTTTTTACTTGTTGTTATTGTGTCAGGCATTTTCCTTAACACGTAACACCGTTTCATACCTCCCAGTGATGGTTATATTTTACCAAATATCCCAGCGGCCTCCTATGATAATGTTGGTAACAGATGCTGAATAGTGAGAATCCTGCGAGTCTTCATTTTAGCCGAACGCTTGAGAACGCTGATGTTTTCTCATTGAATCTTTGCTTTACGGGGGCCATTTTTTATGGTTTTTTTTTTTTTTTTTTTTTTTTTACTGTGTCGACGAAGGTATATACAAGAAACTGTCTACCATAAAGAAGCAGGAACAGCATTATTTGTTTACTTCATGGTCTGTACGATACACTAATCGAGTCATTCTGTGTGGTTCGAACAAATGGTCAAAGATTTTCTATCGTGTTGTTGATGTTTCCAACATAATCACGCGAGGCCGCCGACATGGTACGTAAAATTTTACCTTCAGTGACCATTGTAAACACAATTGGTTGATTTTCGACCACAGGCAATACAAGTGCTGTGGTGTCACACGAGTATGAAGTGCGCGCCAAGTAATTTTCGCCGCGCGCCGCCATGCACTCACGGCCTTCTTACGACGTCAGCCACGAGCGCCCTCTGCTGCAACTCCGCTCGTGGCCACGACTACTGCATCGGCCACTTGGGACTGAGATAGGAACCAGTTAACAGTTAACACTTCGGAATCAGATAAGCACCAGTTAAGATTTGGCTATCGGATAGTCACTAGGAATCATCAGTAGGCGGGCTTCTATCTAATCTATGTATCAGCATTCTGCAGTCAAGAACTATGTAAAAGTTAAGTATTACTAAGTCTCTATGAAATATATATCTCGTTCTAATTTACTCTAGTGTTTCTAGTTTCTGCTGTCCCACTGGCTGGTCACCTCCGTACCTACACACGCGTGCATCCTTTATTCCTGTGTCGGCCTCTTTCTACTCGGCCACCAACACCTACCACAACCGGCGGTACGAGACACAAAAAGTGCGGCTAAATTTTCGTCGGTGTATGGACTGACGGAGGCATGACAGATCAACAACAGCTAAAGGTGAAGTGACCGGTCACGAATCTTATGACCTCATCACAGCTCTCTCTCTCTCTCTCTCTCTCTCTCTCTCTCTCTCCAGAGCTATTCTTCAACGCACGCGGGACAGTCACGGAGCTAAATCATGTTGTTCCTCGAGTTAATGACGTCGGGACGAACTGCTACACGCCCGACGCAGCTCTTAGCGCTGGACGCGCCGCCATTTGTCTCCATTATAACGGCCGCTAGCCTGCACAATAGCTCTATCACTCTTTGTCCCGTGTGTGGTGCGGCCACGCGTCAGGGGGTCCCCACGTCGACCACCGACTAAAGTGCTGCAGGCCATTTTAGCAGAGCTGAACAATAGCGTTAGCAGCTCCGCGAGACACTGCTGCCGCGAAGGTAACGCACGTGGGCGCGCTCACGTAAACACACTCACTCACACACACACACACACACACACACACACACACACGAACTTTCTTTCATCACGATCTGCACAGTCAGAACTTCTCTGCATTTCCCTTCCATTCTTCCCAGTGTTTAATAAACGCAACATATACCTGCCCCAATATGCGTAGGGGACAGAAAATATTGGTTCAAGAATGTACTTGCTTCGGCAGTACATATACTAAAATTGGAACGATATAGAGATGGTCGCAGTACAGAGGATATAAAATGCAGAATGGCAATGGGAAGAAAACAAATGTTGAAAAAGAGAAATTTGCTACCATCGAATATTAATTTAAATGTAAGGAAGTCTTTTCTGAAGGCATTTGTGTGGAGTGTTGCCTTGTACGGGAGTGAAACATGGACGATAAGCAGTGCGGACAGAAAGAGAATAGAGGCTTTTGAAATGTGGTGCTACAGAAGAATGCTGAAGATTGGGTGGGTAGATCGCATAACTAATGAAGAGGTATTGAACAGAATTGGTGTGAAAAGGAATTTTTGGCATACCCTGACTAAAAGAAGGGATCGCTTGGTAGGACACATTCTTAGACATCGAGGAATCGTAAATTTAGCATTGGGGGGGAAGTGTTTGGGTTAAAAATCGCAGAGGGAGACCAAGAGACGCATATAGTAAGCAGATTCAAGTGGATGTGGGTTGCCGTTCTTATGAGGAGATGAAAAGGCTTGCTCAGGATAGAGTAGGGTGGAGAGCTGCATCAAACCAGTCTCCGGACTGAAGACCATAACAACAACAACAGAGAAGATTAGCATGGCCCCTGCGCAAGGATGACACGCAAAATCGTGAAGCGTTCCACATTTTTATGACACATATTAGACATCTGATGACGTACGGTGCTCCGTGCTGGGCATACGCGGCGCCAACACGGCTACGTCGCCTGCAGCTCATACAGAACAAGGTACTACGCATCATAAGCAACGCTCCACGATACACACGCACCTTGGATCTTCACAATGAATACCGCCTAGAGCTACTCTCAGTGGTATTCAAGAAACTCGCCACACGACCGTACAAAAACTCGAGACACTAGAAAAATCCTTTCATACTACGCTTGGGGAACTACGATCACAACCATAGGTGGAAATATAAACGACCCAAAACATTTCTCCTCAGAGACTAACCACCTACGGTCATAGGGACCACCAACTCGCAAACACGATGAATATGGCGAACCCCTGCAGAACAGCAAACTGACTGGCAATGCCAGCTGAGCTCACAGCCGACCAACAGGCAAAGCAGGGAAACCATATTCAACGCACTGAACACAAACAAACCTATACAGTCCCACATATTTAGCCAGTTCTATGACCGAACTGTCTAACTATCATGACAAACTTGGCTATGTTCACAGGTATTCTGGCGCAGACGACTCAGGAGACTTCACAGGAGCTTAGCTGCAGCAGAACCTCGCACCAACCGGACTGATTTTTTATGTCAAACCTAGCAAAGGTAATGGTACCGATATATACCCTCTACTAACATTACATTGCATGATCTGTCGCAGATAGTATACCGCTACTGCCCTTAAAACCTACCCCACTGTCGCAGAGGATTTTTTTCCCTTGGCTCTTGCCTTGGCACTTTTTTCCCTCTGCCCTTACATAACTTTAGCCTTCGTATAGCTTTCGACCAATACTATCTTCTGATGAAAGGTATTAATGGGTGATCGTGCCCACACGTACGGATAACATCGCGGTTCCCGAATCCCGTGATCCACCTTAGCAAACTAACGAAATACGGAGATGACAGTGGAACTTTTGTGATGGTCACCACGTTAGTGTGGGCGTGAAGGGGCCCCATCCTTGCGGTTACAGAGTAATAATAGTTGAGTATTCTAATATACAAAGGTCGGAATTGAAATGCAAATAAAATTTGGTTTGCTCAATTCTGACAGGTGAATTTATTAATAGCGAAATAATTGATAGCGAATGAAAAGGAGTGGCAAGATCGGCAGTAACATTATAAGTCGATTAAATATGTACCTACTGTGAGCTGTTTCATATTAATATTTCCAATAGACTGTTGTAGTTGATGGATCGAAGAATTTCACCGTAGGTTGTGTTTTCGAAGCCACATTAGAAATAGCTTGATTTATGCACTGAGATCGTGATTACCGTAGTGTGAAATTTGGATTGCTTTACGAAAGGTTTTGTAAACGCAAAAGCAATCGAACACGGAAAATAATAATAATAATAATATTGCAGGTTCTACGAGGTAAATAATGACTAAAGAAAGAGTAATAAACCTTACATTTTCTGGCGAAACTAAACCAGACTAACAAAATGGACTCAAGATTACAACTACTACTTAAAATTAATGTTGTTTTTAGGTTGCAGTCTACAGCCGTGATGTATTTGAAAAAACATTGTTGTACCAGAGGGAAAAAAACTGTTCATTTTACATCGAGTAGTAAATATTTCTTTATCTGATCCAAATTATTACTTATGAGCAAATTATTTCGTCACAGACTCAGAGCACCAAAACAAGAATGACGAGCATGAAAGATTATGAATGAAATCGAATATAGTGGCGTAAGAAAAGTACCAAATTTGGCAAAAATATTGAAATTTCGTAAAAGCATCCAAACTGAAAAAGCGAATTTGATAATAAAAAGCAATAAATATCAATAAATAAAACCGAAAATGGAAAAAAATAATATCAATAATGGCAAAAGACAGCAGCAAAATAGAAATAAACTGGAAAATTTGGTTGTTTTCCAAATGATAGATGTAGACGTTTTCTTGCCGTATTCTCAGATCTGAATCCAAGTTTCAGTTTTGTTTCTCGTAATGCATACTGAATTTTGTCTGATAGGTCTCCCCAGTATGGTAAAATAGAGTATTTGCTAATCCATTTATTTATAAGTTTGAGTCCAATTTCTTTTTCTAATTTATTTTTATTCGTTCCATTTATTTTGAAAATAATTTTGTCTACACATGTGTGGTTATATCCATTATATTGTTCTATAGTTTTGAGAGTAGTAATTCTGATGTAATATTGTCTGGGCTTCGTGGATATTTGTACGGTATATTCTGTTAATTCATGATCGAAAATAGGCTTCTTTGTGACATATCTGATTACAAGAACTGTTGTGGATTACTGTCCCTATAGTTATAGGTTTCGTGAAAATATCGAAGGCATGTGTTGAATCTTGCTTTTCCAATTCCTAGGTCTAAAATATTTATTTTGTTGTTTTTCTCTTGTTCTAATGTGCAAGTGATTTTGCAGCGTAATTTATTGAATTGTGAATGGTGTGTCTCTATTTCTTCTTTAGTTTAACTGATAAGTATTAACGTATTATCAACATATCCTTGGGAGTACTGTGTTTTGTTGTTTCATTCTGTTTTTTTCTTGGAGAGATAATTTTCAATTTTATCAAGAAATATATCTGCTAGGGTGCCAGCTAGACTGTCTCCATTGTAAGGCGTACATATTGTTTGTAGTACAGATTCTTAAAAATAAAATAATCTACTCTCCCTATTCGGCCATGTTTCTAAAGATTTTTCTTAGATTTTTTCGATAGTTTCACAGACTGGGACGTTAGTGTATAAATTGGTAATATCTCATGAAAATAATATAGAATTCTTTATGATTTTTTATGTCTGTAATTTGTCATATGAGATCGATTGGATTTTTACTGTATATTGTTAGCCACATAAAGGGAAGTGCCATCACAGTGATTACATTCGCGCAAATCACAGTTGGTTCCAGTGCAGATCACTGCGTCCGGTTTGACCTAAGTGAATGATATCCTCTCACCTGTACCCATACTGTTTCAGCAAAACACCCCAAGCGCCAATTTTCAATAAGACAATGCTCGACACGTTTCGCTGCACCAACACGTGGCTTCTTGGTATCACGGGATGTCAGTCTATAGTGACTGCTGCATGGATGTCTGTACCACAGGCCGCTATAGATGCTTTATGCCCTTCGGATAAATTGTCAGCTCCCATATCAGACCCTTGGTCCACTGGGAAACAGGACACATGCTGATCCGAGATTAATGAAATGCTAATCATTTCCTCAAACATACTAATGAAGATGTCCATAGTCTCTAAAGAGGTTTTTTTCTGAACAGGTGTGTGTTTTCGCAGTTGCGAAGCATTGTTTGGTTAACTAACATAGAGAAAAAATGATGGTGTGCAGAGCAGAATAGTATAGAGAACAGCATAAAAGTAGGACTAACAAGAAGACATTCCGGTCTTGGAAATTCAGTTTAGGATGAGACATCGCACGTTAGTAGCATACGGCAATGGTGTCCACTCATAGGAGTGAATATTCCGAATAAAAGGATTATGAAGTTCAAGCACAGCTCATGTACAGGATGCATCAAAAAAGGGTAGCGCAAACTGACACGGTTGAAAGTAAACGACAATAGAAGCAAAATTGTCCCGGTAAACATAGGTCCGCAAATGATCCGTTTCCGAGATAATTTCGAATGTATAGTTCCAAGTTGTCACTGACGTCATTGTGAAGACCGTCCTAGTTAGTGCACATTGCCTTGAAATTTAGACTTTACCAATAAGATTTACGCTGCATTTAGTTAATATTTCACTGACTTTGTTGTAAACATCGTCTTAGTTAATTAGATGTAGTTCCGGCAAATTTTGCTGCTGCTGTGAGACGGTATCTAACGCGCAGTTATCGCCAATGATCGATAGGCCAAGGAGGAACTGTACCTTGGCCTCTAAGATCACCTGAAATAAATCCTTTGGATTATTGCGTCTCAAAAACGAAGTGTACAGCACACCCGTTAACACGTTTGAAGAACTGGAGCCGGCCGCGGTGGCCGAGGGGACTGTCTGTCACGGTCTGCACGGCCACTACGGTCGGGGTTCGAATCCCCCCTCGGGCATGGATATTTGTGCCGACCTTAGTATTAGCTAGTTCATAAGTAGTTTGTAAGTTTAGGGACTGATGACCCCGTAGTCAAGTCCCATAAGCTATACAAACATTTGACATTTGACATTTGAAGAAATGGAGCACAGAGTTGTACACGCTTCTCAAGAATTCCGAAATGATTCAGGGGTTCTCGAAAGAATTCGAAACTCATTACGCAGAGACGAGCCCATTACTACATCCAATTGCAAGAAAGTTTATGAGTGCTAATAGTATCGTTTAGATTGACTTCAGCATACTTTCTACATTATGGAACGTGTGTAGTGGCTTTATAAGTAGGTAATAATTTAAAAATAGCTCCCCATTTGTCTGTCTTAGGTTTCGTAAGATCCCTGACAAGGTACGAAACGGTACATTATAGGACAGTTAATTTACAATTATCCGGTACCAACAGACTTTAAATGAATAATTTAATTTTCTATTAAAAATAAGAATGCCTAGGAAACACCAGGAGATATACCCGTTAACAGAGAGACGTCAGTTTGTACGCAGGAACGTTACGTATTCTTCATTACAATTCCAGTAAAATCGGAGAGGGTGGAACATACGAAACGTATATAGAATGCAATAAATACGGTATTTAACATACGAAATCAAGCTGCAGCTGAAAGAAAGACGTCACAGACGTAGCAATATAACGATAAAAGCAACCAAACTGTTTTCCAACAAAGAAGCACCCAATTCCACAATTGTTGCATTTGCACCACAAACGGCAAGAATCATCGAAACATTGTTTTTTAAAGCTAAAGTAATTACACTTAAATTAATATGCAAGTATAAGAAAGACGAGTTACGTGTAAAAATGTGAGAATCATTAGGACTCCATTTCGAATTGTTACACGTCAAAAACTGGCTGCCATAGTAAAGACAGACCATGACAGAAATTTATTATATCATTATGTTTATATGAAACTTACTTTTGTAAGAGTACACCTGTCGCTGTATCTTAGTTTGATTTAACGTAATGTATATATTGTCTTAAATTTGTTTATTTCATGTATTTTTCATTTCATGTATGCTAGATATATTTCTTATGTAACGTCATTTTCTATATTGAATCACTTTGTGTAAACATGTACTATATGTGTAAACCCACATGAATTACTTTTGTAACATTTTATGTTGTATGCATGTAAATGTAGTGTCAACCCAATCAGAACTTTGGTTCAATTATACATGACTTATTTTGAAACTGGTCTTAATTTTGTAAGTAATTGTAGTCACCCCATTATCGCCATTATTAGATTATGTTGATTATGCCTGTACATTGACTAACAAGTTCAATCATTTTCAAAGTAATTACGATCAGTTTTAAAGAAATTGGTAGACGAGTTAGAGAATGGCTAAACGTGTTGCAACCACAGAGACTAGTAATTAAAGTGCAACAGAGTTTGCAAGTAAAGTAAAGTTGGTTTCATTTATGTAGAAAGTAACCAGGCTAACAGTAGTCAAAGTATTATAGTAGTTTTACCAGACTTGACTGAAGTAATTTTTTATGAAATACGTAAAATGCCAAACTCTGCTCAGCCAGTTACATGCGTACGTTACCCAGGCCCTGGAACCAATTAAAAAAAAAATAGTTTACGTAAAGTTTTATAAGGAACTTGAATGCTTTAAACAATAATATCAAAATTATTGAGAACTTTGACTGTAGTATTTGTGAAGCTCATTGCACCACGGAGTTTCACTGTATTGAGCTATTATCATTGCAATCAGAGTCTATCTGCTATTACAATTTTGATTATAACACGAACACGCCATCACCACTACATGAATTCTGACACATTTATTAGTGAAGTTGTGCTGTTCGTGAATCGTAAGAGGTGCTAGTTGGAGGCTGTAGTCAATGCTAAGTCAGATAGGGCCAAGCTTAATTAATTACCACAGTGATTGTTTCAAGTTAATTAATATCTTTTTTTTATTCAAAATTTTTAACTTTCACTGCGAAAGTGTTGTTGCGACCCATTAATTGTGATTTGCTGCAACATTCAATAACGAAATTATTATTACTAGAGTATACTATTACGCATTCTAAATTTTGAGATTATTTGACGACCTCCAATTGGCAATTTTCTTACAATTGGCGACCCTGCCAGGATAGTTTGGGCGCCTACGTTTGTAACTGGTTTGGCAAGAAATTTGTTAATTAAGTAATAGTAATTAAGTTATCATCAAATTTTGATTTATTATTTTATTCTGTATATTGATTGACTGATTATTGGATTTGAAATTTGTATATCGTTTGTTGATTTTGAAACATTGTTGAAAAGTTTAAACATGGCGTCAACGTGACGCAACAATAGAGAAAAGTAGGGTCCTTACTAGGAACGCGATAACGCGTAGAAGCCAGGTATCAACAATGGATTCAAGATTAGAAAAAGTAACCGAAATTTAAAACGTACCGGAAATGGAACATGCAAATTTGAACGTAGATCGACAAGAAATTACGCGTGATCAAAATGAGGTTCGAAGAAGTAGTACGGATTTGAGACACTCAAACGATCGTAGATTAGCGATAAACATGGGTCACGTAATTAATGGAGAGAAAACTAACGTGGATGAGGTCGCGGACAATGTTAGTGATCAGCAAAAGGTAATTGACGAACGTCAGAACGAATCGGAGGTTAAATGTTCATCAGATGATCTGTCATCAAGTAGTGAGGAGGAACGGAAAATCGACAGAAATAAAAAGGATAGGCGAAGGACAAAAATGAGGGATGCTGTGCCTCAAGGAAATGCAGACATAAGTGCGTTAATGCAATTTATGCAAAATATGAGCCAGAATTTTGAAAAGTCACAGTTAGAAATGAGCCAGAATTTTGAAAAGTCACAGTTAGAAATGAGCCGGAATCTTGAAAAGTCACAATTAGAAATGAGCCGGAATCTTGGACAGGAAATAAAGAAAATAGATCAAAAAAATCGAAAAATCACAGCTAGAACTAAGACGGGAACTTGGACAGGACAAAGAAAATAGATATAAAAATCGAAGAAATAAAAAAGGAAAATGAACACGTCAGGAAGCAAATAAGTAAACAGGACAAAAGGATAGATGATTTAGCCACGCAAACGGAACAACAGATTACGCAGGCGCAAAAAATTTGTGAGGAGTGTCACACCGAGTGCAGTAACGAAGTCACTTTAGTTAAAAATTCATTAAACAGAACCAAAGACAAAGTCGCGGGACTCGCACAGGGATTAAAACACACTGAGGGAACAATTGTTCAGATGCAAAGAGAAATCCAGCGTATTGTGGAACATGAAAACAATACGTGGACCCCGCCTAGTACAGAAGCGCAAGTTGGCAGTCACAATGATGACGTAACAGATAATTGTTATCGTCTCACGAGGCAGACTAATGCAAGAAACGTCAGCTTTGAAACGAAACCAGTAACGGGAATTCGCATTACGAAATAAATTTGAACGGAACTGTACCGGAGCAAAGCAATGTTGCGACATTGCGTTGTGTTGACAACAATGAGGAGACAAGGCGCACCGAAAATGATAGACGAATGGAAAAGTATTTGCGTAGTATCAGACCGTCACTATTCAAACCAGATGGCGACATCCATATAATGAAATTTTTGAATCATATCCAACAAATTTTACCGCGCGATTGGTCGGATCGAATGTGTATAAATTATATTCTGTCCAACGTGCATGAAAGTATTCATAATGACGTTATGGACATGAGTAGCGAGAGCAGAAGCTACCGCGAAGTTAAGGATCAACTAATACGAAAATATTGGTCATCAGCAAAGCAGGATGAAGTTTATGAAGATATTCAGATATTCACACAGCACCTATCTTTAACGCAAATAATTTCAGTACGATGGAGAAATATGTGAAACATTACTGGAATAAGAATAGGTATCTTAGCTATCCAATACCAGAGCGAGCTTTCATTTCAGTAATATTGGCAAAATTGCCCAGACGTGTGCGAGATCTTTTTATTGTACAACGAGTTTTATCTATAGAAAAATTTATGGAAGTCTTGGGAAAATGGAGACCGACCCAACCGACAGGACAGAGGGAATAGGAATGGAACAGATGATCGACGTTATCGGGGGGACGAAGGTACTCGCCGTGAAGATAACGGATACGGACACCGACAAGCGGATACACGGGAAGACAGGTCACGAGGAGGTGATACCAATAACGGCCGACAAGATGATCGACGGCAACGTCATCAGAGAGAAGAAGAACCGAGACAAGACCGACAGGAAAATCGTAATAGAGAGAGGAATAATCGAAATGATGGGCAAAACACCGGAGCTAGTCCCAAAGAATAAAATCAGTTACGTAATGTAGACAGAAGTAGAGGAGACGGAAGAACAGTCTACGAGAAACCGGGAACTCGCGACAAACAAGTTCATGCGTTAGAAGCACGCACAGTAGATAATGCAGACGAAAATGCAAAGAAAGAAGACTCCGGTAATGAATGGATAACGACAGATGATGAAGACGAATCTAACGTTATATACAAGACTACGAACGTAATTGAACATGGCAAGAATGAACGAACAACAACTGAAGAAGTAAAGAAGCTCGAGGGCGCGCAAATAAACAAAGTAATTGACGCATCAGCGCAAATAAATAAAGCAATAGTTGGGCCAGAAACGGAACAAGAATACCATGAAAGAATGTTCGTTGAAGCAATAGATGCGCTACTGGACAACAATGATCAAGATAAGAAAACTTGTTGTGTTCAACTGGAAGAAGATACTGACGTGGAAGAGACGGAAGACAGTGACGAAACGGATACGACGGAAGATGAGCAGGGAGAACCAGACAACAAAGCAGCAGATACCGTAACCACCTGTACGGAAGAAGTAGCACAAAATTATCATTCATTGCAGAATGAGTTTCCTGACATCATCGAACATATCGAAATTTGGAGCCACCACGACGTTGCAACGACAGCACCGCAGATGAGATGATGCAATGCCATCCGAACGTCAGATGAACAACAAAGGTTATCAACGGAAGAAGAAGATGTGCTTCGAACTGAAATACGAGTATTGAGAGACGCCAAACAGAGCGAAAGCAATACATGTCCGAAACTAAAACTGGTAATCGGAAGCAAGGATTAGGAAGCATTAATCGATACTGGGTCGATGATTTCAATTTTGACACGATCGATTTATGAGGATGTTAAGAAAAGCTTGCATAGAATAAAAGAACTTCCAGTAACTAGATTGAAAATATATGGAGCTTTCAATTCTAAATTTGTGGAATCAAAGAAGAAGATTTTCTTGCCGTTTAAAATCAATGAGCTTAACCAACTATTTTACCATGAGTTTGTAGTAGTGGAAGAAATAAATATTCCCTTGATAATTGGAGCTGATTGGCTACAGAAATATAAAGCGGTCGTGGACCTGAAAATAAATATGTTGACTGTTGAAAACGAAGGAAACCAGTACACCACCGAATTATTACAGCAAGTGGAGCATCCAATAAAGACATTTAGTATCAGATGCAGCCAGGAAGACATAAAAACAAGTCATGACAAACAAAGGCAAAGAGAAAGGTTAAAAGAGAGGGACGAACAATTTGAAGATCTTAACGATATATGCAACGTGCCGACAACAATGAGGCGTGACGCGCCGCGAGCCGGCACAGAGTACAGGAGAAGACGACGCGTGAAAATGAAACACTCAACTGTAAATGAACCGTCTGACTGTAGTTATGTGAATCAAGAGCATTGCAGCGGACGAAGAACTGGGGTACAGCAAAATGAAACCTTATTTGGATTGACACACAAAGAAAGGACACATTTTTACTCTAAGAAGACGACACCCAAGAGGACACCGAAATGAACTTGATGATTACCGGATTTGTAGGAGAACGGATTGTTACTGTGACACCGGACACCGGAAGCCAGTACATTGCAATCTAAGAGGATTTGTACTTAATTAGTCGTAAGCAGAAGCTAATTATCAAAGAAGACTATTGTAATATAAACACTTCATCTATTAAACCAAAGCAAAGCGTGCAAATACGGAAACCAGTAATGCTAGAGATTATTGTATGTGAACAGGCCATAGTGGCAGAATTTTTAGTTATCAGAGGATTAAAGACCGACGTCGTGATTGGTGGGGACACGATGCGGAAGTTAGAAATGAAGATTAATTATTATGAAAAATATATATATAATTTAATGTGGGTGGAATCAAGACGAAATGGAACTTATTTAAAAAGAAAGAGAAAACCGACGCAGAGATGCAACACTACGTTGACTCTGTGTACCTTAACGAAGAAGAGGAGACTAATTATTATGACGTAAATCATTCTACTGTTGAAGAGGAAGAGATAGGACAAAGGATTCATCAGAAAGTGGTTAATATTGAAAACATTCTTGAAGAAGGAGACCTTGTCTTACTACGAAACAAAAAGCTGGGTAAACCACATGATAACGGATGCAAGAAGTTTTACCGATGGGGGGTTCGAATCCCCCCTCGGGCATGGATATTTGTGCCGTCCTGGTTCGTAAGTGGTTCATAAGTAGTTTGTAAGTTTAGGGACTGATGACCCCGTAGTTAAGTCCCACAAGCTTTACAAACATTGGAACATTTTTTTACCAATGGTATTTGGGACCCTACCGTGTAAACAAAGTCAAACATACTAATGCTATGGAACTGGTGTCCATAAAGATCAATAAAAATGTAGGACTCAGACACGTTTGTGACATTAAAAAATTTTATCACTAGTATGTAAGTTGTAATCATAATATTGTAAGGGGAACTACACTACAACTGAAAGACTGATGTGATAAACATGACTTGTAAATGTTAATGTATTGTATAACTTATCATTTATTTTAATTACTGTGTATGTGAATGCGAGATGAAAGACTGAATCTAAGCCCCGTTTGCAGGTTAGCACACAATAAACAAAACAAGTGGATGAGAGCTTGGTATGCCGGCCTGCAGAGCGGCGACAATGCGCTCTTGGACATTAGAGGAGCCGCCAGCGGCAGCCGCTACCAGAGGCAACAATTGCGTCGCGCGGTCAGCCGCCGGCGAGAACGACTTGAAAGCAGCCGACAGCCATGGGCGGTAGCGAATTCAAAGGAACACACTCCCCTTCATCCAACGGGACTACGAAACGTAGCGTGTGAAGTGATGTGCAGTAAAGTGGAGCTATCAAGCTCGGCCATGAAGGTCAATTCAGTGCAGTGTTATTTTTTGCAGGTTTATACGCCGATAAGGTCACACACCGACGCATCCCAACATATCAAATTTTGTAAATAATGTAATGCAACTTCCTACCTTTGTACCTTATGTAATGCATTGTAACCAATATTATGTATATTTATTTTATGTCATGTAATTTTTCCTATGTGAAATATGTGTTTTAAGGTTAACAATTTTTTTTTTTTTTTTTTTTTTTTGTTTTTTTTTTTTTTTTGTTTCTCAACCCGGGCAGGATGTAAGAGTACACCTGTCGCTGTATCTTAGTTTGATTCAACGTAATGTATATATTGTTTTAAATTTGTTTATTTCATGTATTTTTCATTTCATGTATGCTAGATATATTTCTTATGTAAAGTCATTTTCTATATTGAATCATTTTGTGTAAACATGTACTATATGTGTAAACCCACATGAATGCACGGACATTCTTATGCTGTAAGTTAGTAATGCGCCAGAGAAAATGTTGAACCTGTTGTAAAGACTGTCTTTGGTACAGAAGTAGTAGCTGTGAGTGTCGCGCTGCTGAAGCATTCGCGGAGCGGACTCGCTATAGTAAACACATAAATGTTTTGTTGATGGTGCAGAGGCACGTAGGCGCAGTGTGGCGCGAGTTTTATGCAATTGCAATAAGCCTGAGAGGCGTACTGTTTAATGTATTGAACGAAGTGCGAAATAAGTTTATTTATGTTCGAAAGTGATCAGAGTAATGTTTTTTCATGTGTGCAAGAAAAGTAATTGTTTGGTATAGAGTCTATTGTCACAGAGTGTGATCGTTGTTGTAGTAAGAGTACCTATTGTAATCATATCTCTCTTGTTTGGACTTCACGACGAAGACGACGAAGGCAGATGAGTACTTTTGTAACATTTTATTTTGTATGCATGTAAATGTAGTGTCAACCCAATCAGAACTTTGGTTCAATTATACATGACTTATTTTGAAACTAGTCTTAATTTTGTAAGTAGTTGTAGTCACCCCATTATCACCATTATTAGATTATGTTGATTATGCCTGTACATTGACTAACAAGTTCAATCATTTTCAAAGTAATTACGATCAGTTTTAAAGAAATTGCTAGACGAGTTAAAGAATGGCTAAACGTGTTGCAACCACAGAGACTAGTAATTAAAGTGCAACAGAGTTTGCAAGTAAAGTTAAGTTGGTTTCATTTATGTAGAAAGTAACCAGGCTAACAGTAGTCAAAGTATTATAGTAGTTTTACCAGACTTGACTGAAGTAATTTTTTATGAAATACGTAAAATGCCAAACTCTGCTCAGCCAGTTACATGCGTACGCTACCCAGGCCCTGGAACCAATTAAAAAAAAAATAGTTTACGTAAAGTTTTATAAGGAACTTGAATGCTTTAAACAATAATATCAAAATTATTGAGAACTTTGACTGTAGTATTTGTGAAGCTCACTGCACCACGGAGTTTCACTGTATTGAGCTATTATCATTGCAATCAGAGTCTATCTGCTATTACAATTTTGATTATAACACGAACACGCCATCACCACTACATGAATTCTGACACATTTATTAGTGACGTTGTGCTGTTCGTGAATCGTAAGAGGTGCTAGTTGGAGGCTGTAGTCAATGCTAAGTCAGATAGGGCCAAGCTTAATTAATTACCACAGTGATTGTTTCAAGTTAATTAATATTTTTTGTTCAAAATTTTTAACTTTCACTGCGAAAGTGTTGTTGCAACCCATTAATTGTGATTTGCTGCAACATTCAATAACGAAATTATTATTACTAGAGTATACTATTACGCATTCTAAATTTTGAGATTATTTGACGACCTCCAACTGGCAATTTTCTTACACTTTAGCGGAATAAGCTCCAAATATACACATATCCGTAAGTATTTGTTCAAGACGGAGTTGTTCTTTATACCATTGAGACATTTAAATTATGCTGTTTTTATATTAATTTCCGTATTATGTTTGTCTCTCGATATTTCAATAATGCTTGTAATGCAAAAATTATAGGAAGTATTTCGTTAATTACGTACAAAAATAATTATAAACCAACATCCCAATTTCAGCCGCTTGCCCACCGCTAGGAGCGCTAGTGTCGCAGCAACTGTCAGTTGGTAACAACTTTCACAGCAGTGAGTGTCGCGACTGTATATGTAAGACTGTGGTACAACCCTTGCCCCTACCACTGCGAGGTCCGATACCTAACTGTATTTCCGAGATCGGAAAGTCTCATAGTAAAGCTCTCAGCAACAATATCTAACAACAAACGGATGCGGTGTTAGAGTGTTACCTGTGAGTAGTCAGTGCCGCAGCAGCAAGACAACAGCGCAGACGGGCAGAGCTCGCCCTGGGATGATGGATGGTGCAGCCACTGCCTGCAGTAGAGACAGCCGGGTGGCCGGGGCAATAATCCTCTGCCAGCAGTACCGCCATCCATTAGTCCGGCCTTCTGACAGCTGTTAAAAAGGAGCAGCAAGAGGTACAAAGTAGGAGGGGCGGCGACAGGCAGGGGGGCAGAGATCGCGATGCGCACGCGTCTGCTGGGCCCACTGACAGCACGACTGAAGTTCCAACAGCCGACACTTTAGCAAGTCATGCCAAAAATACACTGGTGACCATTCAAAATGGAATACCGACTAGGACCGGAGGTGCAACAGCCGAATATAAATTATTGTATGGTAACGAATTACAGTGATGATAATTTTATCAATATTAACACTTAATCAATATTAACACTTTAGCAAGTCATGCCAAAAATACACCGGTGACCATTCAAAATGCAATACCGACTAGGACCGGAGGTGCAACAGCCGAATATAAATTATTGTATGGTGGCGAATTACAGTGATGATAATTTTATCAATATTTGACACGTTAGCAAGTCATGCCAAAAATACACTGGTGATAATTCAAAAAGGAATACCAGCTAGGACCGTAGGTGCAACAGCCAAATATAAATTATTGTATGGTGACATATTACAATGATGATAATTTTATCAATATTTGACACTTTAGCAAGTCATGCCAAAAATACACCGGTGACCATTCAAAATGGAATACCGACTAGGACCGGAGGTGCAACAGCCGAATATAAATTATTGTATGGTGACAAATTACAGTGATGATAATTTTATCAATATTTGACACTTTAGCAAGTCATGCCAAAAATACACCGGTGACTATTCAAAATGGAATACCGACTAGGGCCGGAGGTGCAACAGCCGAATATAAATTATTGTATGGTGACGAATTACAGTGATGAAAATTTTATCAATATTTGACACTTTAGCAAGTCATGCCAAAAATACACTGGTGATAATACAAAAAGGAATACCGGCTAGGACCGGAGGTGCAACAGCCAAATATAAATTATTGTATGGTGACAAATTACAGTGATGATAATTTTATCAATATTTGACACTTTAGCAAGTCATGCCAAAAATACACTGGTGATAATTCAAAAAGGAATACCGGCTAGGACCGGAGGTGCAACAGCCAAACATAAATTATTGTATAGTGAAAAATTACAGTGATGGTAATTTTATCAATATTTGACACTTTAGCAAGTCATGCCAAAAATACACTGGTGATAATTCAAAAAGGAATACCGGCTAGGACCGGAGGTGCAACTGCCAAATATAAATTATTGTATGGTGACAAATTACAGTGATGACAATTTTATCAATATTTGACACTTTAGCAAGTCATGCCAAAAATACGCTGGTGATAATTCAAAAAGGAATACCGGGTAGGACTGGAGGTGCAACAGCCAAATATAAATTATTGTATGGTGACGAATTACAGTGATGATAATTTTATCAATATTTGACACTTTAGCAAGTCATGCCAAAAATACACTGGTGATAATTCAAAAAGGAATATCGGCTAGGACCGGAGGTGCAACAGCCAAATATAAATTATTGTATAGTGACAAATTACAGTGATGATAATTTTATCAATATTTGACACTTTAGAAGTCATGCCAAAAATACGCTGGTGATAATTCAAAAAGGAATACCGACTAGGACTGGAGGTGCAACAGCCAAATATAAATTATTGTATGGTGACGAATTACAGTGATGATAATTTTATCAATATTTGACACTTTAGCAAGTCATGCCAAAAATACACACGTGATAATTCAAAAAGGAATACCGGCTAGGACCGGAGGTGCAACAGCCAAATATAAATTATTGTATGGTGACAAATTACAGTGATGATAATTTTATCAATATTTGACACTTTAGCAAGTCATGCCAAAAATACACTGGTGATAATTCAAAAAGGAATACCGGCTAGGACCGGAGGTGCAACAGCCAAATATAAATTATTGTATGGTGACAAATTACAGTGATGATAATTTTATCAATATTTGACACTTTAGCAAGTCATGCCAAAAATACACTGGTGATAATTCAAAAAGGAATACCGGCTAGGACCGTAGGTGCAACAGCCAAATATAAATTATTGTATGGTGACATATTACAGTGATGATAATTTTATCAATATTTGACACTTTAGCAAGTGATGCCAAAAATACACTGGTGATAATTCAAAAAGGAATACCGGCTAGGACCGTAGGTGCAACAGCCAAATATAAATTATTGTATGGTGACAAATTACAGTGATGATAATTTTATCAATATTTGACACTTTAGCAAGTCATGCCAAAAATACACTGGTGATAATTCAAAAAGGAATACCGGCTAGGACCGGAGGTGCAACAGCCAAATATAAATTATTGTATGGTGACGAATTACAGTGATGATAATTTTATCAATATTTGACACTTTAGCAAGTCATGCCAAAAATACACTGGTGATAATTCAAAAAGGAATACCAGCTAGGACCGGAGGTGCAACAGCCAAATATAAATTATTGTATAGTGACAAATTACAGTGATGATAATTTTATCAATATTTGACACTTTAGCAAGTCATGCCAAAAATACACTGGTGATAATTCAAAAAGGAATACCGGCTAGGACCGGAGGTGCAACAGCCAAATATAAATTATTGTATGGTGACAAATTACAGTGATGACAATTTTATCAATATTTCACACTTTAGCAAGTCATGCCAAAAATACGCTGGTGATAATTCAAAAAGGAATACCGGCCAGGACTGGAGGTGCAACAGCCAAATATAAATTATTGTATGGTGACGAATTACAGTGATGATAATTTTATCAATATTTGACACTTTAGCAAGTCATGCCAAAAATACACTGGTGATAATTCAAAAAGGAATACCGGCTAGGACCAGAGGTGCAACATCCAAATATAAATTATTGTATGGTGACAAATTACAGTGATGATAATTTTATCAATATTTGACACTTTAGCAAGTCATGCCAAAAATACACCGGTGATAATTCAAAAAGGAATACCGGCTAGGACCGGAGGTGCAACAGCCAAATATAAATTATTGTATGGTGACAAATTACAGTGATGACAATTTTATCAATATTTCACACTTTAGCAAGTCATGCCAAAAATACGCTGGTGATAATTCAAAAAGGAATACCGGCCAGGACTGGAGGTGCAACAGCCAAATATAAATTATTGTATGGTGACGAATTACAGTGATGGTAATTTTATCAATATTTGACACTTTAGCAAGTCATGCCAAAAATACACTGGTGATAATTCAAAAAGGAATATCGGCTAGGACCGGAGGTGCAACAGCCAAATATAAATTATTGTATGGTGACAAATTACAGTGATGATAATTTTATCAATATTTGACACTTTAGCAAGTCATGCCAAAAATACACCGGTGATAATTCAAAAAGGAATACCGGCTAGGACCGGAGGTGCAACAGCCAAATTTAAATTATTGTATGGTGACAAATTACAGTGATGATAATTTTATCAATATTTGACACTTTAGCAAGTCATGCCAAAAATACACCGGTGATCATTCAAAATGGAATACCGACTAGGACCGGAGGTGCAACAGCCGAATATAAATTATTGTATGGTGATGAATCACAGTGATAATAATATTATCAATATTTTTTCGCAATAGCGAATTTCTCTTAGCCTCACTGCAAAAGGTATGGATGTTCTACCAAATGGTGACATATGAAAATGTGTGCTGGGCCGGGACTCGAATCCAGGTTTCCCGCTTATCGCGAGCGGTTGTCTTAACCACTAGGCTACCCGAACACGTCTCCAGGACCGTCCCGAACTTCCATATGCCACACTGACTGCACTTAGGAGTCAGCTGCATTCAATTCGTCACCATACAATAATTTAATAGATGCCTAAACGAGGCAGTGACGATAACAGCGTCGGTTAATGCCTCGTTGTTTTCATTCTCCCTGGTGCGGGAATACAGATTGAGCACCGAGTACTAAAGGATGATTGCAATGCCGCGGTGGAGTAGCCGAGCGGTCTAAAGCGTCTCGCTGCGGAGCGCGCGGTTGCTCGCCGTGGAGATTCGAGTCCTTCCTGGGGCATGAGTGTGTGTATTATCCTTAAATTAGTTTACCTAGGTTTAAGTAGTTTGTAAGCTACGGACTGATGACCACGCAGTTTGGTCTGATAGAATTACAAACATTTTAACATTTGATGAATGCAATTGACTCATAAGTGCAGTCAGTGTAGTATATGGAAGTTTGGGACGGTCCTGGAGTCGTGTTCGGGTAGCCTAGTGGTTGAGACGACCGCTCGCGATAAGCGGGAAACCCGGGTTCGAGTCCCGGCCCGGCACAAATTTTCGTATCTCACCATTTGGTAGAACATCCATACCTAATACAGTGAGGCTAAAATAAATTCGCTATTGCGAAAAAATATTGATAATAATAGCCAAATATATTTGAAGAGTGATCATTTCGTACTTGACATCCTCTTTCTTATATTCCTAATATATAATGAAGATAAATGCATCTGTCTTGATGAAACATTATTGTGGTTTTCTAATCAGCCACACATATTTTGGAGAAGGTCCTCCATCATCACTGAAATTTTCTTTATTAACTGTCAAACGACATATAAATAATTTTGATCTTTGTTATGATATGTGACTTTTTTCTTTAGTTGAGGTTGTAGTTATTTATATCGACATATAAACTTCAGAAAATAACAAGATAATTAATATATATATATATATATATATATATATATATATATATATATATATATATATATATATATATATATACCTTAAAATTAAACATGTATTTCGTTTAGCTGTCTGACATTTACCCTTCAGCTAAAATTGTTGTTCTCTTGTATATTTCAGCAATTAATAATTGATTTCCAATGTTTTGTAATACACAAGTAAGCTAAGTAAATGGATACTTAACACACACGCAGACATGTAAACAAAAAATCGAAGAAAAATCCCGTTTATAACAAGAGCGGACTGATTAAAAGCACGATCAATATCATGCACAGGTACAAAAATTGAAAACAATGTGGCATGATACTCATGGGTGCACTTGCCTTTGTGGTACCGATACAAAGAAAACAAAATGAATCTATTGTACAATATTTGATGAGATAATACAAATTAAGATGTTACCAATATGATTACTGGGTTGGGTAGATAAACAGTCCAACGCAATAAAATTTATATTACATGGAGAAACACACACAGCTTTTCTAAAAATGTAACACTGTTTTAATTACGTCTACAGCTGAAGACTATTTTCATTATTTTTGTTTCTTAATTAGTGGCACAATTGTGTCACTATTGTTTCTACCATTTGACAATGCTCAGATTCCTTATATTTTCCTATGCACATGAACTCTAATAATACCAGTTCATTTTGTTGCATTCATACTCATCTATATTTGACATAAAGATTTATTTTGGTTTTCTTTTACAAAGATGTAATTATGTTGTAATCCCTTACAATTGTTGTCAACTGATATTACTTTTCCACGCAAAATAAAATATAGTGATAATTTTTCTACGTATGTACAAAAAAAGTATTTTTATTTGCAAAAGCTGTTTTTTTTTTTTTTTTTTTTTTTTTTTTTTTTTTTTTTTTTTTTTTTTTTTTAAGGTACACTTTTGATAACTAATGTTGGTGGCACAATGTGTAGCTATGGCTCCATGAACTGTATATGTTATTAAACGCCCTGTGTTCGATTTTCTAATCAGCTCCACCTACTGACCAAATTGGATAGATCTTCATTTGAATTATCTCATCACTGACACATTTTATTAAAATATTTTTGATGTTTCTCACATTCAACGCAAACATAAAATATCTAAGGATATATGCAACTTAATTCATATTCATCTCTGTCTCATACACTAGACTTGTCATTATTTTATACTATTTGTACAAGGTAGTGTTTTTATACTTACTTTTTGACAGATTTTTTATTGATGGCCAATACCGTCAAGCGTAAACTAAATCAAAATGTATAATATCAAAAAATATTGACAGTTATAACACAGTTTCTAACGATGATGTGTGTACACCATTCAATCTAGACGTCATCTGAAAATGGCAGTAATGAAGCCGAAGCAGTCTGTTTCGATACCTAGCAGCAAATTTGGACCACTTAAAAATGATGATGATGATTTCGTGTGACATTTTTGGGCGTTAGACCCCTGCTGCGATCGTGTTCGGCCTACCTCGTGAAAGTATGACGCCATAAGGGCGACTTGTGTGCCGATGAAGATGATATGATGATGAGGACAACACAACACCCAGTCCCCAAGTGGAGAAAATCTCCAACTCGATCAGGTATCGAACCCAAGGAATTTCTGGCATACCTTGACTAAAAGAAGGGACCGATTGGTAGGACACATTCTTAGACATCAAGAAATTGTGAATTTAGCGTTGGAGGGAAGTGTATGGGGTAAAAACCGCAGAGGAAGACCAAGAGATGTATACAGTAAACAGATTCAGACAAATGTAGGTTGCCGTTCTTATGTGGAGTTCAAGAGGCTTGCTGAGGATAGGGTATTGTGGAATGCTGCATCAAACCAGTCTCCGGACTGAAGACCAGAACAACAACAACATAGGAACATTATGAAACAACTGGCATCCATTCTTATTTGAAACGTACGTAAGAGCCTAGCCAGCAGTTTTATAAGTCCCACAGCACTTCAAAATAGGAGGATCGACGACCTGTACGCTGCTTCATCGTGGGGGCAACAACGGAAAAGAAGAAGCCAGGTTAGTGAACAGAAACTTGAACTACACGCACTGGCGATGCATGTAGTTCTTCGGCCTTCATGTGAAGTGCTACTCAAGTAACCCTTGTGACATTGCCAAACGTGTGGTGGTAATACCACCGACGGAAAGTAACAGAGAAAGTGTTAGAGAGACAGATAATTTACAAAAACTTTCCGATCACTTTTATCAAACTTATATCCTCCTTTCATCTCCGAACCCGCCCTAAGGTCAGCTCGAATAAGCACCGTCCCAAACGGTGAAAATAATTTCTCAAATGTTTTCCACCCTAAGCAGTAATGATACTCCACTGGCGTTTCGTGGTGGAGCATACTTACCTTCAAGCAGCCGCCGCTTCGCTTTATGCCGTCGGCTTGAAGCAGGCGTCCCACCCAGCCTGTGCAAGGCTAATCTCTCTCAGCCCATTAGGCTTCCTTTGGCGTGGTGCCATGCCCACCTACGGACACACCTCATACTCGGCGACCCAAGAGAGGAAGGCGTCAGGCACGGCCACAGATATATTTTGCAGGTCTGCACCGGAAAATGGAGGAAGATATTTTCGCTCTACACTTCGCCATTTTTTTAAAGACCACTTTTAATTATCATGAAAAGCTATCTACACAGAATTTTATCGATGACTCATCAGGAAATGGTAGTATTTAAACCTTCAGGACCACGGCACGTCTCTATTCTGTATTGTTTACGATGTGGTGATTAGTATTTTATAGACAAAAAATTTAGAATGAAAATAAAAGAAATCCCTTTCAGAGCAGTAGCATCGCCATATTTCATTACACTCACCTTCCGTCAGAACATTCCACGCTGTATTTCTAATGGCGATATTCACACTGTCCGTCCTCGGACCGTCACGTCACGTCAACGTCACGTCAAGTTTTCTCGATAAGACTGTTTTGACGGAACGGTCGTCTGCCAACATCGAAAGTTTACCTATTTTCTTCACGCGATTTTCATGTTGTAGTCGACGATTACACTGTTTACATGTAAATGTGCCTTAATAATCCTTATCTTCTCTATATATAAAAGGAAGTGTCCCGATTGACTGACTGACTGACTGATTCATCATCGCCCAGCCCAAACCAAATAAGATAAAAACTTGAAATTTGTGGAGGGTGTTGATCTTACTCTTTAGGCGTTATTTAAGAAGCGATTTTTCGATATTCCGACCGTAAGGGGGCGAAATAGGGGATGAAACGTTTTTTGAAAATACGTAGCTATTTAGGCAATTTTGAAGCTAGATCTACAAAATTTCGGATTTTAATTCAGGGTTCGAATTTAAAAGACACGTGTTTCGGCACTTTTTGAAATTAGACAAATAAGGGGTTAAAATAGGTGACGAAAAAATTGATTTTCAAAAATATGTTGCTGTTCATTCAAATTTTAAGCTACAACTACGAAACTTCCGCCATGGACTCTTGGTCAGGATTAAAAATCCATGATTTTTTAGTATTTTTGGAAATTCAATAAGTACGAGGGTTAAATAGAGGACCAAAAAGTCTTTTTGAAAACACGTTGCTATGGATACGATTTTGAAGCTAGAGCTGCAAAACTTTATATTTGTATAGTTGGTTAGACGTTAAAAAATACGTGTTTCGGTATTTTTGGAAATTCAACCAACAACGGGCCTAAATTGGAGTGGGGGTGTTTTTCGAAAAATGTTGCTATTTAGGCAATTTTGAAGTTAGAACTACAAATTTTCGGATCTGGATTCGGAGTTCGAATTTAAAAGACTCGTGTTTCGGCATTTTTTGAAAATCAACCAATAAGGCGGTAAAATAAAGAACGCAAAAATTGATTTTCAAAAATATGTAGCAGTTAATTCAAATTTCAAGCTATAACTACGAAACTTAGGATATGGACTCTTGATCAGGATTAAAAAGACACGAGTTTCGGTATTTTTGTAAATTCAAAAACTAAGGGGGTAAAAGAGGGGACAAAAAATTCTTTTCGAAAACACTTTGTTGTCAAGACAATTTTGAAACTATAGCTGCAAAAATTGGTATTTGTATTGTTCGTTATGATTTAAAAAATACGTGTTTCGGTATTTTTGGAAATTCAACCATCAAGGGGGTTAAATTGGTGAGGGGTGTTGCTATTTAGGCAATTTTGCAGTTAAAATTACAAATTTTCGAATTTGGATTCGGGGTTCAAATTTAAAAGACACGTGTTTCGGTATGTTTGGAAATTCGACCAATAAGAGGGTGAAATACGAGATTCAAAAATTGATTTTCAAAAATATGGTGCTGTTCACTCAAATTTCAAGCCGTAACTACGAAACTTAAGATATGGATTCTTCATCAGGATTAAAAAGAAACAACTGGTGTAGACCAACCAGCCTACGCATGCGAAGCAGCGGGGGTTCCGCTAGTCTTATTAATCTTTGTTTTACCGGTAAATTCCAAATGTCTTTTATTATTATTATTATTATTATTATTTTTTTTTTTTTTTTTTTTTTTTTTTTTTTTTTTTTACTTGGGTATTTTTCTCGATTGAGAGTCCTCCTAAAAACGAGGTCGGATATCTGTAAAAAAAATGGATTGTGTTTTGTAATATTCTAACAGGAAAGACTGAAATAATTGTTTATTTGAATGAGATTGTAAGCTAATGACGCAACTTTCATTAAATAACATTTTAAATGAAAAAGTCAGTGCTAATGAAGGAGAAAAATTCAGTTGTGTACTGCGGTATTAACAATGTCGTCGGGCAAATCGTGCCGGCCGCGGTGGCCGAGGAGACTGAGGCGCTTCAGTCACGGTCTGCACAGCCACTACGGTCGGGGGTTCGAATCCCCCCTCGGGCATGGATATTTGTGCCGTCCTAGTTCGTAAGTAGTTCATAAGTAGTTTGTAAGTTTAGGGACTGATGACCCCGTAGTTAAGTCCCATAAGCTTTACAAATACGAATGCCGATATAAATGATGATGCGCCGGGATAGGCATCTAGCGGTGCTCGGGTGGAACTACGAAGTCAAGAATGCCGATATAAATGATAATGCGCCGGGAGAGGCATGTAGCGGTGCACGGGTGAAACTACGAAGTCGACATGTTGGCAGCTCTGGTATTCTGAATACCGCAGTATCGAAATAACATTATTTCTTGGCGTTGTATAAATATACGAACACCGAAATTGTAGTTCAGTTTCAAATATTACGCTAATGAAAGGTATATAATTCGAAAATGGCTTGAGAAGTATATACTTCCGGTTTTTATTTGTTGTTTTTGTGTCATGCATTTTCCTTAACAAGTAAAAGATACCGTTTCATACCTCCCAGTGCGGCTAAATTTTACCAAATATCCCAGCGGCCTCCTATGATAATTTTGACAACAAATAGTGAATAGTGAAAATCCTGTGAGTCTTCATTTTAGCCAATCGCTTGACAACGCTGATTTTTTCTCATGGAATCTTCGCTTTACGAGGACAATTATTTTTACTGAGTGGACGAGGGTACATACAAGAACCTGTCAACCATAAAGCAGGGACAGCATTATTTGTTTACTTCATGGTCTGTACGATACACTAATCTATGTGGTTCGAACAAATGGGCAAAGATTTTCTGTCCTGTTGTTGATGTTGCTGACATAATCACGCGAGGCCGCCGACATGAAACGTAAAATTGGTCGATTTTCGACTACAGGCAATACTAGTTCCATTAAACCACTGACACACACGTACGCCCTCAGCGTACCCAACTGTGTCTTTTCTGCAAGAAAAGTCAATTAGCAATGCACTGAGTACAATTTCACACACATTTATATACATTAGTAGAAATACCCAGAAAGAATGAACCCAAGTCGGAAGGCACTAGTCAGTGACTAGGTGAGCACATAAACAATCACCTGCGACTGTTTAAATGTTGTTACTACGTAGACGTGCACACTAGCTTATCATCAACACTATCCTTTCAAACCCATTTCCACTCACAAACAAATGGAAATCACTACCAGTCCGCACACTGAGAACTCAGCAGTCTCGGTCTCAATTACTAGCACTCTAGGAAACCGTGATAGTACATCAACAGATAAGATTGGCCTCTGTTCCTCTTTCATTCAAACCTGTGATTCCAACTAGCAGCACTCAAAATCACGGCTCCAGAGATCCCCACGTTGTGGCCCATGTTTGCACGCGCGCGACCACCCAAAACAACCCGCCGGCCGAGCCGCCTCATTCCCCGGAAAACACGCCGTGAGCTGCTGGCACCACACTCTCATCTACATCTGCATGGGATATTCTGCAAATCACATTTAAGTGCCTGGCAGAGGGTTCATCAAACCACAATTATACTATTCATCTCCCATTTCATACTCGAATAGCGCGCGGGAAGAAAGAACACCTGAATCTCTCCGTTCGAGCTCTGATTTCTCGTATTTTATTCTGATGGTTATTTCCACCTATGTAAGTGTGAGTCAACAATATATTTTTGCCTTCAGAGGAGATTGTTGGCGATTGGAGTTTCGTGCGTAGCCCACTCCGCAGCGATAAGCGCCATTGTTGTAATGATTCCCATCCCAGATCCTGTATCAATCCGTAACGCTGTCTCCCCTGTATCGTGACAATACGAAACGAGCTGCCCTTCTTTGGACTCTTTCGGTGTCCTCCGTCATACACACCTGATAAGGATCCCACACTGGGCAGCAATACTCCAAAAATGGACGAACAAGCATAGTGTATGCAGTTTCTTTTGTAGTTCTGTTGCATCTTTTAAGGGTTCTGCAAATAAACCGCAGTCTCTGGTTCGCCTTTCCCACGACATTATCTACGTGGTCTTTCCAGTTTAAGTCTGAAGTAATAGTAATTCCTAGGTATTTTGTGGAGTTTACGGCCTTCACTTTTGATTCATTTATCTTGTAATAAAAGTATAACGGATTTCGTTTCGTACTCATGCTGACGACTTCACATTTCTCATTATTTAAAGTCAATTGCCAATTTTTACACCATACTTATATCTTATTCAGATCGTTTTACTAGACGGTAAATGATGGCGTCATCTGCAAACAACCTAAGAGAGCTACTTTTCCCCTAAATCGTTTATGTAAATAAGGAACATCAGAGGACCAATAACACTACGCTGTGGAACACCAGATATCACTTCTCTTTTAGTCGATGCCTTACCATCGATTACTACGAACTGTGTCCTCTCTGACAGGAAATCCCCTATCCAGCAGCAAATTTGGAGCGATATACCATAACTGTCCAATTTGATTAAAAGCCGTATGTGAGGTACAGTGTCAAAAGCCTTCTGGAAATCAAGAAATACGGAATCGATTTGCGAACCCTCGTCGATAGTATCCTTCACTTCAAGTGAATAAAGAGCTAGTTGTGTTTCACATGAAAGATATTTTCTAAATCCACTCGTTCTGTTCGAGATAATTCATAATATTTGAATACAGGATATGTTCCAAAACGCAGCTGCAAATTGACGTCACGAGCAAAGACCTTGTAAAAATAACTAGACTCGCTGCTGTCGCGGTATAATTTGAACCTTCGCCCGGCCGCCATGGTAGTGGCAAGCGTCAGATAAATACGATTGTTGTTATCAGGTAAATCGTGTATTAAATAGCTACTGCGGGATATATATATACACACACAAATATATATATATATATATATATATATATATATATATATATATATATATATATATATACACAATTGATAGTCACGTCTGTATTGTTTGAGTATCATTGTGTACATGAAGCATGATGGTGAAGAGGTGATCAGCGTTTAAACACACAAATCAATTTAAGAAAGTAATTAGATGCTCTTGCTTAAAAGTTTGTTAGTCAAGACAATGTAGGACTGAATAAAATGAATAACAGGCTTTTATAATACTGGTAGCTCTTAAAAAGTTCAGAAAGTCTCATATTATGATTGTGTAAAATAACTATTCGGGTCAGTTCGAATTTTTGTTTATGAAATTAATATTAGCAACTTGTAAAGCAAAATTTAAAGGTAATCTGCTTTACATATAGGTATAACAGCCATAAGGGATTTGCAGACCTGAATATAGTTCCATATATGAACGGCACATAGCCAAAGTGGATGCACATTGTGAAGTTGAACCCTGTGACGATCATTACTGACTTTTGAGCAGTTCACTCTGCATTAAAATGCTAATTTTCTTGCTAGATACCCTAAAGCTAATTTTAGATGCCTTAGTGGCATACTTAAAACAATTTGGTAGTGTGACTGATTGCTGTATTCACAACATAAGAAGCTATTTTTCAGTTATGTATCTTATGGCATATTTCACTTTCACAGTCGATTTTTAATATTAGCTGTTTCAGTCAGCCCGTTTTGATTTTTTGATGCTATGAAATATCTAAATATTGGAGAATACAGCACTAAAGCAAAGACGTAAAGTGTGAAACTCTTCCGAAATTAAAGTTTGTATAAAAGTTTCATAATCGTAGAATATACTGAAAAAGTGCCAAAAAATCGTGTCTGTTGGTGTTACAATGTCGCGTCTCGTTACCGAGACATTTCTAGTTCTGGTCCTTTACGACAGTTACTCTCAGAGGATCCTTATATCTCCGAATCTTTAACCGGTCTGCCCGCGCTGCCTATGTGAGAAATGTCTAGCAACAAGAGGTGTCCCCATCTCGTTGCTGGCGGCACTGCACATTAGATTCTCGCACCGGATCACAATAGAGCTCTTAGCGGAATTGCACGGGCTTTCGGAAGAGTCGAGCGGAATTACGCGCCCGTCGTCGCGTTGGTGGGATTAAAACGGCCGTAGGAGCCAATTAGCGAGCGAAGCGACGCCTGCACGGGATCTGTCCACGTGTAGGGCCTAATTGGACGACCGCCGCCCTGCGTGTTCCGAGCTATTCAGGGCGACGCCCACTTCTCCACAGATCGGCAACAGCGTTCGACATTAACTGCTGCTGTAAATGGCGACAGTTTAATACGATTGCTTGGACGGTCGTCTCCGTCAGCAGGTGTTTCATGGCAACTACTACACGGGTGGACATGCAAAATGCAGCACAGAGAAGGTCAGAGCAGCCACATTTCTTTGGGAGATAACGCTTTATACAAAGATCACATAATTGAAAATGCAGCCCCATGTCAGGTGAGACGGTGATGAAATCAGTATTGAATGATGCCGCCATTGCAATGTATAATCGCTGCTGAAAGCTCGCTATTGAAAGAAAGAGGCCCTGGATGTTCTTCTGCGGTATAAGAGTCCACACCGCTTACATATTTTTCCAAAGTTGATACTGACAAGGAAAGTACATGGGCTCGAACAAACATATCTGTATGAAAGTTTGCTTATAGGATCCCTACGTACACCTCAATGCGTTGTTGAGTGTCAATTTATGCAAAACTCTGCAATCATGCTCTAGATAGCACTGTAGACGCAATACGTAATGCAGATACCTTAACTATAACTTATGTAATAATCATCGCACATGTTCTCTAGTGTATTGTCATCAAAAACTGTGGTGATAGTTGCAACTTTAACCTTCTTCTCGGAAGACTGTTGGTATTCACTGCCATTGCTTCCATCGCCTCTTCCCGCACTTACCGTAGCACTACCGCTCGCAATGAGTTGTTCGTCATTATCATCCCTATTATCATCATTATGTGTAAGTGTTACAATAGTATCTAACTTACGCTCATATTTCTGTACCATACCACATACGAGAAAGCATGCGAATGATTCATCTTCTACACTAATACCATCTTCACGAAGAAGGGTTCTTCGTAACTTCATCTCAACCAATCGCAATACATTATCAGGACTGATAACCAATCGCCGCCCCCTCTGACGCTTCACCACACAAATAACGTCACAAAACGCAACTTCGGAGGCACAATGCACCGTCCCTACTGGCGAACCGACAGGTCATAGTGCAATGTGGCATGGCACACGCAGAGGCCTCTATCGGACGACTGCAGAGTTTTGCTGCTGCGGGAGTATTACTAGTGCAATAAGGGACCTTTACATTATCTCTCATACGATTGTGGTGTATATGTGTTTGTTCGAGCCCAAGTACTTTCCTTGTGAGTAGGAGTGGGCTGTTTTTTACCCCGTCCCAGTTTTTCTCAGTCTTGGATCAAACGTTTTAGATATGCGAAAGGAGAATAAGGCGGGTAAAACACAAATGCAGTCCAATAGAGGATGAATAAGTATTAGTTTCTCCATCACTTGATGGTCGCTGTTGGCGCAACTGTGGTTCAAATTTAATGAAAGTCCAGCTCCAGTTGCAATTAGTTGTGCTTTATTTAAGCCCACACTACCGGTTTCGGCCTCTATGTTAGGCCATTTTCAAGTGTGACACACCTGCATATATTGTGTAGCAATAAGTTTATAAAAATTACATGGTACAAGATAGAATGATACATATGTAAAAAGGTACTGTACAGAAGCAGAAACAAACTTACGTTATGCCATAGAGAAAGCAACGTCAAGTAATTAAAAACAATAGAACTCAGAGAATTTAAAACTTTTGGCGCCCAATGGCGATATAAGAAAAATGGGCGTGTCATTTTTTAACATTCCAGAACATTATAATCGGCATGATCTGATGTGTTCTGATATAAACATTACATCATTGCATGCTTAAAATTATAAACATCAGTTGATAAAATGTAAAGGTCAATAGTAAAAAATTACAATTGTCAGTTAGGATAAAAGACGGAAATGTAGCGGCCAATGAGGCTATGTGAAAAGTGAGCGTGTCGTCAATTTAAAATGTTTTTAATAGAGGAAGTATAATAATTTAGCTTAAGGCCAATTGTGTTCAATTTAGTTTACATTAAAGTTGAAGGTATTGATTGCAACTAATTGCAACTGGAGCTGGACTTTCATTAAAAAGGATGACTAAGTGTTGAACATCGAGTGCCATGCAGGATCGTGCATAATCCTATTGCAATGGACGTCAGAGAGATGAACACTGGCTGGTACTGTAGCGGCTTTGTGTACTAGGGGTTGTGCGAGTGGAATCCGATACCACAGCAGACAATACCACTGGAAGCAGAACCGATGAGAAATTGGATAAGGCAACAGTTGAGTATTCTCTCACTGTCTCCTGACTAACATTGTGGTGCTACAGACAGAATCGTGATTCGTCAGTAGAAACAATGTTGTTCCAAACCCTAATCTGCCTGCACCAACATGATGATCAATTTAGAGTTTGGATATGCTGTAACAAGTCTGTTGAACTGTTTAATTATGTATCACCATACTGGTCCTCCACCAGGTTTATTGTTTGGGATTTTACTGTATTTCACACCCGCACCTGATTTTATTGTTTGGGATGGAAGAGGTTTCCACAACCCCACCTAGTTTTATTATTTGATATGGTACTGCATCCCAAACCCACACCTGGTTTTATTGTCTTCATGGTAGTGGATTCCACACCCACACCCAGTTTTATTATCTCTGATGGTAGGGGATTACGCATCCATACCAGGTTTTATTCTCTCTGATGGTAGTGGATTCTATGTCCATACCTGGTTTTATTGTCTCTGATGGTAGTGGATTACACATCCACATCCAGTTTTATTGTCTTTGATGGTAGTGGATTCCATGCCCACATCCAGTTTTATTGTCTTTGATGGTAGTGGATTCCACACCCACACCTGGCTTTATTGTGTTTGATGGTAGTGGATTCCACACTCACACCTGGTTTTATTGTTTGTGATGATAGTGGATTCCGCACCCACACGCAGTTTTTAATGTCTCCAATAGAAATGGATTCCACACCTACACCTGATTTTATTGTTTGGAATGGTAGTGGATTGCACACTCACATCAAGTTTTATTGTCTCTGATGGTAATGTATTCTACACCCACACATTGTTTTATTGTTTGTGATGGTAGCAGATTCCACACCCAGTTTTTATTGTCTACGACAGCAATGGATTCCACACCCATAACCAATTTTATTGTTTCAGAAGGTAGTGCATTCCACACCTACACCCGGTTTTATTGTCTCCAGCGATACTAGATTCCACACCCACACCTGGTTTTATTGTTTGGGTTATTAGAGGATTCCAAATCCACACCTGGTATTATTGTCTCTGATGGTGGTGGATTCCACACCTACATCTCTTCTTGCCTCCGATGGTAGTGGTTACCCCAACAGTACCCAGTTTTATTGTTTGCGATTATAGTGGATTCCACACCCACAGCCAGTTTTATTGTCTCCAATGGTAGTGGATTTCACATCCACACCCGGTTTTATTGTTTGTGATGGCAGCGGAAACCACAAATGCACCTAGTTTTATGGTACTGGATTCCACTCCTGTACCCCTCCTACACCGCCCTCCAGATACGCTGAACATCTCTGAAATGCTGAACGTGTGGAACTTACTGCCAGCCACAACGCAAAAGGATAATGCACAACAATGGGTGGCATGCAGTGTTCAACGATTCTTTGATAACAGTTGTGTTGCATTCTACATCTACCTAAATATTCTGTCCACTGATGTGCATGGCGGAGGGTTCATCAGACCGTTTTTATACTACTTATCTACCATTCCATTATCTGATAGCACAAAAGGATTAAGAGCCCATATTGCCCTACATCATCTCTGTTTTGCAGGTCACACCGCTCACACCGGTCGCAGAAATTATTAGTGCTGTTGAACAGTTTGCAGCTCGACTTCTGCCTGAATCAGCTGAGGAAATTCGTAGTGAAACTTGTCGTGCATTGTCGGAATCCAAGCCCATGAAGTCGAACATCACCAGTAAAGTGAGGGCGGCCATTCGTAACCTGAGGGAGCGCCCTGAAATTGTTCTCTTACCGGCTGACAAAAGCAATGCTACGGTTGTTGTCTCCCATAAGGACTACCTTGAAAAGATGCGGAGCCTGCTAAATGACTATTCCTACCGGAAATCCGCATTGACCCTTTTGTGTCCCTGCCTCGTCGCCTCTTTTGTGTCCCAGCGTCGTCGCCGCTTTTGTGTCTCGTTTCCGTCGTAGGTCTCCTTGGCCGAGTAGAAAAGTACCGACACAGGAATAAAGGATACACGCTTGTGCAGGTACGGAGCTGAGCAGCCAGTGGGACAGCAGAAACTAGAAACACTAAATTAGAACGAGATATATATTGCACAGAATTTATACAATACTTAACTTTTACATAGCTCAGTACTGCAGAAGGCTGATACATAGTTGAGGTAGAGGCCTGCCTAGTGCCTATCCGATAGCCAAGTCTTCACTGGTGCCTATCTGATTCCGAAGTGTTAGCTGGTTCCTATCTCTGTCCCAAATGAACGATGTCGTTCAGTCGTGGCCATGAGCGGAGTTGCAGCAGAGGGCGCTAGTTGCTGTCGTCGTCAGAACGCCGCGCCGTGCGTACATGGCGGCGCGCGGCGAAAGTAGCTGGCGCACACTTTATACTTGTGCGACACCACAGAACCCACAAAGAAGGTGGAGAACAAGACGAGGGCGCTTCTCAAGGACGCGGATTTACCGGAGGGTGTTGGTTAGAAACTGGTGTCAATACTTTATGGACTTCCTAAGGTTCACAAAGATGGGGTGCCGCTACGCCCCATTGTCAGTAACATCAGAGCACATACATATTTGTTGGCCAAATACTTGACGGGAATATTAAGTCCTTATGTGGCTAAGTGCCCTCATCACATCCGTAATTCAAATGTTCAAATGTTTGTAGAACTTATTGGACTTCGTAGTTAAGCTTACAAACTACTTATGAACTAGTTAAGACTAAGGACGGCACAAATATCCATGCCCGAGGGGGGGGACTCGAACCCCCGACCGTAGTGGCCGTGCAGACCGTGACTGGAGCGCCTCAATCCCCTCGGCCACCGCGGCCGGCTCATCCGTAATTCCACGGCTTTTGTTAAACGCCTTGACTCCAACATTCTCCTCCGAATGCGAAAATATATTGTTGATTCCCACTTACATAGGTAGAAATGATCATCAGAATAAAATACGAGAAATCAGAGCTAGAATAGAGAGATTCAGGTGTTGTTTCTTCCTGCGCGCTATTCGGGAATGGAATGGGAGATAAATAGTATAATTGTGGTTCGATGAATCCTCTGCCAGGCACTTAAATGTGATTTGCAGAGTATCTCAGTTAGATGTAGATGTATACAGCTTCAGGCTGGATGAGTCTGATATGATGGTGAGTTTTGACGTCGTTTCGTTGTTTACGAGGGTACCCCTTCGAGAGTCACTAGATTTGATTGGTCAGAAGTTTGATGAGAAGACGACCGAACGTTTTAGGCATGTCTTGGCCTACTCGTATTTCCTTTTCAATGGCGAATACTACGAACAAACTGAGGGAGTCGCCATAGGTAGCCCACTCTCCCCTGTGGTCGCAAATTTGTATATGGAGAATTTCGAGAAGGAAGCCCTGGCGTCATCTGAATGGAAACCTACTTGTTTTTTCCGTTACGTGGACGACACTTTCGTCATCTGGCCACATGGTATGGATAGACTACTTGACTTCCTAAAACATCTGAACGCCATAAACCCCAACATCAATTTCACTACGGAGATTGAAACGGAGGGTAAATTGCCGTTCCTTGACGTTTTGGTCAAGAGAAGAGCTGATGGCACCCTGGGTCATGGTGTGTATCGGAAGACAACGCACACTGATCTTTATTTATACGCAGACAGCTGTCACTACGCTTCACAGAGGAATGGGATACTTAAAACTCTAGTACACCCCAGGTATTGGAACACCTGAGAACTGTATTCCGAAAAAAATGGGTACTAAGAGTGACTGATTCAGCGGGCTCTCCGCCAAACCACTACAGCACAACCTGTGGAAACGGATGGAAACACGATGGAGGAGGTAGGCACTGCGTTTATTCCATATACCGGCGCACTCTCGGGGAAGGTCGCCCGCATTTTGAAGAAACACTAGGTTGGAACTGTCTTTTGTCCGCCGAATAAAATTCGTGCATTCGTAGGGAGCGCCAAAGATGATCTCGGTTTGAGGAAGGCCGGCGTGTACCAGATTCCGTGTCAGTGTCGCAAGTCATATATTGGACAGACGATGCGTACCGTCGAGGATCGATGCCTTGAGCACCAGAGGCACACACGATTGATGTATCGGAGCAAGTCGGCGGTCGCTGAACATTGTTTGTCGGAGAATCACGCGATGGAGTATGAACGCACTAGGATTCTGGTACAGACATCGAGATACTGGAACTGCGTCGTTAGAGAGGCCATTGAAATTCGCACTAGTGACGACCTCATAAACTGTGACTGTGGCTACAATCTTAGCAAAGCTTGGGAACCAGTGATTGGGTTAATTAAGAGTAAATCTAGCAAACGTAACGTAGTGAGGACCACGGCGGACAGAGTCGTCACATCGACGTCATCTCAGACGCCGTCGCAATCGGTTCCACTGCGCGACCGCGGCGCGGGGCGCAGACCACGAAGGGGTCGCTCCGCGAGCGGAGGGTATTTAAATCGCCTGCTACCGGGCTAGAACCCAGTTCCCTTCGAGCCGTCGTAGCGTGCGGATCTCCGTGTCGGCGCTTTTCCAGGAGCTCAGTCCGTCATTTCACCTGATGATGGCGACATGTATGATCGCCGAAAAATTGTGCCCGTTGGACACAGTAGACCGGCACTACACCCGTGGATGTTTTGATTAATGTACACTGTCATCAAAAGTATCCGGACACCCGAAAATATATGTTTTTCGTGTTAGGTGCATTGTGCTACCACCTTCCGTCAGGTACTCCATATCAGCGACCTCAGTAGTCAGTAGACATCGTGAGAGAGCAGAATATGAGATTCCGCGTAGCTCACGGACTTCGAACGTGGTCAGGTGACTGGATGTTATTTGTGTCAGAAGTCTGTTATCAAGATTTTCACGTTTCTACACATCACTATGTCCACTGCATCGGATAGGATAGTGAACATGAAGGGACACGTAAAGCACGAAAGCATACAGCCGACCTACTCTGTAGACTAAATAGAACCGCCCATAGTTGTAGAGGTTCGTACAGTGTCGTACAGTTGGCAGGCATCTATCCAGACCATTACACAGCAATTCCAAATTGCATCATGATCCTCCTCAAGTACTATGACAGGCGGGAGGCGAGAAAAATGGTCCCATAACCCAAACATCACGCAGGTCAATGCCAAAAGACGTCTTGCTTGATGTCAGGAGCATAAATATTGGACGATTGAACTGTGGGAAAACGTTGCGTAGATTGACCATTCACGGTAGCCTACACAATGTGGCAATCCGATGACATGGTGTGGGTATGGCGAATGTCCTATGAACGTCATCTGCCAGCATGTGCAGTGAAAACAGCGTCGGGGGCGGTGGTTTTATGGTGTGGACGTATTTTTCATGGAGAGGACTTGCACCCCTTGTTGTTTTGCGTGGCGTTATCACAACAGAGACCTACAATGCTGTTTTAACCACCTTTTTGCTTCCCACTGTTGAAAATCAATTTGGGTATGTCGATTGCATCTTTCATCACGATCAAGCATCTATTCATAATGCACAGAATGTGACGGAGTGGTTAACATAAGGCACCTGTTTATAGACGGGTATGTGCATCAAATTCTTCTATGGCAGCAGATTCCGCCGCCATTTTTGTTTCGAGCGGCGACAGCGTGAGCTTCTCGAAGGCGGAGTTCTTTGCTGTTTTTGCTCTTAAATATCGCTTGCTTCACTTCTATTACATGTATCAAGAAGTAAATAAAGATTTCGATTAAAAATTAATCTGTTAATAATAAATTATCTTAAGGAAGGAAAGAGGAAGGTTGCTGTTTAACGCACAGTTGACAGCGTGGTCATTAGAGGCGGAGCTTACGCTCCGATTTTTTGAGTAAGGATGGGGAAAGAAATCGTATGTGCCCTTTGAAAAGAACCATCCCGCCATTTGCCTGGAGTGAGTTCGGAAAATCGCGGAAAACCTAAATGTGAATGGCCGGAGTTGTATTTGAACCACCGTCCTCCCGATTGCAACTCCAGTGTTCTACCACTGCGCTACCTCGTTCGGTGAATAATCTTATTATAGCTTCAAAATCGTTTAATATTAATTTGCCCAGCTGGGTGTGTATGCGGAATAATTTTATCGCATTGGACAACTCAGTTTTATAGAATGCCATATGCACTTCCATAGCTTTGCGATAACTCTACGTTTTCGAATGTGATGTGATAAATTTGATCCGAATACAATGCAATGTCTGTGCCTTTTTTACTGAATATTTTTCAATATTCTCATAAAAATGCTTTTTGAAAGCGCAAGTTATGAAATTACGATGCTATAAAAGATTTATGAATAAGAGAGGAATGGATCACTAAAAATAGTTGGTACTGCTGTCAAATACAATCATTTTCAACCATTCACTCCATTTTTTTTTTTTTTTTCAAATTGTCTGTCTTCAAAATGAAATTAAAAATTAGTTTTCTTTAGTAAGCTCATAAGAAAGAACGTAGATGAACAAATTCCAGTTACGACCAATTACCTCCAATTTGGAGGTAAGACACATAGGCAGTAAAATACAACTCGCAGAAGTCCGTGAATTTTAACATCACAGTAGTTTCGAGCATGGTTTACAAGTACGAACCGTACGAGCAATTGTAATTAGTAAAAACAATATTCACCTTTGAAAGTAATTAATATAGTTTCAGCCTATATGTTGATATTGTTTGTTAACGCCAAAAGAAGAATAAAAGCCAGTAACAAAAGTTGATGCGTCGGACCCTTAGCTAAAACAAAAGTATGGAAATAGTACGTAATTACAAACGATTTCATCCACTTCGCATAATTTTGAAGCCCTTATTCCTGTCTGTCTCTCGCTATTGCAGTTGATTGATCTATACTTTACGGCTTTCAGGTTCCACGGAGAAATAACACCATTTTCGGGACAATTAAAACAAATCGAAGCTGCACAGCCACCATGCTGAAAGCATACCGATTTCCCTCTGCTGCCGATGCGAAGGTACAAAAATGGCGGATGCGCATGCCCGTCTCTTACCAGGTGCCCTACTTACACGACAGTAACATCACTCTAATGGCCTGGCCTGCACAGAGTACTGACTTGACTTCTATAGGACACTCTTTGTATGTTTTCGGACTCTGACTTCGTGCGAGGCCTCACCGACCTACATCGATACCTCTTCTGAGTTCAGCACTCCGTGAAGATTGGGCTGCCATTCCCAAGAAACCTTCTGGCAACTGACTGAACGTATGCTTGCGAGAGCGTAGGCTGTCATCAGGGCCAACACTATGCTGAATTCCAGCATTACGGATGGAGGGCGCCACGAACTTGTAAGTCACTTTCAGCCATGTGACCGGATACTTTTTCATCAGAACGAAAAATACTGAGTCTACAATTTTCTCTGACGCAGTTAATTTTGAGTCGATTTAGTGACATTAATTAACACAATCTGGAAGGTAAGGAGCGAAAATATCTTAGAGTGGCATCAGTTTTGTTCCTACCAGTAAAATGAAATAAATTGATTGACCGTGTCTGAGATTCTTTTAGTGAAGTTACTGATATGAGAAGAGATAAAGGCTCATATAAAGAACTGATATCAGTCATGATCTTTGTATATAGTAGACTAGCTGAAAACCCGGCGTTGCCCGGTTATTTATTTATTTATTCCCGCCATTTTTCAGGTATGTGGTCACTTGTATAAGGGCTGTATGCCTGTAAAATCTCTTGAGAATACAATTAGTAGTAAAGTAGTAAAAGGTTAAAACTTGGTCCGTGATGGGGCGGTTTTCCATGAACGTTACTGTTAATGTGCTCATACCTTATGAACTGTGTCGTACTGTGATACAATTTAGAAGGTAAAGTCAACTATATGCGTATTTACTGTCTGTAAAATTTCCTGCTGCTACAACTTGTATTGTAGAAATTAAAAATTGTAACGTCATACTGAATGCCGTACTTTTAGTCCATGAATTGCGAAACGTTACTGTTGACGTGTTCATATCTCATGAACTACGTGTCGGAATGTGATACAATTTAGAATGTACATAAATGTACATAAATGTGTATACTGTTTGTAAAATTTCCTGTCGCTACAATTTCTAGTGTTCAAATTATAAATTGTAACGTCGTACCCAGAGCCGTAGTTTTACGGTCTTGTTAGAGGTTGTAGTTCAGATAGCTCTCCACCATACTATGGCGTGTCCCTTTTACTGGTGCCTCAGCTGTTTCTGACTGCAGTTTGTCGTAACCAGCCGAGCGTGTCAAAGCTGTTGCGAAAGCCGTATGAAAAGCAAATATTGGCAGTCGGCCAACAGCACAGTCTCCAGAACAACAGTCAATTAAAGATATCACGCTTCGAACTTTGGAAACCAATACTGTACACACTACTTGAGGTATAATCTGTATTGGAAAGCGGTGTGGGTTAGGATAGCGTTCAGAAGATATATTTCCTTATGGGGAATACACTGTCAGGATTGCCAGGGGGACGAGAGAAGGTAGCTAATGTGACTCCAGATCCAGAAAGGAAAATGAAAAACCAACGGAACTAACAAGGAAAGTACATGGGCTCGAACAAACATATCTGTATGAACGTTTCGTTACAGGATCTCTTCGTACATCTCAATGTGCTGGTGGGTGTCGTTTTTCTGCAAAGCTCTGCAACCATGCTCTAGATAGCACTGTAGGTGTAATTGTAGACGCCATACGTAACGCAGATATCTTAACTATAACGTATGTAATAATCATCGTTCTCTAGCGAATTGTCATCAAAAGCTGTGTTGATAGTTGCAACTTTAACCTTCTTCCCGAAAGACTGTTGGTATTCACTGCCACTGCTTCCATCGCCTCTTCCCGCACTTACCATAGCACTACCGCTTGCAATGAGTTGTTCGTCATTATCATCCCTATTGTCATTATTATGAGTTTTTAACAACAGTATCTAACTTATGCTCATATTTCTGTACCATAACAGATACGAGAAAGCATGCAAATGATTCATCTTCTACACTAATACCATCTTCACGAAGAAGGGTTCTTCGTAACTTCATCTCAACTAATCGCAATACATTAGCAGGATTGATTAGCAATCGCCGCCCCATCTGACGCTTCACCACACAAATAGCATCACAAAACGGAACTTCTGAAGCACACTGCACCGTCCCTACTGGCGAACCGACAGGTCAAAGTGCAATTCGGCATGGCACACGCAGAGGCCTCTAAAGGGAGACTGCAGAGTTTTGCAGATGCGGGACTATCACTAGTGCGATAAGGGGCCTTTACATTATCTCTCATACGAGTTTGGTGTCTATGTGTTTGTTCGAGCTCAAGTACTTTCCTTGTAAGTGTTGTAGCGCCTGTTCTGGTAGGCGGCTCGTAAACAAAAGAGAGCGATGCGTTTCAGCTGCGGTTCCAACAGCCTGGATTCGAACACATCAGGTGATACAGCGGCGTGATCTGTTTGGCAGGGCGGCTTTGGTGATGACGATTCGACCTATTACGGCGCCAACAGTTCGATTGTTGGCGCATCGGCGGAACGCCGAGGGGCAGAACGCCGAGGGGCAGAACGCCGGTCTCTTTGTAATGTTTTGAAAATAACAATATTATTTTTGCTCGGATGTAGGACGCCCTAAACACCGTTTCTCTTTCTCCCTCCCTCTCTCTCTCTCTCTTTCAAACGCATACATCTACTTTCATTCTACATACATCTACAAGGGGGTACTGTAAAGTGAACCACTTTCGTTATATTCTTATACGATTCCACTCTCTAATAGCTCGCGGAAACTGCTGTGTTCGAGCTCTGATAATAATAAAATACGAAATGTCTTTTCTGTAGTGGTGCTGAAAATATTCGCATTCTGAGGAAAAAGTTGGTGACCGAAATTTCGTAATTTTCATCGAAAAATACCGTTTTGCAGTGATTTCCATCCCAGTTCGTATACTGTTACCCTGACTCTCTTAATCGCGTTAATACAAAAATTAGCTGTTCTTCTGTTCTTCTTAGAATCCTTTCGATGTCCTCCGTGGACCCTACACATGTAAGGCCCCACACCGCGCATCAATACCGCAGAAGAGGACGGGCCAGAATAGTGTATTCCCTTTCTTGAATGTTGCAGTGGAAGAAATGAAACTACCATTTTTCTTGTCCCGTTGATTGCTATACATTTTCCATTCCATAAAAGTCTCAGTGAAATGAACAACATGACGAGACTTTTGATAACGCCAGACACTGCTACCATCTTCCGATAAATTCAACCCTTCTCTGAGAACATTGTGGTATTGCAACACCACTGAGCTTATCTGTGGCTCTGGAGTGTAGTGCAACTGCTTTTTTCTGCTGTGCTATACACGGTGGCATCAGGAGAGACTGTTCAAAACCAATCTACGAAATGTGGGTAATATTGGAGGCCCTTTTACCACCTGCCTAGTTTGACCCGTGTCGTCATTCGCAGCGACGTACGAAATGGAAAAAAACCCTCTGAAAACAACATATCGAAACACATGACAATAATCTTAAATCGTATAAAATAGGCTGTATGTGTGTATGTATGTATGTATGTATGTATGTATGTATGTATGTATCTTCCACATCTCCTCCTAAACTACTGGACCAATTTCTACTAAACTTGGTACACATGTTCCTTAATATCAGGCAACAATCGCTGTTGGATTAAGAATTACCTACGACACATAAGTAAGGAGATATAACGTCATAAACAATGAGATGTGTGAAAAACTGCTACGTCAAACGACAATGCTGGACATTTTCTCCTAAACCACTGGACCGATTTCAAGCAAATTTGGTACACATATTTCGAACGTGAGCTAACAACTGCTGTGGGAGTACGAACCACGTACGACACATGGTTCAGGAGATATATCGTCATGAACAATACGAATCGCAAAAAACTGCTACATAATGCGACGAGACTTTATAAATACACTATACGAGAATGACAGTAGTTGGCGACTTGCAACATAATTTCAAACCTTTATTAAACTTTTTTTCTCAGATAACCACATCAAAATAAAGAAAGTAAAAAAGTTTCTCGCTTACTACTTCTCCGCTGTTCATATAGCAAAACTACGGCATTCGGTATAACGTTACCTTTTATAATTTCTACACTACACTATAAATTGAAGTCGCGGGAAATTTTACAGATAGTATATATACATACAGATGAATATACTTTAGAAATTGTATCATTTTACGACACGTAGTTCATGAAATATGATGACGTAAAGAGTAACGTTCATGGAAAACCGCTCTATCAAGCGTCACGTTTTAATCTATTACTTCTTTACTACAAACTATATTAGCAACAGATTTTACCGACATACAGCACTTATGCAAATCAAAATATCCTTGCAAAGTTTTACAATTGCACAACATATCTATACTAATAATAAATCTCTAAATGTAGGCATATCGCTGTTCACTTCAATCTTCAAAACTACTGGACGAATTTTCGTTCGGTTTTCACAGACAACATGAACGACGATTGGTTCAGGAACTAGCATGATTTCATCAAAATAGAATCACGAAGTGTTTTCACAGACCGTCATGTCTGTCTGTTCATCTATTAGAAACCACTTATCCAAAACTACTTCACGAATTCGCATGGGGTTTTCACAGGTAACATCAGCGTACCTTGGGACAACATATAGACTTAGTTTCATAAAAATCGGTTCACGGAAAGAAGAACATCACAATTTAACGTTAGTCATCGACAACCGTCATGTCTATTTTTCTCTTTCATCTCCAAAACTAATAGGTTTTTCACAGGAAACGTGAGGGTATCTTGCAGTTACAGAAACGCTTCATTTCGCAGTATCGGTTTAGAGAAAGTAAGATATCACAATTTAAAAATTTATCAAAAAAGCAATCGCATGTGTCTATTTGTAGAGACTAATCTCCAAAAAGTACTAAATGAACTTTCATGGGGTATCACAAATAAGCAGAGAATATTCTGAGGCAACATACTGGCTTCATTTTATCACAGTCAGATCAGGAAAATAAAAGATATCGTAATTTGACGTTTTAGGTGTATTTAATGCTTGGAAAGAACGGCATAATGAAGAACTAATAGATAGCGCTGCGGGTGTTCGTGTTAAGTTCGGGGCAGCGATCTGATTATTACCCTTTCAAAATACTACTTACTATTTGACTTTTGAAATTTACTGAAAATCGTTTTCTTGGTTGCTATGTTCTATGAAACATGATTCAACGCAATGAATATAAAACTGATACAATCCTCACCGTGTTTAATCCATATATTTACTTACTGATATTTCAGTCCAACGTATATCTACAACTCAAATGTTCAAATGTTTGTAAAGCTTATGGGACTTGACTACGGGGTCATCAGTCCCTAAACTTACAAACTACTTATGAATTACTTACGAACTACTTACGAACTAGGACGGCACAAATATCCATGCCCGAGGAAGGATTCGAACCCCCGACCGTAGCGGCCGTGCAGACCGTGACTGGAGCGCCTCAGTCACCTCGGCCACCGCGGCCGGCTATCTACAACTGCTATGGAAGTTTAAGTCTCACGCTTGGAGCGACAAAAGCGTATCTAACAGAAAGAGAGCAAACCGTAAGAATCGTAAGATTAATAATTGTTTTCAGTAATATTTCTACTTCATTAAGGAAATGTTTATTACTTATTATATTTCAGCTTTCCATGCCTCAGCCCATTGTCCAGAGATACGAATTATCATGAAATAAATGTTTTAAATGGCGAATATAACTAATATATGATGTAAGCTACATCACATTCATGAAAATATGCCTATTTCTAACACGTTTCGCAGACGTATTAGAAAGAAACTACTGACACATTTCATGCGGTTTTCACAGGAAAATTGAGCTAAGATTGGGGCAACGTATAGGCAAGATTTCATCAAAATCAGTTCATGGAAAACAGATACATCGCAATCTCAAGAGTTTTCAATAACTGTCTGTTCATCTATTAGATGAATCTAATTCACGGATTTGCATGGAGCAACTTCGTATCATAAAAGTGGAATCAGGGAAATTGTTTTAGATGTAGGTTATGCTTGAAATATGGATTGCGTAGTGCAGCAAACAACCGATAGAGGCGCTGTAGTCCACCAAAGAACTAATAGACGCCGCTGCTGCATAATAAGTGTGGGGTAATACAAAAAGGAAGCGAAAGTCTGTGTCAGAATTAAGCAATCTTATGTCTTAGAACACCAACAAACATTGAACATAGTGTTACTGATTTCGCTTTGTGTATTAAATACTTAACGACAATTCTTTGCTTATTTTGGCACGTTTCACCATTTGCACCAAACACTTTATGAAAATACATCGTTTCAGTCAATGTCTTTTACTTAGATTTGACATCTTGGCTAGGACAACGGAATTTATTGACAGAGCGATCCAACAAGGATTCTATTTTTACTGACTGAGGTCCGGAACCCTAAAAAGCCATGATAGAAAGAGGCCCTCCTTCAACAACCGTTGCGAAGCACGGGCATATAAGCTAGTCGTAAAATAAAACTCTGCATTTCACAAAAAGACACTTTACATTGCTATAGAGTTCTGACAAGCAGTTGCTATCACGTTTCAAGTGATTAGTGTTATCTTAATTAGGCTCTGGTAGGTGGCTAGTTGAACGTAAATTGATCAGTTTGTGCTGTAAACAGTAATGTCACATTCGTAAGATAAGGACAATGATCAATGTTTCGATTCATACAACACAACACGCCGACGTTGGACAAGGGTCAAAGCTGATGGGTGGTAACCCGAACTTCAATTGTACCAAAATGTTGTTTATGCTTCTTCAGCTCTACGTTTCCTCGACCGTCTGTGGCGGGACCACAGGGGTCTGGAAAGTTTTGTCTCATTCGGGAATAAAATAGAAATGAATCCTTATAGGAGTTCCCAGTTTGTAAACATCCGCACTTCAATGAGTAAATTAAACACCGTTTATTCGACTACCATTCACCTAAACCGCGCTCACTTCTTCGCCATGGCTGGAATTCAGTAGACTAGTAGCAGGCGCTACGTCAGGACGCAGGCGCTTCCCAACTGACAAGGAAAGTACTTAGGCTCGAACAAACACATATACACCAAAATCGTGTGAGAGGTAATGTAAAGGTCCCTTATTGCACTTCAAAACTCTGCAATCGTCCGTTAGAGGTCACTGCGTGTGCCTTGCCACATTACACTTTGACCTGTCGGTTGGCCAGTAGGAACGGTGCAATGTGCCTCCGAAGTCGCTTTTTGTGATGTTATTTGTGAGGTGAAGCGTTAGATGGGGCGGTGATTGCCAATCAATCCTGCTAATGTATTGCGATTAGTTGAGATGAAGTTACGAAGAACCCTTCTTCGTGAAGACGGTATTAGTGTAGAAGATGAATCATTTGCATGCTTTCTATCTGTTATGGTAGAGAAATATGAGCATAAGTTAGATACTATTGTTACAAACTCATAATAATGATAAAAGGGATGATAATGACGAACAACTCATTGCAAGCGGTAGTGCTGCGGTAAATGCTGGAGGAGGCGATGGAAGCAGTAGCAGTGAATACCAACAGTCTTCCGAGAAGAAGGTTAAAGTAGCAACTATCATCACGGCTTTTGATGACAATACGCTAGAGAAGATGTACGATGATTATTACATAAGTTATAGTTAAGATATCTGCATTACATATGGCGTCTACAATTACATCTACAGTGCTATCTAGAGCATAATTGCAAAGTTTTGCATAAAATCGACACCCACCAGCGCACTGAACTGTACGTACAGATCCTGTAAGCAAACGTTCACACAGATATGTTTGTTCGAGCCCAAGTTTTTTCCTTGTGAGTGGCAGTCGAAATCATTAACTGGTCAACCAAGGTGCACGGATAGTACAGAGGATGTCGACGCATTTTATTCACGTGTGTGTCTGTTGCAGCCCCTCGTGATGACGGCTCAGAGGGGCACGAAAAAAGAAGGCTGAGTATAAGCACCCTTTGGTACTTTGGATCACGATAAAATTCAGTAGAAGAACGTTCTTTACTGGTGCCATTGTATGTACCAAAGCAAATCTGCAATTGCATCACACTCCGAAGGAGACAAATGAAATCATTGGTGTTGTAACATCGTAAGGTTCTCAGGAAAGGGTTGAAGTGGCCTGTTGCTCATTTGGAGCGAGAATTGTGTGTCAATGAATGGTGCAAGTGAATGGGCGATTTCATTGCCGCCTTTTATACCCCTCACCTCCTACCCCCACTCGACGCCTTTTGGTGCCGATTCGCACCAGGGAACTCCTCATCCCACTTCGTCAGATTGTAAGGTGGCAAGAACCCTCACATTTATTTTATTCGGATAAATTCATACGGTCCACCCCCGTGAACCACAGACATTGCCGTGGTGGGGTGGCTTGCGTGCCTCAACGATGCAGATAGCCGTACCGTAGGTGCAACCACAGCGGAGGGGTATCTGTGGAGAGGCCAGACAAACGTGTGGTTCCTGAAGAGGGGCAGCAGCCTTTTCAGTAGTTACAAGGGCAACAGTCTGGATGATTGACTGAGCTGGCCTTGTAACATCAGCTAATGTGGCTTTGCCACACAGTTACTGCGGACGGCTGAAAGCAAGGGGAAACTACAGCCGTTACTTTTCCCGAGGACATGCAGCTCTACTGTATGAACATATGATGATGGCATCCTCTCGGGTAAAATATTCCGGAGGTAAAATAGTCCCCCATTCGGATCTCTGGGCGGGGACTACTCAGGAGGATGTCGTCATCAGGAAAGACAATACTGGCATTCTACGGATCGGAGCGTGGAATGTTAGATCCCTTAATCGAGTAGGAAAATTAGAAAATTTAAAAAGGGAAATGGATAGGTTGAAGTTAGATATAGTGGGGATTAGTGAAGTTCGGTGGCAGGATGAACAGGATTTCTGGTCAGGTGAGTACAGGATTATAAATACAAAATCAGTTGGGGGTATCACAGGAGTAGGACTGATAATGAATAAGAAGATAGGAATGCGGGTAAACTACTATGAGCAGCACAGTGATCGCATTATCATTGTCAAGATAGATACGAAGCCAACACCGACAGTAGTAGTACAGGTTTATATGCCAACTAGCTCTGCCGATGATGATGAGATCGAAGAAATATATGAGGAGCTAAAGGAAATTATTCAGACAGTTAAGGGAGAGGAAAACTTAATTGTGATGGGAGACTGGAATTCGGTAGTAGGAAAAGGAAGAGAAGGAAAAATAGTAGGTGAATATGGACTGGGCAGAAGGAATGAAAGAGGAAGTTGCCTGGTAGAATTTTGCACGGAACATGATTTAATCGTAACAAACACATGGTTTAAGAATCACAAAAGAAGGTTGTACACGTGGAAGAGACCAGGAGACACCGGAAGGTATCAGATAGATTTTATAATGGTAAAACATAGATTCCGGAACCAGGTGATAAACTGTAAAACATACCCAGGGGCAGATATAGACTCTGACCATAACTTGTTAGTCATGAACTGTAGGCTGAAACTGAAAAAACTGCAGAAAGGTAGGAAAATAAGGAGATGGGACTTGGATAAATTGAAGGAACGTGAAGTTCTGGAGACATTCAGAGGGAGATTTAGGCATCAATTGACAGAAACAGGGGGAAATAAAACAGTAGAAGAGGAATGGGTAGCATTGAGAGATGAAATAGTGAAGGCAGCAGAGGACAAAATAGGTAGGAAGGCAAGACCTACAAAAAATCCTTGGATATCACAGGAAATACTAAATTTAATTGATGAAAGAAGAAAATATAAAAATGCAGTAAATGAATCAGGCAAAATGGAGTACAGACGACTAAAAAATGAGATTGACAGAAAGTGCAAAGTGGCTAAGCAGGAGTGGATAGAAGCCAAATGCAGATCTGTAGAAGAATGTATAAATAGGGGAAAATAGCTACAGCCTACAGGAAAATAAAAGAAACATTTGGAGATAAGAAAAACAGCTCTATGAATATCAAGGACTCTGAAGGAAAACCAGTTCTCAGCAAAGAAGGGAAAGCTGAAAGGTGGAAAGAGTACATAGAGCAGCTCTACAAAGGAAATGAACTTAGAGACGATGTTGTAGGAAGGGAAGTGGAAGTAGATCAAGATGAAATAGGAGATATTATACTGAGAGATGAATTTGACAGAGCCCTGAAAGACCTTGGTCGGAACAAGGCCCCAGGAGTAGATGACATACCCTCAGAGCTACTAAAGTCTCTGGGAGAGCCAGCCATGACAAAACTATTTGAACTGGTGTGTAGGATGTATGAGACAGGCGAAATACCCTCAGACTTTAAGAAAAATGTAATAATCCCCATTCCAAAGAAATCAGGCGCAGACAGGTGTGAAAATTACAGAACCATCAGTTTGATAAGTCATGGTTGCAAAATTCTAACACAAATTATCTACAGGAGAATGGAAAAACTGGTAGAAGCTGACCTCGGGGAAGATCAGTTTGGATTCAGGAGGAACGTAGGAACCCGGGAGGCAATACTCACTTTACGTCTTATCTTAGAAGATAGATTAAGGAAAGGCAAACCTACATTTTTAGCTTTTGTAGATTTGGAGAAAGCTTTTGACAATGTTGACTGGAATACACTCTTCCAAATTCTGAAATCAGCAGGGGTAAAATACAGGGAAAGGAGATTTATTTACAACTTGTACAAAAGCCAGACCGCAGTTATTAGACTCGAAGGGAATGAAAGGGAAGCATCAGTGGGGAAGGGAGTAAGACAGGGTTGTAGCTTTTCTCCGATGCTATTTAATTTGTACATCGAGCAGGCGGTGAAGGAAAGCATGGAAAAATTTGGAATAGGGATTAAAGTTCAGGGGGAAGAAATAAAATCATTGCGTTTTGCTGATGACATTGTAATTCTGTCAGAGACAGCAAAGGACCTGGAAGAGCAGTTGAATGGAATGGACAGTGTGTTGAAGAGAGTGTATAAAATGAACATTAACAAGAGCAAAACAAAAATAATGGAATGCGGTCTTAGAAAATCAGGTGATGCTGAAGGAATTAGATTAGGTAACGAAACAATGAAGGTGGTATATGAGTTTTGTTACTTGGGTAGTAAAATAACATGCGATGGTCGCAGTACAGAGGATATAAAATGCAGAATGGCAATGGGAAGAAAAGCATTTCTGAAAAAGAGAAATTTGCTAACATCGAATATTAATTCAAGTGTAAGGAAGTCTTTTGTGAAGGCTTTTGTGTGGAGTGTTGCCTTGTACGGGAGTGAAACATGGACGATAAGCAGTGCGGGCAGGAAGAGAATAGAGGCTTTTGAAATGTGGTGCTACAGAAGAATGCTGAAGATTAGTTGGGTGGATCGCATAACTAATGAAGAGGTACTTAACAGAATTGGTGAGAAAAGGAATTTTTGGCACACCCTGACTAAAAGAAGGGATCGCTTGGTAGGACACATTCTTAGACATCAAGGAATCGTAAATTTAGCATTGGAGGGAAGTGTGTGGGGTAAAAATCGCAGAGGAAGACCAAGAGACGCATATAGTAAGCAGATTCAAGTGGATGTGGGTTGTCGTTCCTATGAGGAGATGAAAAGTCTTGCTCAGGATAGAGTAGAGTGGAGAGCTGCATCAAACCAGTCTCCGGACTGAAGACCATAACAACAACAACAAATTCATACGGTAACATTTGCGGGGCTGCCTATGTTCTTCATTTTTTCGCCTGGCCGAGAGAACGCACATTCGTCCGCGGCTCGAGGCGTGTCAGGGAGGTGGACTCGCCTTCTCCGAGTTGGCTTTTTAGAGGGGAGGCCTCACAGTGGGCTCGTTCACTTGGCGACGGGAGTTCTGGAATTTCTGTGTGCTGGTTAGAGGGCGTGTGTGGCACGGCCGACGTGGAGTCCTCTCATTTGTGGGAGTGATTCTGAATTTCCTACGGCATAGTACCATTTAGATATACCCACAGCGTCTCGTCGTGGAGGGGCTCACTCTCTCTCTCTCTAGAGGTTCGGCGTCCGCACTGTATCTCGGCGGCCGAGTTTGTGCTCGTCGTCGGAGAAATAGACCTTTTGTCTGCAAGCGTTGTAGCAATTGTTCCTACATTACATGCGGTACTTCCGTAATTACGGAACGCCGCATAGTGATAGGCATAATAAGCGAGTCTCGCGTGTGCTCTGAGGGTGAGCCGTAAGCCTAGCGCTATCAAGTGCTTAGTTTGACGCTTCTCGTCTGGCTGCGATACATGCAGATCGTGTCTGGGACTTTATACGTCCATTCTAGTAGTTAAAGCTTGCGAGCATATTTTGAGGGCTCAACGGTGGACTGGTTGGGGGGGGGGGGGGGTTTGCAGCACCATCGGAAGCAGGTAACAGCTTCGACGAGACTACACACGGTACAGTGTGCTAATTGCTCAGAGCTCCCTTCCTTCCACTGAACTTACCTTACGTTTGACGTGTTTTTCGCGCATTTTCACTCGTTTGCGACACCCGCGTTCTGTGACCCCACTTGTAATTTACTGATTAATTTGTGAAGTTTTCTTAAGTTCATGTAACATTATCATTTGCCTTATATTATTATTCTTCGCCTACAAGCCTGTGAAATTCGTGTATATGTTCATAATCTTTACATTCATTCATTTTCTAATTTTTTCCTAAATAATTAAATCGTAATTTTGTTTTATAAAAAATTCTCCTATCACTTAGACCACCAACAAACCCACTCCTGACCTAACAGGCCCATTTAGAATAAGATTTTGGGGGTTCTGGGGGCTAAAGTGGTACCAGTTCAGCATAAGAATTTAGCTAGCCACGATTTTGGGGGACTTCTCTTGCCTCAGTCGCTGCCCCAAAAAGAAATACACGACAAGCGTTACTGTTGCGCCGAAAGTCGAGGTAAGAGATTAGACAGTGTAAGACTGTCCAAGCGTGAGCAATGCTAAATGCTTCTTCAGCTGTACGTTTCCGCGACCGTCTGTGGTGGGACCACAGGGGTCTGGAAAGTTTTGTCTCATTCGGGAACACCCGCACTTCAATGAGTTTATTCGACTACCATTCAACTAAACCGCGCTCACTCTTGGCTTCGCGCCAGAAGGCAGACAACTTCTTCGCCATGGCTGGCATTCAGTAGACTAGTAGCAGGCGCTACGTCTGGACGCAGGCGCTTCCCAACTGAGTGGTAGTCGAAATCATTAACTGCTCAACGAAGGTGCACGGATAGCACCGAAGGTGTCGACGCATTTTATTCACGTGTGTGTCTTGTTGCAGCCCCTCGTGATGACGGCTCAGAGGGGCACGAAAAAAGAAGGCTGAGTATAAGCACCCTTTGCTACTTTGGATCACGATAAAATTCAGTAGAAGAACGTTCTTTACTGGTGTCATTGTATGTACCAAAGCAAATCTGCAATTGCATCACACTCCGAAGGAGAGAAATGACATCATTGGTGTTGCAACGTCGTAATGTTCTCAGGAAATGGTTGAAGTGGCCTGTTGATCATTTAGAGCGGGAATTGTGTGTCAATGAATGGTGCAAGTGAAGGGGCGATTTCATTGCCGCCTTTTATACCCCTCCCCTTCTGCCCCCACCCAACGCCTTTTTGTGCCGATTCGCACAAAAGAAACTCCTCATCGCACCCCGTCAGATTTAGTGGTAGTATGGCATATTGGATAGCCCATAAGAAGCCGATCACAGATCGAGCATGGAAACAAGAAGTGTATGGAACTGTGAAAAAAGGAAGCAAACTAGAAACAGTGAACTTCAAAAGTAGACCATACAAAACGCAAGGGAAAAACAATATAGAGAGTGTCTTAGTTCTGTGGTTATAGAGGTGAACTGCTAACCTTCCCTGGGGGGAAAAATTTTTTTTTCTTCCTTTTTCACAAAATTATGAACTGTACGGACGTCATTGACGTGTCTGTTCGGCCGGCCGCGGTGGCCGAGGGGACTGAGGCGCTTCAGTCACGGTCTGCACGGCCCACTACGGTCGGGGGTTCGAATCCCCCCTCGAGCATCGATATTTGTGCCGTCCTTAGGATAAGCTAGTTGATAAGTAGTTTGTAAGTTTAGGGACTGATAACCCCGAGTTAAGTACCATAAGCTTAACAAACATTTGAACATTCGTGTCTGTTCGCTGTAAGCAGTCTGTGTTACGCTCTAACGTTCGCGCCGCAATACCATTCGATTACCAGCTGAAAGAGAGTGGCTCTTGAATAGGGACCGCAAACGTTCGATCGCGAGGTGAAAAGTCAGCCGATTCCTCCACAGGATTCCTTAAGGAACTTGTAAATTCCTTCAAGTTGAGAAAATGTTCGTTTATATTGTTATGCAAGTCGCGAGTTACATATTCTGTACCGAGCGAGGTGGCGCAGTGGTAACACATTGGACTCGTATTCGGAAGCATGGTGGTTCCAATCCACCTCCGGCCATCCAGATTTAGGTTTTCCGTGATTTTCCTAAATCACTCCAGGCAGATACCGGGATGGTTCCTTTCAAAGGGCACGGCCGATTTCCCTCCCCCATCCTTATCCAAAAATTCGAGCGTGATCTCCGTCTCTAATGACCACGCTTTTGATGGGACGTTAAACTCCAAGCTTCCTTCCTTCGTTCCATATTCTGTTTTCATATTTTTGTGTCCCAACTTCGTCGCCGCTTTTGTGTCCCAGCCTCGTCGTAGGTGTCGGTGGCCGAGTAGAATGAGACCGACACAGGAATAAAGATAGCACGCTGGTGCAGGTACGGAGGGGAGCAGCCAGAAACTATAAACATTAGAGTAAATTAGAAAGAGATATATATTGCACAGAATGTAACAATACTTAACTTTTACATAGTAATGCAGAATGTTGATACATAGTTGTTAGAGGCCTGCCTAGTGCCTGTACGATAGCAAAGTCTTCACTGGTGCCTATCTGATTACGAAGGTCCTAACTGGTTGCTATCTCAGTCCCAAGTGAACGATGTCGTTCAGTGGTGGCCACGAGCGGAGTTGCAGCAGAGGGCGCTCGTGGCTGTCGTATGAGAACGCCGCGCCGTGCGTGCATGGCGGCGCGCGACGAAAGTAGGTGGCGCGCACTTTGCACTTGTGCGACACCACACATATTGCCCACGGAATACATCTCAGATATTTAATGCACTCCCGTCCAAAGTCATGATGGGTCGACTGCCAGCGAGGGAGCCTCGTAAGCAGGAATCCTCTCTCCGCCGCTCTCTGTAGTCAACTGACGTCGTATGTTTCCATGTTTGTTCAGGCGTAGCGTCCCCATACTACTGCGCGGCTACTTCGCATAGGACCTAACGTTCCTAATGCGGTCCGAATTACTTGTTTGTATCCGAGATCATCTGTTTTCACCAGTATTTGCCATTACGATTAAAAGGTGATGAGTATTGTGCTCTAGTTCCCACCCGTTTATTTGTTGTTCTGATAGATGAGCGATTTATGCGACATTTCGCCTGCATACTCCATTCATCAAATTGGTTTCTGACAGTAATATGTTCTTACCACAAGACTCATATCCTGTAACTACGGTAGAGTATGAAAATTTTCAGGGCCACAAAATGAGAACTAAGACTTCAATGAAATGATTGGTTCACCTCGGCTGCACATAAAAAAGAAAGAAATAAAATAAAATAAAAAATAAAGAAAGAAACACCTGATTACAAAGCAGGGCGTTGCGGTTCTGAGCCCCATTGCACAGGCGTCTAAACAACGGCTGAAATGTAGGTAAGAAGGGGTTTGACTGCCTTCCCACAGAGTAATACGTACGCCGTAGCACTGAGCGACATTGTCGTGAAATATGATATCAATGTGACATCAATAACCCACCTTAAAACTCACATAAAATTCTGAGCTCTGGCCTCTTGTTCGGATTTCACGACACATGTTGTTTGCAGAGTTGCAGGTCACAGGGTGTCATGAATTTCCACCATTACAGAGGAAGGCTTTGGGAAAGTGTGAGCCATATCTCAATCTCTGAAGTCTTACTGAGCTAATATTACGTGGTACCGAGAAAGTAATGGTCTATTGTGTTGCGCAGCGTAAATGTCGGTAATGTAAATTATGGTAATGAGGCAATATGTACAGCGGTCAACGAATTCAAGGGTAAAGTTCTATCTACCGACCTGACATGCAATCCTGATGACTTTTGGTCTGATGTTAATTCAGCAAACTGACCGAAAACATCTTTCCTGATATTCTGTGAACGTAACGTTATAGAAATAAAAAATGGCGGATTAGAGGCAAGCAGGCCACATGGATACTGGCTTGTTCTAATTTTTTCATATTTGTTGTATGTCAAGTTCAGGCCTCAAATATTAATAAGGCAAATCGCATTCGATGTAACTATAAGTAATTCTAGAGTAAATCGACGAAACAGTTCGTGCTTGTGTCCCCTCTCTAATCAACATGTCGTCGATGGGACGTTAAACCTTAATCTTCATTCCTTCTACGGACGACTTTATAAGATATATCAAAAGTGACCAAGGGATAGAGCAGTAACTGAAATCGCTAATCATAGGGAGGGGGGACCCGCAGAAAACCGATTAGAGTCTAAGTGGTTAATGAACCCTCTGCCAGGCACTTACATGTGATTTGCAGAGTATCTATGTAGATGTTGATGTACACAGAGAATGTGGAAAAACTTGCCCCTACAGTGTGACCTAGGTGTCTAGTAGAAGGAAGTGTTCCAAACGAATGGAAAACAGCTGAAGTCGTTCCCATCTCCAAGGATGTTACAAGTGTCACATCGTTGACAGCGCTAAGTATCATAATTTAATTTGTGTCAAATTTAATTTGTCACTCTAGTTCTTCATTTTCGTTAATACTTCTATTTTAAGAGGTTTATTCCCGCGTACTTGGCAATTTTACTGTGTGCTACTGTTTTAATAGTTCATTCCCGCAAATTTGATGTGTTGGGCGCGCCAGCTGCACTCACAGCAACACCAGAAGAATTACAGCTAAGCAGGAGCGAACTATTGTGATTTATTTGTGGGCTGAGCAGTGTCCATTTTTATAAACTCGCGCTAGTAACAAGATACTTAACTCTCTACAAGCAATTATTGATTTGTTCGGATGGATAGAATGTATGAGTGCCGCGTACGGACGCAGGAGGAGCTGGCCGCGTACGGACGCAGGAGGAGCTGGCCGCTGTTCGCGAGCAGCTGAGCGTGTTGTTGGCCGCGGTCAGCCGTCTTCAGGCTGCTGCCTCGGAGTGTTGCGGCAGTGGGGGCTCTAGTTCGTCGCATGGGACACCACAGGTGTTACATGCTTCACCCACGGTCCCTGCTATCGTGACATCCTCGCGCGTGCCGGACGGGGTTGAGCCACCCTTTCCTCAAGTGGTGTGGTGCGTTCAACGGCGTTTGCGTCGCTCGGGGCGAAAGGTCATGTGGAGGCTGGCCGTGCGGCGTCGCCCGCTCTGCCTGTGACTGGACATGTGGCCGCTCCTTCAGCAGGGTACGAGCAGACACACGGGGGGAGGGGTTTATTAGTGATTGGGAGCTCCAATGTTAGGCGGTGATGGAGTCCCTTAGGGAAATAGCGGAAAGCAGAGCCGTGCAGCGCGCCACTTTTACCCGCCCGAGCTCGCCTGCGCTCGGCCGCTGCGCTCTGCTGCCCGCACCGCGGGTAGTCGAGCTCCATTGCACCGCTATACACAGCGAGCGAGCTGCGATGCGCCGTCGAGTCCCGACACTTGCCGGGCGAGCGGGTACCCGCCGGGCCCGTGCAACAGCGCTACAGGCGGCGCTGCGAGCGTGGGAATGCAGACAGTTCTGAGCAAGACGTTGTAATACTCACAGCGTAGGCTTCACGCACCTTTTATGTTATCTACATAGCAATTTATAAGTTATCGATCGTTATGTCTGAAATAAATAGCGAACAGGACAGATCGTACCAACGTGCAAGAAGTAGACGATCCGAGAAAGAAAAAAAAAAAAAAAAAAAAAGACCTTTCCAGGAAACTCGCGTTTAAAGATATCTGGAGACAGCATTGTATGGGAGTATTTTATGTTGATTCTAGGTAATGAAAATAAAACTGTGGGTTTTGCAGAGTGTAATGGCTGCCGTAAATTATTGTCGTTCCGTGATGGCAGTACCACTACGCTGTTATGGCACCTGAATAACTGCAAAGCTTATCTGAGTACTGATTTGAACGGTTGTAGCAATAAACCAGGGTCAGCAAAATCTTTTGTGCTGGAGAAATAAGTAAGAATGTGTGCAATAGATTTGCGGTCCTTCAGCACAGTTGTGGGAGAAGGATTTCGAGACCTCGCACAGACGTTGATGGAGATAGGAGCACAGTACCCCACTGCAAGTGCCAAAGACGTTCTTCCTCATCCTCCAACAGTTTCTAGGAACGTAAAAAGAATAGCAGACGAATACAATTCGCAGACTACTGACTTTTTAAAAGATTTCCTGTTTACCTTGGCAGAATTTTAGCTAGATTATTAGTTGGACAACCTTGAACAAAATTAAATATCACATCATCGTAGGGCATATAATTTTTTGTCACATACATGAAATACGCAGATTTACTAGCAAGAAGGGACTGAAGAGATTTAAGGAATAATCTTGTTCTTTATGTTAGAGCCATCACTTAGTTTAACATGAAGTGAAACACAGTGTAAGTAAATACTGAGCAAAGTATAAAACTACCTACAAATTTGCTGGAGCCGGCTAACGCGGAGCCAACGACTTTCAACATGTTTAATATTTCAGGCGCGAGCCGATTCGGCTACCGTTTTGCTTCTGCACCACAAAATTGGACGTTCTGCTCTTACCAGGTGCATTAATGCGCACGTCTACTTTTTTTCTCGCAACTGATAGTACACTGACAATTAAGTCAGTGAGGAAAAATCCCAAGTGTTTACAAGATATACGAGAGACTGTCCAGCGATACAAAACTGATAACTGCGACCTTGAATGTCACCTCTCGAATAGTGGCGACTCCCTTGGCGCTGCAGCTACAAAATGTTCAAATGTTTGTAAATCTATCGGACCAACCTGCGTGGTCATCAGTCCGTAGCTTACAAACTACTTAAACCTAGGTAAACTAATATAAGGACAACACACACACACACACATGCCCCAGGGAGGACTCGAACGGCGAGCAACCGCGCGCTTCGCAACGAGACGCTTCAGACCGCTCGGCTACTCCACCGCGGCTGTGTTTCAGCTACCCCCAGCCAAAGGGAAAAGGGGGAAATATAAAATAAAGTAAAACGACAACAATGGTCCACACGCCTGATCGTGGAACAGTAATTATTTTACTTTCCTTGGAGTGGTTAAGCGTAAGCTGTATCTTCTAACGTTCTACCAGTTAATCGTTTCTAATGACCTCGATTGCAACTGATCGTTTGTTCTTACTTTTATTTATTTACTTATTTTTTTCTTAGCAGCAAGGAAACATCAAGTAATTTTGCGAAATGTCCACAGAAACGCTGTTCGAACACGCGCTGAATGCGTATACTTGCTAACATAGCACTGATGCTGTTCATTAACTAGCAATTACTCATGATTTGAGACAGCTCTATTGCACTCGCGTTAATGTGTGTTCTAAAATGCATCGGTCAGTAAGCTGCCCAGTATCTAACTTTTTCAATACATGATTTGTAAATGAAAAGTTTAATGCTTTGTTAGAAAGCTAAGTTGCTGTACTATCAGATGTCCTAAAATCAGATTTTTTAACCCTATAGTTTCTTCAGAATCGAGTGAAAATCATTATGAAACTAAAAACTCACGCGGAATGAAACGCAGACATGTTTTTTTTTCCAAGGAAAGTAAAGTTTGTAAGGAAAAACTAAGTTGATAAGCCGATGTGGGATGTTCGTTTGTAACGTCAACAGTTTTTACAGCGTGAAAATCGGAACAGTGTATTTCCCGCTAAGAGCGTAGCGGCTGGCGGGCGCGTGCCCCGGCTAGCAGCAGAGCGGCACGGGCGGCCGGGCGGACCGGCACTCTTCGGGTAGTTCGAGTACCCGCGCTACCCGACACCGTCCGGAGGAGCTCGTGGCGGCAGGCCGGGCAGCGCGTGGCCAGGCCCGCCCGGGGGGCGTCGCTACGAGCCCGGGCGAGCAGCGCAGGCTCGCTGCATGCCTCTGGCGGAAAGGTCGGGGAAGAAGGCTAGTGTGCACACTGTTTGCTTGCCGGGGGGTCTCATCCGAGATGTTGAAGAGGCTCTTCACAAAAATGTTCAAATGTTTGTATAGCTTATGGGACTTAACTACGGGGTCATCAGTCCCTAAACTTACAAACTACTTATGAACTAGCTAATTCTAAGGACGGCACGAATGTCCATGCCCGAGGGGGGATTCGAACACCCGACCGTAGTGGCCGTGCAGACCGTGACTGGAGCGCCGCAGTCCCCTCGGACACCGCGGCCGGCGAGGCTCTTCCTGCGGCGATAGAGAGCACTGGGTGCACCTGACGGCAAATTGTTGCTCATGTCAGCACCAAAAACTCCTGCCGGCTGGGTTGAAAGGTCATCCTCAGTTGACATAGGTGGTTGTCGGAGTTGGTGAAGGCTGAAAGCCTCGCCCGCGGGTTGGAATCTGAGCTAGCTATTTGTAGTGTCGTTCCCAAAACCGATTGCGATCGTCTGTTTTGGAGCCGAGTGGAAGGCTTAAACCAGAGGCTCAGACAATTCTAGGGTGCAAATTTCTCGACCTCCGCTATCGGGTGGAGAAATATAGGGTTCCCCAGCATAAAAATGTTAAAATGTTTGCACCGCTTATGGGACTTAAGTACGGGGTTGTCAGTCCCTAAACTGCCAAACTACTTATCAACTAACAAAAATTAAACGAAGCGAAATGTAGCTTGAGGAGGGCTATGCGAGAGGCGTTCAAAGAATTCGAATGTAAAGTTTTATGTTGACTTGGCTGAAAATCCAAAGAAATTTTGCTTATGTCAAAGCGGTAGGTGGATCAAAGCAAAATGTCGAGACACTCTGTGACGAAAATGGCATGGAAACAGAGGATGACACTCTAAAGGCTGAATTACTAAATGATTTTTTTCAAAGCTGTTTCACGGAGGAAGATTGCACTGTAGTTCCTTCTCTAGATTGCCGCACAGATCACAAAATTCCAGAGGGATAGAAAAACAATAAAAATCGCTCAAAAGAGGAAAGGCCACAGGACCAGATGGGATACCAGTTCGTTTTTACACAGAGTACGCAAAGGAACTTGCCCCGCTTCTTGCAATCAGAAGTTCACTGAGGTTTTTTGCGGATGATTCTGTAGTGTAGAGAGAGGTTGTAACAATGTAAAACTGTATTGAAATGCAGGAGGATCTGCATCGAATTGACGCTTGTTGCGGGGAATGGCAATTGAATCTCAATGTAGACAATTGTAATGTGCTGCGAATACCCAGAAAGAAAGATCCTGTATCATTTAGTTACACTATAGCAGGTCAGCAACTAGAAGCAGTAAATTCCATAAATTATCTGGGAGTAGGCATTAGGAGTGATTTAAAAAGGAAAGACCATACAAAATCAATCGTCGGTAAAGCAGATACCAGACTTAGAGTCATTGGAAGAATCCAAAAACAAAGGAAATGGGTTACAGTACACTTGTTCGCCCACAGCTAGAATGCTGCTCACCGGCGTGGGATCCGTACCAGTTGGAGTTGATAGAGGAAGTAGAAAAGACCAACGGAGAGCAGCACGCTTCGTCATAGGATCATTTGGTAATCGTGAAAGTGTTACGGAGATGATCGATAAACTCCAGTGGAAGACTCTGCAGGAGAGACGCTCTGTCGCTCGGTACGGGCTTTTGTCGAAGTTTCGAGAACATACCTTTATCGAGGAGTCTAGCAGTATATTGCTCCCTCCTACGTACATCTCACGATGAGATCATGAGGATAAAATCAGAGAGATGAGAGCCCACACAGAGGCATACCGACAATCTTTCTTTCCGCGAACAATACGAGACTGGATAGGAGGGAGAACCGAGGGAGGGTACCCTCTGCCACACACCGTCGGGTGGCTTGCGGAGTATGAATGTAGATGTAGATAGGTTGTGGAACAGACGTATAAAACTTTACAACTGTATCTCTGACATGGCTGTTGTAAAATTTTTAAACAGGTCATGTGTTCGCGTATTATCACATTTCTGGAGACCACAACTCTATTCAACTATCGTCAGAAACGCACTTACAGCCCACGGGAGGCATAAAACAGGAGACACAAGCTCCTTGGCAGTTGCCGCGTTCCTCGACCTCCGAAAGGCGTTCGATACTGTTCAGCACTGTCGCCTAATGAAGTAAGTCTGAGTGCATGTAATTTGTGAGCAACTGGGCCGCTAGATTGTTCTACCAAAAAGAAAATACCATGGCATTCTAAACCAAGAGTAGTCTTGAGACGTAATTCGCATTGAGGCGTTAAGTTACGATGCGAGAGGCCGTTCCCCGTCGGGGGTTCGAATCCCCTCTCGGTCATGGATGTTTGTGCTGTCTTTACTATAAGATAGTTCATAAGTAGTTTTAAGTTTAGCGACTGATGAGCCCGCAGTTAAGTCACTTAAGCTTAACAAACATTTGAACACAGTCCTAAACGTAACGTCAGTCGTAATTCGTGGGAGTGTTACAGTAATGTTGTTTCTCACAATATATCTAAACGACTTAGTGTTCATTTTGCTGAAGATGCTGTTGTAAATAGAAGTGTTGCAAACTGGAAAATTGTACCGTAGATCGTCTATACTTGGTGTAGGCAGAGGTAATTGAACTTCTACATAATCAGTTGTAACATATTGCGAATTAAAATGAATTTTAAAGCAGTGAAGCACGCATAAATACAGGTTGAGTCAGGAGTAAAGGTAGATGCTTTCAGTGGTTGTACTATTGGTGATTCTTAACAAAAGACTTCTAATAAAAATGTGTCCTTTTCGTAACCGTTTTCGGGAAAAGTACAAGTTATAATAAATTATGATACTGTTATATTATGGTTCATTTATTTGTGTAAGTTTCCTCACAGAAGATGTTCAAAAAGTCCACCGTAGACTTCAGTGCATTTTGCTGTTCTTATTTTACATGCTTCTGCACCAATCAACAACACAATACTTGTTTACATGAGCAGCAAAAATTATGGACTATGACGGTGGACAGTTTGTGAGGTAATTTACACAGTTAAACATACCATAAAATAACAGTAGCTTAGTTTACTGTCACCTGCACTTTTCCCGTGCCCAGTTGTTATACTATATACGATATAGTTGGTTTACCCGGAAACAGTTAAGAAAAGTTCATACGTTTATTAGACTTTATTGTTCAGAATCAACAGTAGTATCACACCGCAATGCATGTAACTTGCCTCCTGGTTCATCCTGTATTTATTGCTTGGTTTCGACTGTTTAGAAGATCTACTTCGGATCTATGACTGGAGAAGGAAACGCTGACGATGATCAACTATTTAATGCATAAAAGACCTTCATTTATGATTACAGGATTACTGAAGAAACTCTACATTTACATTTACGTGGGATACTCTGCAAATCACATTTAAGTGCCTGGCAGAGGGTTCGTCGAAGCACCTTTATACTATTCATCTACCATTCTATTCTCGAATATCGCGCGGGAAGAAAGAACACCTAAATCTCTCCGTTCGAGCTCTAATTTCTCGTATTTTATTCTGATTATTATTTCTACCTATCTAAGTGGGACAATATATTTTCGCATTCGGAGGAGAATGTTGCCGATTGGAGTTTTGTAAGTAGACCACGCTGCAGTGAAAACCACCGTTGTTGTAATGATTTCCAACCCAGATCCTGTATCATTTTCGTGAGCTGTCTCCCCAGTATCGTGACAATACAAAACCAGCTGCCCTTCTTTCAACTCTTTCGGTGGCTTCCATGAAACCCACTTGATATGGATCCCACACTGGGCAGCAATACTCCAAATGAGAACGGACAAGCGTAGTGTATGCAGTGTATCAATTTGAGGTCCCTTGTCCATAGCACTCATCATTTCATCACTTTGTGTGAGTAAAAAGCTAGTTGTGTTTCACATGAACGATATTTTCTAAATCCGTGATGACCTTGAGTCAATAGATCATTCTAGTCGAGATAATTCATAATATTTGAATACAGGTTATATTCCAAAACTCTGCTGCAAATTGACGTTAATGAAATAGGCCTGTTGTTTAGTGGGTTCCTACTGCCTTTCTTGATTATTGGTGTGACCTGCGCAACTATCCAATCTTTTGGTACAGATCCTTCTTTGCGAGACCGGTTGTATATGCCTGATGCTATCGCGTCAGCATAATCAAATAGGCTTCGGAACAGAAGACTTGTTCTTGTTAATTGATTTTAGATGCTTCATTACTCCGGTGATATTTGCTTCTTGTTACTCATTCTGGTCTCTGTTTGTAATTCGAAATCTGGAATATTGGTTTCGTCTTCTTTGGTGAATGAGTTTCTAAAAGCTATGTTTAGTAGCGCTATCGTTGGCAGGATCGCCATTTCTATCACGTAGTGAGGGCAGTGTTTTCTGTTTTTCCCATTATTATATTTAACATATGACCAAAATCTCTTTGGGTTCTCAGTCAAATTTCCAGAAAGTGAAAAGTATTGTAAGCATCTCGCATTGAGGTCCTCGCTAAATTTCGAGCTTCTGTGTAGGATCGCCAATCCTGAGGATTTTGTGTTCGTTTAAATCATGCATGCCTTTTTCGTTGTTTTTGCAACAGTGTCCTGACCAAGAGGGATTACCACCTTCTTTTATTAATTTATTTGCTATAAACCTGTCAATTGCTGTCGATACTACTTCTTTGAATTGGAGCTACATTTGGTCTACACTTACGTTTAGGATTTGGAATGAGTAGAAACTGTCTTTCAAGAAGCAATTTATACCTCCTTTTCTGAACAAATACACTTTTCGTCTATTTTTGGTAACTTTGGAACTTTTGATATTTAATCTCGCTACGACAGCTCTGTGTTCACTAATTCCTATTCCCGTTTTGAAGCAATTACTTCCATAAAATAGCCGTACGGAACGGTCTGTACAGTTTACGATGTGTTTTACTGTTTTATTGATGTCCTAAGACCGAGAAGGACGCAGGACTGTCCTACAGAGCCCTTCCGACGAGGTGTCCGGTTCCACGCGAGCAGCAATTTCCCGCATGGCTGCACCTCATTTTCACATCAGCCCCGAAACTAGGGGTGGTGAAGGGGCAAATCGGGTTATCAGGCCCTGGAGGCACGCGCACGGGGGCGCCAAATGTCTCTAACAAGGAAACCACACGAGTATCAGATATATGGCAATTGAAACACATGTAATGTTGATCATACAATGTAAGCTTTCACGGCCGGCGTCAACTTCATTTAAAACTTCCGGGCTCATAAGCCGTGGTCGATTTATAAAACTTTCCCCTAACGTTTCATCTTCGGCTGCGGAAGACATCTTCAGAGGTAGAATGGCGAACTGCAGTTCGCCATTCTACCTCTGAAGATGTCTTCCGCAGCCGTAGATGAAACGTTAGGGGAAAGTTTTATAAATCGACCACGGCTTATGAGCCCGGAAGTTTTAATGAACATGTAATGTTATTTTTATGGAAAACGCATGCATTACACTTTTCTATTTTCTCTATTTTTATATTTTCATAAAAGATTGTTAAGAACGATGATATCAATTAAAACAATATTTTAAAATTACATTTTTGGGACAATACTGTGAATATTTATTTGGACTTACATTGTTTTACATCACATATAAGCTCTCAAAATAAGTCATGGTGATGAGCAACGTAAAAACGGAATACAATTTTCACGGCATCAAACACATTGTACAAATTGTTACACTATAGGTCACCTCCTCTATTTATTTCGTTGCACTTGCAATTTTCAGCTTTAATATATTATGAATCGATTCTAGGATTACGAATTATAGAAAGTGGAAAGTCTGTACTATGATCTTAGATGTGTATTCAATATATTGTTTTTTTCGTATGGAATAATTTTGTAAAATTTATATAATGTATTTATGAGGATATTTACTGTTATATTTGTAGCAATTTTGAAACTTGTTTTTGTAAATACTTTACTGCAAAAAGCTGGTTCAGCATAGGGTTTGCTAAAAGTATAAATGTAAAAGGTGTAAGAAAAACGGAATTCCGTGGGTGGCAGGTAAAAAGGTGGTGTTTTGGCGGGAGAACAATCCAGAAACGGTGGCACGTACGAGAGAGTTATAGTTCTTTTACGAGACGTCATATTGGCAACTTAATTGCAGGAGAGTGGTATTTTGTTAGCCACGGTGTTATCCGTATGGAAGACGGCCACAAGTATGGAACAATGTGCTTGGTTGACCTAATAATTGGTGCATCAGTAAAATTGCCTTGGATGGAGCATCAATTTTGTTTGTTGTAATAGCAACTGGTTATGGTGCTCTAACTGTTAAAAATTTCGGCACCAAGAACTTTCTAGAGCTCATGGTGCTAAAGGACCAAGCCAATAATATCGTCAACTGTTAATGCCACTGGAAATCTCCGCTGCAGCCGGCCGCGGTGGCCGAGGAGACTAAGGCGCTCCAGTCACGGTCTGCACGGCCACTACGGTCGGGGGTTCGAATCCCCCCTCGGGCATGGATATTTGTGCCGTCCTAGTTCGTAAGTAGTTCATAAGTAGTTTGTATGTTTAGGGACTGATGACCCCGTAGTTGAGTCCCATAGACTGTACAAACATTTGAACATTTGAATCTCCGCTGCCACCGGGCTTGCAAATAACCGTTTTTACTTTTGTATAATTGCTTGAACCAGCAGTGTGTAATTTAAACTGTAAAATATTATAATGAAAAATATGTGTTTGACACACTGCTTTATCCTAAGTCATTATACCTAGACAGAGTTCCTTCCTCAGTGAAATATCATTCCGAATATCCTGTTGTTTTCTGTTTTGTAATGTAAAGGAAGACTGCTGTGTTATCTGTTTATTCAAAACAGTGAACAGGTTTCTTTATGAAGATTTTTTTCTATTTTGCAAAATAGGAGCAGTTTAGCTTACAGTTAGGCTTGCTGCATGTAAAAGTCTAGAATAAAGGCAATCATAGTTAAATCTGATGAACTTGAACATCAAACAATACATTTTATATTAAAATCAGTACTTTTTATTCTTCAACAATTTTATTACATTTTGTATAAGTGCTACTGATAGCTGCCTATGTGTAGAATTTAACAAAGGTGAAGTTAAAGTATTTTTCAATTCAGAAACCTCTAAGCTGCAACTCAAAAAAAATTTCATAACAAAGGCTAACTGTGCTGCTAAAGCAATTACATTATATGCAGTAGTCATATTCTGGTGTAACTATTTTCAGACAGGATATATTTAAACTAATTAAAGGTAATGTAAAATTACAGTGCAATAGAACAGTCATTTGCAGTGCAACTTACAGTTTGAGTATTCTATTTTTTTTTTAAATGTACTTAGCCTTTATGTAAAAGAAGATCTATATTGCCATTCCAGTAAGTAGGCCTAACAATATAATAAGAAAAGACTATTTTTTTATTAGATCACATTAGAACAGAATAGTGTATGATATTTAATTTTACAGAATTAGACAAAAGCTAGTGCATTTATGCAGTTGTGTTACATCCTGACAGATTGTAGGTCTATCTATAGTTGAGAAAATCATATATTTTTCTGCATTTATCCCTGTGCTTGTTGTTCAGTGTAATAATTCCATAAATATTAAGCTAATTCCATACCACAGTTCAAAATATAGTGCATGTTTAGTTGCAGTAACTTCCAGACCAAGTGTAGGACTAAAACAGATATTGCATTATTACAGTTTTGCCTTTGTAGGCTGGCGACCGATTTCACATATTGATGACAGGTTAGTTTTCGACTGCATTATTGTAGTTTTAACACTATACTGCTTTCATTTACTCTGTCTTGTAACTAAATCTGAGGATTCGTAGTTTAAAAAACGATACGTTAGAATTCACACACGGTCAAAATCCTCTCAGAGGGTAACATTCCGACTTTATTGTTTATCGAAAAGAATAGTTATTGTATTAGTACTTTAGCTAATTGTAGGCAAACAATAGAAGCTGAGGGTGTTATAAAATGCCGCATTTTTACAGTCGCAATTTTTCCCCGATCAATCAACTGCAAAGTAAACTTTATTCATGTTCATAAGGATTTATCTCCTTTCACAAAGTTTAGAAGCGAAGCGAACCAATCCTACGTAACCATTTCACCGAATATTCGAGAGGTCAGCTAGTGAAGAGTAATTGAATGTAGTTTCATGCCATCCTCTCTAGCACTAATTTCACATCCTCGTTGGATCAGGTATGCACAACATAACGAAAAGAATAAAAATAATACAAATAAAGAGAATTACTAACATGTCCGAAAGAACAGTAACCATTTGTCGACATTCACGGCCGTAATTTTACGAATTCGAAGTATTTAACCATTTCAACCGTTTCAGAGCATTGAAATAAATCCAACGGCAAGGTTGAAAATTTGTGCTGTACCGGGATTCGAACCGGATGTATCTCTTCGGTCCAGCAACATGCAGTTGACAATATCAATGCGGACGTGTTTATTTATTTATCGTGTGGCACATGACAGCAGCATATATACAAATATAATTAAACAAAGAACAAGAATATATATACAAATATCAGTAAAAGATTGTACAAGAGCTCATTTTCGGTACATGTGAGTGATCAATGATATATTATGACAGAACACTTGGAATTACGACATGTGTCATTAGAGACAAGCTTTTGACTACACATCAATGTCCAGATCTTGAATCCACTTCATAGCCTGAGGTGTGGCTTCTATAAAGTCCTCAGCAGAGCCACTATATTTTCTTTTCGGACACACTCTTATGATGTGGTCCAGCGTCTGCTCAGGTGCTCCACAATCAGTGCTGTCCGTGAGTCCCCACTTATAAAGCATGGCCTAACATCTGTTATGTCCACTTCTGATGCGATTGAACTTAGTCCAGTCTTCTCTTACAAAGTTGAACCGTTTTAGTTCTTTTGAGGGATCACTTATGAGGTGATGATTACAGACTGAATTCTCCCACTCCTTTTTCCAGTTCTCTTTTAGATTCCATATCGGCTTTCGTGATTTCAAACGGTAATTTGGCGAATATTTTATTTCATCCTGCATAGGTAACAATTTTCCTTCATTTTTTTACTATTTTTTCCCATTCTTTAAAAGATGCTTTTTGTCTTCTTAATTTTGGTAGAGCTGTATTAGCGATGACGGAGAGCCACGGTGTTGGAGTAGACTTTAATGTGCCGGTGATTATCCGCATGGTTTCTTGGAGCTGTAAGTCTACCTTTGTTGGTGTGGTGCCTTCTCTCCCAGACCTGAACACAATATTCGGCAGTGGTGTAGACTATCGATGTCAAGACATTTTGGCCTTACGTTAAGAATCTTACAAATAAACGTAGCAGGACTTTCCAAAGACAAATGCGAGTGCCTATGCAAATTGGCAACCGATAATAACATTAATGTAATAACACATCAAGAAATTCACCAGTCATCAGAAGCTACTGTAACAAGAATTAATATTACAGGATACAAACTGATAAAGCGGACGTATTAATACGCTCTATCCCTTTCGCGCATCCATTGTACCCTGCGAGCAAGTGGAATCAAATTGGCAGGGAGCACTACAATCGTAGTGTGCTATAAGATGAGAATTTGGGTTGGAAGGGAAGCGTGCCTGGTAGCCTAATTGTTTAAGGCGACTGCTTGCTCGAAGCGGAAATTCGGGTTCGAATCCCGGTCCAGCACAAATTTTCAGTTTTGTCGTAGGATTTATTTCAATGTTCTGAAATAGTCGAAGTGTTTAAATATTTCGGATTCGCAAAATAAAAGAAATTAAATGGGAATACGGCGGGATTCGAAGGACCGGACGTATTTATACTACATCTACAATCCACAACACTACTAAATGAGCCTTCACCTATAATGCGGAACTTCGAAGACAATTTTCTCGATAATCTTTGAGACATGCATCGAATGGCTTCGGCTCATTACTATTTCAGGTCTGATCTTCACGTACCATAAATATAATCATCATGGTCGTCATCATCATTAGAGACTGATTATGCCTTTCAGCGTTCAGTCTGGAGCGTAGTACCTCTAATAAAATTCCTCCGTGATCCCCTATTCTATGCTGACATTGCTGCCTCGTCTGATGTTATGCCTTATAATTCAAAATCATTCTGCACCGAATCTAAGTACTTTCTTCTTGTTCTACCTCCTCTTACCCTACGCTGCCGAGCTCATGAGTCTCTTAGGTAACCTAGCTTCTCCCATACGTGTAACATGACCCCACCATCTCAGTCTGTTCGCTCTAACTGCTTCATCTATGGTGTTTATTCCCAGTTTTTCTTTGATTTCCTCATTATGGACACCCTCCTGCCATTGTTCCCATCTATTAGTACCTGCAATCATTCTTGCTACTTTCATATCTGTAACCTCTACCTTAGCCGGGCGCGGTGGCCGAGGGGACTGAGGCGCTTCAGTCACGGTCTGCACGGCCACTACGGTCGGGGGTTCGAATCCCTCCTCGGGCATGGATATTTGTGCCGTCCTTAGTTGTGGGTAGTTCATAAGTAGTTTGTAAGTTTAGGGACTGATGACCCCGTAGTTAAGTCCCTTAAGCTTAACAAACATTTGAACATTTGAACCTCTACCTTATGAATAAGGTAACCTGTATCCACCCACCTATCACTCCCATACAACAAAGTTGGTCGAAAGATAGAGCGGTGCACTGCCAACTTAGTCTTGGTACTGACTTCCTTCTTGCAGAAGAGAGTAAATCTTAGCTGAGCATTCACTGCATTAGTTTTGCTGCACCTCGATTCCAGTTCTTTCACTATGTTACCATCCTGTGAGAAAATACATCCCAGGTACTTGACGCTGTCTACCTGTTCTAACTTTGTTCCTCCTATTTGGCACTCAATCTGTTTAAATCTCTTTCCCACAGACATTACTTTCGTTTTGGAGATGCTGATCTTCACATCATAATCCTTGCACCTCTGATCGAGTTCTGAAATATTAGTTTGCAACCTTTCAATCGAATCTGAGACTGCTTATTTTGTTTTGACCTATTTTAATCCCGCCCTGCCAATCTACTGGTTTTAACATATGATCCATGAATAGCATGAACCACAGTGGTGACGGGTTGCAGCCTTGTCTTACCCCTGAAACAGCCCTGAACCATGAGCTTAATTTGCCATTACTCTAACTGCTGCCTGACAGTCTACGTAAAGACCTCTAATTGCCTGCAGAAGTTGGGCAACTAAGGCTAGCAACCTGCTTCCCAGGTACTTCAATATCATACTGGCAACGATCAGAGAAAAATGCCATAAATATAAAAACTTACAAAAATCCGATACCCATGTAGTCTTCTAGTAAGACAATATGACATCCCCCTGACGTGAGGCGTATGGTTAGGAGATGCCAAAACAATACCGAGCAGGGAGGAGGCCACACAAGATGGCCGCCGAACGGCGTGCGGAGGCACCTAAGTTCTGAGGAGAGTGCCACTATCGAGTTCGTGTCCCGGTTGGAAAATGTCGTGCATCCCGAGCTGACTCACATGAGGGGAAACGTCTAAATAACCAAACCTGTTGAAATTGGAATTTGCTGCCTTGGGATGAGGCTCTGCGATATCTAGGGACGCGAAACAAGCGTCGTCACCCCCCACCCCACCACAAAAATAAAAAATATAAAATAAAATAAAAAATTAAATGCTGTGCCCTCAGTAGTCAATGTGATGCTCGCCGTCTTTTTCGACGTCCGAAGTCCGATACTCATTGAATTTCTCGAGCACGAAAAAACTATTTACAGTGACGTGTACTGTGAGACACGCTTTAGCCTAGGCAAGTCAGAAACGTGTTAATTAAAAATAGTATTATTATTGTTGTCTGCTGAAAGCTATAATTCTGCTTAGTGAAAGTTGCTAATAGATAATAAAAATTGAACTTGAGACGTAAGTGGGAGTTGTTACCGAAATAATTGAAACTTGTTTGTGTTACTCAGATTGCCAGTCTATATGTACTTTACCTGAATCAAAATTATCTGTGTAAAGAAAATAAAGTTGGCCTGTGCGATATTTATCCTCACAGTAAAACTTGAATGACTGCTGAATCACAGTTGCTAGGCCTCAAGGTAAGTAATTGTAATGATTAAGTAACAATGGTTTATAAAAGATCTAAAAACTTTGCTGTAATTATACGAGCTTATTTAGCACTACTAAAAATACCTGTTTATGCATCGGACTCATCTTTTTAATAACATTTCTAGACAAATTCCAACGCACCATATAACGTGATTGTTTCTTGTGTATATATAGACTGAAACTAAATTTTTTGCTCCTCTTTCCACAGCACAACTGATTAAACTGGTTAAATCCTTGTGTAAGCACACTATGGAAAGCTATCTGGAAAGCAAACCTACGTAATAAAACCACTTCTGATTTGTACCTAAGTTCATAATGAAAATGTATCCTTACCCTTTGTGATATGATTACCAAACAAATTCACACACGACCGTTGAACCAAAATATGTAAATGCTCTGATGACTCCTGAAGTCATTTCCTTGACAATTAACACAAACCTTTGTTATACCACAGCTGCACATCTGCTCTCAAAATCACTGCAAAAGAATACCAGCTAAATGATTCGCTATGTACAATTCGAATCCTCAACTAACTACTGATAGTACAATCCATGTTCATACTGATTAAAAAAAGGTGAATAAATTACTGGGGATGTTTTCTGGGAAAATGATCAAGTCACAATCTAGGTAAGTGTCAAGTATTTATCTAATTGAGATGTTGTGCCACAAGACATGAAGTTAAGTACAATGAAATTTACAATCCACTCTTCATCGTATTGTAAAACTGTCCATTAAGATGTTTCAATCAAAAATAACACAATAAATTACCAGAATACTAATCCGCGCTTTGCTTCTCCTTTCAAAATAACAAAATTACAAGAGAACAACATTATTTTTTGGGAGTGTTTCGTAGTTCGTTAACAATGTTTTTTATTTAATTGTTTGATGGTCAATTATGGATTATACTTGTTGGATTACAACAGCATGAAATTGTAGTTAGCTTACCTCTAGTCTTCGCTATATAAAAGGTAAAGCAGTCAACAATCCGAAGATTGGTTTGAACACCACAGTGCTTTACTAGGCATGGTCCTGTTTGGAGGTGGTATGCCGTTGCCTTCCTCCGACCTTCGAACTGACTTACCCAGCCAGTTATAGGGGGATCTACAGTTTAACGTGGGTTCCGCTGCTACTCGGTATTTTTCACATGAGCAATACTGCCAGAGGTGAAAGAAGTGGAAAGTGACAGATAAAAATCCTAGGACCTGGCGGGGATCGGACCCGCGACCTTTGGTTTTGAAGTCTGGATCTCTACCACTGTGCAACCGAGGCGCTTAATATATAACACAGCTCAATCTCTTCCATCATAAAACTAGCAAAAATTATTTCCACTCTACAATGCTCGTTTAACTACCACGACAGCTTCCTAGAGCCTTTCCTCTGTCCGAAGCACTTCAACTCTGCCGCAACACACCACTGCTCAAACGCGAGCCCCTCCGAACCAAAGATAACCCTCGCGGAGCCAGAGATATTGCGTGAGAGATATACAGACTCTTCATCAGGAGCAAACGGGCTTGGGCTCCTCACATAGGGAGCGTCCACACGTCTCCAAGCTGACACAGAATGTACTGACCAAGTTCAAGTGCGGGCAGATTGAGCATCCACCCTACAGCCCGGATATGTCGCCCTGTGATTTCCACCTGTTTGGTCCGTTAAAAAGAAAAACAAAAATACTCAAAGGGATACGCTTCAAACCGGATGACAAAGTGGACACAGTAGAGGACTGACTCTTGTCACAGCCACAGCAATTCTGCGAACAGGGAATCCTACAGCTCATTAAACAATGGGATAGTTGTGCTCAAGCCTCTGCTGATTACCTTTAAATAAGGACTTCAATTATACCGACAGTGTGGTTTCATACCTTTTCTTATGAAAAACCCTCGTACTTTCACTGATTTGACTATACGGCTCGATAACACGTCTGTGAGGCATTCTGCATGACTGTTGAAGTCACACTGATTCATTACCTTTGCTTCGTAGCGACAACGATAACGTCGAACACATTTTGCCGGTAGGCGGTTTTGTCCTGCCGTATCTGCGTACATCTTGAACTCAGCAGTCCGATATGGTTTAATTCCTAATTATTTCTGCAGAACTTACTAAAGTACATGTCCTGTGAATATGAACTTTTCATCTCTAGTCTTGTAATGCGTTCTGTTCTTTCTTTTCTGAACATGAGTGTAAGATGCAAGAAATGTATTTTCAATAGCGAATACGAAGATGTTTCGCACGACTCAGCGATGTATACGTATGGGGGTGACTATTTCGAAGGACAGCAAGGTAACTGTATTTCATCTACGTAAATGTTACACGACTTTTCACTGAACGTTTTGTCAGATGTTGAAATAAACTTGTCTCCCTGTGCTGGTATTACAAAGTGTCTCATGGTTAATATCCAATGTGTGGCTTATGAAAGTTTGGGTCAGTCAGGGAGGCATGCACAGATAGCATAATAGTTAATGCCGCCGCTCGGGAAGAGCGGAGAATCCGGTTTCGAGTCCCAGGGCTGAATAACTTTCACATGTCACCATTAAATTGTATAGCTGATGGTGCTTGTTTTGTATTTGACAGCTGCGTCCACACAGCTGTATTCGCAGCAGTGTCTGTTCGATCGCTAAACATGAAGGTGCACATCGGACTTCGAAAACAAGTAATTTGTTTCTTCAGTGCTATATTAATTTAAATGTTTTGCTTATGAATCTTATGAGACATTCAAATTTAGAAATAATGCAAAACTGTTGGTTCGTGTTACATTGTCAGCAGCTACCAAATAATCTTTGAGCAACCATATAAATGCAATAAGAATGAGGAAATCCCGAAACAAAGGCAAAGTACTACGTCATAAAGTTGCGAATGGTAACTCCTACCAGCATATCGGGAAGAAAGGAAACCCCTAAATCATTACAAGAAAATAAACTTACACCACAAACATACTATGGAAGACGCAGTTTAAAATGTTCATATTTTATATGTAACAAACACAGGGTAACTGTAATTAAAGTTTCAAAACATTAAAAATATTACTCCACTGGTCAGAATGACGTCAAATTGCAACGGGGTATTATTGAAGAAGGGAGAAAAGATATTGCAGAAGAAAAATAATAGCGTGAAAATTGATCAACAGATGGCGATGTAAGCATCATAATGTAATAGTGATCGACTACAAATGACGAATGAATCATGCAAGAATGCCTAAGGCATACGTTACACGTTAAACAAACTCCACTACTCACTGAGCATGGGTGTACAGGTGTGATACTGTTATTAAGCCCATTTATCAGGGCAAGGTATTATCACATCGAATGGGAAATTTTTTTTTAATTGTCCTACGCTAAACCGCATAAAAGCATCAATCGAAAGAAAATCGTATTTTTAATTTCCGTGTGACTGACACAAATATGTTCAGTAGCCTATGCTATCCACCGTTTTCTGCAACAAGTTGAAATCGAAAAACAGCATGATCAAAGTGTTTCCGCGGACACGTTCAGATTGTGTTGCCTAATACGTGTCTTCAAAATGTTCAAATGTTTCTTAAGCTTAAAGGATTAAACTCCGGGGTGATCAGTCCCTAAACATACAAACTACTTATGAACTACCTATACTAAAGACGATACAAACATCCATTCCCGAGGGGGTATTCAAACCCCCGACCATAGCGGTAGTGCAGACGCGCCGCAGACCGCTCGGCCAACGCGGCCGGCAACGTGTCTTCAATGAAGCTAAGTTCCCAGTCGGAACACTGAATACATTTTAGCCTTACAGCCAGAAGTCACGCAAGTTAAAAGCAGGTGGCAGGGACATGGTTGTAAAGAAATGGAGGCCAGCTGATAATTCTAGCTTTTCCGAAATCTCGCGTCAACAGCTGATTAACTGGGTTTGAAATGTGCGGAGGTGCGTCATCTTGCATAAAAACGATCCCATTCACTCATACACGCTGTCGAAGGGCTGAAATGTCGAATTTGCGCTGAAGTGACAGTACAGGTAACAGGAACAGATGCAACTGTCCCTTCGTAAAAATACAGCACTATGAAAAATGATAACGTAAACCCATACCACATGGTGACCTTCCAGGGTGAAGCAGTACTGGTTGATTTGCGTGTGGATTTTCTGCTGCCCACATTCAACAATTCTGTGCATTGACATATCCTGTCAGATGGAAGTGGGCTTGGTCTCTCCACAAAATAATCTACATCTTTCCTTTCCTATTCCACTCGCAAATAGAACGAGGTAAAAACGAATACCTATATGCCTCATTACGAGGCCTAATTTCTCTTATCTTGTCTTTGTGATCACTACGCGAATCTAAGTAAGCGGCAGCAAGATCGTACTACAATCAGATCCAAATTCCGGCCCTCTAATCTTCCTCAACAGAAATTCACGAACAGAACGTCGTCTTTCCTCCAGCAATCCCCAACTGAGTTGTCGGAGCATTTCCGTGACACTCGCGCAATGGTCGAACCCACCAGTAACAAACCTAGCTGCTCGCCTCTGAACTGCTTCTATGTCTTCCATTAAACTGATCTGCTGCGGGTCCCAAACACGTGAGTAATACTCAAGACGTGGTCGTACGAGCGTTTTATACGCGGTCCCCTTTACAGATGAAGTACATCTTCCCAAAATTCTCCCACGAAACAGAAGTCGGTTGTCCGCCTTACTCACAACTGTCCTTACATGTTCGTCCCATTTCATTAGCTCATTAGCTCACTACTAATGCTGTATTCGAACATTATGGGATTGTTTTTCCTACTCATGCGCATCACCTTACATTTTTCTACATTGAGAGCTAGCTGCCATTCTTCGCACCAACTAGAAATTTTGTCTAAGTCATCCTGTATGCTATTACAGTCAGTTAAAGACGACACCCTCCCATACACCACAGCATCATCAGCAAACAGCCGCAAATTACTACTCTGTCCATCAGATCATTTATATAGATAGAAAATAATAGCGGTCCTATCACACTCCCCTGGGGCACGCCTGACGATACACTCGTCTCTGATGAGACCATTCATCGTCCAAGTCCACGCGAGCAAGAAATTCTAAATCAAAAGTCTCTCTTGCTGACAGGTCGATTGGAAGCAACTCGTGCACATCAGTAATTTTGAAAGGATAGCAAAGAAGTATGTGTCGTAGGACTTTACGCACCATGCTCACAGGCTTGTCCAATGTTCGGGTAATTCTCCGTGCACTAAACATTTGCACGCCATCGCTCGACGTCTTCTGCAATGCTGCGACCACTTCTACCACCGATGTAGAATCTTTTCGTCTCCTCCATCTACCAGGATGCACTCCAATGGAACCCGTCTTTTGGAATTTCCGAATCATTTTTCCCAGACCCACGGCAGTGATCGGACCAACGCCTTTTTTTCAAACCCTTCAGTATCCAGAACTTCTGTAGAACAACTTGAATACAGTCATCATTCTCGTAAAACAGCTTTACAACTGGAGCGCGATCCTTCACTGAGACATGGCGGGCCACGATGGAGTGGCCGAGCGTTCTAAGGCACATTCTTTCGGAAATTAAGTCCCATAGTTTTACATCGTTCTTGTGAAATCTTTCCCTTTTCTCACATGACATCTTGCGAGCCATGGATGAAGGGCAACAGGCGGATTGTATTTTTCTCGACTTCAAAAAGGCGTTCGACGCGGGGCCACACTGCAGACTGCAAACGTAGAATAGGTTCACAGATTAGTGACTGGCTGGAAGACTTCCTAAGTAATAGAACGCAGTACATTGTTATCGACGGCGAGTGTTCATCAAAGACGAGTGTATCGTCAGGCGTGCCCCAGGGGAGTGTTATAGGACCGCTATTATTTTCTATCTATATAAATGATCTGATGGACAAAGTAAAATTCGACGTTCTTTAGGTGAATTTCTGTTGAGGAAGTTTAGAAGGCCGGAATTTGAAGCTGAGTGTAGTACGATCTTGCTGCCGCCTACTTAGATTTCGCGGAGTGATCACAAAGACAAGATAAGATTAATGTTTGTTAAGCTTATAGGACTTAACTGCGGGGTTATCAGTCCCTAAACTTACAAACTACTTATGAACTACTTACTAACTAGGACGGCACAAATATCCATGCCCGAGGGGGGATTCGAACCCCCGACCGTAGTGGCCGTGCTGACCGTGACTGGAGCGCCTCAGTCACCTCGGCCACCGCGGCCGGCAAAAATGTTCAAATGTTTGTATAGTCTATGGGACTTAACTACGGGGTCATCAGTCCCTAAACTTACAAACTACTTATGAACTACTTACGAACTAGGACGGCACAAATATCCATGCCCGAGGGGGATTCGAACCCCCGACCGTAGTGGCCATGCAGATCGTGACTGGAGCGCCTCAGTCTCCTCGGCCACCGCGGCCGGCACAAGATAAGAGAAATTATGGCTCGTACGGAGGCATATAGGCATTCTCTTTTCCCTCGTTCTATTTGGGAGTGGAATAAGAAAGGAAATGCCTAGTAGTGGTACAGTGTACCCTCCGACACGCACCTTACGGTGAATTGCGGACTATGTATGTAGATGTACAAACATTTGAACCTTTGAGTCATGACGAACGTCTCAGACGCGAAATGAGGAAAAGTCGTCAACCCGTCGCGTTTATACCAACTTCAGTTGGCCGTGCGTATGACAGGAGGTTTCAATTACATATTCCGACACATACAGCGCCGTTATTGATCTGTTTTCACACTATTTATTTTTCTTCTCTCCCTTCTCCGCTAATATTTCGTTGATATTAGACGTCATTATTGCCTGTGGTATTATTTTGACAGAGGTTTAAAAGTTTAGCTTTAATTATAATCAACCTGTATTTTCATTTAAAAATTGACATGAATTGATGCATTTATGAATTTATTTTCGAAAATAATTTCCTTATTGAAAAAACTGGCTGAATTTGCATTTACAAGGTCTTACAAAAAGGTACGGCCAAACTTTCAGGAAACATTCCTCACACAAAGAAAGAAAATAGGTTATGTGGACATGTGTCCTAAACCGCTTAATTTCCATGTTAGACCTCATTTTAGTATGGACGAGGCTTCATTTCACCGTGATCAAATTGTAAATTTTCACAATCAACATGTGTGGGCTGACGATAATACGCACGCAATTGTCCAATCACGTCATCAATGCTTCTCAACAACAAATTCGGTGACCGATGGATTGGTAGAGGCGGACCAATTCCATGGCCTCCACGCTCTCCTGACCTCAACCCTCTTGACTTTCATTTATGGGGGCATTTGAAAGCTCTTGTCTACGCAATCCCGGTACCAAATGTAGAGACTGTTCGTGGTCGTATTGTGGACGGCTGTGATACAATACGCCATTCTCCAGGGCTGCATCAGCGCATCAGGGATTCCATGCGACGGAGGGTGGATGCATGCATCCTCGCTTACGGAGGACATTTTGAACATTTCCTTTAAGAAAGTGTTAGAAGTCACGCTGGTACGTTCTGTTGCTGTGTGTTTCCATTGCATGATTAATGTGAATTGAAGAGGAGTAATAAAATGGAAATTAAGCGTTTACGGACACATGTCCACATAACATATTTTCTTTCTTTGTGTGTGAGGAATGTTTCCTGAAAGTTTGGCCGTATCTTTTTGTAACACCTATATGAGCTATAAACCGTATCTAAAATAAACAAAAGACGTAATTAGTACATCGTATCTAAAGACCATACTTCCAGAATAATAACAACACACATGCATGAAAGTCCAGTCCCTAGAATAACACGAATAGGGATTGCAGTCCAGCAACGTGGAATCCCGCAATCCAGCGAGATCCAGCATAAGTTTAGATATTTCAGGATCCCACAACAGCCTGCGCATTCGCAAGCGAATCCGCAAGCATAAAATTTGCCGCCTTAAATTCACAGCGCGTTGTCTTGAATTCTCAAAGCGTTCCGCGATGTGAGTTGACATGACGTTGCCGTTCATTCGTTTGTCTTATTTTGAATTGAACGCACACGCATACAATGTGTATGTATGCGTGTGCGTGCAGTCATACCGCGCACGGCAGCGCGCGGTATTAATATGTTCGTAAACGGCGCGTGCGAATTTGCGATTCTTTAGCGGCCCATATCTCAGGTTTTATTCATCTCAGATTGAAGGAGTAAAGTGTTCTGGATAGATGTTCGTCTAGTGATCATTTGCGTGCACATTAGAAGATTGGGTATGCTATAGCTATCATACAGTGCATCGTCAAAATTTTCAAAGTTACACACTTTCTCGACCCCATCCGAATTGAGCAAATGAGTAGGCTTTTGCACATGACGACTAGTCTATGATGGGCTTTAAACAGCTTACAAAAGCATCATTAATTATAGGCAAATATTGAGAAAATCTAAAAAAAAAAAAAAAAAAAAATAAAAATAAATATTATTTGGGTACCAAAATAGCCAATTGTGGGGATGCTCACTTCGATACTTTTTATTCATTGTATATTTTCTAAATGTTTACCATATATTCTTATAATGATATTCTCGAGCCCGTTTTTAAACTGTTTCGATATCGTTATCCGTTACCGAGATCCAGAGGTTGAAACTTATCACAGTTTTGCACAAAATCACAAAACCCGATTTTTAGCCGTTTTAACACCGTGACTCGCAAATATCTAAATAACTAACCGTAGAAAATTTTTCAAATATTTACAATTAGCTTAAACCCGCGGCTCCGCTCGCGTGTTGTTTGATTATGATAGATAAGCTATCTTTCAGTAGTGTGCTATGACAGTGAATAGTAAGTAGTGTAGATCAAATCACATATAAAAATGCACTCGTTTCGAAGAATCCAATCACGAAATTCAACAATAATAATTGTAATAATATTACAGATCGATCACTTGATGTAATGCACGAAACGTCAAATCGATTTTTTTAAAGAGATGTATTAAAATAAATTTCTTTTTTACTGCCTTATTTATTTATTCTCATATTCCCTTATTCCTATGCTTATCCTTACAGAGAAAGAGCTGAAGACATTGTAGCACGCATAGACCAAAGATATGGTCTGTGGCATCACGTTTCGCTGTATGTAACCTCCTTGCTATAGAGTCGCTAACGTCATCGCTGGACTTCAGTCCCAATTTTTTTAATAATTTGACGATTTTCAACCACCATATCTTCCACCCTCTTATAGCTATCGGCATGGAACTGCTATGGTGTACGACGGGAGACTTCGGACAACAATTACATACAGACTACTCGATTGGATTCTGTAGTTTTCGCTGCAGAGCGAAATATTAACACACACACACACACACACACACACACACACACACACACACACACACATACACGTAGAATTTTATATGCACCCATAACTTTCCATCCCAATATACTCCACGCTTTTATCATTATCAACCCTCAATCAACAATGCAAGCAATAAAACCATTTTCAAAGAGTAAATATAATTTTCAAATAGTAATTATTGTTTCGCATTTCGAGTTATATTCTTCAAATTGCTAAATATCTATCAGATCGCTATAAAACCGTGCCTAAAACCTTCCTCAGGTATAAATTAGTAACTGTACAAATATTTAAGTCTCTGTGTCTTGTCGTTGAAACGTATAAGCGTACACCGAACAGACATTCACATTTATAGATATAGATACATCGTATAGACATTTATCTATAAACGGCATTTTTCAGTTTTCGTAAATCTTAGTCCGTTAGCAAGATACGGCCGAAAAACCGCGATATTTTACTAGAAAAGTGCGTATTATGCTGAAAGACGGGGTTCGGGCAGCTCAAACTTACCATACGATTTGAAAGAAGGTATTCGGAGAAAAAATTTGATTTTTGTACGTCTTAAAGATTGAAATCTTCGTTTGATGAAGGGGTGATTTTTGTTTTCGTTTACTTTACAGTTAATATGCAGCATCCTGTTTAGTGAACTATTGCAACATATTTTAAAGAGTTTGCACCGATAAAAACACATTGCCTAAGACTTCTTGTATGGTTGATTTTAGGTTACACACAGCTGCGTATGAAATATAGGTAACATATAGAAATTTTATTTAATGTTTAGAACAGAATGGTATCTTATGTGGTTCTTGAGATATCGGTCCGTGGATGATAGCACGCGACAGTAATAGGTTCGAAAACGCTATTTATGTTTGTGAGGTAACGCATCTTGAGGAACAGGAAATGACTAAACTGTTATGTGTATGTTGTCTAGGTGTTTATCTGGAAAATTATTTTCCGTTTTTGGAAATGTGTTTTCGTTATCGCGATACACTACAAAAATCATAACTGCGTGCATTGGCGAATCTACACTTTTATTCATGGCAAATCGTCGAAATTTTTACGATGCGTTCTAATGTTATGATTCCGGAAAGGTTTGAAATATAAAATACTGTCCAAATTTTACTCACCATTGATTTTATGTTATATAAGCAGTACACTCTGATGTAACAGGAAAAAGAAGGGAACCCTCCGCTCCCACCTCAGAAATGCCACCATTCATACATACACGACCTGTAAAATGCTCCTGCCGGAGCACAGAAAAGGCGAATATGTACTCTGACACAAAAGTGTGGAACCAGCTGCCTCAATCCTCATTCCGACTTCCCCACCAAAAATTGTGGCATACGAACATATTCGCGCTCTTTTCGGCTGAATGTGAGTTGGACCGAGTCAGTGCAACAGGCATAGTGAGCCATAAATGAGGGAATAGAAAAATTGTCAGTTCAGGAGAAAGGCATATGCATGAAAACAGCAGTGGGAAGCGAAACGAGATGTAGGAAATCAGGAACACTAGCAACAACAAACTAAGACAGATGCAGATAGTAGCAATTGCAGCAAAAATAAAACAGTGGGAAACTGAGACGAATGGAGGCCGTACACAAAGCATGAGCGTGCGGCTCTCCAATACTATAGTACGAAACAATTTGTCCAATACTCTGAGAATTTTCAGCTATCAGTCGATCTTTTTTTAAAAATTCTTTATTGGCAAATCATTTCGGCCAGTAACTGGCCATTTTCAATGCATGTGTTTAACTGCAGACGTTATTAATGTGGCAAAAATGTCCTGTTGTCATACATGGCGTGTTGTACGTTTTTCCACATTAATAACATCTGCAGTTAAACACATGCATTGAAAATGGCCAGTTACTGGCCGAAATGATTTGCCAATAAAGAATTTTTAAAAAAGATCGACTGATAACCGAAAATTCTCAGAGTATTGGAAACATATCACAGTCGTGGAGCGCAAACCATGGAAAGTAACCTTAATTTGTCCAATTTTTCCCATCCCCAGTAACCGCATGCTAAAGTTTTCCGGTCTGCAGGTGAAACCCCAAGCAAACCATCCCCATGGACATATGTGCAAAGGAGACAATCGTGATTGAAGACAATGAAAGTCGACCCTAAGAGAGAAAGAAATACTGGCAACAGGACAGGAAGTGAATGGGACAACGCCATTGGGGCAGAAAGACGATGACAATGGCAGAAACGGACAGCGGCGAGGAATCGCGAGGGAAAGGGATGAAGACATCGAAAGTTTGACACAGACAGTAAGCGGCAATGGGAGAGACAGCATACAAACGGACAGAGACATATACAGACACTGACAGTGAGACGACATTGCTGACTATGACGGCTTAACTGGGCAAAAGTATTTGCAAAGTTATGCGCTAAAAGTGCGCGAATATGTTCGCATGCCAAAATGTTTGGTGAAGAAGTCGAAATGAGGATTGAGGCAGCTGGTTCCACACTTCTGTGTAAGAGAACATATTCGCCTTTTCTGTGCTCTGGCAGGAGCATTTTACAGGTCGTGTATGTATGAATGGTGGCAGTTCTGAGGTGGGAGCGGAGGGTTTGTGTATGCTGTATGTCAACAGTCTCTGGAAAATAACCTTACAAGAGGAATTAGAAATGCAGCTGAAACAAGACAATGAAGATTACACTAAATAGTTCAAAACTGGAACGGAGAAAGTCTACGAGAATATAATTAAAAAAGAAATGTCAGTATTTGAAACTGGTGGAGTAACAGCGATGTATTTCACTTTTTTGCATGACTAATTATCCATAAAATCAACAAGAGTAGAGGCAGAAAGAGCCTTTTCCGCCGAAGGGTGCAAAAGTAGTTCTGTAAGAAGTAGATTAGGAGATGAAACTATTGCTTATTTGTTTTTAAGGTCATAATTTCAAAACGAGAAGTGACTTCTCATTTTATATTTCCAAAATTGTAACCTTTTTTACTGTTTATTTTAGCAAGAAAAAAGACAGTTAACTTAAACTAAATTCCTGTGATACTGTAAATCCTTCAATAAATAAGACTGACCACAATTACCTTTGATAAAGATTAGAAGTAATATATTTAGTTAACTAAAATATAAAGAGCACAAAATTACCAGTTATTGACATTTGCTATTGTCCTTGAACTTCTTGTTAAGAAATAAGTAGTCACACAGAAAAATAGTTAATCAGATGCAGTAAGATATCGTTGACTTTTGGGTTTTTAATAAAAATGTTTTATTATATTATAACAAAGAATGTTTATTAACTTCAAAAAAAATCTTTGCGGGACCCTGTGAGATCTCTTTGGATCGAAAGCAATCCATCAACAATCCCGCTGGATTGAAAACAGTGCTGGATTGCAATCCTTAGACGAAGTAGGGTCGCTAGAATTACCTACAGCCGGCAGTTGCCGCTTTGTGATAACAGTGCAATGTTGTATTGTTGTATTGTGTCTTTTATGAAATGTCAAATATTATTGTAAAATTGTGCACATCGTATACTGGAACCTTTTAGTCTTGCTGTCGGCAGTTTTCACTGAGACTGAGAAAGAAAGTTACGGCTCGTACCCGGAGTAGATTTGTTCTGACGTCTGATTCAAAACCGGTTTCTCTGGCCCACAACTTTGCGCTCTAGAACGTGACATTAGCATTCCAGAAGCTGTTGAATTCTCTTATTTGCAATTGACTCTATTCATCAAAGCCAAGTGACCGAGTGTCTGTCATTTGTATTGCTGTCATCCACGGAATTATCAAGCCGTCCGTATTCTACATTTAAGTATTCATCAGTTTTTATTTTCGAGCTACCACCAACGTTTTATTGCGATGGACGTTGGAAGTGGCAGCGTTATTTGCAGAGGAATGTATCTAAAAAAACTGAGTACGTGTGCTAAACTGGTCAAAAAGTGATATTTCTGGTCATTATCTCTTAATAATATTTGATCTCTCCTGAATAATTTGATGCATCATTTGTTGATTAATTCTAATAGGAAGGGTACTTTTTATAATTTCAAAGTTAATAGTGTAAGTGTAAAAAATCCGGTATTTCTGCCTTTACTTGCTATCTCTGGAATTATTCAATTTACAAGTCAATGGTTTTCAACTGTGTATTCCTTTAATTCATGTTAAGAGGTTGGATGTACTGTGTAAATAGAAATGGCAGTGCTGTACATGCATCTGGTGGATTTACTTTGTGTGTTGTCGGATTGAAAGACGTACAGACAAAAGACATGAGAAAAAAGCATTGATGAAATCTAACAATGTTATTGAATAACGATAAGGAACAACACACATGACCTACAAGGAATAAAAAGATCAGTGTGAGCTACATTCTTCAACAAATTATCCACTGATAGATGATCTTTGCTCACTTGGTGCTGATTAATGGTGCAAGTACCGCAAAGCTCACTCAGCGGATACTAGTCACAAAACCAGAATAACATCTCTGGTAATAGAGGTAATTAGCCAATATGTAGAGAGTTAGCTCAGTCTCATCTTCTTTCCAGAAGTGTCCATGGTTAAACGCGAAACTCGAATGACTCTTTCAATAATGTCATTTGAACCCGCATACCAAAACTTTTCTTGGTAGAAATGAAAATTCTATGCTTAGGCGTTTGTGACACTGTGATAACATTTAATGATAGTAATAAGAGACAAGTATGGTACAAGAGCAAGCTGGTATCACTCCATGGGCCAACATACTACAAGCCTTCTAGCGAATGGATAGGATAATGAAAGCGAAGCATGCAACAGAGGAAATTCAGGAAGAAAGAGGCAGGAAAAGAAGGAAGCTTCTAGGTTTGCAGGCTGATCAAGTACATTATCCAGACAATGCTGATTATGGGCCTGTTTGTTTCTAGGAGCTGGAGGGCTCCATGTGTGAGTTAATAGCAAATAAGATTTAAAAAATACATGACCCTTTATCTCAGGAACTATTAGAGATACATTTGTTTTATTTTACAATATTTTACCTCTTAGTATACTGAGCCTGCTCAAATGTTCAAATGTTTGTAGAGCTTATGGGACTTGACTACGGGGTCATCAGTCACTAAACTTACAAACTACTTATGAACTAGCTAATACTAAAGACGGCACAAATATCCATGCGCGAGGAGGGGGGGGGGCATGCAGAACGTGACTGGCGCGCCGCAGACCGCTCGGCCACCGCAGTCGGCTGCACCTGCTGAACCACCAAAATATCTCTCTTTGTCACGGTTTTTACTTAGAGGGGGAAAAGGGGACTTCAACAATATAATCATAACTTTTTAAAAATCATTACTAATTATTTGTCTGTATATTCTGATCATGGTTCAGTAATCAGAAAAAGAGTGAAATTATACTTCCAAAAAATTTCAGATACCTCTTAAAGGTTCTGAGGTAATGGGTCATCAGTAATGCAAATTTAACACTGTAGGTATAGGACGTACGTACTCCCTTAAAATTGCTAATCAGCTACTCACCATCTTGCCTTTCCTTGTACTTAGTATTGATACGTTTCTTTCGAGACGGATAGTGATACTATGGAAGTAATACTATTTTCAGAATGTAGTGTGAAAAATAAATCGGAATTAACAAGTCAAAGTGACTTCAGTGAAAGTAGCAGCAGACGGTATTATTCGTTTCGGACCTCTTGGTAAGTATGGAAGTGCGATTACGCATGTCAATCACATCGCGATTACGGGCAGCATGGGGTTCACGCCTGAGCCTCAAGACGTGCGCTAGCAGCGCATTTCGGGTTTTTCAAGCGTCAACTTCGCGTCGCAATATCTCGGGATGTAATTGGAATATTGCGATGCAATCAACGACATTGATTATGTGATTTCTCATGCTATGGATTGCTGAAGAAAAAATATAGGGTGTCCATTTTTAATTCTGTTACGCGCCCTCTCGCTATTGCCCGTCGGTCTTCGGAAAAGAATCTAACAAACTAAGAAGCGACATACGTTTGGAATAATAGTTGGAGAACGGTAGCGCTCTTTTTAGTTCGTCCACTCTTTCTAGTTCGCCCACTCTTTTTAGTTCGCCCACTCTTTTCAGTTCTTCCGCTCTTTATAGTTCGTCCGCTCTTTTTGGCTTTTGCTACCGCTACTAAAAGAGGTCTTTCTTTTTTTATGACAGCTTTTTTTATATAATGAATCAGTGTGGGCAAAGCGTGTGCTATTACCCGTATTTTTGGGCAATTTGTCATCAAATACTTAGACAAATAAACCAGTTATTTACACGAATGGGTGATACAATGGTATTTGACTGTTTTGCATACAGAGTACTCGTAGTACTTCATTTTTAAAATGGATTTCTTGTGGCAGAGAACTATGTAACTACAGCTGAGCTGCTCTCAGCTCGAAATGGCGGTGACTGGCAGAAGGGAATCAGGCGATTCTGAGCGCTCTCGCCTCCTCTCACTGTTCCCTGTCAGTCTTCGGAAAAGGAGCGGACGAACTAAGAGGCGAGGGATCTGCGACCTAATTCGAGTAGTTCGCCTGTGGGGGCGCTCTTCCGAACTAGTTCGTTCGCGAACTACACAAGACTAGAAGACAGCACGTATACGAGTCGTAGCGCGGCCGCTTAACATAGGCGTTAGAGGCCGCGGCTTTGTAATGCGCATGTGCTGCTAACGTTGAAATTCTCTTCTGAACCTCCTGGAGGCAGCATATGGTCGCTCCCGCGGCAGGGAGGGGTGAGGGGAAACGACGCTTTTAACATTCTCTACTCGAGCTCTGGCGGTTGTACACGTATGGTCACGATGCAAAGACAACGGAGCTACTGCGCACCTCGCCTTGCGAAACGGTGAATCCTCCATTAAGGCAATATCCGCCGCCATATTTGTTTTTGGCAGATTGAATATTCATCAGAAACACATCATATTTGGTAAAATATATCAATTAAAACGCATCAATTGTAAAAGCCGATCAGATCGTGAATAATAATGAAGTCACTACTCTCCACCTAGTAAGAATAGTCTTTTCGTTAGCGGCATTTCGTTGGGCCGTTTAAGGTAATGGGTTTGAAACCGACTGCAAGCAATTTGTTTTAACTCAATCTTCTTTTTAACAGATACGGAAAAAACATTGAGTTGTTACTTGCCACATATCTTTGGACGTGTAGCAAATGTGTCGCGATTTCGAGGCTAAAGAACATTTTTCACTCGTAGTTGTACAAATATTTCAATGTTCGAAAAGATGGGTCGCATGTAGAAGAAGCAAGTATTACTGTGTGAGTTAGTAGGCATTGTTTTCTGCGGTACATCTGTTGTACATCTTCCTAGTTCCTAATGTTTCCTTTTCTTGCGATGAGTGTACGTAATTACTGCAGTCAGCGTCAACATTAAACATGTCAATGCGTACGAGGATTTCAGTTTCGTTTACAAATTACATTTAAGCGATACTTTATTTGCCCCCCCCCCCGCTAGAACCATGTAAATTCTACCATATGTATTTATATTAGTGAAAGGGTGTCGCCATGAGGGAAAGTATGGAAAGCACTGGTCTAGGCAGTCATAGCCGGAAAACGACATGCCGCTCTGACAAGGGTGCTATTCAGATTTCTGCGAACTTCGCCCTGAGACGGGACGTCCGATTCTGTTGCAGTGGCGACAGTTTGGCGGGAAACCTGCAGTGCGACTGCAGATCATTATCCTGCTCTACCAGTAATTTCAAACAATTCCTCACAGGTAACCGCAGTCGGCCTTCGTCGACCGCTCTCTCCATACACTGTCCACCGAACGGGACCTCATAGGTACCAGGCCATGACAGGACGTCCTCCCGTCCACCGCCGAGTCGGCAATCTCGCAACAGAGAGGTTCAACGAAGGAAAATGCCCAAACTCGCTAATTTAAGGACCCCCACATATCAACTGTCGAGGCTACGTGAGACAAAGAACGCTAGTTGTCCCTTTGTCGTCACCATCTTGTACACTGGACAGCAGGTATCGGAAAGTATCGTAGAAAAATTCAAAGTTAAATGCCGGTATTGAAATTGAGCCAACCGTGAAGTAAGGCAATGAATATTATTTTTGAAAAGATAGTAACACTGTGAAAAGCACGAAAGATACCGCCATCAGTATTTAGAAGCAATGGTAATTAGAATAAAGACAACTACAGAAACCATCATTACAAAATAAAATAGCGGAATCTGTTTGGTACCTGGGAGGCGTCACACTGCATGCGATACTGTATGAAGTAATTAATCTCTTCTTTATTGTAAATTGATGCTCGGTTGCATGATCTTTGAATACTAACGTTTCAGAACCGTGTTTAATTTCAATTACAATTGATGTTGAAAGTTACTAAATTATCGGACTTCGTTTTAAAAGGGAGAAGAATTACTGCAGGCATTGAAATAATTTTTAACATAAAATGGGCGTAAGTGAAATTAGCGTCTGGAAAGTTCTTTCCAAATCGTGAGGCAAATGTATAACAATGGCCACGCATCATTTTACAAATTATGCTGGAAGCAAAGAGTTTTGATGAAAGTGAAAAATGGGTAAAATTTTCATTTTAATTAAATTAGAGATTTCAAATGAAATTGTTGAATTTATTACAATTAGAAGATCCTAGCAGCTCCCACTTACATTTCAATGTGGAGAGGTCGAGAGGGACGTCAGCTCGATACGACGGCAGAAAATCTCCCCAGCTCATAAAAAAAATTAAAAAAAAAATAAAAAAAATTAAAAAAAAAATTGAAAGTATCTCGTGAAACAAAATGGTCAGAGATTTATTGTCAGACAGAACTGATGCTAGCGACAAGCGTCGCATATATAATTTTAATAAAAAAATATTCAATAACGCTTCAAACTGAAGGACTTTTCCTTAGACGAAATGCCCCTATAGAAACAGAAGTGGTATCAAATCTAAATAAAGATAGTGTAGCAAAACGATACTGAATTTCCCAATATGCCCAAAGACAAAAACTAAAGGAATAAAAGAAATGACTACTTATTACCGCCACCACACAAAAGATAACGTTATAAATTCAAATTCGTGTCATCCAAGGTCACAAAAGTTAGCACATTTTCATGCTGTGATTACCAATTAATAAACCTACCTTTTGAGAAAGATTCCATTAGAAAGAAATAAAGATCCAAAATTTTAAACATGGCTGCAGTTGAGCAACTGTGGACTTTTGGAAATAAAGATTCTTCAATATATTGCAAAATCGAAACTATTCTATCCTAAAACTGTCTGACATATGTAGCACACTAAACGCATAGACCCAATTACACGTAAAGAAAATTATATATATATATATATATATATATATATATATATATATATATATATATATATCCCGACTACAAAATCGGAAAGATGCTAAAACGCTCTAACATAAAATTCGCATATACCAGCCATATATAGAAATCTTGAAATTTACGAAATTTAAATTGACAAATAGGTCAAGTAAGATTACCGCCCAATAGAAATATTGGTAATTAATAGCATTTGATAATTAAACAGTATGAAGTTCACTGCAAACATTGACTATGCCAATGCACTATATGTTACACAATTTTAACCTTATTAATTATGGTAGCAATGTATGTACACAGTTGGGTGACAACATTTATAGTTAGGCCATAGATAGAAATTCTCCACGTTGAGATTTGCTATGTGCTTGTAGCTGACGGGAGGTCAGCGAGCAGGCCGACGTTGGTGGCTTGTTCCAGCTTAGGATTTTCCAGTTCGTTTCCGGTGAGGGGAGAGAGGGACAATGGCGAGTGCCAGGCACAGTGCAGTGCACAGCGTGAAATAAAATATTCTTATCCTACTGACATTTGAAGTAATACGATGCAGCTAGGAACCTTTAAGGCCCTCATTACAAAATAGCCTGTTGACAAATAAACAATACATTAGATGATATGGTCACATCTGACGTAATATGTTTAATTGACAAAATTACCAATGAATACAAGACAGTTACACAACTAGCTTGGCAATGTTTGTTTATAAAAATAATATATTAACTATTCTCATTTTATTTTCAATTAATCTTGTGTATTTTACCTTGAAATATTCAGTTAAATCACTTATCTGTGATATAAGAAATTGCACGAGTATAATAAATAGTACAAAAGGATGTTTATACTCATGTAAAAACGTAAGAAAATATTTCTTTAATGTGTAGGGTAATTATTTTAATTTTAAGTAAAGTTTAAGAAATGTATTGGCTGAGCGCTGTACGTTGGCAAATCGGTTAGAACAGCTCACATGGGGAAGTTGATGACGTAGGGGAAAAAACCCCAGCAGTTGAGCTTTTGGCGCGCGCGCGCGCGCTAGGGCAGAAAGTGACGACTCGGGAGCACGTGGAGTAGCTGGCCGGGCGGCATTGCTCTGCATCAGTCGGCATGTGGACCTCGAAGTGGAGGTGATAGATTTGTGTGTGGCAATCGCCACGTGTGGTGGCTCGTCGTAGACTGCATCGAGTGCTACTGTGTGTTTGCGAATATTTAGCCTGTGGAACAAGGTGTGCATCACATTGAATTAAAGTGACTGTGATTTGTTAATGTAACACGTGTCGTCACATAGGCACGAACATAAACGGTGTTTGAGACAGCCACATGGTGTGAAAAAAATTTGCGACAAATATTCATTTTGTCTGGGGGCTCACGAGCTATAACGTTATTTGATAAATGTGTCGACGTACAGACGTATCAGCCACAGGGTTTTAATATGGTGTAATAAACAACATAAAGTGAACATTCAGGTGTTTTCAAAATTAGTAGTTAGTACACCCTTTTCTCTCATGAACTTGATTTTATTATGAATTTGTTTTGTTAATCATACGCAGGGAAGGAAAGCTGCGAACGTGTGATATCATCCCCTAGAAAACGAGTCAATCAGTCGCAATCACAGTTCCAGTGTTTTTGCATGTTTAGGAATTTGGTTCACAGCTGGTGGTTGTGAGTTTTAAAAATTAAACTTTCTCTATTTTAAACTCTCACCCCGACCTTACTCTCGCAGACTGTAAGAAGCTTCATTATTCGATATCAAGACGTTACAAATAGCGGCAGCAACCAGTCGTCTTTCTTCCAGCTCTTGAAAGGAGAACAACACATAGCAGACGATATGCCTGTCACGCAAAAGGGAGCAATAATGAACGTTCTTGAAGAACACACGCAAATTTACACTGAACAAATTTTAAATGAACTAATCGAAATGTACCATAAGCGGTACTTGGAAAATTTTATTAGTACCATCCTACTAAACAGCTACACGGTATTTACAAACACAAGAGAGATTTTACTGTCACGAAATTATAAGTATTCACTCTAAAGCATACGATTACGATTAAAACGGCATAAATTACACCACAAAATTACACCAGACTTAATTCTGCAAACTACATGTGGCCACCGAATTACATACAAGCGCAGAAACACGAATACAAGCTATGTTTTTATAATAGCAAAGAAATAACTGCAAGTAACCTTATAATATTGCTGCAACATCTATCAAAATAGCTGTCAGATAGCGACACCGTAAGGATTATTAAAAAATGTATGTATTCAGCTACATAAAGGAGTACAAGGACACCAGTTCTAATACATCTGTTAAATAAGAACTAAACATTTCAGATAAATAGCTAGGATAAGGATAAGAAGAGCTAGCAGAGTATATTTCTGAGTTACAATTATCCAGTAAAAGTAAGTAGTATACCATCTATGTATTTTACAGTTAACCTCACGATGGCTTTCACGTCGAAACAGGACTGTCGAATTAAATAATTTATTTAAAACCAGGGCCCATGGAATGAATACAATGTTAATTATAGCCACGTTGTACCATTCCAATATTTTTGGCAGTAGTCATGTCGAGAACCTTCTCACATGAATCACTAGAGTAAAACTGACAGCTCTACAATTTTATATCTTGCTTCTGCAATATTACCATGATCTGACTGCAAATATAGCTTCATCAGTGTACTTCTGTGGCTTATCAGCGTAAATGTAGATGGAATTCGTTTGACTCGAGTAATTGTAATGTCCTTCCAGTTTTTACAGAAGTCGACGATTGAAAAGTTTAGTGGTACCACTAATATGACGCATCATGTAACAAAAGGTGTCTGTGTGTATACTCGTAACAAAGAATAATTATTTTAATGTGTGTTATTATCTTTGTACAATTTAAATATATAAATGTATGTAATGTTCAAAAGTAATTTTGTTGTACCTTGTTGTGTCTTGTTGCAACTGGTTGTGTCTTGTCTCTTATCTGCGCTGGTCGATTCATTATCGTGACGAAATTGTTTTTGATGAAAATGAAGGTATCATTGTAATGAGGTTTGTAAATGTGTTTGAACATTTTTAAAGTTTAAAATATATGTATTACATAAGTGCACTAACTATAATTAGTTAGAAATATCCAGATCATTTATATGAAATGCTAAAGGAAGCCATTAGCATTTGTTTCAGCAAGAAGCTAACGACACAGATTGCATCAACCGCCGCCATTGCGTGACAAATTTAGAATTCCTAACTGATAAAGCAAGGACGGGTGGAAAATAAAGTTTAATAAAACACATAATTTTCTATTTTAGCTCTGCAAAACCAGACTGGACTTACACAAAAATTGCGCCAAATTCTGTGGTATTGTACGATAAAACGTGGTATCTTACAAAGATCTATAAATTATGAAGTGCATATGTATTCCGAGTTACTGTTATTATTATTTTGAGTGATAAGTGAATAATATTTCTTTAAATAATTTCCTGATAGCAATACCTTAAAAAGTTAAAAGACAGTTTTCATTTAGCTTCACTGAATTCAGACTTTGCGATTTTACTTCGAATTGTTCAATTAAAGTTTCGATGATATACGTAACTCAGAGTAATATTCAGAATTTTAATATAAAGGATAGGTTCCACGATGACTTCATTTGCACTTGAATATTATTTTATAGCATTTTTATGTGGGACTACTTTGTAAGTATACTCGCACCACTTGAAGACTTTCAACTAAAATTTAACCTGAATAATCACGTCCCTGAGAACGTTTGTTTTACCCATTTACTGAGCTAGCTGGCAAACTAAATAAATAATATAAAATGCAAAGACAATATTTTAAAATATATCCGTAAAAATCTGGCCACTTTATATATATATATATATATATATATATATATATATATATATATATATATATATATATATATATATATATATATATATATATATACTAACTGAACCCCCGCTGCTTCGCATGCGTAGTCTGGTTGGTCTGCACCAGTTGTTTCTTTTTAATCCTGATGAAGAATCCATATCTTAAGTTTCGTAGTTTTAGCTTGAAATTTGAGTTAACAGCGCCATATTTTTGAAAATCAATTTTTGCATCTCGTATTTCACCCCCTTATTGGTCGAATTTCCAAAAATACCGAAACACGTGTCTTTTAAATTCGAACCCCGAATCGAAATCCGAAAAATTGTAGTACTAACTTCAAAATGGCCTAAATAGCAACAGATTTTCGAAAAACATCCCCTCTTCAATTTAATCCCCTTGATGGTTGAATTTCCAAAAATACCGAAACACGTATTTTTTAAATTCTAACGAACAATACAAATACCAATTTTTGCAGCTATAGATTCAAAATTGTCTTGACCACAAAGTGTTTTCAAAAAGAATTTTTGATTCCCGCTTTTACCCCCTTAGTTTTTGAATTTTCAAAAATACCGAAACTCGTGTCTTTTTAATCCTAATCAAGTTTCGAAGTTATAGCTTGAAATTTGAGTAAACAGCAACATATTTTTGAAAATCAATTTTTTCGTCCTCTAGTTTACCCCCTTATTGGTTGATTTAAAAAAATGCTGAAACACGTGTCTTTTAAATTCGAACCCCGAATCCAAATACTAAAATTTGTAGTTCTAGCTTTAAAATTGCCTAAATAGCAACATATTTTCGAAAAACACCCCCTCTCCAATTTAACCCAGTTGATGGTTGAATTTCCAAAAAAACCGAAACACGTATTTTTTAACGTCTAACCAACTATACAAATATTAATTTTTGCATCTCTAGCTGCAAAATTGTATCAATAGCAACGTGATTTCAAAAAGAATTGTTGATTCTCTATTTAAACCTGTTACTTGTTGAATTTCCAAAAATACTAAAAATCATGGATTTTTAATCCTGACCAAGTTTCCACATCCGACGTTTCGTAGTTGTAGCTTGAAATTTGAGTTAACAGCAACATATTTTTGAAAATCAATTTTTGCTTCACCTATTTTAGCCCCTTAATTGTCAAATTTCAAAAAATTCCAAAACACGTGTCTTTTAAATTCGAACCCTGAATTAAAATCAGAAATTTTGTAGTTCTAGCTTCAAAATTGCCTAAATAGCTACGTATTTTCAAAAAACGTTTCATCCCCTATTTCACCCCCTTACGGACGGAATATCAAAAAATCGCTTCTTAAATGACGCCTACATAGCAAGATCAACACCCGCCACAAATTTCAATTTTCTATCTTTAGTGGTTTGGGCTGGGCGATGATGAGTCAGTCAGTCAGTCAGTCAGTCAATCGGGACACTTCCTTTTATACATTTTTAGAGTATTCTTACATAATGGAACAAAGACGAATAATTGTTCGCAACAGAAAATTATGAGTGTATCCCTTTCTTGACAAATGAAAGTAGCCGGCCGCGGTGGCCGAGGAGATTGAGGCGCTTCAGTCACGGTCTACACGGCCACTATGGTCGGGGGTTCGAATCCCCCCCTCGGGCATGGATATTCGTGCCGTCCTTAGTATTAGCTAGTTTGTAAGTTTAGGGACCGATGACCCCGTAGTTAAGTTGCATAAGCTATACAAACATTTGAACATTTGAAATAAAAGTAATAAAGGGCGATGCTCTAAAAGAGCTGCCGTATGCATGAAACTTATGGCAGAAATTCAGGACAATTCTGCTAATATAGGGATACCGCCTTACAACTGGGATAATCGTTGTAGAGAATTTGATTCTCCGGCACAGTAAGCCGTGGTACGAGGCACAGGCAGATCCCCTGTAAGTCTGCGTAGCGAGGAACTGATCCGGCAGGAGCACGACAGCGACCGGGCCCTTATTGAGATGCAAATTCGACGCAAAATAAGCGACGCCTTTGAGCGCTCGCGAGCCGGGATAAATGAAAAGGCAACACAGCCAGTCGGGGAGCTCCCGGGAATAGGAAGAGTCAGGGAAGCACTTTGGTGCTTCTGTGTTGTACCTGGAGGCTAAAGCCACACCCTGCATACACCTCCAGTATCAGATTCTCTGGTCAGCGTACGTGCCGCGGTTTACTGAGGGATCCGAGGTCTGTAATCTAGTTTCCTGCCGTAAATTCCACTACAGCTGCCTGGAGAGTGCATCAAATCACAAGTAACGGTGCGAGAGGTGTATATTCAGTTGGATTTAATATTTTGTTGGAATTATTATTTTGTGAATAAGATTTCTGTAAGTCAAAGAGTATATGCTGTATAGTTAGCTTCCTTAGTCAGAGAGGTAGCATTATTGCTCTGTCTGGTAATGGTGGCGCGCTGGGTGTCGCAGTGTAACGGTGGGAATGGGCAGTCGTGTTTTGTTGTTCTAATGTAGCGGGCGGAGTAGGAGGTTGAACTGTGAGGTGTGGGCAGAGGATGTCTCTTAGCTCGACTGCTGAATAGGATGAAGATGTTCAGACTAAGAAAGTATAATATGTATATGTTTTTGTAATTATATTGCTTTTTAATTTCTATATAAGTGTGATAATGAAATATCTCTTCCATTATTTTGTAGTGTGTAGGAAGTTCCATTTTTCCTCCAATAAGTTTTACGACCAGTTAATTGATGTGAGTTGTTTTGAAGTGAAGTAAAAGTGTTAATCTCAAACGTACTTGCACGTGGTGGCTCTGTGAGTGTATGTTTTAACAGGTAACTTTCACTAAAATAATTAGGGTCCAGGTTAGGATTGTTGAAAACTATGTTGAGAATATGATAATGATGAGGCAGTTACAATGAGTGAAATATCAAAGGTAGAGTGCTTATCTGTGGGTTAATTAAAATTTTCTGTGTGTAATGTTACTTTTTTTTTATCGCTGGTGTTGTCACAAGATCAAGGTTGAAAACCGGAATTGAAATTTAAATAACCGTAAGATCAGCAATGAATATTAATTTTTGAAATGGTTATCAATTCTCAGTAACAATGTAAGTTAAAAATTACGGCAACACCAGAAAGCACCATTACATAAGAAAATAGCGGAATAAGTTACCTGGTATGCATTCATTGGTGGAAACCGTGACACTGCAGTTGAACCTGTATGAATTGATTAATATCTTCGTTCTCGTAAACTGATGCTTGGTTTCATGACTATTAATTATTAAAGTTTTAAGACCGTGTGTAATTTTGATCACTATGGTTATCGAAAGTTAAAGAAATTATCGGACTTCGCTTTTAACAGAATGAAGATTTCCTGCAGGCATTGAATTCAATGTTTAACGCAAAATGAGAGTAAATCAATTTTGCATTCTTTTGTCATCATGAAACAATAGGCATCAATTTACTAATATTGCTGAAAATAGGTCATCAATTAAATAAAAGATGGGGAGAAGTAGTCATTATTTAAATAAAATAGGAATTTCAAATGAAAGTTAAAGTTTATTACGTAAAGGGTGCTAACCAGAGCTCACACTTACATGATTATGGAGGTCGAGTAAAATACGTCCGCTCAGTACAAAGGTAGAAAAACGAAAGACGACAAGCGATTCCGTTTTCTCTCCAGATCGTTTGAAATAGTTGAATGTCCTACTTATAACAAGGATAATCAGAGATTTATTGGCAGAGAGAACGGATGCTAGCGACAAGCGTCGCAGATATAATTTTCAATAAAAAGAATATTAATGTATCGCTACATTTGCCCCCTCTGGCTTTGAGTTGGCAAATGCGAATTTCCTACTCAAAGACATCATAAATTTCTTGTTATACAATTTTTTTAACAGATTATTTAAGACTGTGTGAGCCCACTAGATATGAGATTAGAAGTTACAGTTGTGTCTTTTTCCTTTTTATATATATAGTTTTTAAAAATTTTTTATCAATTTTCATTAATTTTTTTTCATCTCATATTCAAATTATACAATGCGAAGCGTCGATGGTCGGACCAACGGTGCAGCGAGCGGTCCCCAGCGCGCCCGGATTGTTGACCGGTGGGCGTGGCGGTGCGGCGGCGACGCGGTGCAAGGCGGAAGGCCGATTGATGTCGGTGGAATGCGCCGCAGACTCGGCCCCAGCATTGTGGTGGGGTGAGATGCCAGGATGAGGTGCCCTTTGATAGAGCACGGACTGCTTTTCCCGCATCGCCTCGGTATGGTTTTACATGAAATGAAAGTTGTACATATGCCATTAAAATTTATCCCTTAACTAAAAATTACAGGTTTGATTACTGAATGAGTTTATTTCTGTTTTATTCAGTTGAGTGTTTCAGTACTATTATAGTTTTTAGCGAACGGATGTAAGTGTGAGCTTTGATTTTAATAGCAAATATCGCAACCAACTGACATGAACATATGCTCATTCTTGACATAAATTCATTAATGGAAACTAAATTATATACAAGGCATATGTTCAGTTTATGACTTTACCAAGACTTATAATTAACATATTACGTAAATAAAAAAATTTTCTTTGGCTCACTGTGGGATCTTTAATCGTTCATGAAATTATTTACTAAGACTTACGTACTAATTCACATATATACATATAGACATTTAAAAAATATGTACAGGCATTGGTAACTGGATGTTACATTTTAGCGAATTTAAGTTGTTTATTTTTCTGACATAGGGTATTCTTTGTACGTATCATAGCACAGTTCTTTGATTGGGAAATGCCGTAGAGGCGGTTTTCGCTGTGTTCATTATACAAATGTTAGATACATTTGTTTATTTTGAAACCATTCACAGTGGTAGTTTGAATTTTCACACGTCGGGATCGCCATTGGGTGCGTGACGTAACAGTCAAGCGTCAACAATGAATAAATTGCTACCGCTGGCCAGCTTCAGCAGTGTTCGTTCAAACGTGGCAGCGGCAACCTCGCGAGCATTGCGTACAGCACATAACTCGCCGACTTTGTGTTTTCGCGTGTGTTTTTCATCTTTCTTCCAGAGTAGAAGATTCATCCATAATAGTTCATAGTGAAGATCGTCGCAGCGCGGTGAGTACTTAATTATTTACATTAAGGTGGTTAGGTCCGTTTACTTGCTGCGCATTCTTCATTTATTTTTAGGTTGTAATCTCAGCTGCCTTAAAGTCCATTAGCTGAGACAAGACCTACGACTTCGTATGCAAATATATACGAATAGCCATCACTTAGTATATGCACTTCGAAAATCACTTCACTGCACGATTTTTTTATCATGACTGTTTATGTCGGTATGCCGCACGTAACAAGTTTTTTCGGTTTATTTTAGATCACACTATTTAAGTGTCCATCACCATAATGCTAATATACATAAAGTCAAGTACTTGTCAGTCTATACGTTCACTTATCACTTGAATTTATTATACGAGTGCTACCTTTCGTAGTCCGAGCTCACTATTGTCAATGACAAAATCACTTCACTAGTTAATTAATATTTTCATGAAGGCATAGACTTCTGTCGCGCACTTTGACTATAAATGCGTCCTAGTTTTGTGAATACAAACACTGTTTGTGTGGATAGTTTTATCACTAAAAGTTTTGTCACTAATTTATCACAGTAGTATCACTGTCCTATCACTGTCCTTTCAGTTCGTTTTATCACGTTCTGCACATATCTTCTGGATTTTATACAGTTCATATAAACCTATCGTTACTTTACTATTTACTAAGGTTATCTACAGTGACAAATTATTCTGAAATACTAGTCATTAATAGAGTTCATAAATCTTCAAATGACATACAAGCCACATTTTATCGTTTTTTGGTTGTTATTTAGTCATCATTATAGTTTCTTTTAGACACTATAGTGCATTGTACGATAAGTCGCAGCCTATGTTCATGTCAGAGGTCGGTTGGAGGGGGTCCTTGTTTTCAGCAATATTATTCCTCATAATCTTTTTACTTTTGAGCTTAAAGGTTCATCATTAAGCATTCATATCACTACATTCAATATATCAGAATATTTTTTTAAGGAATGAGAAATGGATCTTTGGAATCTTTTTTTTTTTTTTTTTTTTTTTTTTTTTTTTTTTTTTTTTTTTTTTTTTTTTAAATCTGATTTTGTCAGTAATAACATGGGAGGTGACGTCTGTCACACAACATTAGCAGTTAGCGTATAAATTGGGATGATTCTTTTCTTTTAAACAGGTATTGCAAATAAATTTTGCTGACACAGGTAAGGTCAGACTCATCAGCTAATTTGGTGCATAGCTAAATAGCATTCAGAATAAAGATCGAGTGAGAGAAAAAAAAACAGCATTATAATTAGAGAAGTCTCTCTAAAATAGTACACAACATAAATTCAGCACATCAATCCATCATTTGCAAAAATTACCATTTATATTATTATTATAAAATATTACGTCAAACTAAAATATTCTAACGTCTCTCATAGCAAAGCACTCCATGCTTCTCTCTCACTTTGCTTTAAGTTTTGCATGCGTTATGACCTGCTATTGCCTGTTCTTTCCTTATCAGAAATGAAAGGTGTAGTTTAGATTTTCTGTTTTAAATACAACGTATCTGTAGTCAAGAAACATCATACTAAGTGTCTAATATTTTCAATCGTCGTGTTGTACTTGTGTGTTTAAAGTATCTTAAAACAAAATAATAGTCATATAATATATATATGTGTGTGTCTCCTCCGTCATTTTGATGTTGAGTTGTCGATCTTCTTACCGTTGGCAGGAACACAATTCTCGTGCACGTCGTCAGCTGAAAAAGAAGTCTTAAACTACTGCTTATACTAAAGGTTGTTTAGTCTAAAGATTGATTTTTCAATTAGTGAACGCTTCTGACACATCAGCTTGTAATGTTGTTCAAAATATTTCATATCTGTTGCAGGTGTTATGATACGTACCGTAAATAGTAGTATTGACGCAACACCGTAATGACTCTGTCATCTTAATTACTGCCAAGCTCATAAGCATCAGCATAAAGTCTTGTGTAATTTTTAAGAATTTTTTTTTTCACAATACGTAACTAGAATTGTTCAATAAACTTAGATGTCTTTAAAGGTCATATGTTCCCTCTTAAATAAATTGCACAGTTGTTGACATGTGTGTTACCTGTCAGCTGATCAGCATTAATCTACAGGTTCCTAGTGGCTTATAAAACTTCATATCATTTGTACTGTCTTTGAAAATATAGCTGACTGCAAATACGTTACGTTATCATGTCTCGTATAGCAACATTGTTTGGATTTGTGTGTGTGTGTATGTGTGTGCGTGCGTGTGTGTGTGGCTCGTATTAGGAGCCGTTGGGCAAACAAAACATTAATATATCCTTATCACTACATTTCTTTCATAAAAAAAATTCTCCTACTTCAGATCCATCGTACTAAAATAAATCATTTGCTCCATATATTCATTTTCATCATCATAAATATTTTCTTATACTTATACTAATAATTATAATAATTAATGCCCATAGTAAGTGTTTTATGTTGTATTAAACATAACAGTGGTTGGATATATCTGTGTATTTGCTAAGTGTTTGACATGAGAACAGTTACACCGTCAGTTAATATTTGTTGTCCATTACGTAACATTGTAAGAGAAAAAATATTTTGTTCAGCTTATTCGCCTTGGATCTGTGAATGTGTTACTTATTCACTAGGAACGAGGTGTCATATTTTTCATTTTTGTTTATCTTGCTTCAGTGATCAGCTTAAAAACTAAGCATAGAACTTTTAATAAATAACTTCCCTCGTGCGGAATTTGAACAATTCTGAAAGGTCCAGAAAATAGATGTTGCCACTTTTTATTACGTTTTAAGATAGCTGATGGTTTAGGATGATTTCGCAGAAGTACTAGGTCTCCGATATTAAATGTTTGTGTTCTTTTCAGCTGCTTATCATAGTAGGCTTTTCTTTTTATAGCTGCCATTCGTTTGTCTCTTTGGTTTGTAAAACTAAATCGGTGGGTGTATAGGGTGTAGAATACAAAGGTAGGTTGTTAACCACTTGCTCAAATAGTCCAATATATTCAACCCAGGATGTTTGTTTGTTGGAAGCATATGTTCTGATGAAGCGATTTAATTCACGGAACATGCGTTCCATTGGTTTGGCAGAAGGATAGTAACGTGAAAAGAGAATGCGATTCAGGTAATTTTTATGAATGAAATCTTTCCACGCGTGACATGTGAAAGTTTTTGCATTGTCGGACAGAATTGTCGTCGGCTTCCCGACAAAAGGGAAATAGTCGCGCTCCATGCGCCGAATCACTGCTTTTGCGGTAGTAGTTTTTAAGGCGTATAACTTCACAAATTTTGAAAACACATCATAGATGCCAAGAATGTGTTTGACGCCTCCGCGTCCAATCGGAAGAGGTCCTGCAGTATCAATTGAAACTAATTGAACAGGTTTATATGGCAAGATAGAATGAAGCGGCATCTTGTTTGACTGATTGTTAGGCTTGTATTTCTGACAGATTAAACAGGATTTGAATGTGTAATGGATTTTTCGTGACATATTCGGAAAATAACAGTATTGTTTAAGCTTACGGAGACACTTTAGTGCGCCAAAGTGTCCCCAAACTCTATGTGTGTGCCAAATTAGAGATTTTACATATGTAGCAGGTATGCAAACACACCAGAGTTGCGATTGTACATGTCTACGAAAGAAAAGTACTCCTTTGTAGACTCTGTAGTGTTGATTTAGATGTGCAACTGACTTGTCTGTAATTTGTGTGATAATTTTCCTCCACCTGTCATCTGCTTGCTGTAATACCTGCATGTTTTTGCACATATCTAAATAATATGTTCTAAATTCCATGTCCTTCATGAGCATTATCTTAAACTCTGTGTTTGACTCAAGGTAGTCTTCAAATTCTGGTAAACCCTGGGGAAGTCTGGAAAGTGCATCAGCTATGACATTATCTGATCCTTTAATGTGTTCAATTTCAAAATCGTATTCTTGTAGTATGATGGCCCACCTGGCTAATCTATTGTGTAATAGTCTGCATGACATCAAAAAGCTAAGTGCCTGATGATCACAGAAGACTCTTGTATGTTTACCAAAGATATAATGATGAAACTTTTTGAATGCCCAAACAATTGCAAGAAGTTCTAACTCTGTGGTTGAATATCGACGTTCGCACTCAGTGAGCGTGCGACTAGCAAAACTGATGACTTTTAGGGACTGTGGATCCAGATTATTTGAAATTTGGAAAAGACACGCCCCAACCCCAAAATTTGACGAGTCCGTAACAATACAGAAATCCTGTGACATGTCAGGGTGGTTTAATATGTCTGAGTTAACAAGGGCTTGTTTAATTTTGTCAAAGTCTTGCTGACACTGTTCTGTCCAATTCCAAGGGTTGTTTTTTCGAAGAAGTGAAAGAAGAGCAGTACTATTGAGTAGTTGTTGTGGCACAAAGCGCCGAAAAAATGAACATAAACCGTAGAAGGCTTTTAATTGCTTCCTATTGCCAGGTGCAGGAAAATTTTGAATTGCTTTAATTTTTTCAGGGTCAGGAACAATGCCCGTGGGTGAGATAATGTGCCCAAGAAATTTGATTTCAGTTTTAACAAACTTAGACTTTTTCAAGTTGACAGTTACTCCAGATGACAGAAATTTATCTAACACTCTTTCAAGTAGGATGACATGTTCTTCCCATGTAGAAGTAGCAACAAGTATGTCATCAACGTAAACTGTAATATTATCTAGTAATTCTGGACCAAGTACTGTATCAAGTGCTGTGATAAAGACACCAGAACTCACATTTAGACCAAAAGGCAGTACCTTAAATTGGTACGATCGTCCTGAGAAAATGAAAGCAGTATATTTACGAGACTCTTCTGTTATAGGAACATGCCAATATGATGCTCTAAGATCAAAACTTGATAGATATTTGACTCCATAGAACTTCTGAAGCTGTTCTTCTAAGTTTTCTGGCCTAGTTCTAACTGGAATGATAATCTTCTTGATTTGACGTGCATCAAGCACAAGACGAACAGACCCATCTGATTTAAAAATTGCAAGAAGAGGACTGGAATACTGTGACATTGAAGGTTCTATTATGTTCCATCTAAGCATACGGTTAATTTCTGCTTTGACAGCTGGTTGTTTTGCCCAAGGTATAGAATATGTTTGCCTACAGAATGCTTCATGAGGCTTAACTTGCATGTTATCCTAATATGTCCTAATTACACTTGGCCTTTTGTCAAATACTCGTATGTACTTGTGTAGCAAGTGGAGAAGTTGTTGTCTCTGACTATCTGTAGCATCAGTGGATTCGTTAACCGTAAGATCAGCAATGAATATTAATTTTTGAAATGGTTATCAGTTCTCAGTAACAATGTAAGTTAAAAAATTACGACAACACCAGAAAGCACCATTACATAAGAAAATAGCGGAATAAGTTACCTGGTATGCATTCATTGGTGGAAACCGTGACACTGCAGTTGAACCTGTATGAATTGATTAATATCTTCGTTCTCGTAAACTGATGCTTAGTTTCATGACTATTAATTATTAAAGTTTTAAGACCGTGTGTAATTTTGATCACTATGGTTATCGAAAGTTAAAGAAATTATCGGACTTCGCTTTTAACAGAATGAAGATTTCCTGCAGGCATTGAATTCAATGTTTAACGCAAAATGAGAGTAAATCAATTTTGCATTCTTTTGTCATCATGAAACAATAGGCATCAATTTACTAATATTGCTGAAAATAGGTCATCAATTAAATAAAAGATGGGGAGAAGTAGTCATTATTTAAATAAAATAGGAATTTCAAATGAAAGTTAAAGTTTATTACGTAAAGGGTGCTAACCAGAGCTCACACTTACATGATTATGGAGGTCGAGTAAAATACGTCCGCTCAGTACAAAGGTAGAAAAACGAAAGACGACAAGCGATTCCGTTTTCTCTCCAGATCGTTTGAAATAGTTGAATGTCCTACTTATAACAAGGATAATCAGAGATTTATTGGCAGAGAGAACGGATGCTAGCGACAAGCGTCGCAGATATAATTTTCAATAAAAAGAATATTAATGTATCGCTACACGTGCTTGAATTAACTGTGAGTAGAGAATTTCAAGACATCAATTTTTTGATAATTAGGTGATTAACAACGCTCGATAATGTAGTGTTTGACTAAGTGTGATGAGTTAACCACAGTACGTTTCAACTGTTACAAAAATTCAATTTACTTCTCAGTACAGTTATTGGCATCTTTCAAGTGTCACAAGGATTCACTTAATTTCACAGTAAAATATTTAAGTGCACTCTCAGTTGCTTTTCCAAAACGAGAGATTAACTTCACCATACACAATAATTGAGGTTTTTCATTTTTAATACTGATGTTGAGAATTTACAACACGGCATTAAAGTGACTCATTCATTTTGAAGAAATTTATAGAAGTAATTAACGGAAGTTAGAGCTTCTTTTCATAGCAATGCTCGACTGAGTTATCCGTTGCGCGGGCCTGATGTTTAAAAAAAAAAAAAAAAAAAAAAAAAAAAAAAAAAAAAAAAAAAAAAAAAAATATTCACATTATTTACTATCAGGACTTAGTTTTTCATCCAGTGTGTGGAACAATCACAAAGAATTTGATGCGCTTTTCTTATGTGTGGAAAATCTGTATTTTACGTAACCTATCGTTTGCTATCAACATAAATCACTACTAGCCAGACAAACAAAGTCACACATACACACTCACACGGTCAGATAGCAAATTCCAGTTCCATCTCCACGACCAACCCAAAAAAGTAAATTACATTTAATAAATATCATAAAACAGATAAATTTCAATAGTAAATTCATATTGAAACTTGCTGAACATTAAATCGTGTCTATTCAAAAAGTTACATGTACGCAACCAGGTATCAAATTCGACTTCGGCCAATATTTCAGCAGAGCTACTCCCCTGCCATTCTCAAGGCAATACTCCAGCGAGGAAGCAACGTGCAGTCGTTCTTAATGACACAGTGTCATCACACGACCAAACATAAAAACCAACACTAATATTGATAATAAACATTACTTGTCAGCGGGCGAGGTAGCATTACTTTTGTCACTCTGTTTCTGGACAAGTGAGAGAAAATGTTTGTAAAGCTTATGGGCCTTAACTGCGGGGTCATCAGTCACTAAACTTACAAACTACTTATGAACTAGCTTATATTAAATACGCACAAACATCCATGCCCAAGGAGAGGATTCGAACCCCCAACGGGGAACGGCCTCGTGTATTGTAGCATAGCGCCTCAATGCACTCGGACACTGCCCCAAGCCAGACAAGTGAGAGAGGATACCATGCAGAATTTAAGCAAAAACCGTGTGTGTGAGGAATGTTTCCTGAAAGTTTGGCCGTACCTTTTTGTAACACCCTGTATTGTATTATTTCCTTGTGTGACACCGACTCCAAAAATAACAATAATTGTAACTACATTATATTATCGTAATTACTTGATTGACTTTTAAGGAGTCTAATATTTGTCATTTTATTTTACTTAGGAGAACTGTAAAACATATTTTAATCATTGTTTGCTATTGACAGGTATGTGTTGAGTTAAAGTGGGTAGGAACCTACGTATCTTCTTGCGTGCGAAACACAAAAATCGTACCTACATACTGATGAGTAGAAAAAGTAAGTTGATTACTAAGTTGTAGAAGAATGTGTATTTTATTCATTTTATTTTTTATTTTTTATTTATTTATTTATTTTTACTTTTTAGTGCATATTAATTTGTTTTAGATCAGTTTTTTTTCTTTCTTCTTTTTTTAAGTCTGTTCTTTGTGTAAATTGTTTTGTTTATTTTTATTTTTTTTATTTTTAGTTAATGTGAAGTGCACTAACTGACTTTTCTGAATATGTGCAGACCTACTAAACGTGCTGCAGAGTTTAAGACAGTGCCATTCAAATAAAGTAAACGAAGTCATGAAGAAACGCCTATCTCAACAGAGGAAATCTCCCTCGAGAACAATTTCAAAAGAGACTTGCGAAGAGCGAAAAATCAATACTTTCAAAAATGTGGCTTTACATGAAAAAGTTTTGAACAGAGAAAATATCGAAAAACTTAATGACCTACTGGGCTTGATTAAAGATCGTCTGGGATTGATTCCGGATAGCCTATAAAAGATTCGGCGGAGTATCGTTAATTTGCTCCCACAAATTGAAGAGTTCCATTACTTTGTCATGGATCCCATAATTAGAACCTAGCCAAACTCTCATCAAACTACCTTAGAAGTACATATTTCCAGTAAAGAAAGTGTAATAGAAATAGGGTGGCGTTATATGAAGTTATCTGACTCACTGACTCACTGACTAAACACGAAATCTCGGAAACTATTTCACCTATGAAGCTGAAATTTGGCAGAAATATAGTTTATAGGTAGTAGACGTCAACTAAGAAACGATTTTACGATAAGATTGATAGTTCAGGAGATATTCCATTATAAACAATGAAAACTTCCCCGTTTTGCGGCACTTGATACTGTGACTTCATCAGTCCACTATTTGTGAAGGAGAGCACTTAGCGACTTGCAACAAACTTCAAACACAATTTCAAACCTTAAGGAAATTTTTCTCGCTAACAACCGTAGCAAAATGATGAAAGTTACTCGCTTACTACTTTTCCGCTGTTCACGGATTAAAACTACGGCATTCGGTATGACGTTACAATTTATAATTTCTACACTACAAATTGTAGCCGCAGAAAATTTTTTAGGCAGTATACACACATGTAGCTCAATGTACCATCTAAGTTGAACAAAAATATGACACGTAGTTCATGAGATACGGGCACATAAAGAGTAACGTTCATGAAAAACCGCCCTATCACGCACGAAGTATTAATCTGTTACTTCTTTACTACTATTTACATTCCCAACAGTTTTTTTTCCAGACATGCAGCATTTATACAAATGAATATATACCTGAAAGTATACAGTTGTACAACATATAACTCAGTAAATATGAGATCGTATATACTGCGATAGGTTAAATTTTTTACATCAGGCATCACGTTTTATTACATTTCTTATTTACTGCTAAGACACTCGTGTATTCCAGCGACCTTAAGGAAATTCCTGAAAGATGGCAGTGCTGTTGAAAACTTTGAAGCAACTTTGAACTTTGAAGCGCATACCGCTGTAGGAAGAAGCAATAGATATCTATAGAGCTACAAGGAAAGGAAGAGAATGAAACAGTACATCCGACAATACCTATTATTTCCGACATCTGGCTTTACCTTCAAGAGACTGCAGTTTGCAGTGGGACTTGCATTTTCTATTATGATTACCAAATCACAAGACAATCTACTCAATACTGTGGAGTGTACTTGAAATCTCCATGTTTCTCACACAGACAGCTTTATATCGCTTGCTCAGGAATGGGCTCACCGCAGAAAATATTCATATTATATCCTGGACAAGTCACAAGACATACTGCTTATAGTCAGGAAAGAAGTAAGGAATATTAGCGTTTAACGCCCCGTCGACAACGTGGTCATAAGAGGCGGAACTTACGCTCGGATTGTTTGGGTAAGGATGAGAAGGGAAATCGTAATTTGAATTTTTGTGTATACTATGCTTGTAAGTATGGTGTAGTACAGCAAATCTCCAAGAGTACTAAACGAAATTTCATGAGGTTTCTTAGGTCAACTCAGTTTACCTTGGGGCAACATACAAGCTTCATTTCATCAAGATCGGATCAGGGGAAGAGAATATATCGTAATTTGTAGTTTCTGGTGTTTGCTACGATTGTATTGCTTCGTAGTATAGTAAAGATCCGATAGAGGCGCTGTTACTTACATAGTACACCATTAACCAATAAATGGCGATGCCGCGTTTCTTATTCACATAACTAAGGTGTAATACACTGAAACAAGGGCTACTATTTTCATTATGGCAGCAGTGTAGTGTATTGATGTTTAATCCTTTTTGGAAAAATCAGTCACGTACAATGAGGGGAATAATTCTTTGTGTTGATAATGAAATAAATAATTAACGTTGATCCGACCAGTAAATTAATGATCCCCTAAAGCGAATATTTCATTGCCATCGTTAACATACCTAATCGCTGCCACTGCAAGTAAAATTTAACTCAGATACGACACAAAAAAATAATTATTTTATTATCTGTATCCCACATGCCTTGCAATGCCACGGAAAGAAAAAATGTGCGTCTTTCCTTGGGTATCATTTGAATTTAAAGCATAATTGCGATCCTTCGCGTCTATTGATGTTTTCATTTACTAAGAATTCTTTGCAAGGAAACACTAATTTAAGTAGTTTCCTTTCTGGTTTCTGTGCGTACTTATTACATCTTGAGTCCATTCTGGTTAGGAATGACTAGAAAATGGTGTAGTACAGTACAGAACAAATTGAGGCCCTTTTAGTTACGTAGTGCACCAAAGAACTAATAGTTGGCGCTGCTGCATTTTTTAATTTTTTTATTTCTTTTCGATGGTTATGCGATAGAACAGCAATGCACCATTAAAGGTGTTGTTGGTTTGGTAGTGCTGCAAAGAAACATGATCGTGTTTTGAGTGTTCCTTCAGTAACAGAAATATTTTGAATTAAGAGCCGCAATATTATCCACGCAAATACAAGCTAACATCCAACAGCGAGTTGCTTATTACATTTTGTATATTCACAGCTTAACGGCATTTCTTTGCTTCTTTTGACAGGGGACATTTGAATGTAAGACGTAACGACATTCCTTCACGTCTATCGATGCTCCAATTTACATAAGATTTCTTTGCAAGTGAAATTGACTATGTAGTTGCTTTTCTGATTTCGGTGTATCCTCGTTACATTCTGAGTGCGTTCTATTTACGATTACCTCGAAAACGCCATATTACTGGAAACGACAAAGTGGGGCGACGTTTCTTACATAGTACACCAAATAACTAATTATGGATTTGCTGCGTTTTTTTATTACTATGGCATAATAGACTACAAGAAGGGGTAGAATTTTACTTACGGCGGCGGCGTTGTGCGCTGATGTTGGCAACGGCCGTTGAATGCTTTTTCAAAAATCAGACACGTAGAATGAGGGGAATAATTCTTTATGTTCACGATGAAATAAATAATTTATGCTATTCTGGTCAGTAAATTAACCATCCTCCTAAAGCGAATAGTTCGTTGCCAACGATAGCAAACTAAACCGCTGCCACTGCAAGTAAAATTTAATCCAGGTAGGGCACAAAAAAAAAAAAAAAAAAAAAAAAAAAAAAAAATTTCCACTCTTTCCACACATTTGTTATTACGATTGGTTTGTACCGCATTGTCCTCAAAGAAGCAACACCATCTTTTTGCAGAGCAAGCACATACCATGAAATAATATGTAAATAAATGTGTCACAGAAGCAACAATAAAGTTGAGGAAGCGTCGCTAAAAGTGCCATTTACACCTAACGTCTTAACCGAACAAAAAGGGACCAAGATAAAGGCAGGGATTAGTGGATTTTTTTCCAATATCATGTGACATTTCCACCTTAATGATGAGGACACAAAAATCTTTTCTGCTCATCTGAATGCCCACTCCAGAGATATTTCTGCTCTCTGCCTGCCACTAGAGATAATATACGTAAGCGATTGACAAACTCATTGGTAACGTCTCTGCTTTCATAATTTTTCGGTACAATATTGTAATTAAAATTTGCAAAAACGTACTTTTGGTGCGGACTACATTAAGATAGAGATAAATGTCTTCTTTTGTAGAGATAATTGCACTGAGGTATAATTAGACTTCTGAATATATATTCTACTATTCTACTTCGTGCTTTACGAAGTAATCACTACAGGACGTGAGGACGTGTTAGTTGAAACAGTGGGCGATGCTGTTAACACAGTCAAGACAATTCACTGGAAATACTATATTTAATGGAAAGTTCTTTACCGACGATCAGCTGACGCCATACCTTCAACAATTTGCCAGACTTACTTTATCGCACATTAACACCACCATGATGCGTTATTTTAACAGACATGAACTGCTCTCTTGATTGAATTACCAGACTTTCAGTATTCGTCGAGTTTTCGATAACAGGAAGCACTGTATACAGAATAACTAGGATTTTGTCCCCAGTGCTACACTGTAACATACTAATACTTCAGCATACACTTACTGTGATAGATAAACATTTTGTTACTACACTATAGAAACAATAATGGAGCTGTTATTATTATTACTATTTCTCATCTCAACTATAGAAGTGTTTTCAGATGTTAACGCCAAAGACACAATTACACACTGCAGTCTTAAAATTACGAACACAATCTAAGATTGAATTTTCATCGTTCCGGAGTACGGACTTTAATTAATTTCACTTTTTGTATGAAAATCTTTATGAACATTCATAGTTTCCGACAATGACTTCTACTTAAATTTGACATCTTGGCTATGAGAACTGAGATTATTGACAGAGGGATCCAACAAGGATTCTGTTTTTGCTGACCTAAGATACACACAGGTCCCTCTTTAACAACCGTTGCGAAGCACTGGCATATAAGCTAGTGCTATTACATTATTAGCTTTTATAGATTATTAACATGTTCTACATTCACGAGAATCTCTTCAATACGGATCTATGGAACGAACAACTAAAACAAAAAAAGAAGAGTGTCATAGAAATGAAGCACGAGTTGGGTTGGAAATCAGTAAAAGAGAAGCGTTATTCGTTGCGGCGAGATGTATTTTTTGAAATTTCTTTCACGAACGTTCTGCTCCGAATGGGAGCATATTTTGTTAGCACCCACCTACATTATAGAAACAAAATCGTCATAATAAGAGAAATCAGATCGACACGGAAAGATTTATGTATTTCTTTTTCCAGAACACACACTCCTAAATTGCAACATATACAGAACATAATCACATACCCTACTACAAGACAATATCGACATTAACAACATGATTAGAGACCAGGGCAAATAGGACATTCTAAACCGTATCCACACTCAAACAAATCGAATATAATGAAACGCGTAGACACCAGATCGTCCGACGTGTAACTCACAGATCAGATAACTACTGGCATGAAAGTGATAGAGACGCATCAGACACAACATCTACAAATGATGGCACTCCCACCACGGATACCGACAGCGAATGAAAAAAATACAAATCTCAAACGTACAAAAAAACGGAACAAAGCACCCAAATCAACAATTCTTTTACCTCTCAGTTGTAGAATTAAATGTACGATTGTAAACGTTAATTATTGTAAATGTTAAGTAAAATTCGCTAATAAAAAAAAAATTCGCTATGTTAATGATATTATTGAAACCCAAAATGCATGTAATACAAAAGTAGAATATAAACATAATAGATTACTCTCGGCGACCCACCATGGTCACAGGCTCGAGATTTATTCCGAAGCCTCTGATCCTGGCTGGTCGCAGCCCAGCCTACACCCTCTCTACAACCCCCAACTTTCCTATTTTTGTTTTTGCATCCTTCTTAAATACCAAATACCTTAGTTTCAATTTCAGTTTCAATTATTTTAATTATATACATTTTCTCCAACCTCCCTGCTTCCCTTTTCTTTTTTAAAGCATAATACAGTGTAACTAAAAAATTTTGGTAAAATCACCCATGTAAAAATTTAAATTTTTGAGAAAATGGTTAACTAAACTATCCCAATCATCATAATACTATTTGTTAAACTCAATTGTCTATGTAAATTGACCAGATTTATACCCAAAGGCAGCTGGTCTGAAGTAAAATAAATAAATAAATATAACCTTTTTCCTGTGTGCTATTAGAGAATGGAACGGTTCGATGAACCCTCTGCCATGCACTCAGATGTGATATGCGAGTATTTATGTAGACGCAGAAGTATTTATGCTGACAGAGACAACATACAAGTGAAGACTCTGCCGTCATTTTAACCGCAGTCACGCAGTTAGAGTCCGCTTGCCCTCTGAGCGCCCCGTTAGCTCCTTGGTATTTGGGCAGAGGGAAGCGGAGTGTCAGTGCAGGGCATGTATTATTTAGCAGAGTTTTCAGCCCTCGGCTGCCCCCGGCAGAGTCCTAGCTGTGCAGCGAACAGTGGCCGCGACCACAGACGCAGCTGCCCGCGGGGCTGCCTGCCTCACAGGCGCAGCCCTGCCTGACCGCAAAGTGCCGCAGGGCCGGCCACCACACACACGGCGAGTCCTCTCCCGACATCCGACACTGTACTCTCTCTGCTTTCCTCTTCTGTCTCAGGTGCTGCAAAATTCGTACCGTAGGTTGGTCCTACAATATACGTCAAAAATTAAAAGTCACGTTGACGGTAAAAGTCGACCACTGTACGAAACAAGAGAGTTTGTTTTATCACTAAAATTAACAAATTAGGTCCGTGTCAACTACCGGTTACTCCCTGCTACAAAACCTTGTTCCCTGGCCCAAGCTGAAAACTGACTCGTTTCAAATTACTTCAATAACAGGAAGTTAATACTACAGTGGTCAATATACATAGCAGCTCACACGTTATTACACACAGAAATTAATAAGCAAGCCACCACAATTAAAGTTATCTTAGAAAGGCGGCTAAGAACGCATTTATGGCGCAACGGAATTTACACTTAAGAAAAATTGCATCTGAGCTTGTTCTCAGCACTTCTGATGAACAATATTAAATAAAAGAGGGAAGGTGCTCTACAACTATAATTTATAGGCAACTTACGGATTATGCTGAACTTAAACTTCTTTATCCAGATAGAGGACAAGCAAAATGGGAACCAATTTTGTTAATGCATCTCATACATGGATTAATGCGGACGGTTCTCAGCCTAAATTATACATGATTTAAGACTACAATTTGCTAAGAAATGAAATCACCAACAGAGTGCAAAAAAAGTATCTGAATACTACAAACAAGTGAGTAAGATCACTTTTATGCGATGACTTGATTCCAAAACCAGCCAAACTGATGATGTTTGATAGCTACTTCATACCAATATTGACCTCTGGTATTGAAACATGCGCCGGCCGCAGTGGCCGAGCGGTCTGCGGCGTGCCAGTCACGGTCTGCACAGCCGCCTCGGGAGTGGATATTTGTGCCGTCCTTAGTTGTAAGTAGTTCATAAGTAGTTTGTAAGTTTAGGGACTGATGACCCCGTAGTTAAGTCCCATGAGCTCTACAAACATTTGAAAATTTGAAACATGTCCCAAAAATGTTCAAATGTTTGTAGAGTCTATGGGACTTAACTACGGGGTCATCAGTCCCTAAACTTACAAACTACTTATGAACTACTTACAACTAAGGACAGCACAAATATCCATGCCCGAGGGGGGATTCGAACCCCCGACCGTAGTGGCCGTGCAGACCGTGACTGGAGCGCCTCAATCCACTTTTTTTTTTTTTTTAGGGCCTCCTTCCTCCCCTTCAGCCCCACCTTACGCTCTCCAAAATCGCCTTCTTTGGCGTCGGCTTCATATGCCTTTCAAACGAAAATATCCGTTTCGTCGCAGTTCGTATTTGAAGTACCGTTCTTGGTACTTTATATTTTTATTTTACATACTTGTTTTTTAACTGAAAGAAATATGCCTTTCTGCATTTTAAAGACAAACGTAAAATTCCTTATCCGAATACCTTGCTTTATTAAATAGTTTACTTGAATAATACGAAACTAATGATGTTTTTCAAAAGGAAAGAAAAGTAAAATAATTAAGAAAAATAATCTTCGTCACTTTACCTCTTCTTATGCATTGGTATAGTTTTCCAGTACCAATTTCGGTTAGTGGGATTTTATCTGTTTCCATTTCTTCTTCGGCAGAAATGCTGTTTCGGGGTTCTGTTGAGGCCTTCACGGCTACCGTAGCGGCCCCGGGGCACACGAAGTCCCCACCGTACTTCACCCTCAACAGCACTCCCCTACTTTGGCATTCTACCTTGTTCTGTCTATTTCATGATGTGTAGATATTAACCTATACCTTGTTTCTGAAACAAAATTTTCAACATGTTTCCAAAATTCTTTTTATGGTCTTTTTTCTTGTATATTTTGAAGTATTCTTCTTTTATATATTCTCGATATTCTGGTACATTGTCGGTTCCCTTTTTGTTGACTACATAATTTACAAAATTTCCGAATAGCCATAATATTACGTTGTTCTTTTGTGATGGGAAAGAAACATCTTCTGGGAAGAGTAAATTGTTTATTGTTAATTCCCTTCCATCGCTCCGTTTGATGAAAGAGACTTGAAATATAACGTCTTTCCATATATTTTTGTATCCGTTACAAATGAAGCGATGGCTTAATGAGTACAAATGTTTGCATTTTGGGCATTCGTTGGTCGCGCTTAGTCCTATTGAATAAAGTTTTTCGTTCGTACTAACGACATTATTTATAACTCTATACCATGATGCTTGCACATCTGTTGTCAGCATTCGGTTATTTATATTCGCCCAAATTTTCCCCCAGTTTTTGTTAGGGTATTTCAGCTCCATCTTATTTTGGTTATCGGTTGATTTCAACTTATCTACTATATATTTGCTTGTCCTCTTGTGTTTATCCCTTAGAATACATGTCAAGTAGCTTAGCTCTACGTAAAAAGACTGAATGTGCTTCAGTTTGTAGCTTATTTCACTAACATCTACTGGTGGCTGCAGGCTGCCAGGTTTCAGAAGGTTGAACAGAGCAGCAGTTATGCTGTTCGGTTGCGTCTCTATAAGGTTGAGTGTCCTTTTAATGAAGAGGGCCGTGCTTTTTTTCCGAATGTCTGTCAGCCCGAGGCCTCCTTTTTCTGGTCTCATGGTGGTTGTTCCTACCGCTACTCTGAATATATGCCCTTTCCATACATATCTGCAGATAGTGCTCATTATAGTTCTCGCAGTTGCAGGAGGTGTAGGTAAAATCTGAGCGACGTATGCCGCTTTTGATAGAACTGCACAATTTATTAGCTTAATTCTCTGCTTTATATTTAAGTCTCTTGTTTCGTCCATTATTAAGCTGCCTCTTATTTTTCCTAGGACCTGTTTCCAATTTGCGGCCGTTGTTCTTAACGGGCAACTGTAGAACGTTATTCCTAGGGTCTTGTGGTGTTCCACTGTGTGTGCCCACGGTAGCTGCACATTTTCAAGTCCCTTTAAATTTAAAAAAGAACTTTTCGTCTCATTGATCCTCGCACCAGTTGCTCTGCTATAAAGCATTAACGTTTCCGTTAGTTTTGCACAGTCTTCATTGCTCCTCACTAAAACTCCCACATCGTCAGCGTATGCGTTTGTAACTGTCTTGAGTCCGGCTACTGTTATGCCTTCTAGGGTTGCATTCAAACGCCGTAGGAGAGGTTCTAGAGAAATTACGTAAAACAACATAGACAAGGGACTTCCCTGAGGAACTCCACTTAATATCAATACCTCGTTAGTATATTGTCCATTTATCGAGATTTTGGTTTTTATACCCCTGACGATGTTCATTAAAACCGTTAAGTTGTTGTCCTTTAAGCCGATGTGTTTCAGAGTTTTGAAGAGGTATTCGTGGTTCACTCTATCAAATGCTTTAGCAAAATCAATGAAGGCAATGCCGCCATTAGCTGACGATGTTGCGAAAAGAGCAGTTATGTCGCGATATTCACATACAGATTTAAAAATGGTACGTCTGGGGAGACAAGTCTGGTAGCTTCCAATAACTTTGTCTAAAATGGGTTTCATTCTTTCTTTAATTACACGTGCAACTACTTTATAATCTGAATTCATTAAGGTGATCCGCCTCATATTATTAATATCTTTTATGTCCGTGCTCCTTCCCTTTGTTAGTAATACAGTTACACTTTCCTTAAATACAGGAGGAATATCCACGCCTCTCAAGACGTCATTAACGACTTCCGTGAATTCGTTACCTATTAGTTCCCAAAATGTTCTATAAAATTCCACCGGCAAGCCGTCTGGGCCTGGAGACTTCCTCGAAGGCGAAGATGTAATGATGTCAAGGACCTCCTCATTCGTAATGTCTAACGTAAGACCTCTATTGTCTTCCTCTGAAACTATACCTTCCATTTCAGAGCTCTGTAAAAGCTCTTGCACGGAGTTGTCATCAGTAGCATTTCCAGAATACAACTGCTGATAAAATCTATGTGCTTCATTTAAAATATCTTTTTGGCCTGTTAGTACTCCGTTACCTTCCGTTCTGAGGCTGGCAATAAAATTTCTTCTTCTGTTCTTTGTGTGTTGTATCAAGTGATAGATGGAGGTATTTTCTTCCTCTACTGTCGTTCTAGTGTGTGATTTTATTTGCAATCCTTCCAGATGTTTCCTCTTCATACTTATCATTTTGGCTTTAATTTTTTTAATATTTATAATGGCCTCTTGAGATATTGGTTGGTCGTAAAGGTCCCTTAGACAACAGTAGTAGAATTCCATTGTGTGCCTTGACCAAATTGCTCTTTCCTTTGCGTGAGATATCAACGCTGCTCTTAACTTTCTCTTGGCGGCCATCGTCCACCATTCGATATTTGTTCTATACTTGTGAGGGACAGCGAATGACGTTCTCCGCGAACAATTGTATTTGGACAGGATGAGGTGGAGGAGGCTCATTACCAGCACCCGGGAAACTTAGTAGGGCGGGGTGTATAAAATCCTGTGTGGATCGTGTAATAAATTTTATATAGGACGTGACTTCATAATTAGGTACCGAGAGCATGGGTGTACGAGTAATATAAGTGCACTGGCTGACCAATTACGTGAATGTCAGCACCATTTGAGGAACATTAACGTTGGTTTGACAATTCTGCACGTTAGTAATAAGGGTATTTCATTGGATATCTTGGAAGAGATTGAGATTTATACTAGCCAACAGAATTGCCCGGACCTACTAATTAATGATCAGTTGGTAGGGTCTCGCAATTGGTTCTTTGACTTTTGTCATAAATTTTTGATAAATGACAATGTATTAAATTGTCGGGCGTGTGGATGGACTGGCACCCCGTTTATGTTGTCTCACTGTATCCCTGTTCCTGATTGCCTTTCCGGATTGGTATTTTTTCTTCTTTTTTTTCCTTTATTGAATTTTAATGCCCTAATACAGGCAGGCTGGCAGCAGCCGATGATGCTGCTCTACAGCCCAGCGAATGGAAACAATGGACAAAACAGAATGTAAAATTAAAGGTGTTAAAATGGCGCTTTTACAATTACAAGATGACAATATGGTAGAATGTTAAAAGACAACATGACAGCGGACAGAACATACATGGTTGTTAAAACAAGACATTGCCACGGTGGCTAAAAAACACTCACTGCAGACGACGAGACATAACATGACGGCGAAATTGAGGTAAAAAACACTGAACACTGGTGTATGCCAAATTATAAAACACTATACACACGAAGCACTGAACACTTAAAAACACTAGCACTGTACTGGCTCTGCAGGGGGAGGGGGGGGAGGATGGAGAAGGCGCGGGGGAAGGGGGAGGTGGGGGAGGAGAGAATGGGGGAAACTGGAAGGAGCTCCCGGGGAGGTGGAGAAAGGAGGGGGTGAGCCAAGCGGGGGATGGGAGTGGGAGGGGAGGGGAAGGGAGGCGGCGGCGGCAATCTACAGAGAGAGGTCAAAGTTGGAAGGAGGGATAGATGTCAGGACGGTTGTGGAGAACGTCGTCAAGGAGAGGTAGGTGGCGGAAGCCACCCTCGGAGAGGGCGTAGAGGGTGGGGAGGTGAAGGGAGGGAGGGATGTGGTGGTAGAGGCGTGGCAGGGGCCCGGGATCCAGGAGGAAAGGAGATACTAGTGGGTTATGGGATGGTGGATGTACTTGAGGCAGATGTGTTGAAGGAATTGGACCAGGTGTGGGAATGGGATGAGGTAGTAAAGGATCCGTGCGGGTAGGGAAGGCGGATGCGGTAGGCGAGGCAAAGGGCGTGGCGTTCGAGGATTTTGAGGGATTCATAATAGGAGGGGAGAGCGGATATCCAGGCGGGATGGAAGCAGCAAAGGACGGAACGCATGAGGGAACGGTAGGTATACAGGATGGTGGAAGGATTTAGTCCCCATGTCCGGCCAGAGAGGCATTTTAAGAGGTTAAGGTGGGAGAGGGTTTTTTGTCGGACGGTTTTGAGGTGAGGGTTCCAGGAAAGGTCTCTATCTAGGGTTAATCCGAGGTAGCAGAGGGTCTTCCTTTGCGGGACGGGGCAGCCATGGAGGGTGCGGTAGTGGTCTCGGTGGCGAAAGGAAGGGGTGGTGCAACCTATGATGATTGCCTGGGATTTTAGTAAGGAGCCACTGGTTACACCAGGAGGAAAATTCGGAGAGATGGGACTGAAGGAGATGTTGGGAGCGAGCGAGGGATGGGGCAAGGGGAAGGTAGATGGTGTCATCAGCATATTGAAGAAGATGGACAGGAGGCTGAGGTCGGGGCATATCTGCTGAATATAACAGATAGAGGAGGGGCGAAAGGACGGAGCCCTGGGGCACCCCGGCGGAGGGGTAGAACAAACGGGAATTTTGGTTATTGTCAGTGACATAGGATGAGCGTTTGGAGAGGAAGGAAGCAATGAGACGGACTTAATTAATAGGAAGGGCGTAGGTTTGGAGCTTGAAAAGGACACCAGAATGCCAGACACGGTCGTAGGCCTTCTCAATGTTGAGTGAGACGAGGATGGTGGCACGACGGGAATTAACCTGGATGGAGAGAAGGTTAACAAGACGAAGGAGCTGGTCATCGACAGAGAAGGACGGCCGGAAGCCACATTGGGAAAGGGGAAGGAGTTGGTGTAGACGGAGGTGTTCGTGGATATGGCGTGAAAGGATGGATTCGAGGACTTTGCTGAACACCGAGGTGAGACAGATGGGACAGCTTTGGAGGGCGGTTTGTCAGGTTTAAGGAACATTAGGATACGAGAGGTTTTCCAGAGGTCTGGGTAGAATCCGGTTAAGAGAATGACATTGTACAGTGAAGCGAGGGCGGAATGGAAGGAGGGAGGACAGGGACGGAGGTGCCTGTAGGTAATGCGGTCGTGACTGGGAGCAGTGTTACGTTTTGTGAGAAAGGGTGTGTACGATGTCTTGTGCTGTAATAGGTATGTTCAAGTCTGAGGGGGGAATGTGGTCCAAATACTGGAAGCCAGGGGCGGTCGGAGGGATTGAGGTATCGGTGCGCTCATGGACGTCGGGGAAATGGGAGTAGTCGAACCTGGTATTGTCGGGCAGGTCGAATATATTGGAAAGGTGGTCAGCAAAAAGCTGTGCCTTATGGGCATTGTCAGGAAGAGGAAGGTTATTATGGAGAAGAGGGTATGTGGGGACTGAGTGACTGCCAGTAAGGCGGTGGAAGGCTTTCCAATATTTGGAGGAGTTGATGGGGAGTGTAGTATTCAGACGGGTGCATGTCTGTCGCCAACCCTGGCGTTTCTTCGTGTTCAAGAGGTTTCTGATGTGTCGTTGGAGTTGCCGGTGGCGCAGGAGTGTGTCTCGATCACGGGTCCGCAGGAAGGAACTGTACAGGCGACGGGATTCTCGGAGCAGGACGGCTTGTGGGGGGAGGGGGGGACGGTGAGGGTGGATGGCTTTGGTGGGGATATGGGTTGCAACGGCATCAGCAATAGTCTGGTGCAGAAAAGAGGAGGCATGGACGATATCATCAGGGGTATGGAGGGAGGGGGGTGGCTAGCGACCGAGGTGTTAATGGAACGACAATAGGCATCCCAGTCGGCGTGGGAGTAATCATGGACTAGCCACAAAGGGGTCACGGGATGGGTGGCGCGGCCGGGACGACCATGGAGGTTGAAGGTGAGGAGTACGGGGGCATGGTCACTGCCAATGAGGTCAAGGACTTCCACCTGCAGGCGTCCCAGGAGGTTAGGAGAGACAAGGACAGCATCAGGAGTGGTATTGCTTTCAGGGCGTGTAGGACTTGGGAGGGGAACAAGGTCGCCCCGAAGCGTGGGTAGGAACTGATGCCACTGCTGGAGTTCGGCTGCAGAGTGGGAATGAAGGTTAAGGTCGGCGGCAATCACATAGGTCGTGAAGGAGTTGTCTATGTCGGAAATGAAATCGTACGGGCGCGAATGTAAATGGTGGCTAGGGTAACTGTGAGGGAAGGGAGGTGTTCGGCAGGATTATTGACAAGGGGTTGTGGCCGGACAGGGTGGTGGTAGAGGTGGCCAATCAGCACTCCACCTCGACCGGGGGGGGGCATCCGTGCAGTGAAGGGTGTAAGGAGTGGTAGAGACGGAATGACGGGATTTGAGGAAGGTTTCATTTAGGAGGAAGGCATGCACGCGGTGTTGGGAGAGGGTATGCATAAAGAGGGGTTTGTTGGCGGGGAGGGAGCGGATATTGTGGTAAAGGATACGATGGGGTGAGCCTGCCATAATAGGTACTCCTGAGGGGGGAGGGTGGGGAGGGGGCGATGGGAAAGAGGTTAAGGAAAGTTAAACGGGGGTGGTGCCACGGGAGAAGGTGGAGTTGTTGCAGGAGTGTGTGGCAATTGTTTCCTGACATTTATAGGAGTAGGTGGGGTGGGGGCCACCACAGGTGTTGCAGGTGGGGGGAGAGGACAAATTGGGGCATTGCTTAAGGCAGTGGGACTGCTTGCAGTAGGGACAGGTGGGTGGGTTGTGACATTTTTCGGTGAGGTGGTCATTATAGGTGAGCCATTTGCCACACCTATAAGACTGGGGAGGGGAGTGGGAAGGATCCACCTTGTAGCGGCAGTTGTAGATTACCGCCCTTTCAGTGAGGAGGTGGTCGATGGAGGCGGGGTCTTCGGAGAAGACCTGCATGAGGTAGGTGGGGCCGTGGTCATTGTTGATCCACTTGGCGGATTGGATGTGGATGTCGGGGGTGGCTTGGAGACGGGGGTAACACCTCACCGTCTGTGATCACAGAGCTAAGCATGGTGATCATGGCGGTGAGGGTGGGTGGGTGGCGAGGTGTTTGTGGCTGAGACTGGGATGGAGTGGCGGAGGTGATATGAGGTGTAAGGTGAGCATACTCCCCAAACGTAATCCGGGGAATGTGCCGGAGAAGATCTGTGTGGAAGGTGGGAGAGGGGGTTTTTATGAGGACGGAGTCCTTCCGAGAGTTGAGTTGGAACGGAGGTGACGAGGGGAAGTATTTGTGTAGTTCGCGGGCCAGGTGGCGGTTGTCTAAAAACTGAGGGGCAGGGCGGGAAAGGACGTAGGTATAAAGCTGGGGGCTGAGGTGACAGAAGGTTGAGATGGAGGAATGGGGGAGGTGTCCATAGTCAGGCCGGGGGGGGGGGGGGAGCGGAGCACAGGCCGTGGTGGAGGGGGCTTTTTTGGAAGTGCTGGGAAGGGGATCCACGCTGGTATGTCTGACTTGTTTTTTCTGAACTGTTGAGGTGGGGATATACTGGGGAATTGGTTGGATTGGAACTGAAGGGGAACTGAAGGGCCAGACATGCGAAATTCGGGGCTGGGCGGAGCTGAGGACTCTGCCACCGTGGCACGACGGTGAACGAAGGGGGCAGTGTGGGGGCAGACAAAACAGGGAACTCACGAGGGGCGGTGACTATGGTAATTGGGGGAGGCGGGGGAGGCAGTGGAGCATCAGGGGCGGGGGAACTGTCGGAGAGGATGACATTTAAGGGGATGGTGGTGCGAGGAAGTGATTATGGGCTCCACGTGATCGTTGTGGAGTGAAGAGAGGGGGTGGTGGTGAGAATAACGGACGTGGTGGTGACGGGGGACAAAGTCATAGTGGGGATGAAGGTTGGTTGTGAAGACGCCGTTGTGGAAGTGGTGGTGGGGGCGTGGAGGATGAGGAGGTCGACGACGAAGTTGGTGGTGGTGGTGGCGACGCCATGATTACCGCTGCTGCAAGGGGCAGCCCAAGCGGTGTAGGCGACGGCGGCGGCGGCGGCGAACCGATCGCCTCGGCCTGGACCGGGGCGGCGGGGCGGGGCGGCGAGCAGGTCCGGCAGGGTCTCCTGGCGGCGGCGCCTCCAGGCAGGGCTGAGCGGCGGCGGCGGCGGCGGCGGCAAGCAGCAAGGCCTCCTGACACCGGAACGGCGACCAGCAGCACGACCAGCAGCAGGGACGACAGCAGACATGGAAGCAGATCGGACGAACGTTATAAACAACGTCACGGTGATGCCTGCTACCAGGCGGGAATGATGCCTTTTCGAATTTCAGTACCATGTTTATAAACTTCGTTCCGCCACTCAGCAGCAGCTGCTCTCTGGCGAACGGCTGTCAGACGCTGCGCCTGTCACATTTTTGCTAAGTCCTGAAATTCTTAATTTTGTCCATGTTAACATTATGCAAATATCTGTACAAAACTAAATATTTTATTTTGTTTGTATATATGGACTGTTATATTCTTGTATCTTTATGACGTCTTAGGTGAGGTGCTGCCCTCACGCGGTTTGTCTTCGCCATAGCGGCTCTCAAAAAGAAATTGTTTTCAGGTTACTCTTACCTTTCTGCAAATGTACTTTGTTCTGTACTACATATTAATGTTACCAGTATTTGATGAGTGGCCAGCCTCTACTGGCCATTGCGCTTTGTCTTTGTTTAAATGGGTAATGTTATGGTATCTATAAATTTTATTTTGTGTCATTTCTCTTTTTGTTTCACATTTACTTTTGTTTGACTGTACATGTATTATATTAGTTTTTACGCTTACCAGATACTCTGAAGATCGTGTGAATTTTATATGCCATTTGTAATTTGATTGCTATCTACTTTGTTTCTACATATACATGGGATAATGTGCAACTCACATTTAAGTGTCTAGCAGAGGGTTCATCGAACCAACTTTATACTATTTATCTCCCATTCTATTTTCGAATAACGCGCGGTAAGAAAGAACACCTGAATCTCTCCGTACGAACCCTGATTTCTCGTATTTTATTCTGATGATCATTTCTACCTATGTAAGTGGGAGTCAACAATATATTTTCGCATTCGGCGGAGAACGTTGGCGATTGGATACTGTACTTATAATTTTGTACATTATGCAAGACAGCCTTATTTCTTATACATTCTACGATAAATATAACATGTTTTTTAGGAAAAAAAGGAGATAGAGAGAGAAGGGATAGGAGTAGTACTAACTCAAGGCAGAAATAAATAAATAAATATCCGGGCAACGTCGGGTGTTTAGTTAGGTGTTTTATAATAAACATATCGTGTTAACAATCAATAAACGAAAGGCCTGTAAGTTATTCTAAAGTACCAGGTGATAGCTAAATTTCTAAGGTACAAGAATCAATTTTAAGAAATTCAATTGTTGACAAATTGACTATACAGTGGGACCCTGATCAACGAGCACAATTTGCTTCTGAGTTCTTACCTGCATTTCGAAACCTCGTCGTACAACATATATTTTACTCTTGTAATTCATGTAGAATAGGATGTGTTCCATTCAGAAAATTGTTTAAAAATTTATCCTATAATACACAATACTTCTTTTTCCTAAACAGTTGTTTTAATAGACAAAAATTAAATTCGTTGCCTTATTAAATTACACACATTCAGACGCCAGCGGCTAGGTTCGATCAATGCTCGAGTGTTACTGAGATGCTTCGAGAAACACTGTTGAAGAAATTTAGAGGACTGGCATTTGAATCGGACTGTAGAACGATTCTACTGTCGCCAACTTTCATTTAGCGTTAAGACCATATAGATGAGAGAGATTAAGGCCCACAGAGCTGCATAAAAGCATTCGTCTTTCCCTCTGTCTATGTGGGAGTGGAACAGAAAAGCAAGTAAATAGCAGTGATACTGAGTACCCTCAGCCACGCACCTTCGGGTGGATTTTGTATGTGGATGTAGATGGAACAGTAGATATGGGCAGGTTTCTTGCCCATCGAGACCTCGGACGTTATCCCCATTCGATTTTTGACTGGGGGATGGCTGATAGCAAGTCTACAAAGTTTAGTAAAAGTATTCACAGAACACATGGATGACGTCAGCACAACTAAAAGTGGTGTTATATAGATAAGTCCAAAGTCACTGGAGTTCTGGGGGAGGAGGAGGGGAATTGTTGAAAATGAACGTCGTCATTCGCCTTTGCTTTAAGTTTTGTTTGGGTTAAGTGGTGCATGAAATTTTTGTTGCTAACTAGTTATGAGACTGGTTTTGAAGGATGAAATGAAACACAATATCCTTTTTAGAAACATTTTTAATCAACATTCGAAAAAAAAAATATGTGAAGCGCTTAATGATTTACAATAAATAATACATACATTATTCCTTATAGACTGTGTTGCAATATCTCAACACGTATGGTGAGTGTGATGTCCAAATTCATTTTAATCTCATTTTAGGGCATTCTAGTAAACTACGTTATTTGTAGTATTGTTTGGAGCGTAAATGTAGAGACCTTTTGGGTTGCCCACCCTTGAGCAAGCGACGTATAATTGACCATGTGAAAAACATGAGGGCTGTAAATGGATAAATGCGACGTTTAATGATTGTCCTTGAGCTTTGTTAATTGTCATGGCAAAAGCTAGACGAACTGGAAACCGGAGTCTTTTGAACTGAAATGGCATATCTGAACGGATTAAAGGAAATTCAACAATAATGACTGTAATAATATCACAGATAGATCACTTGATGTAATGTGCGAAACCTCAAATCGATGTTTTTAAAGAGATGTATTTAAAGAAATTCCTTTTTTACTGCTTTATTTATTCTTATATTTCCTTACAGATAAAGAGCTGAAGACATAGCAGGCATAGACCAAAGATATGGTCTGTGGCATCACGTTTCGCTGTATCTAACCTCCTAGCTATAGAGTCGCAAACGTCATCGCTGGCCTTCAGTCCGAATTTTTTTAATAATTTGACGACTTTCAACGACCATATCTTCCACCTCCTTGTAGCTATCGGCATGGAACTACTATGGTGTACAACGGGAGACTTCGAATAACACACGTAGAATTTTATATACACCGATAACTTTCCATCCCAATATACTGCACCCTTTTATCATTATCAACCCTCAAGCAACAATGAAACCAATAAAACCATTTTCAAAGAGTAAATACAATTTTCAAAGTGTAATTATTGTTCCGCATTTCGCGTTATATTCTTCAAATTACTAAATATCTATCAGATGCTATAAAACCGTGTCTAAAACATACCTCAGGTAAAAATTAGTAACTGTAAAAATATTCAAGTCTCTGCGTCTTGTCGTTCGGACGTGACAAGCGTACACCGAACAGACATTCACATTAATATATATATAGATAAATAGCAATCCGGTCGCCATAAAACCGTGCCTAAAGCCTTCCCTGGGTTGACATTAGTAACTGTACAAATTTTTAGCTCTTTATGTCTTGTGGTTCAGATGTGATAAACGTACACCGAACAGACATTCACATTTATAGATTGTCAATACTGTCAGTTGTTAAAATTTTTACTATTCCGCTGATGTTGAATTTCTGTATCATTCCGTAATGCATGAATGAGACTGCTGCATAAAATTCAGCGTACTGCAGCTGAATCCGTTCACAGTGCCTCAGATGCCCGAGACAGCACGGCTACAAGCCGGCTTCGCACGAGAAAGAGAACCTCGGAAAGAGTTGCCATGGCAACGCCTGTTTCGCAGGCAGTCAATCGAATTTCAGCTTCCCTCGCTGGCTTAGTAAACAGCGGCGAAACCCGCAACAGCAGCAGGATGAGAGAGAGGCGACCGGACTGCACAAGCGGATTATCTCCTTTCTCTGTCAGGGCCAGTGGAATATACCTTGGGTTTTCACGCAGAAATGATAAAGAGCATCTGCTTTATTACAGTTACTATTCAGATGCAGCCACTGCCAGTAACAATCATTACATAAATATGCGAAAACAAAATTTGAAGTTCCGACTTTTAATATGTTCGATTATTTGTTAGGCTTAAGGGACTTAACGGCGGGGTCATCAGTCCCTAAACTTACAAATTACTTACGAACTACCATATACTAAAGACGACAAAAATATCCATGCCCGAGAGGGGATTCCAACCGCCGATCGTAGCGGCCGTGCATACCGTGATTGGCGCGCCGCAGACCACTCGGCCACTGCGCCCGGCCTTTTAATATCAATTACACGAGGATTCCAATGAAAGTTTTACAGAGGTTTTCAAGAGAAATGGTAAATATTTTAGGAGGGGGTAGTATAGACGTTTCGCAAGTAAACGTCATATTTTTCATTAAGTTAACCGTTTTTAAAATCAAATAAATCTTCCTGATACTGCAATGAGACTGAAAGTAAACCCTGATTGTTGCTTTTATCGAGCTCCATTCGAAGTTGGAGCAATAGTTCGTCTTGGTATGACAAAATATCGATTAGCAAAGCGATTTAAAATACGTGACATTGTAAAATTCAGCGTAGGTAATGGACTGAAAGGGCATCAGAGTGGAATTTTTAAATCCATAAAGGAACTGCGGGTTCTCAATATCAGATTAATAGGTTTGTTGTTATGGTCTTCAGCCCGGAGACTGGTTTGATGCAGCTCTCCACCCAACTATATCCTGAGCAAGCCTTTTCATCTCCTCATAAGAACGGCAACTTACATCCATTTGCATCTACTTAATATATGCGTCTCTTGGGTTCCCTCTGCGATTTCTACTTCACACACTTCCCTCCAATGCTAAATTTACGATTTCTCGATGTCTAAGAATGTATCCTACCAAGCGATCCCTTCTTTTAGTCAATTTATGCAAAAAATTCCTTTTCTCGCCAATTCTGTTCAGTACCTCTTCATTAGTTACGCGATCTAACCACCTAATCTTCAGCATTCATCTGTAGCACCACATTTCAAAAGCCTCTACTCTCTTCCTGTCCGCACAGTTTATTGTCCATGTTTCACTCCTGTACAAGGCAACACTCCTCACAAATGCCTTCAGAAAAGAGTTCCTTTTACTTAAATTAATATTCAATGTTAGCAAATTTCTCTTTTTCAAAAATGCTTTTCTTCCCATTGCCATTTTGCATTTTATATCCTCTCTACTGCGACCGTCATATGTTATTTTACTACCCAAGTAACAAAACTCATCTACCACCTTCACTGTTTCATTACTTAATCTAATTCCTTCAGCATCGCCTGATTTTCTAAGATTGATTCCATTATCTTTGTTTTGCTCTTGTTAATGTTAAATTTATACGCCCTCTTCTACACTCTGTTCATTCCGTTCAACTGCTCTTTCAGGTCCTTTGCTGTCTCTGACAGAATTACAATGTCATCAGCAAAACGCAGTGTTTTTATTTCTTCACCCTGAACTTTAATTCCTATTCCAAATGTTTCGTTGCTTTCCTTCACCGCCTGCTCCATCGGAGGAAGGCTACAATCTTGTCTTACTCCTCCCCGACTAATGCTTCCCTTTCATGCCCTTCGAGTCTAATAACTGCGATCTGGCTTTTGTACAAGTTGTAAATAACTCTCCTTTCCCTGTATTTTAGCCCTGCTGACTTCAGAATTTGAAAGAGTGTATTCCAATCAACATTGTCAAAAGCTTTCTCCAAATCTACAAAAGCTAAAAATGTAGGTTTACCTTTCCTTAATCTATCTTCTAAGATAGGTCGTAAAGTGAGTATTGCCTCCCGTGTTCCTACGTTCCTCCCGAATCTAAACTGATCCTTCCCGAGGTCAGCTTCTACCAGCTTTTCTATTCTCCTGTAGATAATTCGTGTTAAAATTTTGCAACCATGACTTCTCAAACTGATGGTTTGTAATTTCTTTGGATTGGGGATTATTATATTTTTCTTAAAGTCTGAGGGTAATTCGCCTGTCTCATACATCTTACACGCGAAGTGAAACAGTTTTGTCATGGCTGACTCAGACAGAGACTTTTGTAACTCCGAGGGAATGTCATCTACTCCTGGGGCCTTGTTCCGACCTAGGTGCTTCAGGCCTTGTCAAATTCATCTCTCAGTATAGTATCTCATATATCATATATCATGTATCCACTTTTTATTGAGAACAAAGATACAACTGTCAGTAGGTAGCCCAAACGATTCTGAAGGTACCCTTGTAAACCGAAAACAGGTGAGCTAAATAAACTGGCAGAACACACACACAACTGTGCTTTTAATTTAATTATGATGATGATCTCTCAAGACAAGTGAAAATCTCCTCATTCCTCATGATTGGGTTACATACCAACAGCTGTATATCTGTAATCAATAAAATTATAGACATCTTACATAGCATTTTTATTGTAATTCGTTTATACAACCAACTGCTAATATATTTACTATATCTCCTGGAACACCCAGTCCGGGGTAGCTGGACCACCGGAAGAGACGGAACATCAGAATATTTCGTTGGTCTGCCACAGCAACTCCTCCGTGTTCGGGGTTGTTATTCTTGAGTAGACAGACGGGCATTTAGATCTGTATGTATTTTAATAGAAAAATAGTTTATTTCATCTTGTGGGTTGAAAAATATTTTATACTACATTTTTTCTTATATGATTAAGTTAGTACAAATTATTTCGACGCTCTAACTTTACTGAATACTTGGGTACAGTCTTAAATTAAAATAGCGTACCTGTGGCGTTGTTTGTCTGAACAGGGATCTGGTGCCTCTATCGCTGATGATTGGATTAATGGACTAGTAAAATTTAGGATAGTTGACCCACTTCCAAAAATATGGGATACTTCAAGAAAGGATACCGCTGTTGCTGCTCATAATAACACAAGAAATGATAGTAATGCTGGTACTTCAAGAAACTATGTTTCTCTTCCTAGATCCTGTGAAGAATACGAGAATAAAAGTGAAAAATATATCCCTCTCGAAGGTTTTGGACAAAATACATTCAGTGACTTGTGTCAATAAAGTTCAGATTCTGAATAAAAAGGTTCAAATCACATCAACAGTTTTACGACCTCCAGAAAACATAGTTGTGCTTTATTATTATTTGCTAATTATATTGACTATCAAATTTATTTATCCTTTTTCACACAAATTATAACTCTATATTTATAACTTTTCAAGCAGTTTATAACCGTATACTTGAAACTAAACGAAGCTTACACCCAGATGTAGGGAAGTACTCCACAGGTTCATAAAAAAAGAAAAAGAGAAACATAACTTCAAGTATGCCTACCGGCTCCTGAACATTACAAAATTTTGGAAAAAATTACTTTAAAAAATTGTGGTCGAATATAGTGGACTTACTTTACTATATAATCCGATAGGCGTTTTGCCACATACATGTACACAACGAAACTAATGTGCACATAGCTGATAAGAGTGGTACAAGAAATACAAGTTTTAATACCTGCAGCTCCTATGTTTTACCTATCAAGCAATGAAATATGCAATTGTCATAATAAGTGAATATCTAAAATTGAAGGGTTACCAACTTCTGACATGCTTATCGATTATGTGCTACAGTAAAATTGCCACACTAAAGTAACAATGTCCACGTTTAAATGAAGTGTTTACGTTTGCAGATGACCTCGTAATCCTCGCATAGAAAACAGAAATATGACTCTAAATTGCACGAAGCATTGGCCTGTGAATTTCGTATTATAGAATTCAGTACACAGAAAGAGCGCCACAAAACAAATTGCTTGTTGTGACAATCCATGGGAAAATGGTGAATGTCCCAAATTTTAAGTATCTGGGAGAAATCATCCAGCCATCAATAATAAGAAAACTAAAAAACGCATACGTGGAAGTATTACAACAAAAAGTCCATTTTCATTAACGCAAAATTGAGACACAACAACACTGTCATTTTTTTCCTGAAACGCTGTATGCAGTATGAGATAACTCAAAACGGTGGGCAAACTATACTCAAATAAATGGAGAAACAAGAAAGGAAGATTCTCAGAAAAATATCTGCTCCGCTACAAGAACGAGGAATCTTAAAAAAGAGTCCAAGATCAGAAATATGTAAATACAGTGACAAGATTACGGATATAGTAAGTAAAAGAGGATTGCAGTTCCAAAGCCATATCCACAGGATGAATGAAAACAGAATTTCTTAAAGTAGTCAGTTCAGTCGGGGGAAAAACGAAATGGATAAAAAAAGTTGAAGAGGACCTCTGACTAGCACACATAACAATATATGATGCAGAGAATTCAATAATATTATCAAAATATTTCACACTACAACGCCAGAAAAAGCCAGGATGTAAATTGCTAGCGGATCGAAAGAAACAACACAGTGAGATCATGAAGAAATTTGGGCACAGAGAAAATATAAAAAATCTTCATAAATGAATTCGAGTTCAAACGCTCTCTTTAAATGGGAGTAATCGAAAATAATAATAGTCATAATAATATGCATAACTTCTCTGACAATAGAATTCCTTGTGAAATTTTATTTAAAATTATCGCCCACTAGGTGTCTTTACCTAATGCAAGAAAACGGAATAATTTCTTCTTATAGAACTTTTTGTACCCTGTATTTCGCTATAATAAACCTGATGTATGACTTATACAGACTGTAGTATGTCTGTAAAAGTCCGTTTATTTATTTTAAAGAACTTTCACGCTGACGAGAGCAGTCACACAGGTGAGTCATTGGTGAAGAAGAGACCCTAGGCTATAGCCAGCCTCCTCGTCTAGTCTTGTGTGTGTACAAAACCTGGTTCCAAGTCCTCAAACACCCAAGTATTTGTGACAAAGAAGAAGAATATAAAACACCTTTGCTGCTCATTTCTCTCACAGCAAACATAAGAGGTACTGCTAGGTTGCTGCTAACAACAAATTTGGAAATCACAATATGACAAGTCGTTATAAATATTTCATCAGTTGTACTTTTAGGTTCCTTTCCAAAATCATCCTCAGAAACGCTTATTATGTGGAAAAAATGGACAATTACTTGTAACAATATAAACGCCATTGATGCCCCCAAAAACTGTTACAAACGAGAAATAAAATTGCCCATAGCATGATATGAACTATCGATCGTTACCTTCTGTCTGACTTCAACACACGGGCATGCTGAACATTGCCTTTGAAACATATGTAATTCATGTTACGGTCTCCGATGGCTTTTACTGCCAATGCATTGACATTTAATACGTTGTTGGCGATGTCCAATAAAGGATTATAACAGTTGCAGCGGACCAGTTCTTTGAAATATGTAATCATTCGACCATGGTTGACCTATATATAAAGTTTTTGCTTCTGGTACAGTTTCTTTGTTAACGGTATTGTCTTCATGAAAGTACTCTCCCGGTTACACGTGTGGTCTAACGCACCGCTTTCCGAGACGGGGAGGTGTACCGGCCCCGGTTCGAATCCGTCCGGCGGGTTAACGAAAGGGGTCGGAGTGCCGGCCAGCCTGGATTTGGTTTTTAGGCGGTTTTCTACAGGCCCCTAGGTGAATACCGGGCTGGTCCCTAAATCCCGCCTCAGTTACACGATTCGCATACATATCGTATCACTTTACACTTTCACACATATAACACTACACGCAGACATTTGGGGCACACATTTCCTCCTGTGGGGGCTTAGGGTGGCAGCAGGAAGGGCATCCGGTCACCCTGTAAATACTAATACATGCCAACTCATTGCTGGCCCTGCGTGTGCGGGAAATGACAAAAGAAAGAAAGACAGACAGCGTCTTCAAAAAAGTATCTCGCTGTCAAAGAAATGACGGATTATCACAGATGTAACACATGTAATAGTCAAGTGTTTACGAAATTCCATGCGAAAGTGATCATCAGCGGAACCTACATGAAATAAGCCTAGAAAAATTTGTTGTTACCGACCACAGCAATTCAACCGAGCAAAATTATTTGTTCAAGCCCCTCTGGAGTTCTAGCTCATTTTTGAAATAGCATGGACTCAGTCATAAAATAAGCCCTGACAACTGGAGTAAGTTTAAGACAGGTGCTATATAGCTTTGCATCTGTCAATCTTTGTTGTGATCAGTAAAACAAGGATTCTTCTGCTAAGTACGCTCCACCATGCCCCATACGAAATTTTATGCAGTCAAAGGCCTTCGTTTCGTTTTGAAAGTCACATGTATATAAGTTCATCAAGATAGGAATAAAACTATAGATTTGTATGCAAAAGAAACATACAGCCACACTGAAAAATCAGATCAGATGTTCAAATCTTCCAATACATTTCCCCAAAAAAATTTTCGTGCGTCCTAAGAATTACGAACATAACAAAAACGGAAATCCGCCAAATCGATTGTACCCTTCTGAAGTTATGGTGTGATCAAGGGAAATAGGGATTCATTTTTATACACTCCTGGGCATTAAAATTGCTGATGCAACAATATGACAAATGTTCCATGTCCTGCTTTGGCAAAATATGATGTGTGGCGTCTGTGTTTAACGATTTTATTAATGTAAATGCCTTCAGTCTTTTCAGACATGCCTGAAGTTTGATTTAATGAAACCACTTTCACACCGTTGATTTCATCGTACCACTTTAGAACCAACCATTAATAATCACCCTATGTGAAACATCTCTGATCACATTTTGGTGTAAGACCTAAGCCGCCTGATTCGTCTCGACTTCTACCTTACGTTTCGTTTCATGTCGCAGGATATATCAAAACATATAATAGAGCTAAACTTTGAAATTCTGTGACGTACTAAGTATCGACGAACAAGTACTTTGAACACTTCTATGGTGGAAATAGAGAGAAGAATCTCAGCCTGTACAACAGATTGGTCAACTGCTGTTTCGTAGAACACTATAGATAATAATAATAACAATACAAGTCCGCATACTTCATTAGTAACTTATGCATACTGCTGACACAACAAACAACAATCGGACACAACGAAAAAGCTTCGTCTTACGCACTGCACCATCCAAATCAATGAAGCATTTTTAATCCAGGCGACATCTTGCGTCATGGATTTTCCGGAGAGTATGAGATACTGTCACATAAATGTTGCTGTGCAGTATATGACGACAGATTTAATGAAGGCTGCTTTCTACCGAGTGTCGTTACGAATACCGTTAAGGGCACGCTGCCGCACTAGCCAATAACTTTTTGTTCATCAGTAACGCATTGTGACCACAATCATACGACTCCAGCAGCTACAAATACTACATGTTGGTTGCTCTAGTTAGGTGACAAGATGCACAGTAAATTTTTTAGTGAATATTTTCGTAACGAAGGAGGATAATTCCCTCGTTGCCCACACCGCGGTGGTATTCTGTTTCTCTCTATCTTGATCTGTTACTTATGTCCTACTCAAAATATTGTTACAATACCTCAAAAGTTGACAGAAATTTTTATACATCTTTATGGCTTTATTTCTAGGCATAACCGTCTGATAACGCTACCGGACTAGAAACATTTGAGCGGTTAAACTTCCTCAAGAGCAACGTAGGTTTCATTGATGTGTTTCTGAAGGAAACAGATTAGTTAATCGTATATAAAGGTGAATAGATGGGGCATAACAGCTTTCAGATAATTGCAGAACGACATGTTGACCATAGCTGTTTATTAATTCTCAATGTTACCGGTTTCGGTTATTTACCATTGTCAAGCGTTAGCAGAGATTAGCTAATAGCTTAAAAAATACAAAATTATAACACAAGTATTCGTTGTCATTGCTCAAGTTATTGTCACTGTGGCTGACTGCTACAGACTGAAGCATACATTGATGAGTGTGAAAAAAATTACACTCATCAATGTATGCTTCAGCCTCTAGCAGTCAGCCACTGTGACAATAACTGGCCAATGACAACGAATACTTGTGGTATAACTTTGTATTTTTGTATTTCGACATGTTAAGCTATTAGCTAATCTCTTCTAACGCTTGACAATGGTAAATAAGCGAAACCGGTAGCATTGAGAATTAATAAACAGCTATGGTCAACATGTCGTTCTGCAATTAGTTAATCATAGTGTGAAAATCTGCAAGACTATGTAGTGACAGTATGTTTTGGTAGGAACTGTGAGTACATTACTCGTAGCAAAAAGTGTTGAACGGGAAACTGAGTCGTGACAACGTAAAGTTCGAAGTGAAATGAATAATATAATGCGTAGACCAATTCTGATACTATTGTAAAGCAGACATAATATTCAAGTTATTTAATTACATGTTAGGAAGCTCTAAATGAAACAATGTACATCATCACAAATGTTGCACAAAACCGATCAAATTTCTAATTTTACTACGCAGAGAAAGAAATAATTTGATCAAAGTAATCTGCTTCAAAGGATAAAAAATGCAGCCCTCGGTCACAAAATTAAAGTTATTTAACCAGGTTTCGGCAATAACTATGATTGCCTTCATCAGAAATTATAAAGCAAGTCACATAATAAAAGTTACGACTCAGCTGTAAAGCTTACGTTACAAAATTTAAAACGATTTTTTAGAAAAGGGCTGCGCGCCTGCACGGACACATCAGACTACCTCTTTTCCAAAAAAATCGTTTTAAATTTTGTAACGTAACCTTTACAGCTGAACTGTAACTTTTATTATGTGACTTGTTTTAATTTACAATTTCTGATGAAGGCAGTCACAGTTATTGCCAAAACCAGGTTAAACAACTATAATTTTGAGACCGAGGGCCGCATTATCCTTTGACGTTGTAACAGTCGCTGACAATAGCAGCTATGTTCAAAATTTTGTAATTTGCTTTCTTATACACTATTGGCCATTAAAATTGCTACAGCAAGAGGAATTGCAGATGATAAACGGGTATTCATTGGACAAATATATTGTACTAGAAGTGACATGTGATTACATTTTCACACAATTTGGGTACACAGATCCTGAGAAATCAATACCCAGAACAACCACCTCTGACCGTAATAACGGCCTTGATACGCCTGGGCATTTAGTCAAACAGAGCTTGGATGGCGTGTACACGTACAGATGCCCATGCAGCTTCAACACGATACCACAGTTTATCGACGGTAGTGACTGGCGTATTGTGACGAGCCAGTTGCACGGCCACCATTGACCAGACGTTTTCAATTGGTGAGAGATCTGGAGAATATGCTGGCCAGGGCAGCAGTCGAACATTTTCCCTATCCAGAAAGACCCATACAGAACCTGCAACATGGTGTCGTGCATTATCCTGCTGAAATGTAGGGTTCCGCAGGAATCGAATGTACGGTAAGAGCCACGGGCCGTAACACATCTGAAATGTAACGGCTACTGTTCAAAGTGTCGTCGATGCAAACAAGAGGTGACCGAGACGTGTAGCCAATAGCACCCAATCCAATCATGCCGAGTGATATGCCAGTATGGCGATGACGATAACACGCTTGCAATGTACATTCACCGCGATGTCGCCAAACATGGATGCGACCAGCATGATGCTATAAACAGAACCTGGATTCAACTGAAAACATGACGTTTTGCCATTCGTGCACCCAGGTTCGTCGTTACGTACACCATAGCAGGCGCTCTTGTCTGTGATTCACGGTCAGGGGTAACCGCAGCCATGGTCTTTGAGCTGATAGTCCATGCTGCTGCAAACGTCGTCGAACTGTTCGTGCATATGGTTGTTGTTTTGTCCCCATCTGATGACTCAGGGATCGAGACGTGGCTGCACGATCCGTTACAGCCATGAGGATAAGAAGCTTGTCATATCGACTGCTAGTGATACGAGGCCGTTGGGATCCAACACGGCGTTCGGTAATGCCCTTCTGAACACATCGACTCCATAGTCTGCTAATAGTTATTGGATCGCGACCAACGCGAGCAGGAATGTCGCGATACAATAAACAGCTATCGCAATCAGACCTTTATCAAAGTCGGAAACGTACGCGTTTCTCCTCCTTACACGAGGCATCACAACAACGTTTCACCAGGCAACGCCGGTCAACCGCTGTTTGTGTATGAGAAATCGGTTCTAAACGTTCCTCATATGGTGTCGCCACCGGCACCAACCTTGTGTGAATGATCTGAAAAGCTAATCATTTGCATATCACAGCATCTTCTCCCTGTCGGTTAAATTTCGCGTCTGTAGCACGTCATCTTCGTGGTGTAGCAATTTTAATGGTCAGTAGTGTAGTTGAGAGAGCGAATTGTTTACACGACGGGTCATGGAAGAGAGAAACAGAACATGATATCATTATCAATATGACTCTAGCACAAATGACTACTGTAACATTACAATTTAATTAAATACGATCCCAAGTATTATTGAAAACATTCAAAAGTAGTACATTCCGAAAAAAACGGGAGTAACGATTGTAATTGTTAAACTTTTAAACACGTTTCGTCTTTTATGGGCACTACCAGAAATCAGGAAAACAACTTAAAAGAAAGAAAGAAAAAAATCTTTGAAGCTGTAGACTTATCCTTAGTTCACATTGATGGAAGAGATTATTACTGATCTCAAAATATTTCTTTCACAATACGCTGCTTACATTAAAAGACTCGGTACAATAGCCATGCAGCATTAAATTCCTTAAAATAGCATTGGGTTAATTAAATCCACCAAAACCTACAAAGAACAGCAAGAATGCAACACATGGTTTGATCCTATCCTGCACGGTCATGACAGTTAAAATCTTTCGAAAAAATTTATAATTCACTTATCTTAATCCTCCGCACGGAACGTTTTATAAAATTTGTTCACTATTCAGTTCAGACACGCACAATGATAAAGAAATTTGAAGAAACTCAAGTAAAAATATCAGGAGCATGAGGCGGTAAAACCAGACAAATTTATAAAACAAAATTATCAGAAAAAGAGCTGCAGCAACGGCCACATTTACAAGTTTAACATACATTCCGTTATTTTCACAGCTACTGCAAGTCAATTAGCATAGGCTGCTGTACCCGCCGACCCCGGTCGAGTGAAACGTAAGTAAAAGACACGTCGAAAAATCCATTTAAAACAACAGCCTGCAGTAATCTCACCTACATATCTATTAAGCAGACGTCCAGCAGAGGTCCCCGAACATTTTTTTTTCTTTTTTCCTCGTAGTGCATGTGCATTTTTAATCAGTTTTGGGTACACTCACTGCCTTTATTTTGTTGCATGTCTTCAAATTTATCTACTACAGATGTGTTTTTGACGGATGACTAGTACTATTCACTAGATAGTTTTAATTGTGAAACTGCATTTTTTAACTATGTTGAGTTACACACATTTATTACTTTAACATCACTCAGAATGGAAAAGCTAGTAAAGGGGACGGTTGCACCAGACGCTTTATTAACAAAATTCAATATTTGACTTCCGTTTAGGCATGTCTAACCATAAATCTCTTTCGACAGTGGTTATCAGTCTTCATTTTAACTTTATATAATTAAAGTTATAGATCGAGATTTGAATCCAGGCATGCTGTTTTCCTTTCTCTTCCTTCGAGTGACGTTTTCATAACTTTTTCGACTCAGAACAACTGGGTTATTTTCATGACACCCTACATTAACTCCACGATAGACCTTTTGCCTATGTAAAATGGAAGTCAGCTCTTTCGTTGTGTTTTCATTCGAATATCTGAGAGCATTTAACGCTATTTGGGGCCCATTCCCACTTTCAAGAGTACCTGGAAGCCAGTTCCCGGTTCTACTTCACACTTATGTAGATACACGTGAAACAATGTCTATGTCCAACTGCGGTATTCAGTTTTGTAATATTAGTTTGAAATTTACTTCAGTGATGATGTAAAGTAGTGACGCTCTAATCTATTACATGATGTCATGAGGAGGAACAATCAATGTTCATGGATATGACAACAAAATTCATTCGAAAATATAAATAGAAACTCTATAATGTTTACCTTAAGACTATTCAGTTCATCTTAGATACTGTGAAATAAATCTCTTCTACTACAAGTACTACTTTCCATTTACCGAGAGGTGATAGACAACATCCAGTAAATACGTATCTAAAGATTACATCTGATAAGAAATCTATCTTTTTCGGTATATCTTAAAGATGCTCGGGGTAAAATCATATAACAGTCAAATGACCTTTCCAAGAGATTCGGAAGATATAGAAAGTCTCAGATGCCTGGAGATTATGCAGCTATCACACAGAAAATGAGAGAAAAAACAACTACAGAGGTTTATCGCTTCTTGCAGGAGGATGCAATATTCTCTCCAAACGATTACATAACACAGAGATAAACAGATCAGCAACTAGGCGAGTACCAAATAAGATGCAGGAAAGGAAGCCCATGCACAGAACTAGTCTTCAATATAACTAAAATGCCATCAGGAGATAAGACGGTAATGACTATATTTATTGATTTTTAAGAAGGCATCTGAGTCAGGTAATAAACCTTTTTGTGCTGCAAGAGTGCAGAATGAATCTTAAGAAAAAGGTAACTTACATAAGAAATACAGACGCACATCCACCACAATCTGAATTCTTAGGAGAATTTTAAATCAAAATTGAAGTAAGGAGATGAGATAATACCTCACTAAATTCGTTTATCTAAATCCTGTCGAAAATATTTCAATTTGGCAGAAGAAATGTATCAACATTATACCAAATGGCCAAAAAGTGGTCCTCAAAGACAGATAAAAATGGAAGTTCCTGAAGAAAATTCTTCTGTACAAAATAAATAAATAAACATCAGATGAGTTTACACTTCATATGTGTCGGACAGGGAAACTAGTGTTAGGTGAGAAAAAATTTTGTGTAACAGGAGGAGATAATGAATTCCTTAAAGTCCTACTGTAGACTATGATCTGCAGTCGGGTATTTATTAAGTGTTTGCAAGTATTATGACAGGAACAACGCTCACGTACTGCCTGTTTAATGATGACATTGTCGTTATCCATATATCGCAGATTGTACGAATTACGAAAGTTCGCATATAATTAGTTCATTGTTTTCTATTCTTTAAGTTCAATGGAAGATGATAAATGCCACATAGGTAGTCAGTATATTATAGGGCGTAAACAAAATAATACTGCACAACTGGCGCAGTATATTACATGTTTTTGTTGTTGTTGTTGTTTATTTATTTATTTATTTGCGGCGGACAAAGCAAAATGACAGGTGAAATGCTTGATGACCCAGACATCGCCGTGACATCAAATCCCTCGTGGTCTAATCTAATCTGATTTCACTCCAGTCGGTACTGCCAAGACGAGAATTTCGAAAACGGCGGGCATGTCGTTCCCCACGTGCATCTCCAGAGGTTAATCAGATCTTTTAGTATGGCTTAAAAGTTTTGTAATTGGTGAGTATCGAACCCAAGACGTTTCACATACCAAGCAATCCACCAGACCACCCACATCTACGAAAATGTCATGCAGGACGTAGACGTCTGATCAATCGTGGTAGACAAAAGTCAAACATGTTTTCCCAGAAGCAAGCATTAATATCTTACTCCGAGCAGGGAAACCAGGAATGTTGAGTAACTTGTAATACGTAAAATCTCGATCACAGATTCGACTATTGGTTGTTCTTCCTTACAGCGGTAATCATATTGTAAAATGTAAACTTTCACGACCGGAAAAGTCAATATCACTAAAAATTTATGGGCTATTATGCCGTGGTCTTCTGGATTTATTATTCAAATCCAACGTTTCGTCCCGAAGTCCACAAAGAAAAGGAAAATGTTCCTCCTCTGAGACCTGTTGTTAGAGCTATTGCTTCGCCCACCTATTTGATTGCCAATTTCCTGACAATACAATTACGACCGCATGTGGGGCGCTCAGATTCTATATCAAGAATTCGAGACATTTTATAGGTAAATTAAACGACATATTGGGAAAGCCAGCGGACATATTAGTTAGTTTTGACGTGGTATCCCTGTTTACTATGGTTCCAGTCAATGAGGTGCTGCAACAGCTGAATCTCCTCTTTCCACCCGACATTGCAGATCTGTTCAAATATTGCCTCACGACTACTTGTTTCAACTGGAACGATTATTTCTATGAACAGACAGATGGTGTAGCTATGGGGAGCCCTTTAAGCCCAGTTATAGTAAATTTCTATATGGAAAAATTCGAGGAACAGGCACTGAAAACAGCAAACAAAAAACTTGCTATTTGGTTCTGTTATGTAAGCGATACGTTTGTTGTGTGGAGGCATGATAGAGAGGAACTAGATCGTTTTCTTCAACACCTCAACGGGATTAATTCTAGAATTCAGTTTACCACGGAGAAGGAGGCAGACGGAAAACTAAATTTTCTTGACGTGTCAGGTTTCAAAAAGGGGAACGGCAGATTGGGCCATACAGTTTATCGGAAGCCCATACATACAGACCGTTATCTGCAACGGGTTTCAAATCATCACCCTCAGCAAAAGCGGTACATTATGAAGACCTTGGCGGACAGAGCAAGGAACATCTGTGAACCGGAATTACTCGACGCGGAATTAAAACACCTGAGTAATGCTTTATTTATGAATGGCTCTTCGTCCACAGAGATAAGGAGAGCGTTGAGAGCGACACGTAGAATTGAAAACGATGAAAATGTTCCTGTGAAATCTGAAGCATTCCTGCCTTTTATTAAGGACGTCATCGACCGCATCGGTAAAATTTTGACGAAACGGAATGTTTACGTTATTTACAAAACCTACTCGGAAGGTACAGGATCACCTGAAATCGGCGAAGGATGCTCGTAAACCTCTGAAAAAAGCAGGAATTTATAGGATTCCGTGTAGCTGTGGAGACGTATACATTGGTATCACAAAAAGAACAGTAAAAAAAAGACTAGAAGAGCACAAGGGGAACTGTGGAAGGAGAGAGATTGACAGATCAGCTGCCGCTAAAGCTGTTTCTCAACCAGGGGACGACTTTATCCAATATGAAAGACTCAGGTTTTAGCTGCCAAAAATTGATACCACGAAAGACTGTACAGAGAGGCTACCTCTATAATTGAATTAGTATGGAGGAGTGCGTGAAAGTAGATGAAATCTGGATTCCGGTGTTTAAGAAGAAATGTAACAGTCTTCCATCATGGAACGATATTAACAACAGACGACTGCAATCGCCAGCGACGAACTGCGCGCGCATATCCAAAACATCTGACGTCACACCTTTGCGCGCGAGTCCTCGTAAACGGAGTTTGGCTTCAGTCAGAAGCGAGCCAGGGTGTGCTTCGGACATACAAAAGTGCCAGATCCCCCTTGAAAATGTCCTACGCAGTTGGGAACGAAACGTTGGGTTTCAATAATAAATCCATAAGACCACGGCATAATAGCCCGGAAATTTTTAGTAATATTGAGCGGTAATCGTAATGTGTGAAAGTAAGAGACAAATAGAGAATAATTGGAGGGTTGAAAGATTCGACGTTTATCTCTTGGATTTAGAAGCCGACGCTTGTGCTACTTCGAACGCTGAAGTAAGAGGCCATAATTACCCTATGGTGGGTCTTAGTTTGTGGAACAAAACCACGGTTTGTCGACGTTGGGGGAAAGCCTTCGTGATTTCCAGATGGGGTCTGCTTCTTCTCCATAAGTAATACGTTCCTGCAGAAGTTCAAAATATGAATTTGCTAACATATATTTTGCTTTCTGTCTTTCAAGAGACGAAATTTTCCTCACCAGCTCCATACCAAGTCCCGTTCATGATGTAGACTAAAAGTAGACAGAACAAAAAAATTCCATATTGGACTAATCTCCAGAAAATCACATTCAAAAATGGTCGACGTTGTTTGTAAAACATATGTTCATATTATACAAAGAGTGTTCAGGTACGAAACGACACTGTGGGTATAATTATAGTTTTTGTTCAAAAATTATCACAAGAAGCATGAGCACAACTGTTTAACGATCCGAAGGAATTCCTATGACTTTGTCCTTCAGTTCATCGTCCAAGTTGAAAGGTTTCCCCTTCGGATGTTTTTTTAGCAGACCAAACGGTTGGAAGTCACAGGGCGACATGACCAGTCTGTATGGTGGATGCTCAAACTGCTCCAACTTAATGTACCGTACATTCGTTATCTGCAGCCGACAGTGTTAGTGACATCGTACAACGACATTTTAATAATACAAATTATATATTTAATACACTGTATACCTTAATGTTAGCTATAGTTCCACTATAAGATTATTTAAGCTCAGAAGTCACCTTTAGGTATTTCGCCTACAATACATAAATAAAATAAATAGGCTACATGGTACCAAATATTGTGGAAAACTTACGTATTGCAGGCGAAACACGTGAAGATGACTTCTAGCCGAAATAAGCTTGTAGTGGAACTATATCTAACATTAAAGTACACAGTATTATAAATATATAAATTGTATTATTAAAAGCATTTTTAAAATATAGTCTATAGCATTCTTGTGAGTAGGAAATATTTTTTTTAATGTACGATATTTTCTAAATCCGTGTTGTAAACGAGGTAATTCAAAAGTCAGTATATTTCTAAATCCTTGCTGTAAACCGACGCCAGAGATATTGGTCTCCAGTCCAACGGATCACTCCTATTGCCCCTCTCTAATATCGGTGTAACTTGTGCATCTTTCCAATCTTTGCACAATTATCCTTCGTCAAGCGAGAGGTTTTATGTGTCAGTTAACTATGTAGCAATGCCATCATCATACTCTGATATGAACTACTCGCTATATAATCTGGATTGGAACACTTAATTCTGATAAACTGTTCTTAGTTATAAATATGCAAAATTTACTTCGTTCTCTTTCGTGAAGAAATTTCGGGATGCTGTGTTTTAGTACCTCTGCTTTACCAGCACTATCACTGGTAGGAGACTATTAGTATCACGTGGTGCAGATTTGTGTATTGTCTGTAGTACACTTTACATATGAGAAGAATCTCTTTGCGTTTTCTGCCAAAATTCGAAAAGAGCACTTCTCCCGTTGTGAACATGAGGTTGGAATAAATTATACGGTGATCACAGACATAAAATATTTGGAAATTTATCGCCTTACTTCTTATTCATATTGAATCTTTTGCATTCGAAGGAAGACACGAAAACTGGTCTGTCACCAATGAAACAGTTAGGAAGCTACATTTTCTAGAAATGCAATGAATCCGTATGAATTCATCTTGGGGTTTGAAAGCTCTTCAATTACCGTGTTTGCTTACATATAAATTTGCTTTACAGGTTTTGTCCGCCTTGAGCAAACACAAATGTTTTTTAATTTTTCCCAGACATGTTTCGCTGGCGTTGCAGCATCATCAGTGGGATGTTTATTATCTGTCAGATTAACAGTAGAATGATTATTACTTTTTATATTAACAGTGAAAACTACAGATAATTGTGAGACTACTATACATAGTTTGTTATTTTCATAAGTATGCTAGGCCTACCTTAATACCACATGTTGCTATGTTTGTGGTTTTTCCACTCACAAAATGTCTCTGATGTGTTTTGACAGTTTGTCATCTGCAAACCAAAACGTGTGTATTTAATGAGGTGAATAGTTCAATTGTAAATATCGGAATTTTTACGAAAATACTGGGCGTAGTTTTTGTGTTTTTGTTTGATTTTATTGTAGCTACTGCTTCTATAACAAAATGTCTAAGTGTTTATAACGAGTTATTGTCACTTACTTTGGTGGATATCCGCTGTTTTACGTGTTGTGGACAGGCACTGTGTCACTTTCACTTTCACTCAATGTTTATGTTGTGAAAACAAGATGGTGGGCAGTTGAATTCTGGGAGTAGTGTTAGGAACAGCTGACTGTGGTGGGGGCGGGAGTTTTGAATCATGTTGTTTTTGTTTTAGTGTGTGTGTGTGTGTGTGTGTGTGTTTATAAGTTTTCTGTAAGTTCTTTGAGGGCAGAAAATATGGTTCCGTTGCAGAGGGCTGTGTATTCGTTTATTATTTCTTTTCTTTCTATTATGGCTTTCTGTATATGGTAGTTCTCTTCGATTGTTAATTTTTGTGGGAGGCTTTTGCTATATTTCAGAATCTTTAGATCAGTATTTATGTCAGTTGGTTTGTGGTTCATGTTTATGAGGTGTTCTGCAAATGTGGAATGACTATTGCTTTTTAGTGCTCTTCTGTGTTCTGTGTATCTGGTATTGAAATTTCTGCAAGTCTGTCCAATGTAAACTGAGTTACAATCCTGGCATGTCAGCTGGTAGATGCCAGAAGTGTTATGTTTGTCTGTGTTGGTGTTGGTTGTCTTTAGTTTTCTTTGTATTGAGTTGTCTGTTCTGTATGCTACTTTCAAACCTTGTTTTTTGAGGATGTTTCCTATTCTGTGTGTTGCTTTGTTGTCATATGTGAGAGTGTGCCATTTATTTGTTGTTATGTTTGATTTTTGTTCCTGTGTGTGGGTGTTTGAGGTATGAGTGTTGGGTGGGTTTATGTTTTGTGTGGTTGTGTTGTGTTTCTGGTCTGTTTGTTTTTGTGTGTTAGTTGTTCCTTTTAACTTAGCTTTAATTTTGTAGTTTAATTTGTCTATGATGTTAGTGTCATACCCATTTTCTGTTGCTATTTGTTTGATTGTTTGTATTTCATTTTTGTACTGTTCATCACTAAGTGGGGTTTTGTGCAGTCTGTGTAGCATGTATTGGAATCCGGCTTGTTTCTGTGTAATTGGATTGTTTGAGTGTTTGTGTATGGCTGTGCTTGTGGTGGTGGGCTTTCTGTATATGGAGAATTTGTGTTGATTTTTGTCTCTGTGTATTGAGAGGTCGAGGAAGTTTAGCTTTTTGTCATTTTCTGTTTCTATAGTGAATTTTATTTTTGGGTGAACACTGTTGATGTCATTATGAAGTTCTTGTATGCGACTAGGTGTTTCATCCAGGAGGCATATGATGTCATCTACATAACGGTGCCAGTAAATTATTTTGTACTGTTTGGGTTTTACTATGGTGTCAAATATTTTGTTTTCGATGTGGTTGAGGAAGATGTTTGCTAGGAGTCCACTGACTGGTGACCCCATGGGAAGTCCATCTTCCTGTGAGTAAAATTGGTTGTCAAATGTGAAATAGTTTTGCTCTGTTATTAGTTTTAGGATGTTTGTTGTTTCTTTTATGTGTGAATTGGGGGTGTCTGTCTGTTGTTGTAATTGTTGTTTGATGATGTTGATGGTTTCTGTGATGGGGATATTGGTGTACATGGATGTGATGTCAAATGATGTGAGGGTGGCTGTTGAGGGTATGATGATGTGTTTGATTTTTTGTATTAGCTCTGAGGTGTTTCGTATGCTCCTGTTGTTAGTGAATACATAGTGTTTTTGTAGGTATGAGTGTATTTCTCTGGCTAGGTAGTATGTGGGTGCATTCCTGAAGTTCACAACAGGACGTACAGGGATGTTTTCTTTGTGGATCTTTGGTAGGCAGTTTAAGGTAGGTGCTTTGGGGTTCTTTTGTTTTAGCCATTTAATTTTTTGTTTTGGGAAGATGTGTGTGATGGATTTTAGAAGAGTCTGAGTATTTTTGTGAAATCTTTGTGTTGGGTCACTGGTTAGTTTGTGTATGTTGTTGTCTTCTATGAATGTTAATGTTTTGTTTCTATAATCATCTTGTTTCATTATGACCATGGTGTTTCCCTTGTCTGCCTTTGTGATGAGGGCACCCTCATTTTTAAGTTTGTTCCTAATCCTCCTACATGTTTCTTCTTCTGCACTTTTTGTTCCTGACATTATGTCATTTTTGTTTTCTTTTATTATGCATCTAATTTCCTCTGCAATTAATTCTCTTGTGAGGCCTGCATTGAAATTTGTGTTTCTTTCTTGTTGTTTTATTATGAATTCACTTTCTGTGACAAGGTTCTCTATTGTTCTGTGTGTAATCTGTGTGTTGACATTATATTTGGGTCCTTTTTCTAAGAGGTTTGTTTCCTGTTTGGTGAATTGTATGTCAGTCAGGTTGACTAAGCGTTTGTGAAAAGTGTGGTTTGGTTGTGTTGTGTTTCTATTTTTAACATTGTTGCTATGTTTGAGGAGTGTGTTAATTTTTTGTTGTTGTTTCTCCCATTTTGTTTTGATTAGTTGTTCTGTATTTTGTTTGACTGTATTCATTAAAGCCCAACGTGCAAAGCATAAAGCTGAAATAATTTGGCTAAAACAAGAAATCAAATACCTACATACCAAGAAACAAGAATTAAATGTTGAACTTTACAAAATTCATCTGGAACTAGGCAACCACATCAAAATCTCAGACATACTCAATGATTTAATGAATACAGTCAAACAAAATACAGAACAACTAATCAAAACAAAATGGGAGAAACAACAACAAAAAATTAACACACTCCTCAAACATAGCAACAATGTTAAAAATAGAAACACAACACAACCAAACCACACTTTTCACAAACGCTTAGTCAACCTGACTGACATACAATTCACCAAACAGGAAACAAACCTCTTAGAAAAAGGACCCAAATATAATGTCAACACACAGATTACACACAGAACAATAGAGAACCTTGTCACAGAAAGTGAATTCATAATAAAACAACAAGAAAGAAACACAAATTTCAATGCAGGCCTCACAAGAGAATTAATTGCAGAGGAAATTAGATGCATAATAAAAGAAAACAAAAATGACATAATGTCAGGAACAAAAAGTGCAGAAGAAGAAACATGTAGGAGGATTAGGAACAAACTTAAAAATGAGGGTGCCCTCATCACAAAGGCAGACAAGGGAAACACCATGGTCATAATGAAACAAGATGATTATAGAAACAAAACATTAACATTCATAGAAGACAACAACATACACAAACTAACCAGTGACCCAACACAAAGATTTCACAAAAATACTCAGACTCTTCTAAAATCCATCACACACATCTTCCCAAAACAAAAAATTAAATGGCTAAAACAAAAGAACCCCAAAGCACCTACCTTAAACTGCCTACCAAAGATCCACAAAGAAAACATCCCTGTACGTCCTGTTGTGAACTTCAGGAATGCACCCACATACTACCTAGCCAGAAAAATACACTCATACCTACAAAAACACTATGTATTCACTAACAACAGGAGCATACGAAACACCTCAGAGCTAATACAAAAAATCAAACACATCATCATACCCTCAACAGCCACCCTCACATCATTTGACATCACATCCATGTACACCAATATCCCCATCACAGAAACCATCAACATCATCAAACAACAATTACAACAACAGACAGACACCCCCAATTCACACATAAAAGAAACAACAAACATCCTAAAACTAATAACAGAGCAAAACTATTTCACATTTGACAACCAATTTTACTCACAGGAAGATGGACTTCCCATGGGGTCACCAGTCAGTGGACTCCTAGCAAACATCTTCCTCAACCACATCGAAAACAAAATATTTGACACCATAGTAAAACCCAAACAGTACAAAATAATTTACTGGCACCGTTATGTAGATGACATCATATGCCTCCTGGATGAAACACCTAGTCGCATACAAGAACTTCATAATGACATCAACAGTGTTCACCCAAAAATAAAATTCACTATAGAAACAGAAAATGACAAAAAGCTAAACTTCCTCGACCTCTCAATACACAGAGACAAAAATCAACACAAATTCTCCATATACAGAAAGCCCACCACCACAAGCACAGCCATACACAAACACTCAAACAATCCAATTACACAGAAACAAGCCGGATTCCAATACATGCTACACAGACTGCACAAAACCCCACTTAGTGATGAACAGTACAAAAATGAAATACAAACAATCAAACAAATAGCAACAGAAAATGGGTATGACACTAACATCATAGACAAATTAAACTACAAAATTAAAGCTAAGTTAAAAGGAACAACTAACACACAAAAACAAACAGACCAGAAACACAACACAACCACACAAAACATAAACCCACCCAACACTCATACCTCAAACACCCACACACAGGAACAAAAATCAAACATAACAACAAATAAATGGCACACTCTCACATATGACAACAAAGCAACACACAGAATAGGAAACATCCTCAAAAAACAAGGTTTGAAAGTAGCATACAGAACAGACAACTCAATACAAAGAAAACTAAAGACAACCAACACCAACACAGACAAACATAACACTTCTGGCATCTACCAGCTGACATGCCAGGATTGTAACTCAGTTTACATTGGACAGACTTGCAGAAATTTCAATACCAGATACACAGAACACAGAAGAGCACTAAAAAGCAATAGTCATTCCACATTTGCAGAACACCTCATAAACATGAACCACAAACCAACTGACATAAATACTGATCTAAAGATTCTGAAATATAGCAAAAGCCTCCCACAAAAATTAACAATCGAAGAGAACTACCATATACAGAAAGCCATAATAGAAAGAAAAGAAATAATAAACGAATACACAGCCCTCTGCAACGGAACCATATTTTCTGCCCTCAAAGAACTTACAGAAAACTTATAAACACACACACACACACACACACACACTAAAACAAAAACAACATGATTCAAAACTCCCGCCCCCACCACAGTCAGCTGTTCCTAACACTACTCCCAGAATTCAACTGCCCACCATCTTGTTTTCACAACATAAACATTGAGTGAAAGTGAAAGTGACACAGTGCCTGTCCACAACACGTAAAACAGCGGATATCCACCAAAGTAAGTGACAATAACTCGTTATAAACACTTAGACATTTTGTTATAGAAGCAGTAGCTACAATAAAATCAAACAAAAACACAAAAACTACGCCCAGTATTTTCGTAAAAATTCCGATATTTACAATTGAACTATTCACCTCATTAAATACACACGTTTTGGTTTGCAGATGACAAACTGTCAAAACACATCAGAGACATTTTGTGAGTGGAAAAACCACAAACATAGCAACATGTGGTATTAAGGTAGGCCTAGCATACTTATGAAAATAACAAACTATGTATAGTAGTCTCACAATTATCTGTAGTTTTCACTGTTAATATAAAAAGTAATAATCATTCTACTGTTAATCTGACAGATAATAAACATCCCACTGATGATGCTGCAACGCCAGCGAAACATGTCTGGGAAAAATTAAAAAACATTTGTGTTTGCTCAAGGCGGACAAAACCTGTAAAGCAAATTTAATCCGTATGAAGTTTATTAACTACACACAAACTGAGTTGAGTGAAGAGTTTATAACGCTGTTAACTAAAATTTTTGAAGTTTGAAATCTTTCGTCGGTTTTTTACGCTGTAACGAAGCGTTCAAATGTTGCAAAGGCTTTCAACTGTTCTTAAAACGGTTCAGAGGATGTAGTCCTTTTGTGTGTGTGTGTGAACTCCTGTAGTTATTTGTTTTATTTTTTTCATAGCTGCAGAAGTTATTTCCTAGTATGTTTTAAGAATAACAGAAAGCTTTGTCCATAAGTTCATTAATCCTGACCGTTATTTAACAAATCATCTTAACTATTTTTTTTAATCTGAGTAGCAAATTTGTTAGCAGGATTCCAATTATACTGCTGTCGTGAAAGAAACCCATAACGTTTTGTATGTATTCAGTTCTTTTTTTTATTTTTTATGGCAATACTAAATTGCAAAAGACAATACTAATCTGCCAATTAGACAACAAAACGAACTCAACATAAAAACTGCCAAAATCATTGAAAACGAAAGATCTATAATTCCAATCAATACATAAGAATTAACAAAAACCATTAACTAACAAAAATTTAATATCAAATAATGCAATAGAAGTAAAATTGTTCAGTGGAAAAAATGAATACATACAAAATGTCATTTTTAGAGCTATGAAATAAGTTCATACATTATGTTGGTCTTTCCAATTATTTGTTACTGTCAGCTATAACGGAGGCGATTTTCTTCAGTATGCAGTTCATCCAGATTCCATGTAAGATAGTATTTTTTAATACAAAAACGTTATACCAATTTACCCCCTCCATAGCCTTCACAATTTGTGTGGACTTTCGAAATGTTATAACTGAAATAAACTTGTCTAACAGCTTTCTCATTAAGATTTTTGTTATATATTTGGTACCTTTGTGGAAACTTCCAGCTGCCATTATCCTATAAAGGTGTGTATGTGTTAGAAGCACATTTTATGAAGCTGACTGCATAAGTTTGTAATAAAATCCTTTGAATATTCATTATATAATAAACAAGTCAGCATGTCTGTTCATTCTCCATATTGTCTCAGTATACAACACACACACAAAAAAATTTACCTGTCCATTACATTGAAGTTTTTTTATTAATTAGAACCCCTTTAGTTATTCCTGCATAAAACATAATTTGACTTAAGCTCCCAAGTCTCTGTGATTATCATTAAAGCCGTTGTTCCAGTGCTAACATTCAAGACAAAAAGTCACGTTTATTTCACTAGTTTAAGCTAAAAGAAACAAAACATGGTTCTAGGATACTGTGACGTTCTGTGTGAAAGTAGGCATATGTTGCTGACCATTACTGTCATTTGAAGACCCGATGTTACAGGTTTCATTGCTAACTCCGTGCATATATAATCATGAATATCTCTTGCACTTTCAGATTTTCCGATAGTATTAACACAGTTAATATAGGCATCATAAATATGCCAACAACAATTTAGCAGCCAGAAAGGTTTATTGTATTCATTTATTACAAGTACAGATCTATATAGCATTCACTGCAGTCTACATTGTAGCTCCGACATATATTGCAAAAATATAATCTCAGTTCCTTCCACAATTTCTTCTGAACAGGGAGAACTTCTCAATAGCATTCAGCCCAGATTTTGCGGAGTGTAGCACAGTATTTCAAGGAAATAATGACGTTTGTGTCGGCTGTAGGTAGCAATGACTGAACATTCTAAATTGTAGAGTGATGAAGTGACGTCGTTCTTAGCATAAGTTTAAATGTTATCTTAGATTATCTGTAACGATGTCTTCGACCATAGATGGTCGAAGAACGATGTACCTTGTTATTATATCTCTGGAATAAAGTAAGTGTGTGTATGTAAAGACGTGTTTCCTTCCTGTGAAAGACGGTGGATTTAGAGTCCATCACATTTGGTGCCGACACGCCGGGTGATCCTACACTACGGAATCTACACGACAGATCGACTAAACCTGGGTTGTAATCGAGATTCGACGCCAGGAGGAAGCTGAGACAACGCCCGAACATACCGCATACGACAGCACGTCTGCTATCACTACCAGCTAAGTCTACTATTTTATTAATCAACAGTCGCCTATATTGATTTGAAATAGTGACTGGAATTACTGTAGTAGCTTCGGGAGACAAATATTCGAGTTTATACTATTATTGGTGCATATAAATACGCGTCGTCAAAGCAACAACAGTCAAACACGCGCACTGCCACCGGCAGTTGTTCTTGGCGCGAAAACACTACAGTTGTACCAACGGTGTAATTCCTTGTCACTACTATTTATCTAATGGCACACAACGCTGAACACGCTACTAACACCGAGGATATACAATCGAGGAATATGGAATTAACCATTGAGCAAAGAGAACTCGCGACACTACGCGAACAAAAAGCGCAATTGCGCGCAAAAACTCAGCCACAGCACCACGAACACGCAACTCAAGCTGAGAATGTGAACGGCAATTCGTCTCGCTTGCAGAACCTAAAACGTAGAAGAGCGCGAGAACGAGGCAACATTACACGTTTTGTTACAGAAGCAAATAAATTTGACAACAACACCACAACGGATGAATTCCAATACTGTGCCGAAAGATTACGAGATACTTTAAATAAAGTAACAGCGCTAGACGATCAAATACACGACTTGATATCTAACGAGGAATATGAGGCGGACATTTTACGGTGTGACGAATATATTGATGCCGCTAAACGCACGATCTGCAAGCTGTCAAGTAGAATGATCAAACAACTCGTACCACATGTCATCAACGATGACAACACTGACGTGCAGACCGTACTACCACTAACTATAAAACTTCCGAAATAAAGCTCGAACCCTTATCAGGTGACATTGAGTCATGGTCACGGTTCTGGGAACAATTCGAACAATCAATAGATAAAAACCCGGCCCTGTCTACAACGCACAAACATATATTTTTACGGGGTTACCTTGAAAAGGAACCTAAGCATTTAGTAGAAGGTTTAGCGGTTGTTGCAGAAACATATGAATAAACGAAGAGAATACTCCAACGACGGTATGGGGACAAGAACCGTATAGTGCAAGCGCATCTAGATTACCTTGATGGTCTAAAGCCTATACATTTTGTCTCCCCCGAAACACTAAACACCGCTTTCATAGATTGCAACAAACATATTCAAGCACTCCGCTCACTAGGAGAAGTAGTAAATAGCTACGGCCGTATACTAGTGCCAAAGATATTGCGAGCATTCCCTGACGATATGTGTAATAAATGGATCATTTACGCGAAGAGGGAGCGGCTTTCGGAAGATATTATTAAACTTATGGATTTCTTATCAGACGAAGTAGAAGTAGCCTTAGTCACACAAAAGATTCGAGGTATATCATATAACTCATCAAGTACGACCCCGTCCGCTGCTATTTTGAATGTCAAAACAACTTCTGGAAAGACAGGACGAAATAATGTGAAGGTGAGAGAGTCCTTTTCCGTTTTCTGTGAAGCAAAAGGCCACTGGGCTCAGGACTGTAAGGTCACGACGAGTGTACGCGATCGAATTGAGGTATTAAAAGCTAAAAATCGTTGTTTCCTTTGCTTAAACCGAGGTCACACTACCAAGATCTGTCCGAAAAAACAACGTGCCTCCTGCTCAGCGTGCAAAAGGTGCCACCACAGATCAATCTGTAAAGAGGTAGAACGGCCAACACCTCAGATACAGTCGAGTGAATCCACTTTAGTAGGCAGCATTTCACTGACTCCTAGAGGATACACTTACCTTCAGACAGCATATGTACGGTTATGTGGCCCATCTGGGAAAACGAAACTCACCCGCTGCGTTTTGGATTGTGGCAGCCAGTCAAGTTTCATCAGCAGTTCGTTAACAGACAGTTTGTATTTGGAAGTTATTGATAACAAGCCGTTAGTGGTTAACGCCTTTGAGATGAATTCCGTTACATCCGGTCCTCGACGACTTGTTCGAGCAAAACTTCGAAGTATTCACTCCGACTTCGAGTTATCATTCACCGCTTTTGAAAGTGCACACATCTTCACTCGACTTCCAATTGTTCCAAAGAAGATACAAACGTATAGTTTACAAAATAATCTGAAACTAGCCGACTCTACAGATTGCTACGAGGACTTACCTATCGAAATACTAATAGGGGCAGAACATTATTGGAGAGTCATGGACGACGCTGCACCTTTGCGTATTTCCTCAACAACTGTTTTACTACCTTCCCAATTCGGGTGGATCCTCAGTGGAAATCGTGCAAGTATTGCAATTAACTGCACCACAGTAAATTTTATAGGCGCACAGCAGGACGAACCAACATTTGACCACGTCATCCGAAGCTTCTGGGACTTGGAAGCAATAGGAATAAAGCCAGAACACGATCGTGCTACATCTACTAAGGACGCTTCGATATTGCAAAATTTTCACGACTCTTTTACTCTGGAGGATAACCGTCGAGTAGTACGGTTACCCCGCAAATCGAGATACCAACTGCCTAATAACTACGAAAACGCTCGCAGACGTTTCGAAGCATTACAGAAACGGTTGGAACAAGACATTCCCCTCAAACTGATTTACGAAAAGGAAATGTTAAATTATATCACTAGAGAACATATAGAAGAAGTAACACCCCAAGACGTTACAGAAACGTTTTACTTACCACACCACATTGTACGTAAAAGTAAACAAGGGAACATTAAGTGGCGAATTGTCTTCGACGCCTCCGCACACGAAAAACACACCCCAGCACTGAATGACACATTGGAAATGGGCCCCAATCTGCTCCCGGAAGTTTTGGAAATACTTTTACGCTTTCGTTTGCAGCCGTTCGTAATTACCTCAGACATCACGCAAGCTTTTCTCCAGCTAGTTCTACACACTGAAGATCGGGATTTGACGCGATTCTTCTGGTATCAGACTACGACAAACGATTCTGGACACCAATTTACTACTGCAGAAGTTACAATATACCGATTTAAACGACTGCCTTTTGGATCTACCTGTAGTCCCTTTTTGTTATCAGCAACAATAAGAGAACTAGCAATGAATTATAAGAATTTTTTCCCCTTGGCAGCCGCATTAGTAGACAAAAACACCTACATGGACGATTTTGTAGCGGGAGTTAACAATGAAAATGACATCGTTCAACTTTACTATGAACTGGTCATCCTCATGAAGCAAATCAATCTCCCTATTGGAAAATGGGCAACCAACTCCAAAGACTTGACGCAAATATGGCGCACAGAACAGAGAGAAGTTCAATCGAACACACACGTCCTAGTAGTTCCATGGAACACAAATACAGACAGTTTTACTTTAGAACAATCAGAAATTAACAACGAATCGAAACGTGTCGTCACAACAAAGCGACAACTACTTAAAATAACTTCACGTTTTTATGACCCGTTGGGATTACTTACGCCAATATCTGTCGTTGCTAAAATATTATTCCAAGAGACATGAACTGTTACCCACAGACCTCGCACGTGATTGGAGTACCTGGACAGCAACTCTTACTGAACTCGCAAATATCACCATACCACGATTTATAGGAAAATCTAGTGATTTCACGTCACAGATTCACGTATTTTGCGACGCCTCTGAAAAAGCTTACGGCGCGACATTATACATTACTATTCTTAAAGAGAACGGCAGACATACCAATTTAATGTGCAGTAAATGCAGGCTAGCACCAGTGAAAAGAGTTTCACTTCCACGCCTTGAACTCTTAGCAGCACTCATAGGCGCCAGACTCCTGGCATATTTCTGCAAGGCAACGAACTTGTCAACAATGCATGCAACAATGTGGACAGATTCAACCGTAGCACTGGGCTGGATACGGAAAAACCCGAATCATTGGAAGACGTTCGTCTGAAACAGGGTTACAGAAATTCATACAATCCTTTCTCCGTCCCAATGGAACCATTGCCCTAGCCAACACAATCCAGCAGATATGTTAACAAGAGGTTCCACGCCTAGTAAACTAAAATCCTCTAATCTTTGGAGGCATGGACCACATTGGGTATCTAAGGAGCCGGTGCACTGGCCTTATACTGACGGTAACCCCACGGATTCGCAAATCCTTCCTGAAGCACTGACTACCGGTGCACACATTTTAATAGTTGAGTTACCACAGCCAGTAATTGAAGTCACGCGGTTCAGCTCGTATTCGAAATTATTACGTGCGCTGCGCGTGTACTCCGTGTTAAAGACATTATACTCCATAAATCGAAGTTCAACGGCGAGCTTACGGCAGAAGAGCTCACGTCTGCAAGAAAATATTTAATTAGAGCTTCGCAAGTAGTCCTTTCCGACAGAACACAATGCCTTAGACAACAAATCACCGTTGCCGGACGGTTCCAAAATCAGAGCTTTAAACCCCTACTTAGACGACGGAATCTTACGTGTTGGAGGACGACTACATTTCTCGGCACTTACAGGAGAAGAGCAACATCCAATCATCCTTGACGGTGATCACCATTTTATACAACTACTTGTACAACATATGCACGTACATCTCCATCACTTAGGAGTCAGAATTGTTTTGTCTCAAATAAGAACCGAACTCTGGATACTGCGTGCACGTCAAACCATTAAAAAGATTATCCACCGATGTTTACCATGTAAAATTGCTAATAGGACCACAGCTCAGGAAATAGAAGCTCCACTACCAGCGGATAGAGTAATCCCTGGAAGACCTTTCGATGTCACCGGCATAGACTTTGGTGGTCCGTTATATTCAAAAACATACCATTGCACTAAGAAATGCTACATAGTATTATTTACCTGTGCTACTACGAGAGCCATACACTTGGAAGTAGCTAGCAACATGACCACGGACAAATTCTTATTGGCATTACAGAGATTTGTAGCCAGACGCGGTATTCCACATACCATATATAGCGACAATGCACAGACATTCCACGCTGCAAATAAGGAATTAATGGACCTCTGGCCAGTAATATCGGCAGCAAAGGTACACCACTATCTCGCCCACCACACAATTATATGGAAATTCGTTGCACCTCGTGCGGCTTGGTGGGGAGGGTGGTGGGAAAGGATGGTCGGAACTACTAAGAGGTGTTTACGAAAGGTCTTAGGACAATCAAGCTTGAACGATGAAGCGCTGCAAACAGTGTTGGCGAACATAGAAGCCGCACTCAACTCTAGACCTTTGACACAGCACGAGGATAGTGCTTTGACGCCAGCACACTTCCTAGTGGGGGATCGCCTCACTACCTTACCCTCTGGGACACCACCACGAAGACCTACAAATCTAGCAAAGATGTATAAACTCAGACAGATATTAGTGGAGGACTTCTGGAAACGCTGGAGCCAGGAGTACTTAACTCCGAAGTTACCACGAAGTAAGGCGTCCAAAGGGTTCTACAAGACTGCGCGAGGGAGACCTCGTCCTGTTACAAGAAGATGTTCGTCAGCGCCAGTGCTGGAGAAGGGCGCGTGTTGCTGAACTGAAGAAAGGACGGGACGGACTGATACGAACGGTGATACTTGACTTGCCTGACGGACATAAAGTAACCAGGCCGATTCAGCTGGTCGTACCTCTGGAGGTAGACCAGGGTGGGGAGGTTGTAGAGTGATGAAGTGACGTCGTTCTTAGCATAAGATTAAATGTTATCTTAGATTATATGTAACGATGTACCTTGTTATTATATCTCTGGAATAAAGTAAGTGTGTGTATGTAAAGACGTGTTTCCTTCCTGTGAAAGAAGGTGGATTTAGAGTCCATTACAACTTGTGTATGAATTCTGAGCTCTCGGACGTCAACGAACACCGTACGATCACTTCTGAGACTGCATGAACCACAGAATCAATCTTATTGTTTACCAGAATTTTCTGTCCGTTTCATTGAACTTCTGCACATTCAGTAGCCGCAGTAAAAAGACACACATCCACCACAATTTCCGAATATTTACCATCCCGTAAATCTGATGTATACTTGAAAGTCACTTATGATCCACTTAAAACTCGCATAGCCCTTTGAGAATACATATACCAAACCAAACTTCCAGTAACTTTACGCATGTTGTAGTTTCTTCAATCTTGTTTGATGCTGAGTTGTTGCTTTTGCGACTAGCTGGCACGGTATAATTATCACTTGTTCCTTGCCGTGAGACACGCGGCTGTTCACAACATACATGTTTGTCGTACATGTTTGTCAAACATGTTTGTACTCCGCAAGCCACCACACGGTGGTGGTGTCAGTCAGTCATCTGTCTCACTATCGGTGATACTTGTCTCACTTCCAGTGCAATCGTCTGACACTCGGCTACGTCTTCTCATATAGGTGGGATGTTGTCTCACAATTCTCTTCAAGTCAGCAGTCGGTCATCTCAATTCCGGGATTGTCTCGTCTCCGTATTTGTCGTCTCAACTCCAGGAAGCGTTCTCTCCATTCTGGTAAAACATTCCACAATCAGGTATCAGTTTCTCTCCATACTGGTAGCAACTGTTTCACATCAAGGAACGTTCTCTCATTCAGTAAAATATTCCACATTCACAGATAAGTTCAGTTCAGAGGGCAGCATCACAGGAACCTCCTTAACCCCTGGCAGACAGGTCTAAGACGCTTCCTGGCACGGTACCAACGTCCCTCCACTCGTACCACGGTCTTCCCGTACATTCGGTGACACTCCCTCTCCATTCTGTAGTGTTCAATAGCACGACAAAACCACGATCTCGGAGGGGGATTCTCCTGTGAACAAAAAGAAAATATTTATATAAGGAACTCATAGTTAAGTGGGGCGATCTATAATTTTTTAATAATGATTATGCAGCCAAGATCGCATTTGTCATTTATTATGTGACCGGTTTCGGCGTAGTCGACGCCATCTTCAGACCTGTCGTAATTTACATCATTTCACGACATTTTTATATACTAAAAGAGTACATCCAGGTTGAAGCATCGTTAAACATAAACATAAAAGTGACTACTAATTTTATGTTTAACGATGCCTCAACCTGGATGTACTCTTTTAGTATATAAAAATGTCGTGAAATGATGTAAATTACGACAGGTCTGAAGATGGCGTCGGGTACACCGAAACCGGTCACATAATAATTTAAAAATGCGATCTTGGCTGCATAATCATTATTAGAAAATATTTATTATTGTTGTTGTTGTTGTGGTCTTCAGTCCGGAGACTGGTTTGATGCAGCTCTCCACAATACCCTATCCTGAGCAAGCCTCTTCATCTCCACATAAGAACAGCAACCTACATCTGTTTTAATCTGCTTACTGTATCCATCTCTTGGTCTTCTTCTGCGGTTTTTACCCATACACTTCCCTCCAACGCTAAATTCACAATTCCTTGATGTCTAAGAATGTGTCCTACCAATCGATCCCTACTTTTGGTCAAGGTATGCCAGAAATTCTTTTCTCTCCAATTCTCTTCAGTACCACCTCATTAGTTACGCGATCCACACACCTAATCTTCAGCATTCTTCTGTAGCACCATATTTCAAAAGCCTCAATCCTCTTCCTGTCTGCACTGTTTATCGTCCATGTCTCGCTCCCATACAAGGCCACACTCCATACAAATGCCTTCAGAAAGGACTTTCTTAGGCTTAAATCAATATTCGATTAAACAAATTTCTCTTTTTCAAGAACGCTTTTCTACCCATTGCCATTCTGCGTTTTATATCATCTGTACTGCGACCATCATTTGTTATTTTACTTCCCAAGTAACAAAAATCATCTACCTCCTTTATTGCTTCGTTACCTAATCTAATTCCTTCAGCATGACCTGATTTTCTTAGACTGCACTCCATTACCTTAGTTTTGCTCTTGTTAATGTTCATCTTATATGCGCCTTTCAGCACACTGTCCATTCCGTTCAATTGCTCTTCCAGGTCCTTTGCTGTATCTGACAGAATTACTATGTCGTCGGCAAAACGCAACGTTTTTAATTCTTCCCCCTGAACTTTAATTATTTCCTCAAATTTCTCCTTGCTTTCCTTTATAGCTTGCTCAATGTACAAATTGAATAACATTGGAGAAAGCCTACAACCCTGTCTTACTCCCTTTCCAACCACTGCAACCCTTTCATGCCCTTCAACTCTGACAACCGCTGTCTGGTTTTTGTATAAGTTTTAAATAACCTTACGCTCCCTATATTTTACTCCTGCTTGCTTCAGAACTTGAAAGAGTTTATTCCAATCAACGTTGTCAAAAGCCTTCTCAAAATCTACAAAAGCTAGAAATGTAAGTTTGCCTTTTCTTAATCTATATTCTACGATAAGCCGTAAAGTGAGTATTGCCTCCCGTGTTCTTACATTTCTCCTGAACCCAAACTGATCTTCCCCGAGGTCGGCTTCTACCAGCTTTTCCATCCTTCTGTATATAATTCGTGTTAATATTTTGCAACCATGACTCATTAAACTGATAGTTCTGTAGTTTTCACACCTGTCTGCACCTGCTTTCTTTGGAATGGGGATTATAACATTTTTCTTAAAGTCTGAGGGTACTTCGCCTGTCTCATACATCTTACACACCAGGTGAAACAGGTTTGTCATGTCTGGTTCTCCCAGAGACTTCAGTAGCTCTGAGGGAATATCATCTACTGCAGGGGCCTTGTTTCGACTTAGATCTTTCAGGGCTCTGTCAAATTCTTCTCTCAGTACAGTACCTCCTATTTCATCTTCATTTACATTCTTTTCCCTTCCTACAATATTGTCTTGAAGTTCATTTCCTTTGTAGAGCCCCTTTATATACTCTTTCCACCTTTCAGCTTTCCCTTATTTGCTGAGAACTGGTTTTCCATCAGTGTCCTTGATATTCATAGAGCTGTTTTTCTTATCTCCAAATGTTTCTTTTATTTTCCTGTAGACTGTATCTATTTTTTCCCTATTTATACATTCTTCTACACCCTTGCATTTGCCTTCTAGCCACTCCTGCTTAGCCATTTTGCACTTCCTGTCAATCTCATTTCTTAGTCGTCTGTACTCCATTTTGCCTGTTTCATTTACTGCATTTTTATATATTCACCTTTCATCGATTAGATTTAGTATCTCCTGTGATATCCAAGAATTTTTTGTAGGTCTTTCCTTCCTACCTATTTTGTCCTCTGCTACCTTAACTATTTCATCTCTCAATTTTACCCATTACTCCTCTACTGTTTTATTTTCCCCAGTTTCTGTTAATTGTTGACTAAAGCTCCCTCTGAAATTCTTAAGAACCTCAGATTCCTTCAATTTATCCAGGTCCCATCTCCTTATTTCCCTACCTTTTTGTAGTTTCTTTAGTTTCAGCCTACAGTTCATAACCAACAAGCTATGGTCAGAGTCTATATCTGCCCCTGGGTATGTCTTACACTGTAAAACCTGATTCCGAAATCTATGTCTTATCATTATAAAATCTATCTGGTATCTCCCGGTGTCTCCTGGTCTCTTCCACGTATACAACCACGTATACAACCTTCTTTCTTGAACCAGGTGTTTGTTACAACTAAATTATGTTCTGTGCAAAATTCTACCAGGCGGCTTCCTCTTCCATTCCTTTTGCCCAGACCATATTCACCTACTATCTTCCCTTCCCTTCCTTGTCCTACTACCGAATTCCAGTCTCCCATAACAATTAAGTTTTCCTCTCTCTTAATTGTCTGAATAATTTCCTTTAGCTCCTCATATATTTCTTCGATTTCCTCATCATCGGCAGAGCTAGTTGGCATATAAAACTGTACTACTGTTGTCGGTGTTGGCTTCGTATCTATCTTGACAATGATAATGCGATCACTGTACTGGTCATAGTAGTTTACCCGCATTCCTATTTTCTTATTCATTATCAATCCTACTCCTGTGATACCCCCAATTGATTTTGTATTTATAAGCCTGTACTCACCTGACCAGAAATCCTGTTCATCCTGCCACCGAACTTCACTAATCCCCACTATATCTAACTTCAACCTATCCATTTCCCTTTTTAAGTTTTCTAATTTTCCTACTCGATTAAGGGATCTAACATTCCACGCTCCGACCCGTAGAATGCCAGTATTGTCTTTCCTGATGATCACATCCTCCTGAGTAATCCCCGCCCGGAGATCCGAATGGGGGACTATTTTACCTCCGGAATATTTTGCCCGAGAGGATGCCATCATCATATGTTCATACAGTAGAGCTGCATGTCCTCGGGAAAGGTAACGGTTGTAGTTTCCCCTTGCTTTCAGCCGTTCGCAGTAGCTGTGTGGCAAAGCCACATTAGCTGATGTTACAAGGCCAACTCAGTCAATCATCCAGACTGTTGCCCCTGTAACTACTGAAAATGCTGCTGCCCCTCTTCAGGAACAACACGTTTGTCTGGCCTCTCCACAGATACCTCTCCGCTGTGGTTGCACCTACGGTACTGCTATCTGTATCGTTGAGGCACGCAAGCCACCCCACCTCGGCAATGTCTGTGGTTCATGGGAGTGGATTTATTATTGTAAATTGTTAAATAAGCTATGTAGTTATAGTTTGGTTATGTAATATTCAAGAAATATGTAATGCAATTGGATCAAAATAAGCTGTATTTAATAAGAGGATTCTATTGAATTTTCTAGTTCGTAATTATTTGTTAAGTCTGTTCCCATCTCTCCTTTTAACTGACCATAAGCATTGTCTTAATGACTCCATGATTCAATCTGACATCCTCGAATAATTCCATTTTACAGCCTTTTTCATTGCACCAACTAAAAATTGTATATATATATATATATATATATATATATATATATATTGGCAGTTAAATCAGTTTCCATGTGCTTATTTTTAATTAATGTAAGTGTGGCTCTGTCTGTAATGAGAGGGTAGCCTCTAGTTATTACCACGATGGTTAATTAGCAATGTTTTAATGATAATGTTTAAAACAGTTACGAAAATTGATCTTGTCATCAAACAATACTTTCCTGATATGAATGATAGGATCCAGGGAAAGTGACGGTATGTTACTTAAAAATATATATCGCCTACTTGTTCTCAAGAAAAAAGAAATAAAATAGTAATCGGTAGGTGCAACTAATAAGATCTGGCACGTGCTACAAAATCAGGCTAGTATTTTGATTAAAATATATTCGATGAAGCAGTTTTTCAGTACACAAAATGCCAAAGGTGCCATATAGTCTGTTCCAGCCACCAATAGGAAATAAACTCATTAAAATTTTCGATGGCTACCATGGAAGCGCTAAGAATGAGTAATTTTGTATTTACAAACTATGGAGATATAATGCCATCTTGATCTGCGAATGATTGAAATTTCCTATGTTTGTCTCTACTGAAAGGATGTCATTATTCTCATCGAAAGCTAGCAAGTAACTAGTTTGATATGAGTGTTTACAGCATTTGTATTTTTTCTTTGACATATCTTCTGTGAGAGCAATGAAGTTTCCCTTACTTTTTTTTATTACTAAATGACCCTTGACGTAGATATTTATGTTACCAACTTTTAATACAAGTTCCATGACGTAAACAAACCCTGTAATTTGATCTAATTAACGTACGCAATTCATTGTTGTTGTTGTTGTTGTTGGATTTTTGAAGGGACTAAACAGCAACGGTTATCAGTCCCTTGTTCCGTTCTGAGAGATAAAACATTGTGTTAGGTGTTCCTAAGGAAATGCATTAACAGGTCAAAGAATAAAATCACTGGTAAATATGAGGAAAGGATACAAGTAAAAACGAAGAAGAAGACACACCACCATTAAATCACATGATAAAAACCAGCTGCGCGAATAAAATCTAAAACACGTTCAACCATAGCAGCATCGTCTCCTAGCATAAAAGAAAGCGCAACTGGCAGATTAAAAGATTGTCGCAAGGCAACTAAAAGTGGACAGTCCACCAGAATGTGGACCACTGTCGAGGGAGCGCCACAGTCACACTGTGGTGCGTCCTCCCGCCGAAGAAGGTGGCCATGCGTCAGCCATGTGTGGCCGATTCGTAGGCGACAGAGAACAACAGATTCCCTACAATTATACCTGGCGATGTCCTTCTACGCCAGTCTTAGTTCAAATATTTCAAGACTTCAATAACCATCTATCATAGTTCGAAATTGAGGACTGTTCGTAAATAGAACGACTAAATCCGAGCAAAACTATATCATTGTCCTGTTTCTCAATTACGAATACAAGAAGCTTGAAAATCATGGTATTAAAAACACTACCTTCACTAGACGTCACACTATATACTATTTGTTATATAAGTGAGATGTGAGAGCGACATTAATGATGACTCCCTATTGAAACTGGGGCATTGAATAGGGGATCATGGAGGTAATTTATTAGAAGTACTATACTCCAGAATGAACGCTGAAAGGCATAATCAGTCTCTAATCATGATTATGAAGATGATGATGATGACGTTTCCATTACTGTGGTAACCATTTTTTTTTTCTTTTTGCATGACTGGATATTTTCTTGACATGACTTTCATAATGTGTCTTATTCAATGCTAAGGAGCAGGGAAATCTATGGATGAAACTCTGCACATAAGGCTTTGCTGCTTACACGGAATGCTCCATTCCCCAGCGCTTCGCCGTCCCGTCCAGGGTCAGCAGTGGTCTCCACCTCAGCGTCTTCAGGCCGTGGTTGAGGGAGTTGAGTTACCGCGGTGGACTCCGCCTCATCGTGTTGAGGATCCGCACGGAGGTGCCGCGTGCGATGTCGCGGAGCCGGGGTCCTGGGTTCGTGCACGGGTCTGCGCAGGCTGCTGTCAACTTGTGACACGGCGCGAGTGGCGGCGTCCGGTACCATAATCCACCTCCACATCTGCGGAGAATAGCTCGTCTGGTTATCTTAATGCCTCATGTGACACGTTAATTCCAGAGTTTATCGCAACGATATTGTAAAACCAAGAAAATGTCAGATGGCAAGACGAGTTATGATATTATACTTATGTTGTTACTAACGCTAACCTTCGTCATAGTCATGTTCAAATGTTTGTAAAGCTTGTAATGTAACGGCCGGTCGCGGTGGCCGAGGGGACTGAGGCGCTCCAAAAAAAAAATGTTCAAATGTTTGTAGAACTTATGGGACTTAACTACGGGGTCATCAGTCCCTAAGCTTACAAACTACTTATGAACTAGCTAAGACTAAGGACGGCCCAAATATCCATGCCCGAGGGGGGGATTCGAACCCCCGACCGTAGTGGCCGTGCAGACCGTGACTGGAGCTATAACGTTGCCTTGCTTCGTATGATGCCATAATTGTTAAAGTAGATTCCGCGATTATATTTTTTGGACAAAGAATTGATGGTACCGAATGTTTGAACTTGAAATAAGTTAAAGTACAGCACAAAATGAACATTAAAGCAAATAAATCGCGGACTGCATATTAAAGTTGAGCACCATACAAGCAACAGCACGTTATAAAACTTACGGAAAGCATCTAGCTGGATCCTGCACTTCGTATTGTAGAAGCTGGAAATGATAACTTTTATGTCTTATTTAATAAGTGAATGTTCGAGATACTTTCCGTAGGAGATCAATGTTCAGACTGTTCACTTCGCTTTTCATTGTTGTGTGACCGTGGGTGGAACATGAAGTTACTGGTAATGATAAAATAATTTCAAAAAAATGATAGGACTTCGTGAAATTACAAAAGAAATGACTGCAGGTTCTAAAATCAAGAAAAGTATTGTATAAGGATGATTGATTGATTGAAATTTTGCAGACAATGCGAAGCGATTGTAATGGCGTCTGAACATTAAACTATTACGGAGGCGAAGGAGCTGAAAACAATAGAAAATAAGTATTTGACGTGGAGGGATTCATTTAAATAAAAGCCAAAGAGAGGGGATGATTTTACATATAAGTAATATATTTTTATAACAACTTGCATCACTTACATTGAATGGATTCATGAATGGAAGACGGCCGTACACAACGAACATAGACAAGAGAGAGAGTAAAAAAAAAACTACTATCACGGTTCCGTCTTCTCGCTTGTTTGGGAGTAAAAAATGACGAACGAAATTAAATTAGTTGCATTGCGAGTCAGAGGGAACCAGAGGCGATAAGTATCGCCGATCAAAGATAAACAAAAGAAAAAAAAGAAAAAGAAAAATTTCAGAGCGCCTCAGTCCCCTCGGCCACCACGGTCGGCTGAGGTGCTCCAGTCACGGTCTGCACGGCCACTACGGTCGGGGGTTCGAATTCCCCCTTGGGCATGGATATTTGTGCCGTCTTTAGAATTATATAGTTCATAAGTAGTTAGTAAGTTTAGGGACTGATGACCCCGTAGTTAAGTCCCACAAATATTTGAAAAAAAAATTTTGTAATGTAACGATGGAATAGTCGTTACATAAGTTATGGATCATCGACAGAAGATAGTTGCTATCAACCATTTATTAACGAAACAGAAAACGACGGAAACCAGTTCCGAACTTTACTCACTCATTATGTATTTACGCATTCAACACTGTAAGAAAGAATTAATGTTATAATACACGTCTTAGGATGAAAAAAGTCTTGAATTAATTGTAGTCTCAGTTCGAAGTGGTTTTTTTTTTTTTTTTTTTTTTTTTTTTCCAGTTTATTTCGTCCCTGCAAGAAGAAATGAAGCCCTATGCATTTGAGTGGATACAGGAAACCGACTAGCGGGTTCCTCAAACCATCCATTCAGTTATCCGTGTCATATGGAAGATTATACGAGTGGTATTCTGAGTGACAAATAGACGAGTAAGAGCCAGGTAGGCTATCGGTAGATTTTATATCGACTATTTATAAATGCTTCGTACTCCACTCATAAAAGTATTTTGTCACACCACGAGAATTATGTCTCAGTGCAAGCTTATGGGACATAACTGCGGGGTCATCAGTCCTTAAACTTACAAACTACTTATGAACTAACTTATACTAAAGACAGCACAAACATCCATGCCCGAGGAGGGATTCGCAACCCCGACGGGGAACAGCCTCGCGCATCGGAGCATGGCTCCTCAATCCGCTAGGCCACTCCGCCTCGGCGTCATATTCATTATTATATTCAGAATTGTGGAAGAAAATATTTCTAATACAGCGATGACGAGATCTTAGGGAGTAGTAAACCGTAGTATCTCATTGATTTTATCAGTTTGAGAATGCGTATAAAATGCCTCGGTAGACAGAACAGTAAAGAAAATAAAGAAAAACACAGATATAAATCACAATACAAAAGAAGACAAAAACAAATATATGTCCTGCATTCCATATTGTCATCACAGCAGATTGCAAACACCTTTAAAAACCACAAAGTGAAAATATTGTTTTCCACAACTGGAACAGAAACTAATACACAACATTCATTATAATCATGACCCACATTCGGATTCAACATGCGAAAAATGCTCTATGCTCTACCAAGAACAAATAGGCAGAGATGTCAACACCAGGTATATTGATCACATCAAACCCTACACACAAAACAGACACACAACAGCAGCAATAGCAACACACATACACAAAACAGGCCACCCGTTCGTTAAAATTGAGGGAAACGTCAAAGTACTCCACCTACTAAATAAAGGACATAAAATGGATTTGTTTGAAGAACTATACACGTCACAAGAAATATGAAAATAAAATACTAAACGAAAAACTGGAAAGTGAATAAGTTAATTTCTTACCATTTTTCGACAACATATATAAAATACTAACAAACAGACATAAGCTCCATTGCAAATAGCCATAAACAAATCATTGCCTTCAAAATGTATCATATTGACGGAAAAATGTATTACTTTATTTTTTTCTGTAACTCCATGTAAGGACATTTCTTTTGTAAACATTTATGTATACTGTGCACAAAATGTCAGTTGTGGTGTTTGAAATGTGTGAGATTCTACACAAATAGACCATCAAGGAAATGTCAGTAGACGTTTTTCAAAAGATTTCGTCATTTACTATGTAGTATATACTGAATTTAAAGATTGCAGTAAAGATGACAAAGTAATGCAGAACCTCACACACCAGAAACACCGCATCTAAAATGAGGTAGCACAAAAACGCATGTGAAAATGTTAATTATTTCCCGAAACGAGTTGTGCTATAGAAAATGTAAAATCGTGACTGGTGGCATAAGTGTTATTTATTAATAAATCCACGGAAGTATCTATCTCAACTTTGTATGATGAAGAGAAAGACCCAACTAACGTAACATCCAAAGCAGCTCAAGAAATTGTAAGTATCAGTCCCTAAATCACATTCAGTGTTCAGTTGTAACAGATGTCTATGGCTTCCTTACAGAACTGAAAGATTTCATAGTAAGTTGCAGTTTGATAGATGTGAAGCATTGAATTAAAATTTGTGGTGCGGCCTGGAATCGAACCCGGACCTCCATGCTTACTAGGCAGACGTCTTAACCGTTAGACTACCACACCACTAACGATTAAAGCGCCTTGGAATAGTCTATGTACGATTTCCCTCCACAACACAAACTTTAATTCAGCTTCTTTGTTCCAAAGATAATTGCCACTACTGCCAAGGCTCTCCATGCAGCGGAATAGCACCTCAGCAATGGACATGGTGGAACAATCCTGTTATGGTGATATAAATATCAATAAATATGAATAAATAACCCCTGAGACGGATTTACGTCTCAAATATGTCAAAGACATTATTGATAGATGTGAAGCAATTATCTTTGGAACAAAGAAGCTGAATTAAAGTTTGTGTTGTGGAGGGAAATTGTACATAGACTATTCCAAGGCCGTGGCTCAGCGCGCCCGGTCAGAGGGCTGAACGCCCTCTGTAATAAAAAAAAGCTGAGCCAAAGAACACGTAGAACAAAAACGAACAATCACGAGCAACGTCCGCAAGGACAAGATCTACCCGTAGAGGGAAAAAAAAATTGAAAAGTGAATGATCCAATACACATTGGGTAATTGTGAAGCGGGCGCCCGTTTCGATAGATCTCGAAAGCGCGACCACATTTCGATGTGTGGTGCATTTCGATATGTTCCAAGATGGCGGGAGGGTTAAATTGTACTTTTGTAAATGTCATTTCTAGGTACTTTATCTCAACATACCTTGTCTTAAAATGCAATTGGCAATTCTATGACTGCAGTAAAATATAGATATGTCTGCATCCCATGAGAATTTTTTTTAATAAACTGAAACATTAAGATTCATATCGTACTTAAACGCGCACGCGAAAGCGCGTGTATAACATTTTTCGTAGCGGTTGAACTTACATTAATCTGGGCAATCCTGTGAGTACAGTAAAAGATAGATCTGTCTGCATCCCGTGAGGTTTCTTTTTTTTTTAATTTATTTATTACCTTTTTTTAATAAATTGAAACATGTTGACAACAAATTTGAACTGTAAATAAATCGCGCTATCTTGGAACGCATCGAAATGCACCAAATATCGAAGTGTGGTCGCGCCTTCGAGATTTATCGAAACGGGCGCCTGTGCAAGCGTATTTCACAATTACCATACATTTTCACAAAGATAGAGTAGTATTATCTCTATCGTATAATTTTCATTACTTTGTTTGAAAGAAATGGACAAGGGACTGATCAAGTATTGGATAACAATTCAGAGAAGTAGTAAATGTGAATAACGAATGGCGTAATGCAAGAAATTAAACCTAATAAGTTAATGTTTTGTTGTGATGCTCAAACCACCCTGTTGTTCTCTAAAGTCACTCTAATCCCAGCCATGGTATCGCCGCACGTGTTATTTTTATCGCCGCACGTGTTATTTTCTAAATAAAGAGAGGGGACGTGTGGATTGAGGTGATTTCGGAACAATTCTGTTTCCTTTATGAACGACCCCTTTCGTAAATAGCTTCAGAAACCACTGAACTAACTTCCTCTTTACAGTCACCCATCTAAAACTCCTCTATCAGACTCTTGTTTCTTTTATACGAATCATTAACAACGCAAATGCCGCCCGTTACCAATTTTATAACAGATGAAATACAACTTTTACTCTAAAGGCTTCGATGGAGCTACGTCTTTTAAATATGTAACAATTTACCTTACTAAGATTATAAATACAACGCTGAATGTGTATATAATGTAAACAATTTTCATCTGTCCATCTAAAACATATAGCTGAAAGTACAGTATCGGTGATTGTCATATGAAGTATGAATGACATTCCATACATAATGTATACACTAACAAAACGGTAAAGCTGTGCCAGATACGATGTACGCATACCACTGAACTAACTTCCTCTCTACAGTCAAATGTTCAAATGTTTGTAAAGCTTATGGGACTTAACTGCGGGGTCATCACTCCCTAAATTTAGAAACTACTTATCAACTACCTTATACTAAAGATAGCACAAACATTCAGGCCCGAGGGGAGGGGATTCGAACCCCCGACGGGGAACGGCCTCCCGCATCGTATCATAGCGCCTCAATGCGCTCGGCCGCTCCACCGCGGCTCTCTACAGTCAACGCATGTAAAATTCCACTAGCAGACTCTTGTTTCCGTTTTAGGAACCAGTAACAACGTTAATGCCAGTCGGTACCCACCTTACAACAGCTTTGCACCGTTCGTAGTCTGAGCAATTCACTTCCACGAAAGCGCTCTTGTGTAGCGTGCCTTTCTTTGGAAGACTGTCCTTCAGACTGTTGCTAGCTAACGACACGGCTCACGTTCTGTCTGAACCATTTGTTGAAATTATGTCATCGCGACGTTCACCTGTTACTAAATCGGTCGTGCTGCGTATGTAAGAAATGAAATGCGTTTATAATATGGAGATAGTTTTTGAGGGAACTCAGCTAACGTGTTTTGGAGAAGGATCGAAAGTAGCAACGAACTGTGAATGAGGAACGGTGCTGGTACCTCTGTTTAATTGAATAACTTGGTACTTGAAGCTGCACATGTTTAGGCTTCAATGTATCACACGCAGAACCTGTACGTTATATGCATACTGATGAGTAAATGTTTTAATTTTAATGAATATTTAACGGGAATACGTCGATGAGTATGTCTCTCGTCTTGTATAGTGTGGTTGTGTGTGTTGCATGAAAACGCTACGTTCTGTCTGCACATGTGAATTGACGAGATTCACTTAGAGAGCTTGTTATTTATATCTATAAATGTGAATGTCTGTTCGGTGTACTCTTATCACGTCTGAACGACAAGACGCAGAGACTTGAATATTTTTACGGTTACTAAATTATACCTGAGGAAGGTTTTAGGCATGGTTTTAAAGCGATGTGATAGATATTTAGTAATGTGAAGAATATAACGCGAAATGCGGAACAATAATTACTCTTTGAAAATTAAATTTACTCTTTGAAAATGGTTTTATTTGTTGCATTGTTGCTTGAGGGTTGATAATGATAAAAGGGTGGAGTATATTGCGATGGAAAGTTATCGGCGTATATAAAATTCTACGTGTGTGTATGTGTGTGTGTGTGTGTGTTAATATTTCGCTCTGCAGCGAAAACTACAGAACGCAACGAATGGTCTGCGTGTAATTGTTGTCCGAAATCTCCTGTTGTACACCGTAGCAGTTCCATGCCGATAGCTGTAAGAGAGTGGAAGATATGGTGGTTGAAAGTCATCAAATTATAAAAAAAAAATCGGACTGAAGGTCAACGATGACGTTTGAGACTCTATAGCAAGGAGGTTACATACAGCGAAACATGATGCCACAGACCATATCTTTGTTCTATGCGTGTTACAATGTCTTCAACTCTTTCTCTGTAAGGAAATATAAGAATAAATAAAACAGTAAAAAAAGAAATTTCTTTTTATACATCTCTTTAAAAAAAATCGATTTGAAATTTCGTGCATTACATCAAGTGATCGATCTGTGATATTATTAAAATTATTATTGTTGAATTTCCTTTAATCCCTTCAGATATGCCATTTCAGTTCAAAAGACTTCAGTTTCCAGTTCGTCTAGCTTTTTCCATGACAATTAACAAAGCTCAAGGACAATCATTAAACATCGCAGGAATCCATTTACAGCACTCATGTTTTTCACATGGTCAATTATACGTCGCTTGCTGAAGGGTGGGCAACCCAAAAAGTCTCTACATTTACGCTCCAAACAATACTACAAAGAACGCAGTTTACTAGAATGCCCTAAAATGAAATTAAAATGATTTTGGACATTACTCTCACCATATGTGTTGAGATATTGCAACACAGGCTATAAGGAATAATGTATGTATTATTTATTGTAAATCATTAAGCACTTCACATAATTTTATTTTTAATCGAATGTTTGTTTCTAAAACAGATATTGTATTTCATTTCATCCTTCAAAACCAGTCTCATAGCACACTACTGAAAGATAGCTTATCTATCAACGCGCGAGCGGAGCCGCGGGTTTAAGCTAGTTAGGGATTTATAACAAACTTGAAATACAACTAAATAGACAAAAACCAAGTCATCAGCATACCTAGCATAGACCGACACACAGGACAGGGATATAAGTCCTGTGAGCATTCAGGTGAGACGAACGGGAACCTTGCCGGACAAGGCGGACTGCAGAAGTATATTTTAACTAACTGTCAAGTATTCCAGAGTACTTGAATAACAGACACTCGTAACTCAATCAGATTCGCAATTAATATTGAACCTAATAAAACATATTGTCCACAAAAACATTGGGTCCCGCTTTGTCTCTAGAATGAAACAAAATCAAAATCATTGTCTTCCTCTGAATAAAAGCATGTGATAGGGACATTTAAGAAGTTAACATAGAGAAATGTAAGGAAGAATTTGTCTTCTGAACAAATCAAGCAGTTTGTAGAAGTGTAGAGCAGTGCTACAGAGCACCAGACAACCATTGCAGCATAAGAAAAATCGTATTTCCGACCTATGACTTAAACCCCAAAGATTAACATAATGGGAAAACCTTACTCCATCGCTGCCATGAAAATCGATTTATATAAATTTAAATGCAACATAAATTTGATTTTACTTTGGCACATCACAGATATAACAGAAGAAGGATCTGTAAACAACAAAACGAGGGTTCACAAATTTCGCTTTCCCTTACTGAAGTATAATAGTGTGGGAGAAGACATTCAGCTCTTTTTCTTTGCTTGCTCACTAAATTATCAGGAGAAACAATAATAATGCAACAGCTGATCACAGATAACGTAGCGTTACCCTCCTATTGTAGGAAACTTTTCTACCACGAAACCTCTCTATAAACAATCCTTTATCAGTCTAAAAACCGATGGCAAAATTTCAGTATAATATATAATTTTATTCATACGTGTATCCTTGAATACTTTCTAAGGTGTTATTACGTTCATAAGTGATACGCCTTGCGGTATAACTGGCAATTATAAGATTTTTTTTACTGATGTCTCTAGCTTGGCAGTGAAGTATGTTGTTGGCAACTTTATGCACTATCAAATAGCATATTTAAAGAAACAAGTTCTTGGCTTGCAGAAAACAAATTGATGGGACATTGTAGTAAGACTCAGCTTTTAGAGTTTCTAACATATAATCAACAAAAACTGACATTTCGATTATACGGAACTGACGACCGATAACTAAGACTGGACAAATTAGATTTTAGATAGGTAGTTACCTGTCATGGAAATTCCATGTTCAGAAACTAAATACGATCTTGTTTAACACTCGGTACAGTTTTTGAAATAAGTGACAGTGCAACACGAAAAGTTGTCTATTTTCGTTATGTTCATTCGCTTACGACGTAAACTGTAACTTTTATTAATAACTCCACTGGTCCAGAAATGGTATTTATTGCTCTGAAACATGAAGTTGAGCAATATGTTGTTAACAATATTTGGTTATTCCCAGTTTTCAGCTTTCACTCACAAGGGACACCTTTTATCTCGAACGTTCTGAACCGCAGGAAATCGTGCTTGGAATGACAGACAATCACAAACAAGTCAGTAGTGTACATCATTTCCCTGTAAAAAGTTGCGCTTGGGACCTCAAAGAACATTAAACAGAGAGGAACAATGTAACAACATCATAGGAAGGAAATTATACATAATTTAATGTCCTCAGTGTCTCATTACAGATTCAATCAGCAATGCCAAAAACTATATGATCAAAGTAGTTATAATTGCGCAAAACTCACAAATACATCGGTACATCTGAAAGTGCTTGTATTAGTCCTCAAAGTGTAGACGCGGGATTCAGATGAATGGGAGATAACAATGTGCGTACCTCATTAAAGCCACTGTATCACATTCCAAATTGCTTTCGCATTCAGGTAGTCCAGTATCAAAAGCCACACTAATTACATTTTCAGATGATGAAGTTGTTATGTCAACGTCATAACCTGGCTTTCGCCAAGCATATTTCAATGTTTGTTTATACGCAGATGCTTTCAATCAAATCAAATGTTTGTTAAGCTTATGGGACTTAACTACGGGGTCATCAGTCCATAAACTTACAAACTACTTATGAACTACTTACGAACTAGGACGGCACAAATATCCATGCCTGAGGAGGGATTCGAACCCCCGACCGCAGTGGTCGTGCAGACCGTGACTGGAGCGCCTCAGTCCCCCGGCCACCGCGCCCGGCTAGATGTTTTCAACTGATTGTAAATCACAGACTTAAGTTTCACGAAGAAATAAGAACCATGTATCTTCACTTGTGGTTTTACAAAATCAGTATTCCTTGTGATAGAAAGTTAATATTTCCGAAAGAAGTAAACATCAAGGGACTGGCAATATTTTGTTGTTTTCGGTGGAAGATCTACAGCGTAACATCTTTGTTTGGAAAACTTGCCACTAGAAGGGTACGATCTGTATGATCCACCCAGGCCACACAACTAATAGGCTCTTTTCATTTGTTACATGTTCGCGAAGGACCGAAGTTAGAATACGTTTCAAATGTTCTTTAGTAATTTTTTTTTCCAATATTGCTTTCCTCCACATGGATGGTGCAAGGACATGTTACAAATTTCTTTAAGACATTTGAACCGAAAGCGCCTTGTCACTGTTGAAAACAGATGTACAACTTACCCTAGCAGACAAGTGCGGCGTTATTCATGGAAATGACGCACGCCACTGTTTTGCTTATAATTGCTTGTTATTCTAACAGTGGTTTCGTTCATTTCCGATCGGTCGAGGCCAAAGGTGTCCCTTCTCACTTACTCCTAAACAGAAAGCTAATCTGCATTTGTCTGCACGGCCACTACGGTCGGGGGTTCGAATCCCCCTTCGGGCATGGATATTTGTGCCGTCCTAGTTCGTAAGTAGTTCATAAGTAGTTTGTAAGTTTAGGGACTGATGACCCCGTAGTTAAGTCCCATAGAATTTACAAACATTTGAACATTTTTGAATCTGCATTTGTATCGTGCCTCGTTGCTTTAATAAGCTGCCACAATAATTCAAAAAGCTTAGTTGTAATCGACGAATTGATAAGTTTCCTCGTGGGGCACTCTTTCTATGCTGCCGAGGAAGGTCCGAAAAAAAGTGAAGCTAAATACTGAGTCACATTGTAGGTTCTAATTAGGGTTAACTGTGCATAGCATTGCCATGTGTTTCACTTTAATACTGCTCTGTTGTTACAATTTGACGAAGTAAGCCGTTTCATAGAAATGAGTGTTCCGAAACTGGTTGGTGGTTCATGTTCGTTTTGGAAATAAGAAAATAATTTTTCGCTGCCTATTAATTAGCATTGTAGGCAAAATATTCTCAGGTATTGTTGAAGGAAAGAGCGAGTATTAACTGAAGACAAGTTAGATGAAAATCAGTGTGGGTTTAGGCCTCTTAGAGGCTGTCAGATCCAGCTCTTTAGCTTACGGCAGGTAACGGAGAAGTGCTATGAGTGGAAGAGGGAATTGTATCTATGTTTCATAGATCTAGAAAAGGCTTATGACCTTGTTCCTAGGAGGAAGCTACTGTCAGTTCTACAAGATTATGGTATAGGAGCAAACTTCTGCATGCAATTAAAGGGCTTTACGTAGACTATCAGGCAGCAGTTAGAGTAGATGGCAAATTAAGCTCATGGTTCAGGATAGTCTCAGGGGTAAGACAAGGCTGTAACCTGTTACCACTTTTGTTCATATTGTTCATGGATCATATGTTGAAAACAGTAGACTGGCAGGGCGGGATTAAAATAGGTGAAAACAAAATATGCGGATGACTTGGTTGTAATGGCCGATTCAATTGAAAGGTTGCAAACTCACGATGCCGCCTCACAACTTTAGTTCCGCCAGTACCTCGCCTCATACTTTCCAAACTTCGCAGAAGCTCACCTGCGAAACGTGCAAGACTAGCACTCCTGAAAGAAAGGATATGGTAGAAACATGGCTTAGCCACAGCCTAAAGGGTATATTACACGGGGCTAATCGCTGGCATATTTGGACCCAGCTGCTAAATTCACTCCGTGTAAACGGGGACAGCGAACAAAGTCGCTGCTCGAAAACGCGAGCGTCTAAAGTTGAAGGGTGGGCTACTTTAGACGATGGTCGCTGGCGTTTTTGGTCGCCCCGTGTCATATACGGGAGCGTATAAAGTAGCCACCAGTCCAGTCAAGATGACGAAGGAAGTAATAAATACTAGCTGTGTGTTTCTCGCAACAGTATTAAAAGAACGATTAATCTACCAAAATCAAAACGGAAAAGTAGGAAAAATAAAAGAAAATGGATAACTGGACTGCGAGGAGGGATAAATATGGTACTTCTGCAAATCTTTTGGGTGAATTATCGTGTGAAGGTCCTTCTGCCTACAGAAGTATAATGAGGATCATTTTAAAGTCTACAACAAATCAGAAACGGAAAGCTACCTCTAGTAGTAGACTACCTTAGAAAACATAAATAATGCATTTCACTCATTAATACATGTAATATAGGCATATGGCATCATCATATCATAAGTGTATCTTCATTAAGGAAAGTAAAAACAGGTATGATGTATAATATTTTTAACACTTTTTTATATTGATGACTGTAATGCCTTATTTATGTTTTATAAGGTAGTCTATTACTAAATTTGTCCTGTTTCCGATTTGCTGTAGACTTGAAAATGGTCATCACTGACCGAAACAGGTCGTCAAAACGACGAGAAATTTTGTGATCGACGTAAATAAAGATATTAAAAGTAATTACAAAATGGATCACTGATATAAATTCGCGACCATGTCGCACCTTGGGAAACAGAACTGCTTTGTATCACCTAACCTCCAAAACATTATGTCATATGCTAGGTCGTGTTTCAATTGTTTTTACGAAGACGCTAGCGTCTGAAGTCGCTGCGTGTCATTGCATCAGCCTATTCATTCGCTATTCGCCCATACGCCGAGCGACAACAGACGCCAGCGACTAGCGACCAAATACGCTCCGTGTAATATACCCTTAAGAGGTGTTTCACTCTAGGCGACTTTTTTGGTTAACAGTCCGTCGAAACAACAGGCTAAATGCAACTCAGCTGGAACACACCCTACAGGCAGCAACAGGACGCGCAATATCAACACAAACAGTCCGAAATCGTCTTCGGGATTGTGGCCACAATGCACAGAATCTATATTGTGTGTCCTGTTGAAAACACGACACCTTTAAGCCCACAGAAACTGGGTGGATGAACATCAGGATTGAAGTTGTAACGAATGGCGCCGGGTTCTGTTCACAGATGAGTCGCGATTTTGTTTTCGGGTAGACAATCGTCTACTCTCAATGTGGAGAGAACGTGGAACTCGGAAGAATCCTACTTACTTGCAAGAAACATCACAGTATCGTGATGATGGACGAATAGGCAAGAGTCAGTGTTGGCAGACTTACGGACCTTTATGTCGTTCAGCTGGCGATTTGATTTCTCAGAGATGCGTTGTTGTTGTGGTCTTCAGTCCGGAGACTGGTTTGATGCAGCTCTCCACAATACCCTATCCTGAGCAAGCCTCTTCATCTCCACATAAGAACAACAACCTACATCTGTTTGAATCTGCTTAATTTATCCATCTCTTAGTCTTCCTCTGCGGTTTTTACCCCACACACTTCCCTCCAACGCTAAATTCATAATTCCTTGATGTCTAAGAATGTGTCCTACCAATCGATCACTTCTTTTAGTCAAGGTATGTCAAAAATTCTTTTCTTCCCAATTCTCTTCAGTACCTCCTCATTAGATACGCGATCCACCCACCTAATCTTCAGCATTCTTCTGTAGCACCACATTTCAGAAGCCTCTATCCTCTTCCTGTCCGCACTGTTTATCGTCTTCAGAAAGGACTTCCTTGGGCTTAAATCAATATTCGATGTTAACAAATTAATCTTTTTCAAGAATGCTTTTCTACCCATTGCCATTCTGCATTTTATATCCTCTGTACTGCGACCATCATTTGTTATTTTACTGCCCAACTAACAAAACTCGTCTACCTCCTTTATTGTTTCGTTACCTAATCTAATTCCTTCAGCGTCACCTGATTTTCTTAGACTGCACTCCATTACCCTAGTTTTACTCTTGTTAATGTTCATCTTATATGCTTTCAGCACACTGTCCATTCCGTTCGATTGCTGTTCCAGGTCCTTTGCTGTCTCTGACAGAATTACTATGTCGTCGGCAAAATGCAGTGTTTTTATTTCTTCACCCTGAAGTTTAATTCCTTCTCCAAATTTCTCCTTGCTTTCTTTTATAGCTTGCTCAATGTACAAATTGAATAACATTGGAGAAAGGCTACAACCCTGTCTTACTCCCTTCCCAACCACTGCATCCCTTTCATGCCCTTCAACTCTGACAACCGCTGTCTGGTTTTTGTACAAGTTGTAAATAACCTTACGCTCCCTATATTTTACTCCTGCTTGCTTCAGAACTTGAAAGAGTTTATTCCAATCAACATTGTCAAAAGCCTCCTTCAAATCTGTAAAAGCTAGATATGTAGGTTTGCCTTTTCTTAATCTATCTTCTAGGATAAAACGTAAAGTGAGTATTGCCTCCCGTGTTCCAAACTTCGCTCTGAACCCAAACTGTTCTTCCCCGAGGTCGACTTCTACCAGCTTTTCCATCCTTCTGTAAATAATTCGTGTTAATATTTTGCAACCATGACTTATTAAACTGATGGTCCTGTAGTTTTCACACCTGTCTGCGTCTGCTTTCTTTGGAATGGGGGTTATATCATTTTTCTTCAAGTCTGAGGGTACGTCGTCTGTCTCATAGATCTTACACACCAGGTGAAACATTTTTGTCATGGCTGGTTCTCCCAGAGACAGAGAAGACATTCTTTGACCTTTTGTTGTGCTCGACGGTGGATCCATAGAAGATGGGTTCTTTCTGGTGGATGATTACGCTCGTATTGAAGCAGAGGAGTTGAATAGAGTGGGTAGCTTGTTCACCGGACTTAAACCCTATGAGCGTGTCTGGGATGCACTTGGCATACGAATTGCAACCAGTTTAGCACCTCCCACAATGGCTGCAGAGCTGTGTATTGCACTCATGGAAGAATGGCCAAACACCCCAAAAGAGCTGACTGATAACCTCATACTGTTCATGCCACGCAGATGTGAAACTGTACTGGCCACCCGAGGTGACTACACACCATCCTAGAGGACAACGAGAAAGACTTTTTACTGTAGCCCCATAGTGCTTCTCCCTAACTAAACGCTATGTAAACTTCAAGTACAATTACAACTACTGCACCACACGCAAATTACAATTATAACCAATATCTGAATAAAATACAGGGTGTCCAGAAAAAGGCTCCCTGATATCAAAATTAAATATCTCGAAAACGAAGATCGATAGAGGAATGCACTAAACGGTATGATTATCGTGAAAGCTGTAAGAAGTTTATACAGCAGTTTGAAATAATAGTTACAATAGCTGCTAACATATGGCGCTGTAATCGCCATACGTAATGCCTAGTGTAAATAGTGATCCGAAGCCCAGAGCGACCAGTTCCACTATTGAAAAGAGAAAGGAGTTTAGCGTACCGAAGGAAGAGATTAAAACCATGTACTCCATTGAACAACGCGTTTTTCTGATGCTAGTGTACCAAGGGTTAGAAGAGAGTCCTATGGCAACAAGGCGAAGTTTTCAAGCACGATTTCATGTTCCAAAAGGACCCGAAGCGAAAACCATTCTTACGCTCTTCGCAAAATTTCAACGAACAGGCAGCGTAACTGATGATCTAGTGGGGCATGTTGGCCGCAAGCAAAGCGCAGTTACGACTGAAAGTATCGCCACAGTTTCTGGCATTATTCAGCGAAATACAATGTCATTCGTCCGTAGAACTGCATCTGAGACTGGTTTGAAGCGTTCCAGCACGCAGAAAATACTGAGAAAGAGCCTACACATGTTTCCAAAATGTTCAAATGTTTGTTAAGCTTATGGGACTTAACTGCGGGGTCATCAGTCCCTAAACTTACAAACTACTTATGAACTACTTACGAACTAGGACGGCACAAATATCCATGCCCGAGGGGGGATTCGAACCCCCGACCGTAGTGGGCGTGCTGACCGTGACTGGAGCGCCTCAGTCACCTCGGCCACCGCGGCCGGCACATGTTTCCATTCAAACTTCAAACGCACCAGGCCATACCCGTACGAGCTGTGCATCAAAGGGTTGCCTTCGCTAATAAAATGCTCACAATGATTGATAGTGAAGGATTTGATGTTGGCTGCATCGGTTTACAGATGAAGCACACTTCCACCTGAATGCATACGTGAATAAGCATAACTGGCGATTTTGGGGTTCCGAAAAGCCATATTGATTTGAAGCGAAACCCCTGTATTCTCCTATAGTTACTTTGTGGGCTGCAATATGCAGCAGAGGCATTACTGGCCCTTTTTTCATTCGAGAAACGGTCACTGGTGCACGTTACGTTGCAATTTTGTAACAATTTGTCGCCACGCAGCAAGCGTTAGAGGATCGACCAGGTACTGAATGGTTTATGCAAGATGGAGCCCGACCTCATCGGACCGAACTAGTGTTTCGCTTTCTTGAGGAATACTTCGGGAATCGAGTCATTGTTGGAATATCCCAAATTTATTGGTGCAGGCATGGATTGGCCTCCATATTCGCCGGATTAGTTGTGCGTGACAATTCGTTTTATTCGTCGGATTATCTTTGCAATCAGACTATCTTTCTAGCAATATCTTACAGTTTTCTTTTCTCTTATATGCCGGCCGCGGTGGCCGAGGGGACTGAGGCGCTCCAGTCACGGTCTGCAGGGCCACGGTCGGGGGTTCGAATACCCCTTGGGAATGGATATTTGTGCCGTCCTAGTTCGTAAGTAGTTTGTAAGTTTAGGGACTGATGACCCCGTAGTTAAGTCCCATAAACTATACAAACATTTTTTTTTCTCTTATATGGAAGGTCTATTTCTGGTGTAGTGTTTGTCTTAAAGAAATTGCGTTATCACTGTTTTTATTACATACAACACGCATATTTTTCGACTTGTTGTAAGGAGTAGATTTTAACTACGGTTTTTATTGGAGTGTTTTCAATTGATCACAGTTATTCATGTGTATGTTATTAGTCTGTGGATTATTTCTTTCATTACTCTTCAGCTGTTTTGTGTCAAACCTGGCTATCGTAGGAGTTCTGTGCCGTTTTGTATTTCCTGGCAATACTTTTAGATATGTATTCAATATTTATGTTCTCCTTTTCTTCTTAATGCAAACATCATTCGTTTCTGGTCCCACGGAAGTCTCATCAAACTCGCAATTCTCATATTAGCAGCTTTGATCTATAATAATCAGCCGGCCGCGGTGGCCGAGGAGACTGAGGCGCTCCAGTCACGGTCTGCACGGCCACTACGGTCGGGGTTTCGAATCTCCCCTCGGGCATGGATATTTGTGCCGTCCTAGTTCGTAAGTAGTTCATAAGTAGTTTGTAAGTTTAGGGACTGATGACCCCTTAGTTAAGTCCCATAGACTATACAAACATTTTATAATAATCACTTGCAAACTCTCTCGTGTGATTCTACTTTTCTCTTTCATGGACATGTCAATAATTTTTGTTTAGTTCTTCGAATACAAATTGCTAGTAGCTAAAAAACTTCCTTCATTCTTTTCATTCTCCAGGTAATAACATTGGCCAGTAAAAGGAGGTATCACCGTGCGTAATAATTTGTAGCTTTGAAATGATTTCTGACAATTTCACCTTATGAGGTACACAAACTCTCTGAATAATACAAATCCGTTTACCACTGAAAGTACAATACTGCGCTCCAGTACATTTCACTCGGAGAAGTATCGGAGAGAAGACGTGCAATCACGAAGGAAAGACTGCTGACGTAGGAACACGGCGTAAACAACAAACAGGCGGTCGCAAGAAACCGCAATATCCTGTGTGGGTTTTCTCTGGGCGAAGGAGAACGGCCACTGTTTGGACACGGGCCACACTGCACCGTGGACAGCGAAAATCCTATACTGAGTGTAGGAATTTTGTAGTACACTTTAAGCTGTTTACGGCAGGGGAATGAAAAAATGTACTTTAATTATGTAGAGAGATTGCTTTGATAGATTCTCTCTCCCACATATTACGTCTTCATTCCATGACCTCCTCCATGTTACCGTGACTTTCTTTCGGCTGTAACCAACGAGCTATATGAACTACGTAGAGTGGCTATCTGTGGGTTAACAGTGCTCCTTGTGGCAGCAACCAGGAACTGTGGCAGCCATTTTTTTCAACTCCTAGTGCGCCGAATACGAAAGTTAGGCCGACGCTATTTACGTGTTTTGGATCCACATTTTATGTGTCGTAGTAAGCCTGAAAGGTTATTTATTAAACTGAAATCGTGCCCAGTGTATGCGCAGCATATAAATGTACGAATCGCGATAATAAGACTGTTGGAATATCGTATTTTCAGTAAGTATTTGTATGTTTTCGTTTCTAAAATTTCGTGTACACTTCCTTTGTCCTACTACATTTTTGCATTCAATATTCCTACAGTAACTAAAACAAAGCTGTAATTATATTTTTCAGTTTTCCTTTGAGAAATGAAGAACTTACAAAACGATGGTTAGCCAATATGAGGCGAGATAAGTGGAAACCTACTGCATGAAGTTGCATTTGTTCATCGCATTTTGAGGAGAAATAATGTATGCAACAAATGATACAAAGCGGCTTCTGGCTAATGCGATTCCGACCATATTTTCGTTCCCTGAAAATCTTCAAACAGCAAAAACGCCAGCAAGGAGATATCCAAAAAAAGAACGTCAGATAGCTGAATCAGATTCATTTGAAGATATTTCATGTAGCCAAGCAGGAGACATGGAACCTCTTTTATTACCTATTGCAAATCATAAGTCATTCACAGAGCAGTAGGCCTATTCATTGTGACCATGACTATGTGGCAGAATACGAAATGCTGACATATTCCGAAAAAGTAGTTGAATATATATCTGGAAGCATGATTAGGGAAGTGAGTAAAAAACTTAAGTGTTTATATTGCTTGGAAGTTCTCCTTTCTCCTAAAAATGAGAATAAAGCAGGATTAATCGGATTATAAAGAATAAAAAACAGTCTGTTCAATCCCTCTAAAAATCTTGTAGAAAAGTTTTCTTTTGCGAATGTATGTAGATATATTTTTAGAATTTTGGGAAACAGACCTACTTTATTTACCAACTACGGGCACTTAATGGTATCCTCGGAATTTTGGGAGGAATCTCATTACTCCAACCTAATAAAGCTTTTATTAAAACATTACTTCAGTTGTAGAATACATCATTTATGTAAAGCCAAATCTGCGCAGGAAAGAGATAAGCAGATTAGGCAAATGTACACGAAATTAATGTTGTTTAAAGGAAAGTGAAAGGCATGGTTTTTGTATGAATGAGACGATGTTTAGCCGATCTAGTGTAGATGCCATTTGTAATTAATCTTTCCGATTTGCCTGTCACACACTTGTTTTCTATCATTTATCCTTTATCCATATTAGCTTGGCTATAAAAAAATAACAATAAACAAGTAGAGAATGGTTTTTTAAGTCATTGCACAAAGTAAAAGTGACACGATTCAGTGCTATATCAGACGACTGGTTACGCCTACGCGACGCTGTCAAACATGGCGGCCGAGCTGTCAATTTGCTTCAAGTATGGCAGCACCTTAGCCTGTGTATGTTGTTTATATAGGTCGTTGGTTGTAATGAAAGTGCAGTACTGCTGAGATGCCGTAGTGGCTATCACTTTCTTCATTGAAAGTCAAAGAGCTCTAAATAAAATGTTCACCAACCTGTTGTCTTCACAGATGGTGTACCGAGCGCAGAAGCCGGCACGCCGGTCGTTGGTTCTTGATGATGTGTCTGTTCTGTTAATTAGCGAGAAACCAGCCTTATGAAACAAGCGTTTGAAGGATGCCACTTTGTTTACGCAGAAACAAAGAAACTGCACATTTAACAAAATGAAACTGATGAACATGACGATTGATGTTGCTTTAACAAGACTGAAGTTCATTATTATACGATATATTACTACTTTATGACCGTTCCCATCGGACAGCGGGTATGACCGTGATGACTGCCGACACCGGAGTGACCAGCAGCGCGATGCACCTGCGTCTGTTGGCGCGCAAACTCGCGCCATAACATGGCCGAAGAGTTTCGTTTTACTTTTGATTACTGACCATATGTTTTTAAATGATCGAGAAGAAAAAACAATGTGGTAGATCGCTATTGAGAGATGACGTCTTCAGGAAAACAATTAAATACGAATCGAAAAATATATTTAATCTTAAGCAGAGCAGAAATTAGTTTTGGCGCCTAGCCTACATATGCAATGACCAATCAAAGCAGAGTACTGTAACTTCAGGCGGCCTTTCCCACGGGAATAGTGCCCACTGTAGCACCTGCAATCGGTACCTCACGCCACTCTAAGTCAGCTGCGCACAGCTCTGACATGACTTGCTCTAAACAAATACAAGCCAGAAATATCATATATTCCAGACATATTCCAGCTAATTCTCATGCACTGTTGTTGTTGTGGTCTTCAGTCCGCAGACTGGTTTGATGCAGCTCTCCATGCTACCCTGTTCTGTGCAAGTCGCTTCATCTGACAATACGTTCGGCAACCTACATCCTTTTGAATCTGCTTACTATATTCGTCCCTCGGTCTCCCTCTACGATTTTTACCCCACACGCTTCCTTCTCATGCTAAGTTGACAATTCCTTCATGTCTCAGAATGTGTCCAACCAATCCAGCCCTTCTCTTAGTCAGTATATGCCAGAAACTCCTTTCTCCCCAATTTGGTTAAGCACCTCCTCATTAGTTACGTGAGCTATCCATCTAATTTTCATCATTCGTGCGCAGCACTTCATTTCAAAAGCTTCTATCATCTTTTTATCTGAACTCCTTAACAGCCACGTTTCACTCCCATCCAATGCTACACTCCAGGCAAATGCTTTCAGAAAGGACTTCCTAACATTTAAATTAATATTGGATGTTAACAAGTTTCTCTTCTTTAGAAACGCTTTTCTTCCCATAGCCAATATTCATTTTATATCTTCTTTACTTCGGCCATCAGAAGTTATCTTGCTACCCAAATAACAAAATTCATCTACTACTTTTATTGTCTCATTACCTAATCTAATTCCTTCAGTATCGCCTGATTTTCTGACATTGCATTACATTACCTTCGGTTTACTCTTGTTAATGTTCATCTTATATCTTCCTTTCAAGACACCGTCCATCCCATTCAACTGTTCTTCCAGATCTTTTGCGGTATCTGACAGAATTACTATGTCATCGCATATCCGCAAAGTTTTATTTCTTCTCCCTGCACTTTAATGCCCTCTCCAAATTTCTCCTTCCATTCCTTCACTGCCTGCTCATTGTACAGATTGAACAACATTGGGGAAAAGCTATAAACCTGTCTTACTCCCTTCCCAACCTCTGCGTCCATTTCTTGCCTTTCGACTCTAATAATCACTGTCTGGTTTTTGTATAGGTTGAACATAACTCTTCGCTCCCTATGTTTTACCCCTGATACCTTCAGAATTTGGAAGAGTATATTCCAGTTCACATTGTCAAAAGATTTCTCCAAATCGACAAACGCTAAATACGTAGGTTTTCCTTTGCTTACCCTATCTTCTAAGATAAGTCGTGCCGCGGTGGAGTAGCCGTGCGGTCTAAAGCGTCTCGCTGCGGAGCGCGCGGTTGCTCGCCGTGGAGGTTCGAGTCCTCGCTGGGGCATGGGTGTATGTGTTGCCCTTAGGTTAGTTCACCTAGGTTTAAGTAGTTTGTAAGCTACGGACTGATGACCACGCAGTTTGGTCCGATAGATTTACAAACATTTGATTTTTTTAAAGATAAGTCGTAATGTGAGTATTACCTCCCGTGTTCCTACATTTCTCCTAAATCGAAACTGATCTTCCCCCAGGTTGAATTCCACAAGTTTTTCCATTCGTCTGTAAATAATTCGTGTTAGTATTTTGCAGCCATCACTTATTAAACTGACAGTTCTGTAATTTTCACACTTGTCTGCATTTGCTTTCTTTGGAACTGTAATTACAATATTCTTCTTAAAATCGGAGGGTGGTTGGTACCGCTATCTGCATCGTTGAGGCACGCAAGCCACCCCCACCTCGGCATTGTCAGTGGTTCATGGAGATGGTCTCCTGTACTACCTTGGACTATGTGTTTTGACTGTTGAATCGAGGCTACATTATGATAAACTTGAGAACCCGGCAATGGTTCGCAATTTTTACTAAATTTGTTTTTAAAAAGGCTGTTGAACAGCAGAGATGATGACGATGCGGATGTTTGTGCATTCGTCATTACTCTTACGTCATTCGGGCGATACCCATTATCAGGCTAAAAAAGGTAACAGTCAACAATCCGAAGATTGGTTTGAACACCACAGTGCTTTACTAGGCATGGTCCTGTTTGGAGGTGGTATGCCGTTGCCTTCCTCCGACCTTGGAACTGACTTACCCAGCCAGTTATAGGGGGACCTACAGTTAAACGTGGTGCTACTCGGTATTTTTCACATGAGCAATACTGCCAGAGGTGAAAGAAGTGGAAAGTGACAGATAAAAATCCTAGGACCTGGCGGGAATCGAACCCACGGTGCTACTCGGTATTTTTCACATGAGCAATACTGCCAGAGGTGAAAGAAGTGGAAAGTGACACATAAAAATCCTAGGACCTAGCGGGGATCGAGCCCGGGGCCTTTGGATTTGTAGTTTGGCACTCTACCACTGTGCAGCCGAGGCGCACGATTATCAGGCTCTCTAGATAAAATACAAAACTCAAACAAGTTATAACTGTTGTACATTAGTTTCTTTAAAATGTAGAAGTGAAACAGGAACAACCAAACTTTCAACATACCTGTGCTTATCAATGAAATTCAAAGAACACGCCGCTATAGCCCACCTGTAACATTTATGACTGAACATAAAGTACAGAGTAGATTGTTTAACGTGACGAACTGTCCAATTACACAACGAGTGCATCAAAGGTAAACAGGAAAAGAACTGCGCCAGAGGGCAGCACAAAACGTTCTGATCACTATTCTTCCAGTAAATAATATTATATAGGAATACTATACAAAAGATAGTACATTATATTTTAAGTTAATAAAGGGTTAGAGAAATATGTGCCAGTAAAAACGATTAAGGATGGAAAAGATCCACCGTGGTATAATAATAATGTTAGAAAGCTGATGAGAAAGCAAAATACTGTTGCACTCTCAATTCAAAGAAGAACACGCAAATGATGACAGGCTAAAGTTAGTAGAGATTCGTGCGTCTATAAAAATATCGATGCGTGAAGCATACAATAATTACCACAGCCATACCTTGGCAAAAGATCTTTCCGAGAACCCGAAAAAATTCTGGTCCTATGTAAAATCGATAAGCGGGTCAAAACACACTGTCCAGTCACTCGTTGATCATTCCGGGACAGTAATAGAAGAAAGCAACGGAAAACTGAAGTTCTAATTTTAACCTTTAAGAAATCTTTCACGCAGGAGGACCGCACAAATATACCATCATTTGATCAACGTACTAATTCCGAAATGGAGGATATAGTAATAGGTATTTCCGGTGTACAGAAGCAGCTGAGAAAGCTAAATACGAAAAAGACTCCTGGTCCGGATGGAATACCAGTTCGGTTTTACAAAGAGTATTCTGCGACAATGCCCCCCTACTTAGCTTGTATTTATCGCGAAGCTTTAATTCAGCGCAAAGTTCCTAGTGATTGGAAAAAAGCGCAGGTGACTCCCGTTTATAAGAAAGGAAAGAGAACTGACTCCCACAATTACAGGCCAATATCGTTGACATCAGTTTCATGTAGAATTTTGGAGCATATTCTCAGTACGAATATAGTAAATTTCATTGAAATGGAAAAGCTTCTTTCTGTGAATCAGCACGGGTTTAGGAAACATCGTTCATGTGAAACTCAGCTTGCCCTTTTCTCACATGACATCTTGCGAGCCATGGGTGAAGGACAACAGGCGGATTATGTTTTTCTCGACTGCAAAAAGGCGTTCGACGCGGTGCCACACTGCAGACTACCAACGAAGATACGAGCTTATGGAATAGGTTCACAGATTTGTGACTGGCTGAAAGACTTCCTAAGTAATAGAACGAAGTAGGTTGTTCTCGACGGCGAGTGTTCGTCAGGCGTGCCCCAGGGGAGTGTGATAGGACCGCTATTATTTTCTATCAATATAAATGATCTGATGGACGGAGTAATTTGTAATTTGCGGCTGTTTTCTGATGGTGCAGTGGTGTAGGGGAGGGCATCGTCTGTAACTGACTGTAACAGCATACAAGATGACTTAGACAAAATTTCCAGTTGGTGCGAAGAATGGCAGCTAGCTCTCAGTGTAGAAAAATGTAAGGTGATGCGCATGAGTAGAAAAAACAATCCCATAATGTTCGCATACAACATTAGAATTGAACTTCTTGATGCTGTTGCGTCGTTCAAATATCTAGGTGATATGAAATGGAACGAACATGTAAAGACAGTTGTGAGTAAGGCGGACAGCCGACTTCGGTTTATTGGGAGAATTTTGGGAAGATGTACTTCATATGTAAAGGAGACCACGTATAAAACTCTTGTACGACCACGTCTTGAGTATTGCTCAAGTGTTTGGGACCCGCAGCAGATCAGTTTAAAGGAAGACATAGAAGCAGTTCAGAGGCGAGCAGCTAGATTTGTTACCGGTAGTTTTGACCAATGCGCGAGTGTCATGGAAATGCTCCTGCAACTCAATTGGGGATCGTTGGAGGAAAGACGACGTTCTTTTCGTGAAATTCTCTTGAGGAAATTTAGAGGGTCGGAATATGAAGCTGAGTGTAGACGATCTTGCTGCCACCTACTTACATTTCGCATTTCGCGTAGTGATCACAAAGACAAGAGAGACTGGGGCTCATACGGAGGCATATAGGCAGTCTTTTTTCCCTCGTTCTATTTGGGAGTGGAATAGGAAAGGAAATTACTAGTAGTGGTACAGTGTACCCTCCGCCACCCACCTTACGGTGGATTGCGGAGTATGTATGTAGATGTAATACAGTTTTGAAAGATTGCAAAATCTGTAAATAAATATATGTATTTCTGCAGGCAGTCACTTTATTTGTTAGTGTTGAACATAGCACAAGGCATTTCGAGCATGTTTTGCTCACCATGAGGCTCTTTTTATACATGCAGAAATGTTTAGTTACATATAATTTACTTATTTAAAGTTTATTTGTTATTATTGGTGGATGGGTGTAGTTAGGAGGGGAGGGGTGGGGGCGTGGATGGCCGTAAACTAAAATATAGCGCTGTCTTCTGCTGGTCTTCCTGTGTGGTGCAATTTGTTTCATCACCTCTGTGGGATGTAGACAGGAATGCATCCTGTAAGAAGCAACAGGACATCCTATGAAAATAGAAGAAAACAAAAGTTTACACAAACGTAAAAGAATGAATATCAAGAAACAAATGGAAATCTTCATCCATAAAACAAAATATGATGACAGTATCCTTAATGAAATAACAGTATTCAAAAACTCAGCATTCTTCAATAGTCTTAAGCCAGTTCTAATGTAATGGTTTTAAAATATGCCAGTACCAAACTAAAAACTACCAGACAGCCAACATTCAAATATCACTACAAATACGTAATGAGTCAAAACTGTTCCGTAATCTTATGTTAATAAAAGAGGAATATTTTTAAAAATTTTAGAGTGCCAGAGAAAAAAATACTAATATCGCTGTAATGCGGTAATCGATAGTTACACAAAAGCAGTCCGCCTCTTGTTTTGTGGATACTGTATTTACATGATTTTTAACAGTTTATATTTGCGACTGTGATAAAAACAATTATAGTGTATAAAAAGCAATGTACAAGTGATTCAATACGCAGCAGGTCCACCAGTGCACCAAAGGTGCAGAAGAAACCTTGACACAAAAATCGTAAGTGTGCAACTTGACAATCAACGTAAGTGAATCACTCGACCATTCCATCACAACACCTGATGCACTCCACAACATGCCACACACGTGATGAAACAAGTCCCACCATACACTAAGACCAGCAGAAGAGCCGGCCGCGGTGGCCGAGGGGACTGCGGCGCACCAATCACGGTCTGCACGGCCACTACGGTCGGGGGTTCGAATCCCCCCTAGGGCATGGATATTTGTTCTGTCCTTAGTATTAGCTAGTTCATAAGTATTAAAAAATGCTCAGTCTCTGTTGCAGTATTTTATTTTCCAATTACGCGTTTCGCGCTGTTAGCGCATCGTCAGACTGGAAAAAGACAAATATTTTGTTACCGTCAGTGTACTTGGTGCGCAGCGAACCTAATGTGGCTAAGGTGAGTAAATTTGAAGATTCGGACTTACTTGGGCGGAGATGGAGCCACAGAACTATCTATTGCTGTCTAGGAGGTATCTTAACAATTTGTGTTATTGGGCGCCTGCAAAGAGGTAAACGTACAAAGTACGTAAGGGTCATTTGAGCTAGAATAATTAGGGACTAAAGGGGTGTGGTATGGAAATTAATGAAACGCTTTATATGATAAAACTTACCATAGCAGCAGAGGAGTCGCTGTCGCGGCAGGTCCACGTTTACAACTGGTAGTATTCTTAATAACTACGGAATATAAATGCGACCGTTAAACAGAGCGGTATGGGCAGAGTTACGCCTGCGAGAATGAGCGGCTAGAGATGTTTGTGACGTGAGGGAATAAATCTTGTGAAATGATACATGTTGGTATGAAACAGTAATAAATGAATGAAAACGAAATTATTAGAGGCCTGAGGGTGGGGCGGGAGAAAGATGTTGTGAAATGTCAGAAGGGGGGTCATTTTGGAAAAAGATGGATAGCATGATGTAAAAAGTTTGATTTTTTGTGATGAGCTGTTCGTTGAGACTGTGTTCTGGGGACCGTTTTACAAACTTGGTGATTTCTAATTCTTCAAGAAGTGAGAGTTTTTTACCTTTGGGGGCGATGTGAAGAACTTGTAATTTGTCAAGGGGGGCTGAATATGTTTGCTTCTTTTGAGGTGCTCGGAAAAGGCCGAATTATTTTAGGCAGCGCCTTTCTTAGTTAAAAGATGTTCTTGGAACCTAGTTTTGAAGGCTCGTCCAGTTTGGCCAATGTAAGATAAGTGAACGGCTAGTTAAAGATTCTTTTAGCCAGTCAGGCGTCTACAAAATACAATGTTTGCAGTGTCCCTTATCTTACATTGGCCAAACTGGACGAGCCTTCAAAACTAGGTTCCAAGAACATCTTTTAACTAAGAAAGGCGCTGCCAAAAATAATTCGGCCTTTTCCGAGCACCTCAAAAGAAGCAAACACATTCAGCCCCCCTTGACAAATTACAAGTTCTTCACATCGCCCCCAAAGGTAAAAAACTCTCACTTCTTGAAGAATTAGAAATCACTAAGTTTGTAAAACGGTCCCCAGAACACAGTCTCAACGAACAGCTCATCACAAATAATCAAACTTTTTACATCATGCTATCCATCTTTTTCCAAAATGACCCCCCTTCTGACAATTCACAGCATCTTTCTCCCGCCCCACCCTCATGCCTCTAATAATTTCGTTTTCATTCATTTATTATTGTTTCATACCAACATGTATCATTTCACAAGATTTATTCCCTCACGTCACAAACATCTCTAGCCGCTCATTCTCGCAGGCGTAACTCTGCCCATACCGCTCTGTTTAACGGTCGCATTTATGTTCCGTAGTTATTAAGAATACTACCAGTTGTAAACGTGGACCTGCCGCGACAGCGACTCCTCTGCTGCTATGGTGAGTTTTATCATATAAAGCGTTCCATTAATTTCCATACCACACCCCTTTAGTCCCTAATTATTCTAGCTCAAATAACCCTTACGTACTTTGTACGTTTACCTCTTTGCAGGCGCCCAATAACACAAATTGTTAAGATACCTCCTAGACAGCAATAGATAGTTCTGTGGCTCCATCTCCGCCCAAGTAAGTCCGAATCTTCAAATTTACTCACCTTAGCCACATTAGGTTCGCTGCGCACCAGGTACACGGACGGTAACAAAATATTTGTCTTTTTCCAGTCTGACGATGTGCGCTAACAGCGCGAAACGCGTAATTGGAAAATAAAATACTCCAACAGAGACTGAGCATTTTTTAATATTCAACACTGTTGCTGCACCAGCCGCCACCACCACCATCATGGAATGGAGTAAAATGTATAGTTCATAAGTAGTTTGTATGTTATGTTTTATTATAATGACATAGTGCACCTACACTGTAAATTATGTTATGTAGCAACTGATTGACATTACAAGATTATGGCCTTGTAAAATGATCTTATTGGACCAGATGATGCTGACATAGTTCAGCGAAACCGGTCGTCATGAATAAAAATTGACGATCAGCGATCTTGGCTTTTTATATCTTTCGACAATATCTTTCATTTGCGCTTTTAAACACTTGCATTGATTCATTGTGATGTATGTTTAACTTTACTTCCATTTTTTCCCAAGTTTTTTATCATTGCACTGACGGAGCGAAGTGTTCGCACGGGTCCTCTAGTAATGTTAGGAAGTGCTTCATGAAAGCATTTGTCTGGCGTGTAGCACTTTATGGGAATGAATCGTAGACGATAAGACGTTCAGACAAAAAGATGGTAGATGCTTTCGAAATGTGGTGCTACAGACGAATGATGAAGATTAGATGGGTAGATCACGTAACTAATGAGGAGGTGCTCAACAGAATTGGGGAAAAAAGGAGTTTTTGGCATATCCTAACTAAGAGAAGGGATAGGTTGGTGAGACACATTCTGAGACATCAAGGAAACGTCAACTTAGCATTAGAAGGAAGTGTATGAGGTAAAAATCGAAGAGGGAGACCGAAGGACGAAAACAGTAAGCAAATGCAAAAGGATGTACGTTGTCGTACGTACTCTCAGATGAAGAGGCTTGCACAGGGCAGGGAGAGCTGCATCAAACCAGTCTGCGGACTGAAGACAACAACAACAACATTGGCGATCTGTTCAGTACGTAAAGTGAACAAATCCTGTGCGATGAAATTAAATCATAATTTTTTGTCGTTTTAATTATGTTTAGTCAGTTTCATTACATAGTAACTGTTAATAATGTAAAAAATAGATTTGTAAATAAGTAAAATATAAACAAGCAAATACTGGTCATTAACAAATTTGTATTTATGTTTACTTATACCTCAGTGAGTGATAAACGACGTGGAAGAGGGAAAAAATCAAGGAAGGAAAGGAAAAACACTTTGAAAGTCCTAGCGGTCTAGAAGACCGATGTTCCATCTTATTATTGTAAAAGAGATGTTCCGGTTAGAGAGATACATGTTAGTCTTGTGTAGTTCACGAATGAACTAGTTCGGAAGATCGCTCCCACAGACGAACTACGCGAATTAGTTCGCAGATCCCTCGTCTCTTTCCAAAGACTGGCGGGAAACAGCGAGAGGACGCGAGAGCGCGCAGAATCGCGTGATTCCCTTCTGCCAGTTACCATCATTTCGAGCTGAGATGCAGCTCAGCTGTAGTTTCATAGTTCACTGCCATAAATTTTCTTTTTTAAGGTATTCAGCAGTGTCTAAATATAACCCTCATTCCATAGTGTAAAGAAGTAACGGAAGCAAAAGCCAAAAAGAGCGAACGATGTAAAAAGAGCTACCTACTTCGCGGCCGAGCTGCGAACTTAAGGAGAGCTACCGGTCGCGAACTAAAGTATGCGCGATCGGTCGCGAACTAAAACATGCGTTACCTGTCGCGAACTATTATGCCAAACGTATCTCGCTTCTTAGTTCGTAGGATTCTTTTCCGAAGACCGACGGGCAATAGCGAGAGGGCGCGCAGCAGAATAAAAAAATCACGTGTTTGCCTTCTGCTTATGGGAGCCATTTAGAGGTGAGCGTCTGCATGCTAGATTATATAGTTCAGTGCTACAAAATTTCTGTTTTGATGTGTTCTGCACTCTGCAATATCTGACTAATAAATTCCACGATGCCAAGATAGAGATGACTCTAAACTTAAACGCGAGAAATTATCCACAAATCTTTTGGTTTGCGTGATATCGTTAGCGGCTCACGTAGCAAGCGCATCAAGCAGCTTGGTGGGGGAACTTCTCCCTCCCCTGTATGCGCAGACCACGCTGCTCAGGCGTCACTGGGAGCGGACGAACTAAAAGAACGAAATAGTTCGCGGCAGAGCTGCGAACTAAAGTGAGCGCTCCCCATCGCGAACTATTATGCGCAAGTCTACAACATGTCCTCCACTCCCCTCTCCCCCCCCCCCCCCCGTTTCTTATCCCTCTCACTGTCTCTCTCTCTCAAAGATACATGCTCCTGAACTTTAAATGTTGACTAAAAGCCGTGTTCAACCACTGACTTTTGAACGATGTCATAAAAAGATTTATTGTAGCAACGATAATTACCACAGGCGTTGCTCGAATTCTTTGCGATGCATGTCTCTCACGACCCAACGATAAACGGACTTTATCATTTTCGCTGTTCGAAAATAGATAAGAGATTAAAAAGAAGTGCTTGATATTAAAATTACATTACATCATCTCTTGATCTTTATTAATTCCGAACGCCAAAAGCGCGCAAGCGCCGTTTATTGAAATGTTGAACGCATTTTCACCTGGATGCTAACGCTCGTGATACCCTAGTGTCTCATAAACCAGGTGTGGAACATCGTGTCGCAATTCTTTAAAAAAATTATTTAAATGGTTTTAAATGGGAGACTAAATATTTCGAAAATTCATTTACCCAAAAATAGATTTTTTCATTAAAGAACTCCTTCCATATACCCTTATAAACTGCAGGTTCTTTTACTAGAGAAACTGAATGAAATAAGCCGTAATATTAGAAAATGTGGATTACTGATTACGTAAAGTGCAAAATGATGCGTAAAGGCGTCCAAACCTCTCGCTATGATAAGAATTGCAATACTGAAAAACAGAAATTAGTTAAGATAAGGCAAGGAATCATGAATGAAACTCTGTACACAAGTTCAAGATTAATTACGGAAGGTTTATTTAAAGAAAAAGAAAAGAAACATAGGAATGTCAGCTCGCACTTACATTTTCATTGTAGATCTCGAAGAAACACCGGCATCCTAACTCATCACTAGCTGAACAAAGAACAGACGACGACTGTAGTAGATAAAAGTTGAAAATCAAAAACAAAAACTAGGCAGAGATTTATTTTGAAAGGAGACAAAGCGGCAAGCACCGCGGTACAGCTGTGACAATATGAACTCATAAAAAATAGTTTAGAAAGCTGAAATCATGTGTTTCTTGAACAATTTACAAGTAAAAACCAATCTTTGAATTTTTATGTAATGTATCATAATTCATGGATCCTATACCATGAATACTATTCATGGATCATATGTTAAAAACAGTAGACTGGCAGGGCGCGAATAAAATAGGTCAAAACAAAATAAGCAGTCTCGCATATACGGATGACTTAGTTGTAATGGCCGATTCGATTGAAAGGTTGCAAACTAATATTTCAGAGCTCGATCAGAGGTGCAAGGATTATGATATGAAGATCAGCATCTCCAAAACGAAATTAATGTCTATGGGAAAGAGATTTAAACAGATTGAGTGACAAATAGAAGGAACAAAGTAAGAACAGGTAGACAGGTTCAAGTACCTGGGATGTATTTTCTCACAGGATGGCAACGTAGCGAAGAACTGGAATAGAGGTGCAGCAAAGCTAATGCAGTGAGTGCTCAGCTACGATCTACTCTCTTCTGAAAGAAAGAAATAAGTACCAAGACTAAGTTAGCAGTGCACCGCTCTATCTTTCGACCAACTTTGTTGTATGGGAGTGAAAGTTGGGTAGATACAGGTTACCTTACTCATAAGGTAGAGGTTACAGATATGAAAGTAGCAAGAACAATTGCAGGCATTAATAGATGGGAAGAATGGCAGGAGGGTGTCCATAATGAGGAAATCAAAGAAAAACTGGGAATGAACGCCATAGATGAAGCAGTTAGAGCGAACAGACAGATGGTTGGGTCATGTTACACGCATGGGAGAAGCAATGTTACCTAAGAGACTCATGAGCTCGGCAGTGGAGGGTAAGAGTCGAGGTAGACCAAGAAGAAAGTACTTAGATTCGGTGCAGAATGATTTTGAAGTAAAAGGCATAACATCAGACGAGGCATCAATGTTAGCACTGAATAGGATATCATGGAGGAATTTTATTAGAGGTACTATGCTCCACACTGAACGCTGAAAGGCATAATCAGTCTCTAGTAATGATGATGATGATGATGATGCATCATAATTTGGGATGGAAAGTGTCAAGGTTACACAATTTTTTGTTGTTGTAATTTTTATAATCCTCGTAAACGTGCTAAAATACTAGTTAATTGCATCATTCGATCGTCACCAATGACAGCCTTCTATGTCGTCAAGCACGCTTAACATTGAAGATTGAAGGAAATTCAGAGGTGCGTTGATAGAATTCTAACAAATTTGTACAGTGAATACGTAAGTCCAGAGGTGGTTTCATGAGAGTGTATGGGAGTTAGTCGCCAATTAGTAAAGGCCGAAGAAGACTGCAGCAACAGTGCTTTCCCCTGTTAACGCAGTCGCGTTGGCTATTTTACACAAAAGGACAATCACAATTCTGCACGATGGGATTGTTCACTTTCCTTACACTCAGTTTGCTCCACAAAACTCGATACGCACAGAAAGGCACAGCATAATGGCGGCAGCGTACGCCCCTGCTTTTAATTACGCGAACTGAGCGGCAAAAGATTCGAGGCAAATTAAAACGAGTTCCGTCACGAAAAGACTTTCACGAAGTTTTCAAAACTCGCTGATGAAACTTATAAACGGCGTAGGAAATTTAAAAGCTAATAAAAGTTGTTCTGTAAGAAAAAAGGGCAGCCGTTTGAAGTTACTGTTGGCCATTAATGTGTGTGTTTTATTAATTTTTACAGAACATCGGAGAAGATGTGGCAGCAGAACGTTATATGCTGCCAAGTTTTTTTCTTGAGAAGAACTTTGCAGGTGAAACTGTATATCTTAGAGCTGCCACTTTTTAAAAGTGAATCACCTTTTCCTAGCAAATAAGTTAACAGATTTTTTTTTAGTTTTATTTTAAATGCCCCCAGACACTTCCTGGACTACATTAAAGTACTGTCTGTGTAGCAGAGATTATGTTGGCAACAACAAAGATTATTGGTTGAAAAGATGCTGTTTCTACAAAAAAAAAAAAAAAAAAAATAAATAAATAAATAAATAAATAAAATAAAATAAAATAAAATAAAAAAATAAAAAAATAAAAATAAAATAAAAAATAAAAAAGAGGATAGAAATCACAGAAAAATTGAAAGTGGAAAGTTGTCTTAATAACTTAATTATAGGAATAGCACGAACCTAATTATCACTAATCTGTAGAGAAGTACACCTGTACTGCGTTCAATAGATATTTAGTCACATACACCCAAATCATGGCAGTTCACATCACATAATAGTATTAAGTAAATATTTTAGGCCCCATATCTTGCCTTATCTACTATGCTGTACTATAAAGAGCAACGGTTTAATACATTTTGAAAGCTAATGAATTAATTACAAAGTACAACTCAGAAGCAGCAACTAATACAAAATTTCCGTTAACTAATGACAAAGCATAGATAACAAAATTAAATTTTTATTAAATTATACGTTCTCACTAATTAACTTTATAATCCTTTTCGTTGATAACCACTTCTATCTGAAGCAGTCAATATTGTTTTTCAACAACGAAGAGTCAAATATAAATAAAACCTTTCGAGAAAGAGAAAAAATTTCGATACCATTCTTTGATACCATATACAAAGCAAAATCAGAAAATCCGTATATTCTAGCGAAGTACATTCAGTGATAGATTTCATTTGTAAAGGTAGGACTGCTGGTCTTCATACTGTCGCTGACGTAAGCTTCCGAATATTCTACCATCACTGATTGTGAACTAAAGAACTTACAGCCCCTATTATTCGTTATTGTGTATACAGCGACATCAGCTTCTTTGGTGTACTATGTCATACTGCTAACAATTGAACCTCCCCATCGCACCTAAGATTTAGACGTAAGATACAGATCAAGCACGAAAGCAGGAAGAAGTTGTACAGAACTGTTGGAAAAGAAGCCAAATAATATCAGTGGGCGGTCCAGATAACCATGAGCGTGCTGATGTGGAGATGGAATGCGATGTTTGAGGTCCACATTCAAATCTCTTTCGGATTATGTGATTCTATTTTTTGTTTCCATAATATTATAACGTCTCTGATCTCTTTTTGTATCCTTGGCAGTTGTCATAGCACGCATTAGTCATAGAATATGATCCGTGTGGTGGGAATATACACTGCTCAAAACAATTAGAGGATCAGGTAAGATGTCACACACAATATATATATGTTGTTGTGGTCTTCAGTCGGAAGACTGGTTTGATGCAGAAGTTCGCCCTACTCCATCCTGAGCAAGCCTCTTCATCTCCTCATAAGAACCTACTATATTCGTCTCTTGTTAATGTTCATCTTATAAGCTCTTTTCAACACACTGTCCATTCCAATAAACTGCTCTTCCAGATAGTTTGCTGTCTCTGACAGAACTAAAATGTCATCAGGAAAACGCAATGCTTTTATTTCTTCGTCCTTAACTCTAATTCCTTTCCGAATTTCTCTTTGCTTTCCTACACTGTTTGCTCAATGTACAAATTTAATAAAACTTTAAAAAGGCTACAACCTTCTCCAACTCCGTTCCCAACCAATGCTTCCCTTTCATGCCCTTTGCCTGTCTGTCTGCCTTTTGTACAAGTTGTAAATAACCCTACTTTCCCTGTATTTTACCTCTGCTGACTTCAGAATTTGATAGAGTATATTCTAATCAACAGTCTCAAAAGCTTTCTCCAAATCTATAAATTTAGAAATGTAGGTTTACCTTTCCTTAATCGATCTTCTAAGATAAGTTGTAAGGTGAGTATTGTCTCACGTGTTCCTACATTTCCCCTGAATCCGAACTGATCTTCCCTGAGGTCGGCATCTATCAATCTTTCCGTCCTTTTGTAAATAATTCGTGTTAAAATTTTGCAACTATGACTTACTAAACTGATGGTTCCGATATTTTCACACCTGTCAACGCCTGCTTTCTTTGTAATGGGGATTATTACACTTTTCTTGAAGGGTATTTCGCCTGTCTCATACATCTTACTTACCAGGTGAAATAGTTTTGTCATGGTTGTTTATCCAAAAACTTTCAGTAGCTCGCATTACTGGGACCTTGTTTAAACTTGTTGTTGTTGTTGTTGTGGTCTTCAGTCCGCAGACTGATTTGATGCAGCTCTCCACGCTACCCCGTCCTGTGCAAGTCTCTTCATCTGAGAATACGTTCGGCAACCTACATCCTTTTGAATCTGCTTACTGTATTCGTCCCTCGGTCTCCCTCTACGATTTTTTCCCCACGCACTTCCTTCTAATGCTAAGTGAACAATTACTTGATGTCTCAGAATGTGACCAACCAATCTATCCCTTCTCTTAGTAAGGATATGCCAGAAACTCCTCGTTAGTAATCTACCATTCTAATTTTCATCATTCGTCTGTAGCACCACATTTCAAAAGCTTCTATCATCTTTTTATCTGAATTCCTTATCGTCCACGTTTCACTCCCATAAAATGCTACACAACAGACAAATACTTTCAGAAAGGACTTCCTAACATTTACATTAATATTGGATATTAACAAGTTTCGCTTCTTTAGAAACGCTTTTCTTCCCAAAGCTATTCTGCATTTTATATCTTCTTTACTTCGGCCATCAGACGTTATCTTGCTAACCAAATAACAAAATTCATCTACTACTTCTATTGTCTCATTACCTAATCTAATTCCTTCAGCATCGCCTGATTTTCTTACATCACATTCCATTACCTTCGTTTTACTCTTGTAAATATTCATGTTATATCTTCCTTTCAAGACAGTGTCCATTCCATTCAATTGCTCTACCAGATCTTTTTCGGTCTCTGACAGAATTACTATGTCATCGGCAAACCGCAATGTTTTTATTTCTTCTCCCTGCATTTTAATTCTCTCTCCAAATTTCTTCTTCCATTCCTTCACTGCCTGCTCAATGTACAGATTGAACAACATTGGGGAAAGGCTATAATCCTTACTCCCTTCCCAACTTCTGTGTCCCTTTCTTGCCCTTGACTCTAATAACCACTGTCTAGTTTTTTTATAAGTTGAATATAACTCTTCGCTCCCTATATTTTACCCCTGTTACCTTTAGAATTTGGAAGAGTGTATTCCAGTCGACATTGTCAAAAGTTTTTCTCCAAATCGACAAACGCTAAAAACGTAGCTTTCCCTTTCCTTAGCCCATCTTCTAAGATAAGTCGTAATGTGGGTGTTGCCTCCCGTGTTCCTACATTTCCCCTATTTTTTTTTTTTTCAGCCGTTACTTATTAAACTGACAGTTCTGTAATTTTCACACTTGTCTGCACTTGCTTTCTTTGGAATTGGAATTACGATATTCTTCGTGAAGTCGGAGGGTATTTCTCCTGTCTCACACATCTTGCATACCAGGAGATACAATTTTTTTACGACTGGCTCTCCTAACGATAAACTTAGGTCTTTCATATACATATGGTAACGTATTTCACTCAGATAGTTGTTACAACTGTAATTTGTGTATGATAAAGCACAATATATTGCTACCTCAACTCTTTACTTGCGGTTTATATGGCGTTTATGTCGAGCGAAGCACTATAATATTGAAAAAGTCACTATCGTTGCCCTGTAATATGGTTTGTGATTCGCTCAGTACTGTTGCACACCTGCGTGACATGAACAGCATGAGGTAATCAGTCAGCTCTCGAGGAATATTTTGCCGTATGAGTGCAATATGCAGCCCTGCAATCGTTGTGGTTGGTGCTGGTCTCGTTGCAATGCGTGTGTCAAGTACATCCCAGACATGCGCAATAGGATTTAAGTCCGGTGAACAAGCTACCCACTCCGTTAGTTCAATTCCCTCAGTTTCAAGCTTGTCCACCAATCCAGCTCTGTGGGGACGTGCGTTATCATGCACCAGGAGAAACCCTATCTCCTATGGCACCAGCGAAGGGCACAACAAAAGGTCGAAGGGTCTCATCTCTGTACCTCTCAGCAGTCAAAACGCTATTCTGAACACCGGTCCGCAAATACTGACTCCTGCCCACGCCAGTTGTCCAGCACCATGATACAGTGTTTCCTGCCCATAAGCAGAATTATTTATAATCTTCTGGGCCCGCTGCGCCATATATGTCATTTAGAGACATTGTAAATTACTGATACCAAAGACGCTGCTTTTTATTAAATTATTTAATACGACAGGCCTGTTTCGGCGTGAATGCCATCGTCAGGTGTACTGTAAAATACAAAGGTGGGTATATTATCTAATTTAAGACTATAATTGTACTTGATACATACATTGGTAGCTCTTCTTACCCTTGTAAGATCGCTGCTTCTCTTACAAGTATACGTTATTACTTACATGTGTAAGAGAACTGTCGTTGTTATGGTTCTTATATAGCTGTATATATAATTTTTTGAAATAATTCTTATGTTGTCGATGTTTGACAGCTATCTTGACAGATAAGCCAGCGATGTTACAAGTTTACAATGGAATTATTTCTTTGCTATTATGTAGAATATATCTGGTCTTATTGGTATGGCAATAGGATATGTCATTACTAGTATGTAAATGATTAATCATATATTATTTTGTGTAATTTATTTGGGTGTAATTTTTGAGTTTTAATGGATCATAATAATTATATGTTTTCCAGTGATTACTTTTAATTTTGTGACAATAAAATCTCTGATGTACGAGGTGCGTCCAGAAAGTAAGTTCCGTTTCAATTTATCTCCGCTGCAGCGCTGCGATTGCAGTTTCGCACATGCGCTGTAGACGATGTGTATCAAGGAGAAGAACGTGCGCCATTTGGAGATCGCTGTCAGTTACGTACGCTTTGCTGTGCTTGTTTGAAATGTCGGCGTTGACTGAAAATCCCACCACCTGTGAAATCAGTTCGGTGATTCGGTTTCTGAATGCGAGGAAAGTGAAACCAAGTGAAAATTATCGGCAAATTTGCGATGTTTACGGACCAAATGCGATGAGTGATTCGATGGTGAGATGATGGGTCCGACAGTTCAGTGGCGGACGTAGTGATGGGCACGATGAAGAACGTAGTGGGCTGATTCACGCGATTGATGACAAGACCCAGGAAAAGTCTTTCCTTGTCGGTCATCACTTCACCAATGACGACGATCTGAAAGAAACTGTTTCCAACTGGTTGAAGACACAGGCGGCGGATTTCTATGAAGAAGATATACAAAACCTGGTGCCACGGTATGACAAATTCCTGCAAAATTTCGGCAGTTATCTGTAAAAGTAGTTTAAGAGTTGTAGAATTTTGAGCAATAAAAATTCCTTCTGTATCTGTGTACAATTTCATTTTACTACCAAACGGAATTTACTTTCTGGACGCGCCTCGTATTTGTAAATTCCGTCTATCTCTTTGGAAGAATGGTACTAATATATATGGTTAATCATTTACATACATACCAATAAGACCAGATATGCTCTATATAATAGCAAAGAAATAATTCCATTGTAAACTTGTAATATCGCTGGCTTATCTATCAAAATAGCTGTCAAACATCGACAACATAAGAATTATTTTAAAAAATTATATATACAGCTATATAAGAACCATAACAACGACAGATCTCTTACACATGTAAGTAATAACGTATACTTGTAAGAGAAGCAACGATCTTACAAGGGTAAGAAGAGCTACCAATGCATGTATAAAGTACAATTATCTTCTTAAATTAAATAATATACCCACCTATGACGCGCCTCGGTTGCACTGTGGTAGAGTGCCAGGCTACAAATCCAAAGGTCGCGGGTTCGATCTCCGCCAGGTCCTAGATTTTTTATCTCTCACTTTTCACTTCTTTCACCTCTGGCAGTATTGCTCATGTGAAAAATACCGAGTAGCACCGTGGTTCGGAACCCACGTTAAACTGTAGGTCCCCCTATAACTGGCTGGGTAAGTCAGTTCGAAGGTCGGAGGAAAGCAACGGCATACCACCTGCAAACAGGACCATGCCTAGTAAAGCACTGTGGTGTTCAAACCAATCTTTGGATTGTTGACTGCTTTACCTTTACCCACCTAAGTATTTTACAGTACACCTGACGATAGCATTCACGCCGAAACAGGCCTGTCGTATTAAATAATTTAATAAAAGCAGCGTCTTTGGTATCAATAATTTACAATGTCCCTAAATAAGCAGAATTGTTCAGAGCTCCACGTTCTCTCCAGATACGGCAACGAGAATTTCCCGGCTGGCCACAACATGTTGACTTATCTCTGAAAAGAAACCGGCGCCATTCCTTACGACTCCAAACCTGATGTTCTTCCGCCCATTTTCTACGGGATAAATGATGCGTTTTATTGGACACACCCACCACATGCCTCCGTGCGTAAAGGCCGCATTCCAGAAAATGTTTTCGGACTGTTGGCGTTGATATTGCGCGTCCTGTTGCTGCCAGGGGGGTTGCGTTGCAGCTGAATTTCAGTCAACCTCCTGTCTCGACGGGCTCTTAACCATTCATCTGTTGTTGATGTTACTCGTGGACGACCTTGGCCCTGTCTTCTTCAAACTTTTCGTGTTTTCTGAAATCGCATCCAGGTCACGGAAATTACACTTCTGGACACTCAATAGCTGCAGCCACCTTCCTGTGTGTCTCTCCCGCTTCCCATTTTCCTAAGGCTGGCCATGTCGTAGTTTGGGTTAAGTCACGTTGTTATATTGCAGTGCCTTAATCCAACTGTTTCTGTAATTCTGGGGCAACAGTCTATTTGTACCACTATCTCCGTTGCCTAATGTTGTTGTCTCCACTCCGTAGAACAGACAGAAAGACTTGGAACCATTTTAGTTCATTCTGCCGATGACAGTACTTCAGAATCTAGATATCTCAACTAGTCTTGTGTAGTTCGCGGACGAACTAGTTCGGAAGAGCGCTCCCACAGGCGAACTACGCGAAATAGCTCGCAGATCCGCTCCTTTTCCGAAAACTGATGTTTAACAGCGAGAGGACGCGAGAGCGCCCAGAATCGAGTGATTTTCCGTCATTTCGAGCTGAGATGCAGCTCAGCTGTAGTTTTAGTAGCGGTAGCAAAAGCCAAAACGAGCGGACGAACTAAAAAAAAGCGACCTACTTCGCCGCCGAGCTGCGAACTAAAAGTAGAGCTACCGGTCGCGAACTAAAATATGCGCCATAGGTCGCGAACTAACATATGCGCGATAGGTTGCGAACAGCATTAAAAATCACGTGTTTGCCTTCTGCTGATGAGAGCTATTTCGAGGTTAGCGTCTGTCTGCTAGATTACATAGTTCAGTGCTAAAAAATTTCTGCTTTGAAGTATTCTGCACTCTGCAATATCTAAATTCCATAATACAAAGATACAGAGATAACTCTAAACTTAAACGCGAGAAATTATCCACAAAGTGTTTGTTTTGGTTTGCGTGATATCGTTAGCGGCTCAAGCAGCAAGAGCCTGAACCAGCTAGGTGGGGGAACTTCTCACTCCACCTGCATGTGCAGACCACGCCGCTCAGCCGTCACTGGGAGCGGACGAACTAAAAGAAGGAACTAGTTCGCGGCGAGCCACGAACTAAAGTGACTGCTCCGATCGCGAACTATTATGCGCAAGTCTAATCTCAACTGATCCCCTAATTGTTTTCACCAGTGTAATACCCTCGTAAGTCAATGTGACGAACAGTAAGAGCAGGCAAGATGCCTCATAGACATCTCACAGAAATGGAAAAAGCAAATAAAACGGTGTGAACTAGGTAAGTCCAAGTTCTCAAACATAATCAATTTCGATCACCGAAATTTCAGAACATGGTCAGATCTACTTCGTCATGAGCAGGAATTGATGGTGTACATATGAAATAGTTCAAAAACATTATAAACACGTGTTTTGACAGAAGACAGGGAAAACTGTGTGATTGTGGAACTGTTGCGTTCAAATGTTACACTTATGTGACAAACTGTTACGTTTTCAATTGAAAGGGGATGTCATGGGCTGTTTCACCTGTAAGCAGAGCAGGCTCGTAAACTTTTAATTTACACTATCTTTATTTTTACAAATCCGATAATGACTGAGAAAAGGCTATAAATTATGAAATAAAGCCTGTATATTGTCTCGAGTAGTGCTCAAGTTAGCCGTGAAAACTTCATGCAAATTCGCTTAGAGGTTTCTGAGATTATCGCATTCCAACAGACATGGCAGTTTTATGAACGAAAAAAATTAATTCACGGGGTCTGCAGTGACCGTGTTTATCGGCGTAACCTCTGCAAATGTCCTTCAGACATGCACGAAATTTTGGGTCGGTAGGCGAGATGTGCGCGCGACTACTCGCTAAAAACGAGAAATCCGAGTTCTTGTATCGGTCAAGCACAAATTTTTATTTGTCAGCATTAAATTGCACCGATGCTGCTGATTCCTTTACGAAATTGCGCGTATATTTCCTGCATAAGATATTTTCTCATGAACTGTTTCATGCAGAAGAAAAAAGTATTAATAAGTACCGGAGGTTTATGATTAATACCTTTGCTCTTTAACTTCCACACATTTCAGTAACTGTAATACAGAAACACAGAACAAGCGCAGAGTATGGCCCTAACAGATGTGACGGCATAAGTTGGGGAATAAAGAACGTAGCCGACAAATACGGACGTATTTCAAATGTATAATCAAGCTAATAGATTCAAGTATATTTAATTCTTCAGGTTTTCCGGCGAGGCATTATCATTTTGCGCAATTGGGTATGCTGTCGGTTATTCACGTCTTTTCTTGCACGAAATTTCAACTGCGTACCTCGCAGTCTTCTTCAGGCGCTTCCTGACTATGTCCTGACTATATCTTGATTGCATACAATCAACACCATTGCTTCTAGAAGTAATAGCTTACAAATACATCGATTCTTGTATTATTTATAAATGCCATTTTATGTTAATAACTCCTTTTATTATACCATTCATTACGCCTTATTATATTCCTCCAGTGCTGATTTTTGGGTCATTTGTACTTGTTGATCGCTTCACGCTTTCCTGAGTGATAGTCTCCAGTCTTTCAAAACTAAAAATGCGAGTGTAGATCAGTTCTGGCTTACTTTCAAAGACATAATATCAGTAGCAATCGAGAGATTGCGACTCTTTATGGGCCGGATCTCAAACAGCCCACTCCACTCTTCGGAATGGAGGAAGAAAAGAATATAATTTTACCAAGCGCAAACGCGGAGCCCTCAGCAAACATTTCCACCCGTCCAATTCTTGATCAAGATGGTGTTTTACCTTAAATTATTCTCATTTTAATTTACAGATTTCTGGGCTGCTATTATCATATCGTAACCAAGAAGGTAAAGCCTATCAACCTTTTTTACAATGTACTTGACGGCAACATTCCCCTTATTTCTGACAAAATTAATCGAAGAATATTTAATATCATACCTTCTATTTCTCCCCGATCAAAAGCTCCCACGTGATATTTTAGTTAACGTCTCAAACCCCAACAATTGATAGGCGCTACATTATACCCGACGGCGAATGGCCGCGCGCATCGCAGCACGGCGCCCCAGTGCGCACGGCTAATCCGCTGCGGCGCATAGAACCGCAGCGTGCCGGCACAGTTATACGTATTGCACACGATCTCACATTGACCGCCATGTTTTAATCTGGCAAATCAATTTCCATCAATTATTAGCGACAAAGCATTGCTTGCTTACCTCTTGTTTTGAAATTTTTGTCAGTATGCGATGAAATAGGCTGGTATGTCAGCAGAGTCGAAACGTATTTTGTTTTCGTTTTCTTGTTATACTTAATGGTAGCCAATTTGGCAAGAAGCGAAATTTGAACATCTGTGGCTGGCACGCCCAGACAGTTGAAGTTCAACATCCAGGCACAGACATATATTACTAGACGTAATCATTGGCGTCACTGAAGTCTCGTCGCCATATTTCTATACTATGACGTACGAGCAGTCGTGTGAGTTATTACACAAAACAGTCGTAAAAATACGGATGAACTGACGTAACTATTCTGTCCTTAGAGTTTTGACTTGTAGTAAATTCTTGTTTTGTATATGGCTGAAATTTTTTAAGCTTCAGTCAGCTTTGACACATACAGTAATAAGTTGCTTTGATTTGCTGTTATTATTAATCTGTTACCAATTTCATTCAACTTCGAATTTTCTTTCAGTAGTATGGTCATTATAAAAGTGTACCCTTATTCCTTTGAGAGTTCTTACGAAATCTATAGTCTGCTTTGACGCACACACTAATGAGTCGCGTTTCCTGTTTTTATTAATCTTTTTCCAATTTCGATCAACTTCGGTTTTTCCTTTAATAGTACGACCGTTATTAATGTGTTTTTTTGTCGTGGTTAATGTGGTGTCGCACAAATCTAAAGTGCGGGCCACCTACTTTCGCCGCGCGCCGCCATGTACGCACGGCGCGGTGTTCTTACGAAGTGAGCCACGAGCGCCCTCTGCTACAACTCCGCTCGTGGCCACCACTGAACGACATCGTTCACTTGGGACTGAGATAGGAACCAGTTAACACTTCCTATTCAGATAGGCACCAGTGGAGACTTGGCTATCGGATAGGCACTAGGCAGGCCTCTAGCTCAACTATGTATCAGCATTCTGCAGTACTGAGCTATGTAAAAATTAAGTATTGTCTAAATTCTGTGCAATATATATCTCGTTCTAATTTACTCTAGTGTTTCTAGTTTCTGCTGTCCCACTGGCTGCTCCCCTCCATAACTGCTCAAGCGTGCATCCTTATTTCCTGTGTCGGTCTCGTTTTACTCGGCCACCGACACCTACGACGGAAACGAGACACAAAAGAGGCGACGAGTCTGGGACACAAAAGTTAACACATAGCTTTATCCTTGTTAGTGTTTTTCAGATAACTACTTCTGCTTTAGCTGTACGTAACGGTAAAATTTTACCTATCATCCCGCCGACCTCTCATGGTTATGTTTGCAACACAACAAAATGGTAGAAAGTCTTTGCCTAGGTGTTAATGTTAATGTTTAACCGTACATGACATGTTCTTCTCATAACACGATTCGAAAATGTGGAAGTGTTGGCTCAAATGCAAATCATGTTCAAAGCAACTAGTAAAGCTTACAACATCATATCGTGTCAGAAGATCATAGTAGTACCGTACGGAAACTTTTTGACATTAGGTGAGGCAAGATGGCGGCATCAAACTTCAGCTACAGAGGCAAGTTTGCCAGTCTAGTAATGTATGTCTGTGCATCCAGGTCAACGAGCTTAAATGTCATAGAGTAGCTGACACGAATTACAGCGCTCTCTGCCGCAACAAGTAGGCTACACACCATAAAATGTGCTCAGTTTTCTACCAAGCGTTTGCGTGTTTTTGAGCTATTTCTTCTTCTGTTGCTCCAGTGTTTGATGAAACCATACTCTTGAGTGTCAGTACCTTTTTTAAATAGTTCCGTTTGTTGGTGACAATACTTCATCGAGTATGGTGGACATATAGCCAGTGAAAAGTGTGAAAGCAGTAGTGACAGCCAGAGTTTTTCATTTGTATATGTCTGCGTTCTTTGCATCAAATACATTCTTATTTCAGTGTGGCGTCAACGAAAGTTATAAATGATACGTTATTTCGGCGTGGAATGCTTCTGTGGCAGCTGACCCACGCACATTTTGAATGCGGTATTCTGTTGTCACTTTCGTCTTTGTATTCAAATTTCACGTAGCAAACGCTACTTCTTTGAGCTTGTCAACAAGGGAAGTAATTAGCGACACCTTATTTCGACGTGGAATGCTTTTGTGGCAGGTGACTTAGGCGCATTTTTAACTGCAGTATTTTGTTGTCACTTTCGTCTTTGTACTCAAGTTACGTCCACCAAAGTTCACAACAATCCCTTTGACTGCAATTTTTCAAGTTTGTAGACTTAATACGTTTAGAAAACACAAGATAAATGTGTACTAGACTTTATGAAAGTAGTTGTTGGATGCAAATCCATGGTGATGATAGTTCGTCGTAACAATTACTGTCCACTGTATGTTTCGAAGCTCGTTTAGACCATGTACATGCATTTTGATTTGATTTGATTTTCTCAGGGAAGCTAAAACAGTCTTGGTCCAACCCGCCACTGTCCGCACCGAAACTAAGTTTATTGTGCGGTACCGCTCCCTGTATATCTAGTAAAGCTAACCAATGCCCTTGAACAGTGCAAGGAGTCCCTTTACCAGTTCTTTATTAGATACAATTTCTTCGGGTCTGGTTGTCCCAAATGTTCTGTGCCTTTTACTCTCCAATGCAATACATTCGAAGATTAGATGTGATGCAGTTTCATCACCGTCATCACAGATCCTACATTTAGGGTCCTCTTCTGTTATTCCCATTGTATGTAGTACATGCATTTTAATAAATACAAATATTTTCACAGCGGCACTTTTGTTGTTACTGCAGACCTCAGCTAACTACTTCGAACTGGAACAGTATTACTGACAGGTTCGTGACCTTTCATTACCGCATTTTTAGGAAATATACTACTAGGCTCGTCAATTCTCAGCCTCCGTAAAGTCTGCCAGGACTTGATGAACATCCGTATTTAATTGTCAATCTTTATTTAAAATGTGGAACTGTAAATAGGTAAAATTCTCGAGTGAGTGTGGCATACCAGCTGTTAAGCGATACCCCAAATAACATGGCGGACGCCAGTTCAATTTGCCTCAAACATGGCGGACCTATCGTCACTCTATGAAATTCAAGAACTTTGATCCAGGTAGGATGAAGAACAAAGAAATGGCCATACTATCACAGTCTAACCAAGAACGTTAGAATAAAGAGAGGTGCCGTTACCTATGCTAAGAACAGGCGTTGGTTGAAGCCAAGGGGCTCATTTTTTGTGCCCAAAACAAAGATTTATCGCTTCAAATTATTTGTAAATATTGCCGTCTTTACGTAAAGCAACTAAATTGACAGTCACATAGGAGTATTCACTTAGATATGACGTACATTTCAACTACTGGAGCTACTATACACTCACACTACGACCAATGTTTTGGGCACAAACATGTGCCGGAGTGCACAGTTTCATGGCTTCACTTTTTCAGTATTGGGGCATATCCAGAGATTCTAACCTGCATGAATCTAACATACACATTCGCGACACTCTCATTGAGTTTTGTAATTCACCGCGACAGTAGTGCTCCAAGAGGCAGGCAAGCTACTTTCCTGAATACGATGTCCAGTGGTTTCTATACTACCTGGATGGCGATCTCTGACTGTCAAAACGTGCCGTCGTCTGCCACCGGCGCCATGTTGCAGTTAGTCAAGAAACTAGCTTTAACATTTAACTTCGAAGTGCAGAATTTGTTTTCGGCGGAAAGTATCTAGATTCTTCACGATGGTTAACATGACCATGATAACATTAAAGTAAGGAACTCAAAATTTCGTTTTATGTTCATGATACCTAAGTGTAATCAAGTGTCGTAAATAAAGAGATAAGGAAGTTTTATTTACGTACTTTACGCGTTTCCAGATACGACCTCACCTTCTGCATTAAAATAAACGTAATATGATTTATTTAAACATGAATATAGATAGCCACAACTAACGAAACGGAACTACAATGTATATAGACGTAACGTTTTGCGATAGGAACTCAACTTTTGCATCAGAAGAAACGTAATAGAATGCATTAAAATGTGAATATAGATACAACGAATGCAACGAAAACATTTATCTTCAAACAAAACAAGGCCCTTCCCCAGCGTAAGGAACAATTTAAAGCAATTTCAATGACTAGTTCACCTTTCACACCAGAAGGAACGTAATAAAATTTATTTAAACATGAATGTGGTTATCCACAACTGTATACTTCTATCATTTTTTCGAAACTGAAGATTATTTCCTGTATTACATAGCCAAAGAGGTTCTCTTTTTGCAAAGGAAACCTGTTCAAAACAGAACAAACACTGTACTATACGAAATAACACGCAATATAATTACGAAATTCTGATCTTGTCTCGACAGTCACTTCTTACCCGTGGAAAGTTAAATCACTTTTCTTGCTCCACCGATTCGTACAGTTGTATGCAGACCACGAAATAACCTTTTTAAATTCAAAACGTATACTTCAGGAATAGCGAGAGAAAGTTTCTATACTAACTGAAAGATGGCGGACAATGTAAACAGTCAGACAGTGGCACGCATAAACGCTATGGTCACAGACAGTAGATGTACATCCAGGTAGTATAGAGATCACTGACGATATCGGATGAGTGGGAATAGTATTTTAATGTACTCTTTCATAGTAGAGAATGTACGTGCCATAAAAAACGGTAATAACTACAAAAAACTCCACATTCTCTTGTATTCCCTAAAGCCCTATTCACACTGTGATACGCAATTTGCGTCTTCAGTTATCTGACAACCAGGAGACTGGGAGACTGTCTGACTCGAGTAGCCGATCACAGTCACACAGGCACTGCTCTGGTCTCCCATACTGCCAAGTCGCTTACAGTGTGAAATGCAGTTACAGTTGGTTGAGGGTGAAAGAAGCGCTCTTTTTGAGTACACTCTGCCTTTAGTACTATATCTAATGACTCTAACACTGACAATGGTATTGTAATAGCTTTATTATTATCGTCAGTACATGCTACTCTTCTGTAGTTCGCGAACGAACTAGTCCGGAAAGCGCTCGCACAGGCGAACTACGCGAACTAGTTCGCAGATCCCTCGTCTCTTAGTTCGTCCGTTCGTCTTCCGAAGACTGACGGGAAACAGCGAGCGGACGCGAGAGCGCGCAGAATCGCGTAATTCCCTTCTGCCAGTTACCGTCATTTAGAGCTGAGATGCAGCTCAGCTGTAGTTTCATAGTTCACTGCCACAAATTTTCTTTTCTAAGGTATTCAGCAGTGTCTAAATATAACCCTCATTCCATAGTGTAAAGAAGTAGCGGTAGCAAAAGCCAAAAAGAGCGAACGATCTAAAAAGAGGTACCTACTTCGCGGCCGAGCTGCGAACTAAAAGGAGAGCAACCGGTCGCGTACTAAAATATGCAAGATAGGTCGCAAACTAAAACATGAGTTACCGGTCGCGAATTATTATGCCAAACGTATCTCGCTTCTTAGTTCGTTGGATTCTTTTCCGAAGACCAACGGGCAATAGCGAGAGGGCGCGCAGCAGAATTAAAAATCACGTGTTTCCCTTCTGCTGATGAGAGCCATTTAGAGGTGAGCGTCTGCCTGCTAGATTACATAGTTCAGTGCTACAAAATTTCTGTTTTGATGTGTTCTACACTCTGCAATATCGGACTAATAAATTCCATTATGCCAAGATATAGCGATAACTCTAAACTTAAACGTGAGAAATTATCCACAAAATGTTTCTTTTGGTTTGCGTGATATCGTTAGCGGCTCACGCAGCAAGCTCATGAAGCTGCAAGGTGGGGGGAACTTCTCCCTCCACCTGCATGCGCAGACAACGCCGCTCAGCCGTCACTGGTAGTGTACGAACTAATAGAACAAACTAGTTCGCGGCAGAGCTGCGAACTAAAGTAAGCGCTCCCGATCACGAACTAGTACATGCAAATGGGCGCGAAAATGTGTGCTGAGAATTTTTAATATCTATATCAATATGCGTAATATTAAAAAGAAAAACGTGGGGCACATTCATAAATAACTGAGATACGAATACTTCACTAAGTCACTTGGGATTTTGTTGCACTAAAAACGATATGAACTGCTGTGTGATTATTCTGATCAACGTCTACCTACTGCTTTTATCTATTCAATGCACCCCACAATTTTCCGTTTTAAATTGTACAAGTATTGTCATGTTGTTGTTGTGGTCTTCAGTCCGCAGACTGGTTTGATGCAGCTCTCCACGCTACCCTCGCCTGTGTAAGTCTCTTCATCTCAGAATATCCTTTTCAATCTGCTTACTATATTCGTCCCTCGGTCTCCCTCTACGATTTTTACCCCACACGCTTCCTTCTAATGCTAAGTTTAGTCAGAATATGCCAGAAGCTCCTTTTCTCCCCGATTCGGTTGAGCACCTCCTCATTAGTTACGTGATCTACCCATCTAATTTTCATCATTCGTCTGCAGCAACACATTTCAAAAACTTCTATCATCTTTTTATTAGAACTCCTTATAATCCACGTTTCACTCTCATACAATGCTACACTCCAGACAAATGATTTCAGAAAGGACTTCCTAACATTTAAATTAATATTGGATGTTAACAAGTTTCGCTTCTTTAGAAACGCTTTTCTTCCCATAGCCATTCTGCATTTTATATCTTTTTTACTTCGGCCATCAGAAGTTATCTTGCTACCCAAATAACAAAATTCATCTACTACTTTTATTGTCTCATTACCTAATCTAATTCCTTCAGCATCGCCTGATTTTCTGACATTCCATTCCATTACCTTCGTTTTACTCTTACTAATGTTCATCTTATATCTTCCTTTCAAGACACTGTCCATCCCATTCAATTGCTCTTCCAGATCTTTTGCGGTCTCTGACAGAATTACTATGTCATCGGCAAACTACGATGTTTTTATTTGTTCTCCCTGCACTTTAATGCACTCTCCAAATTTCTCCTTCCATTCCTTCTCTGCCTGCCCAATGTACAGATTGAACAACATTGGGGAAAGTCTACAACCCTGTCATACTCCCTTTCCAACCTCTGCGTCCCTTTCTTGCCCTTTGTCATAGCTATTTAAAATACACAAACACAAATTTGTAGATCTATCAGTTTGGTGTTATGAATTTGTTATGGGTTAGGGAAAATTATATTTTTAGTCGATTTTAAAAACCTATTTCAACACATTTTTTTAAATAAAACAACTATTTTCCAGTTTTTGGTCTAGTGCATGTGAATTTTTTAAATAGATTTCGAACATTAACATTCTGTCTTCGATATATCTCGTGAAAAGACCTCAAAGGTAAACAGACTCGAACTCACATGGAGTTTACCATGAAACATTTTTCTCGCGAAACATTCGTGACAGCAACAAAGGCAGACAGGAATATGAGTGGTACAAAAAGTGCCCTCGGCAAAACACAGATAACAAACATTTTCAACACACTCTGAGTTACAAATGTTTCACGTCATTAACTCATCGGGAAGCTAGCAAACATTTTCTACCTCGAATTTCAAATTAAACTAGTACTTTGCGCAACGAAATGGTAGGAATGCGAGCAACAGATTGGAAGATCCGCGACCAGCGTGTCGAGTCTCATAGTATTCGAGTTCCGGCGTCGCAGAGCAACACCACCCAGAGACAAGGCCAGTTTACTGGCTGGCCGCTAGGGGGCAGTGGGCGTGCCCCAGCGGCCAGCTATTCAGCTGGCGGCCGCGGCCTGGTCAGTGTTACGAAGCACGGCCTATTGTAGGGCCTTGTCTCTAGGTGGTGTTCTGCGACGCCACTATTCAAGTAGCCCCGTGTGAATAACCTCATTTAACCAGATTTGCTGCGTCTCTTGGTCACACAGTATCTCAGTCGTTTTGTGACTAGAGAACGCCCGTGTGAATAGAGCATAAGATCCCCGGCAAGGTATTAAACGGTACATTACACGACAGTTTATATACGATTCTCTTTTAACCTACCGAACTGCTATTTACTGATGAATTTCATTTTCCTTTGACAACAAAAATGGCTGCTAAACATTATAAACGTTGAACAGCAACAGAAAGACACCGCCGTTCTATTCATGAACTAAGATTTGTTCACTACAATTACAGTCAAATGAGTGAATGTGGAACGAAGGTAACGTGATGGAATGCAATACCTGTATTATTTAATGTATCGAATCAGCCACCACAGTTATAGCTGAAGGCAAAACCTCACAGACGTGGCAATTAAACGTCAGAAGCAATAAAACTGTTTCCCAACAAAGAATAAAACAATTCCACAACTGTTGCTATACCTGACATAGAAACGACAAGAAGTTTCAAGAAATTCGCTATTTAAACAAAAGAAAACGCCACAATATAAATTTATATGTATCTTACTTTCAGCGAAGTAAGCTGCAAATATACACTTATTCCTATTTCTTGATGAATATTTTTTATATCATGGAATCAGTGAAATTCCGCAGTTTTTGCATTTATTTAACGACTAGCTTATAATAAGCCAGTGTTTCACAACGGTTGTTAAAGAGGGACCTGTGTATTTCATGGTTTTTTAGGGTTCCGGACCTAGATCAGGAAAAACAGAGCCGCGGTGGAGTAGCCGAGCGGTCTAAAGCGTCTCGCTGCGGGGCGCGCGGTTGCTCGCCGTGGAGGTTCGAGTCCTCCCTGGGGCATGTGTGTGTGTGTGTGTGTGTGTGTGTGTGTGTGTGTGTGTGTGTGTGTGTGTGTGTGTTGTCCTTAGGTTAGTTTACCTAGGTTTAAGTAGTTTGTAAGCTACGGACTGATGACCACGCAGAGTGGTCCGATGGATTTACAGACATTTGAATTTTGAAAAACGGAATCCTTGTTGGATCCCTCTGTCAATAAACTCAGTTCTCATAGCCAAGGTGTGAGAAACTTAGCAGTATAGTGGGGGCAGGCTTCACTTTTCCGGCGTAAGGTCTTCTCCCTGTATTCTAACCTCCTTGGTGCCTGCACATTAGAATCTTTTGCAGACGATTTCACATTGCCCACCATGTTTTAATTTGGCAAACGAATTTCTATCAGTTATTACGTGACAAATAATTGCTTTATAATGTCTTCATTTGAAATTTATGTTAATGTGTGATGTAATAGGCTGACGTGGAAGCGAAATCGAAACGTATTTTTTTTTTCCTTGTAATACTTTCTAGCAGCCATGCCATGCACTTCTCCCCTCCTTCTGAACGTATAATGCGCAGTAACATTTCCTACATTACGTATTTATTCGAATTTTCAATCTTCCCCACCTTCCTCTCTCTCTATTTTCACCTCCTACCCCTATCTCCTCCTCCCCCTTCTATCTTCTCTCCACCCCCGCTATCTATTAAAATTACCGACACCCGCAAACTTTCATGGAAAGTGATCAAACGTTGTAAAAGTATAATGCAAGTTACCCACCGACATACACCTTACAGTACCTTGCAGAGGTGAAACTCACATAAGTGCCGCGGTGGAGTAGCCGAGCGGTCTAAGGCGCCTCGCTGCAGAGCGCGTGGTTGCTCGCCGTCGGAGGTTCGAATCCTCCCTGGGGCATATGTGTGTGTGTGTGTGTGTGTGTGTGTGTGTGTGTGTGTGTGTGTGTGTGTGTTATCCTTAGGTTAGTTTACCTTAGTTTAAGTAGTTTGTAAGCTACGGGCTGATGACCACGCAATTTGGTCCGATAGATTTACAAACATTTGAACACATACATGTATCAAGTTTCATGTTGAACGGTAAAACGCTGATGAAATCTATTGATCGCTCAAAAGTCCGTTGCAAGCTACCCTCTGCCATGCACCATGCGGAGGGATGTGGAACATAAAAACCTTCCTGCTGGATGAAAGAATATAAAAACATCCTAAATTTGACGGTAATCAGTCGAAATAAGTCGTTCCTATCGTCAGCTAAGGTAGAGTGGGCATACGAAAATTATCATTTGGGTACTTTGTTCGAATTATCCGACTGTAGTTCGCAACAGTTTATTTGTTCTATTTTTGCTGAAAAGTTCTGTAGGAACATAACGAAATAAATAAAAATAGAATTATCACTCTCCAACGTCCATATCGTGACTTGTGGTATTGACGTCATTCTAAAACACACTGAAATACGTAGTTTTAGTTTTTCTCAAATTTCCCAATTTTAGAAAACATTTTCTTTGATAGAAACCTTGTCCAGACACATAAGAAACTTAAAAAAAAAAAAAAGAAAAAAAAAAAAAAAAGTTGGCCAAATCGGTCAAGCCGTTCTTTAGTGATGTACTTGCACACTAAGTTGGAGTAATTTTTTATTACTATAGTTTACAAAATAGTTTAAAATTAATTTTTCATTTCCGGTGTCCAAAAATTGCTTTGAGACTGTATTGGCAGACGGTTCTTGCAGAAAATGCATACGAATGTTCGTCGACAGCATAAGTTTTCGCGACTCGGTTGCGAAGATATGATGATTTGAAGCATTCGTTCAGGTCATCTGCGATCACTGATCGAGTATCGACAGGCAAAGTTTGGCGTATATCGCCAGCCACCTAAAATGAGAATTATGTTATTCGTCATTATTATCTTTAGGCATTATTTAGATAGCGCCACACTAAAATCCGCAATACGAACACATTTTGAGTGCATTTTGACATCTATGTACTAGACTTGCGCATAATAATTCGTGACCGGGAGCGCTCACTTTAGTTCGCGGCTCTGCAACGAATTAGTTCGTTCTTTTAGTTCGTCCGCCTCCAGTGACGGTTGTGCGGCGTGGTCTGCGCATGCAGATGGAGGGAGAAGTTCCCCCACCGCTTCATGCGCTTCCTGTGTGAGCCGCTAACGATATCACGCAAACCAAAAGAAACATTTTGTGGATAATTTCTCGCGTTTAATGGAATTTATTAATTAGATATTGCAGAGTCCAGAATACTTCAAAACAGAATTTTGTAGCACTGAACTATGTAATCTATCGGGCAGACGCTCAACTCGAATGGCTCTCATCAGCAGAAGGGAAACACGTTATTTTTAATTCTGCTGCGCGCCTCTCGCTATTGCCCATCGGTCTTCGGAAAAGAATCCAACGAACTAAGAAACGAGATACGTTTTGCATAATAGTTCGCGACCGATTGCATATACTTTAGATCGCGACCGATCGCGCATATTTTAGTTCGCGACCGGTAGCTTTGCGTTTAGTTCGCAGCTCGGCCGCGAAGTAGGTAGCTCGTTTTAGTTCGTCCGCTCTTTTTGGCTTTTGCTACCGCTACTAAAAGAGCTCTTTCTTTTGTTATGACAGTTTTTTTATACAATGCTCAGTGTTGCCCAAGCGTGTGCTATTACCCGTATTTTTGGGCAATTAGACATCAAATACTTAAGCAAATAAACCAGTTATTTACACGAATTGATGATACAATGATATTCAGCTACTGTGCATACAGAGTAGTATTTTATTTTTAAAATGGATTTATTTATTTATTTAATAGGTCATTGAAGGAACATTACCTGTAAATCACGCGATGCTGGGCGCTCTCGCGCCCTCTCGCTGTTCCCCGTCAGTCTTCGGGAAAGGAGCGGACGAACTAAGAGGCGAGGGATCTGCGAACTAATTCGCGTAGTTCGCCTTGTGGGAGCGCTCTTCCGAACAAGTTCGTTCTCGAACTACACAAGACTACTATGAACACATACCTAAAAAGGAACTGTTCAGCTTATAAATGTTGCCGCTTCGTGGCGCTGCAGTAGCGCTAGAGCCGCTATCGTTGGTTGTTTCTCCACTATGGTCCGCCTCACGTAGGAAGGCAGGCCCAGTAATCAGTCGTTCTACGCATCCCCCTCCATTACTACACTGGCATCCAATAATACTCATTCTCCACGCGCTTGGCTGGCCATGAGTTACACAATGTTTCTCCCACAAGCTCAACGGTTGTCGCTTGACCGTAGCTCCTCCCCTTCATGCTTCGCCAATCGCACCACCTCTGTATGTAGAAGCGCCTTCCTGCATGACGACAACTATAGGGGAACCACTGTACTTCAAAATGCCAGACGTTAAATTTTACTTGTACGTTACATTTTGGTATTAGTACGTAAATATGGATGAAACACGCTGAGGACTGTATAAGCATGGTAATCATTGTGTTGAATCATATTATGTAAAAGACGGAAACCACTAAAAGCATTTTCTGAAATGTGGTGAAGCTGGAAAGTCAAAGACTAAATAGCTTTCCCAAAGAGTAATTATTGTTCCACATTTTGCGTTGTATTCTTCAACTTAATAAATATCTTGGTCTGATCACTATAAAACTTACAGGATCACCCGACACTAGCTCTCCCAGTGGAGGGCAAGCCGCCAAAAGAGTGATGTTTGTTTATAATTATTTATGTAGGTAATTAACGATGTAATTAGTATAATTTTTGCGTTACAGGCATTAGTAATATATCAAGAGACATACATAATACGGAAATTAATAACAGTTGAACTTAACTGATTCAGTGGTATAACGAAGGACTTCGTCATGAACCAATACTTACGAATATGTGTATATTTGCACCTTGTTCCGCTGAAAGTAAGTAGAATATAAAAAATAATAGAAATATCTATTATGGTCTGTTATTACTATGACAAAGAGTTTTTTTACACGTATCAATGCAATATGGGGTCTAACGATTCCAACATTTTTAGGCTTCACTCGTCTTTATTATAAGCGCATATTCTTTTACGTGTGATTACTTTAGCTTAAGAAGACATCGTCTTGAAGATTCTTGCCGTTTGTGGTTCAGCTGTAGCAACAATTGTGGAATTGGATTCGTCTTTGTTGAATACAGTTTGATTGCTTTTTCAGTTTTCTTGCCACATCTGTGATGTTTTCCCTTCAGCTACAGTTGTGGTGGCTGATTTCGTACACTAAGTACTGTAGTTATTGGATTTTATATTCATTTCCTACATTCCACCCTCACCGATTTCACTGGAATTGGAATGAAGAAACATTAACGTTCTTGAGAAGAAAGAAGACGTCTTTGTGCCAGAGGTGTTTCCTAGCCACTTTTCTATTTTTAATAGTAAATTAAATTTTCAGTAGAAGCCTGTAGGTTACAAGATAACAGTAATAAACTGTGCTGGAATGAACCGTTTCCTACCTTGTCAGGGATCTTAGGAAACCTAAGAAAGACAAAGGTGGAGCTATTTTAAAGTTATTTCCTTTTTCATGATACTACATTCGTTGCCTAATATAAAAAGTCTATTAAAATCAATATATTCACAGAATATATGACATCAACTGCGATTGGGCAAAGCTGAAAATGCGTACCCACCCGGGATTCGAACCCGGGTCTCCTGCTTTCTAGGCAGTTGCGCTGACCCCTACACCTTTTTTTTTTTTTTTTTTTTTTTTTTTTTTTTTTTTTTTTTTTTTTTTTTTAATTGGGTCTCCTTCCTCCCCTTCAACCCATCCTTACGCTCGCCAACATTTGCCTTCTCGGCCCGGCTTCATCGCCTTTAAACGAAAGATCTTCTGACGGTAAATAAAAACTCCTTCTTGGTTTATGTACTGGGTGCCACTTGTTGTTATCCTCCTTTTTTTCGTGGTCTTCGCAGCAGACTGTCCTCGCGCAGTGCTCTTCTTCGCGTGGTTTATATCCATGTTGTAATCCCCAAGCACTAAGCTTGGTCTCGTGTTCGTCGTCTGTCTGTCTCGTTGCTTATTTTGACTTCTCGTAGCCCTGTGCGTTACAGTCGGCGGAGCCACACGATGGCCTGCTGTACATAGTCGTAATAAATAAATAAAAATCAAAGAAACACAACAGCAGGAGAAACCTGCAATAACAAATTTGGTCCTTCATCCACTGTTCCTAATGTAGGAACTGAAAGTCTCCAAGTAACAATAAAAATAAATAAAAACTCAAGAAACGAAATCATATTTGAGTGCCAGCGACCATACATTTGCTACAGACGCTGCCAGGAAAAACCTTTCCTTCTTGTATGTCTTCCTTTCTGTTCGTACTCTGTCAATCGCTTCGTTACAGATCTTAGTTTCAATTGTTCGTCCGTGTATCTTTTTCTTTTGTTCTTTAAATTATCTCGAGATCTGTGATGTCCGAGTAACCAAGGAGCGCTTCCACTCTTCTGTCGTGACCGAGAAATGGAAACAAACTCTCAAATCATTAGGGTAACGTGTGGAACAAAAAATTTTGCACTAATCTTTTGTATTTTGGACATTTCCGGAAATTATGATGTTCTTCCGTAATATATTGTACGTATTCGTTCAAACTCGCATTTTTATACGTCATTGTAAAGTACGCGAATTGGCCGATGACCCATGCGTAGCTGTTGTTTTTTGATTTTGGAAATAAATGCCAGTCCGGCCATAGGACATCTCGAAGCGTTATCGTACTTTCAGCGGTCCTGTTCATTGTAGCTAGTTTTTTTCTAGTCCATTTCCAGATTTGAAATTTATCTCTGCACGTGAGTGTGTGTGCCAATGTGTCGACGACATGGCAGTGTTCACAGTACGGACTCATTTTGAGGTGAATCTTGTGGAGTTTTTCTCCTGTTGGAACCTTATCGTTCACAATGTCATACCAGACGGATGCAGTTCGTGATGGAAGTGTGGAATTGTTAATATTCTTCCAAACGTTCGTCCAATCAATCTGTGGGAACTTCAACTCCACAGGGTTTGGTCTGTGCCGTCTCATAAGATGACCATAAATTTTTGCAGTGTTGAATAGCTGTCGCAGATCTGGAATGTAACTGCTTTCGAGGTAAAAATGCCGGACGTAGTCAAGTTGTGCATTTATGCGTCCAATGTTGACGGGGGCAGATTTACTGATGGGGGCTAGGCTGGTGAATAGTATCTGCGTGATTGTTTTATGCGGCGACTGTAGGATTTTCCCAGTACGGTTCAAAAACATAGCAGTGCATTGTAGTTGGACGTCTTTCACTCCCAGGCCCCCTTCTGTCCGAGAGAGCGCCATAGTTGGCATGTTGACCTTGAATATGTTACCTCGCCAAATGAACCAATACGCTGCGGCAAAAATCTTGTGGGCTATGTCCTTTGGTGGAGGTAGTACCGCGGCTATGTGATATATTTTACTGAGTGCGTAAATATTAACGAAGAGGGCTCTCTGGAGCCTGTTTAGATTCCTATTTTTGTTGTCATGAAGTGTGGCGCGGAATATATTGAGTTTATGAGTCCAGTTGGCAATGGCCATCTCCCTTGGATTCGGCGTTAGAATCATACCTAAGTGGGTGATCCGATTTATGGGTTGCAACCATGTTAAATGCACGTTCTCCGATCGTGGTCCTATAGGTAATATCTTCGATTTGAATTCATTGAGTTTAGCACCAGATGCATTGGCATATGCTTGGATCACTTCTCGTGCAGTTTCGATTTCAGCCGTTGTGTTCACGATAAGACTGACATCATCAGCATATGCGTGACATACTGTCTTGATACCAAACATTTGTAACCCCTCGAGTCTCAGGTGCAGCTGTGAAAGTAGAGGCTCCACGGCGATGGCGTACAGCGTCATCGAAAGAGGGCAACCCTGCCTCACGGACTTCTTGATGGGGACTGGAGTACTTATTTGACCATTGATTTTGATTCTGGAGTACGTTCCTGAAATGCACTTACTTATGAGCTGTATGAAATGAGCACTAAACCCCATTCGTCGCATAACATTCAACAGAAATAAGTGGTTTACACGATCAAACGCCTTGTCAAAATCTAAAAACATCAGCGCTACATTGCAGTTGCACAACCATGATAAGGTTGTGATATCCCTGTATTCACTTAATGCGTTAATCATAGATCTGCCAGGAGCCACACTCATTTGATAAGGGCCAAGGATCTTGGGTAGTATAGATTTCAATCTATTGTTTATGATTCTGGTAAGAAGTTTATAATCGGAATTCAGAAGAGTTATCGGCCGAAAGTCTGTCAACGATGTGGTGTGTGGCTTTTTCGGAATTAGGACGACGAGCCCTTCCGTAAACTGCGACGGCGGCTGCACTTCCCCCAGCAGTTCGTTGTACATTTTGGTTAACTCTGGCCCTATGACATTCCAAAAGCAAGCATAGAATTCAACTGGTAGACCGTCTAAACCAGCCGATTTCTTTTTAGGCGATTCTTTGATCGCCGAATGTATTTCTTCCTCCGTAATATTGGCTAGAAGGTCGACATTGTCATCCCCAGTCACCGCGGGTTGGATAGCGGACATTAGAGGTTCTCCTGTCGCGGGGTCCGTTCCTGGGTCGGCGTAAAAGTCCGTGAAATATTGCACCACATAGTTTCTTATTTCCGTCTGGTGTTCATATACGTGTCCGCCTTCATCTGTAATTTTGGAAATTAACTTTTGTTTTCCTCTCTTGGCTTCCCTGAGAAGATGATACATCGATGTATGTTCTTGTGTGAGGTCGTGCAGTGAGCGCGCTCGAACTTTTCGTCCTTCCAGAGATTGTCGCACGAGAGCCGTTATTTTGGCTTTAGTGCGTTTTATTCGGGAACTGTTGATGATTAGACTGTTGGGTTCGCTGTAGAGTTCACGGAGGCATAAAAAGTAGTGTTCTATGGTACGTTTTCTCCAATATGCCTTCATACGGGCATACTGCACAATACATTTTTTTATTTGCGGTTTCGCGACTTGGATCCACCACATTATGCGAGTTGGATATTTGCCTAGTGATCGGAGGCATCTCGTCCAAGTTGTGCTGACCTGCTGCCGCAGTTCTTCGTCCTGCAAAAGCGAGACGTTAAGTTGCCACACGCCCCTTCCCATGTATGTTGGTTGTTTCCTGTACTGAACGGTTATCTGAAAGGCGTCATGATCTGAGAAATTGATGGGCCATATTTCACAATCCATAACATTCTGTAGAAAGCCGTTCGTCACATACATCCTGTCTAGTCGGCTGGCTGTGCTACTGGTAACATACGTGTACCCTCGGGCGTGCGGACGAAGATGACACCAAGTATCGACGAACCCAAGTCCATTAGTTAACGATAAGAGCTCCTCGCAAAAGTTGAAGTTCGGATGCTGATCTTCAGGACGGAGAACACAATTAAAATCGCCTCCGAAAATTATGGGCAGTCGGGCATCTGGTATTAACGTGACGATTTCATCACGGAACATGGAGCTCCTCGCGTGTTTGCCGCTGGACCCAGTAGGGGCATATATATTTACAATCAGTAAATCCCATACTTTTACAGTCATTCCCCTTCCAGACTCAAGTATCGCTTGCGTCGTACACGGTATACCGTGTTTGAATAAAACTGCCGTTCCGCCCTCACTACCAATGTTCAAAATTGCGTCATATCCGAATACACCCGAAATTTTCGTCGTGACTACCTCTTGTATTAACGCTATGTCAATGTCTGCGGCATATAAGTAGTCTCTTAAACACTGGAACTTCACATCGGAAATAATCCTATTGATGTTTAGGGTTGCAATTTTATACGTCTGCGTCATTTGTTGGTGTAGTATTCAAGTGTAGCAGACCGCAGACCCCGCGGAATAATAAATTTAGGCACTCTCCTCGTCGTCGCCCCACGGGACCCCAGAGCCCCCAGGAGGCAAGTCTTCCGCCTCCATCCGGTCTGCGACCAACGAAGTTGGTGGCTTATCAATATCCATCGGAGCTGCATCTTTCGGTCGGAAATGGTCTCTGCTTCCAACCCCAGAGGTACCAGGTATGTCACTGGGAGTTTTCCGTAGAATTTTCTTTGTGCGTAAGAGTTTCCTCTCCAGTTCTTGTATTTCTTCGGCACTCTGTTTACGGGTATTACGTTTGAGTTTTCCCGTCTGCTGCTTTGAACTGTCGTTATCGGTACTTAGTAGCTGCCCTGACAGAGTGGCACTAGTAGAAGAACCATGGCTCTTACCCTGACTGGAGGACGTCACAGACGGGGGGGTCTGGTGACTATTCGTGGCAGCCGTCACAGACGGTCCTGGCGTTGGAAAGGACTCTGCTTCAGAAGTTCTGACAGGGTTCACGACCTCTGTTGGCGCCTGTTGTGTGGGAGGCAAGGCGGAGTTCACCACGACAGTGGGTTGCGGGGACAGTTTTTCCGGTTCGTCTGTGACGAATATCTCAGCCGTGTCGCGCTTTCCTCGGTCGTCCGTATTCGCTCCCGCGGCAGCCGGCAGGGCTTGCTCGCCGCGCGCGGCCGCAGCGTAGCTGGCAGTCAACACGGTCGTCACCGCGGGTCGAGGCGCCTCGCCGGCCGGTAGCTGCGTCACCCGCCGCTGTAAACACTCGGCGCGGACGTGGCCGGCAGAGTTGCACGCCGCGCAAGTCCGTGGCTGTCCGTCATACATCACAATTCCGCGATAGCCGCAGACACTTATATACGACGGGACGTGCTTGGTCAAGTCGACCTTTAATTGTCTCACGCCGTTCAACACCTTAAACTTTCTAGCGTTCGACCACCGTTCAGCAACGTTACTAATAACCGTCCCGTACTGCGATATCACGGCGTTAATTTCGTCGGCTGGCACTTCAAAAGGCAATTCGAAAATTCTGATCGTCCGTATACCAAAGCCAGCATGAGCAATGGTAACGTCTCGTATATTGCCGTCACTGTATTTGAATTTTCTGCTTCCACCGCAAGATTCCACAATTTTGTCACATAATTCTGCATTTATCATTTTAACATAAGCAACACTGTTTACTATTGAAATGTGTATGCCCACAACGTCGTCAAAATCAAGTTGAAGTTCCTGCTCTAACCAATCTTCTACTTCAAATAACTTGGGTCTTGTGCAATTTCGGTCAAAAGTGATCTTCAAGGTGTCTTGTCTGTTTAAATGTGTCATCATCGTATCATATTGCGAACTTTAACGCAAATAGCAACTGCCGCAAATAGCTCCGCGACTTACCACGCTGAGGCACAGCCGACCGCAGCGCACAAACACCGCCACGCGTCCGCTCGGCACCGCACCATTGGGGACACAGTGATCACCGCACCTGCAAGTACTAGCTAAGCACGCCTCCCGTCAGATACAAATTCCCAGTTTCGCCCTGCCCACAGTACTCAAACTCGTAGTTATGAAACTAATTACCGTAAGAGTAAGGGCTTCAAACTTGCCCATCCCTCCCCACTAACGATAGGATCATTGCCCGTCACCGGCATATTATATATATACATGTAGCGTCTGTTCCGAAAGAACAGACGTCACCTCTGATCCTGCAGTTGTTATTATTTAATATTCACAGAATATATGACATCAACTGCGATTGGGCAAAGCTGAAAATGTGTACCCAGCCGGGATTCGAACCCGGGTCTCCTGCTTTCCCGGGTTCGAATCCCGGCTGGGTACACATTTTCAGCTTTGCCCAATCGCAGTTGACGTCATATATTCTGTGAATATTAAATAATAACAACTGCAGGATCAGAGATGACGTCTGTTCTTTCGGAACAGACACTACATGTATATAAAAATCAATATAAACGATACTATTCGCACTCGTCCATTATCGTATTCATATAAGAAGCTTGCTGGCCGCTTGGAGTGCTGCTGTCGCAGTGTATAACAAAGGTCTGCGGGAGTGTCGTGACTGTATATGTTAGACAGTGGTTCCTCTGCGCCTTGCATGCGGAAACCAGTGTTGAAAGGTGTTTCTCTAGTAGCAGCAGCAGCAGCAGGAGAAGAGAGCGAGAGTGTAGGCGAGAGGAAGCTGGGCGACCGCCGCGGCCGCAGAAGACCTCTCTGAGCCGCCGTCGACTGGCAGCGGGCGGCGGCAGCTGTCCCTCGGGGCTGGTGTTCCCCAGGGCTTCGTCCTCGGCCCTGCTGCCGGACGCGACAGAAAAAGCCCAGAGAGCTGAAATGAGCGCAGCCGCTGCTGCTGCTGCTAGGCCAGAGGGCGAAACACGATGTCGACAGCCAACTTCTAACGACAATCGCCCCTTTTGGGAATGACTCAAACTGAGCCCTAATATTCTCCTAAATCACGGAAAGTTTTATTAGTTCACAGTCTCTATAACAAAGTCATTCCACTGTAGGTGAATCTCTATATATAAAAGGAAGTATCCCGATTGACTGACTGACTGAATGATTGACTGACTGACTGACTGACTCATCATCGCTCAGCCCAAACCACTGAAGATAGAAACTTGAAATTTGTGGACGGTGTTGATCCTACTCTGTAGGCGTCATTTAAGAAGCGATTTTTCGATATTTCGTCCGTAAGGGGGTGAAATAGGGGATGAAAAGTTTTTAAAAATACGTAGGCAATTTTCAAGCTATAACTACAAAATTTCGGATTTTATTTCAGGGTTCGAATATAAAAGACACGTGTTTCGGCATTTTTTGAAATTCGACAAATAAGGGGGTAAAATAGATAACGCAAAAAATTGATTTTCAAAAATATGTTGTTGTTCACTCAAATTTTAAGCTACAACTACGACACTTCGGATATGTAATCTTGATCAGGATTAAAAATCCATGATTTTTAGTATTTTTGGAAATTCAACAGGTAAGAGGGTTAAATAGAGGAAAATTCTTTTTTAAAACACGTTGCTATTGATACAATTTTGAAGCTGGAGTTGCAAAAATTGTTATTTGTATAGTTGGTTAGACGTTAAAAATACGTGTTTCGGTATTTTTGGAAATTCAACCATCAACGGGGTAAAATTGGAGAGAGGGTGTTTTTCGAAAATATGTTGCTATTAAGGCAATTTTGAAGTTATAACTGCAAATTTTCGGATTTGGATTCGGGATTAGAATTTAAAAGACACGTGTTTCGGCATTTTTTTTAAATTCAACCAATAAGGGGGTAAAATAGAGGACGCAAAAAATTGATTTTCAAAAATACGTTGCTGTTAACTCAAATTTCAAGCTATAACTACGAAACTTAGGTTATGGACTCTTGATCAGGATTAAAAAGACCCGTGTTTTGGTATTTTTGGAAATTCAACTACTAAGGGGCTTAAAAGAGGGGATCAAACATTCTTTTCGAAAACACATTGTTGTCAAGACAACTTTGAAGCTATAGCTACAAAAATTGGCATTTGTATTGTTCGTTAGAATTTAAAAAATACGTGTTTCGGTATTTGTGGAAATTCAACCATCAAGGGGGTTAAATTGGAGAGGGGATGTTTTTCAAAAATCATTTGCTAATAAGGCAATTTTGAAGCTACAACCACAAAAATTGGTAAATGTTTTCTTGGTCAGAATTAAAATGACACGTGTTTCGGTATTTTCAGAAAATTAATCAATTAGGGGGTGAAATAGGGGATGAAACATTTTTTGCAAATACGTTGCTACTAAGCCAATTTTGGTGCTGCTAACTCAAATTTCAAGCTATAACTACGAAACTTAAGATATGTATTCTTCGTCAGGATTAAAAAGAAACAAATGGTGCAGACCAAACAGCCTATGCATGCGAAGCAGCGGGGGTTCAGCTAGTTTGATATAAAAAGAACTTATATGCTGCCTGTAGTCCATTGCGTTGTGAGCTATCTTCGGCATTCACTAAAATATTTGATGTTTCAGGATCTTTTCGAAAATCATAAACATGTCAGTTGATATGGAAACGATTTTATTTCCATTTAAATCAATCACATCGTTGCACAATCAAAAATAAAAATGCAGCAGCAAGCCAACAGAGCTGCTTACAGGTTTGTGACTGCTAGAAGTATAACAAAACATGGTTTCTCTCCAACCTCTTTCTACGTAACCGCGTAATAAGATTGATGACAAAGTTTTGTAATTCACAATTAAACAATATTCTTTTACATTAAATATGCCAAAATACAGAAATTAAAATATTACGTTTAAGCTTTAACTGTTTATCTCAATGTATGTACATGTTTCATGAAATTTGTATTTAATGTGGTACACAAATTGAAAGTCATCCTTTGAGTAGTGTTTACAGTGCTCAAATTATTTACATTATTTGTGTTTTCGAAGTGCACACATATCTGTTTTGCCAATATTGTGTAGGCGTACTATTATTGTGACATGAAATTTTAATGTATTCTAGGTTGCGGTCTAATTTTTTATTAATATGGATTTGTATGTGGTTGTCGTAGTTTTGTTAATTTTGAAGATAGTTTCTTAGTACCAAACGGATTATTAATTTTACTGCATGAAAAATGATCAGTATTTAATTTAGGATCCAGTGATATATAAAACATGGTCTGCCCTAATTCATTTAAACAAAAGGTATATATGTAATCATGTTGTGCAATAGTTATAACATGTAGTATTGTTGTTTTTATACAAATTAGTATCTATATAGGTTCAGCAATTTCCGAAACTAAGTGTAATGCATTTTAGTGTTTGCAGCAATTATTTACGAAAGTATTCAAAATTGAAAATTACGTAAAAGGACAGCCAAAGTTATGTTTAAATCAAACTACTATTTCTTAAAAGCGTTTTACTAATAGTGTTAATAGAATTTCAAACTGAAGGCGAAAATGTGATATTTTACATGTCCGGTAGCGAAGTTTTGTTTTAGGTGTACGATATTTCGTGTTTCTAATGTTGGCGACTGATTTTTTTTGTAAGGAGCGTGCAACATAGCAGAAACGTTACAAACTGCAATCTCAACACACACGAGGGTTGTTCAAAAACTAAATGTGACTTTTTAAATTGCGGGAGTAACCTACGTCCGATTATCGTTCTTTTAATCAGATTGCGTGGTTATGGTATATCGCCCTAAATTTGCGGTTGGATAGGACACAGTTCGTAGTAATCGATGGTCAGGCATCGACTAAAACAGACGTATTATCAGGCGTTCCACAGGGCAGTGTTATTGGTCCTCTGCTGTTCCATATTTACATAAACGACTTAGGGGAAAATCTAAGTAGCTCTCTTAGGTTGTTAGCAGATGACGCCGCCATTTACCGTCTAGTAAAATCATCTTAAGATCAAAACCAACTTTAGAACGATCTGAATAAGATATCACTATGGTGTAAAAATTGGCAATTGACTCTAAATAATGAGAAGTGTGAAGTCGTCCACATGAGTACGAAAAGAAATCCGTTAAACTTTGTTTACAAGATAAATCAATCAAAATTTAAGGCCGTAAGCTCCACAAAATACCTAAGAATTACTATTACTTCAGACTTACACTGGAAAGAACACGTAGATAATGTCGTGGGAAAGGCGAATCAGAGACTGAGTTTTATTGGTGGAACCCTTAAAATGTTCAAATGTTTGTTAAGATTATGGGACTTAACTACGGGGTCATCAGCCCCTAAACTTACAAACTACTTATGAACTACTTACGAACTAGGACGGCACAAATATCCATGCCCGAGGGGGGATTCGAACCCCCGACCGTAGTGGCCGTGCAGACCGTGACTGGAGCGCCTCATTCCCCTCGGCCACCGCGGCCGGCGCGGAACCCTTAAAACATGCAATAGAACTACGAAAGAATCAGCATACACTACGCTTGTCCGTCAATTTTTGGAGTATTGCTGCCCAATGTGGGATCTTTATCAGATGGGTTTGACGGAGGACATCGAAAGAGTCCAGAAAAGGGCAGCTCGTTTCGTATTGTCACGATACAGGGGACACAGCGTTACGGAAATGATACAGGATCCGGGATGGGAATCATTACAACAACGGCGCTTACCGCTGCGGCATGGGCTACTTACGAAACTCCAATCGCCAACATTCTCCTCCGAATGCGGAAATATATTGTTGACTCCCACTTACATAGGTAGAAATGATCATCAGAATAAAATACGAGAAATCAGAGCTCGAACGGAGAGATTCAGGTGTTCTTTATTCCCGCGCGCTATTCGAGTATGGAATGGACGATAAATAGTATAATGGTGGTTCGATTAACCCTCTGCCAGGCACTTAAATGTGATTTTCAGAGTATCCCATGTAGATGTAGATGTATGTTGATACACATGTTACGAACATATGTTCACAGTTTCAAGTGTACAGCATACTTCGTTTATTTTTCACAGACAGCAAGGTTAGACGTGTTTCAGTGTGCTCGGCGATTTTCTATTATTAAAAAAATGGAGCAAACAATTTGTATCAAATTTTGTGTGAAAAGAGAATCAACCGCTTTAAAAAAAGATGTTGGCAGAGACACCTTTGACCTCGTATACTCGGGCACGCAAGAAACGATGCTTGGAATAACAGGAAATCATAAACAGGACAATGGTTGTGCATCATTTAAATGCAGAACGTTGCATGGTACCTCAAGTCACAATTTAACAGACAGAAACAAAGTAACAAGACATCAGTACCATAGGAAGGAAATTATATGTAACTAGCTTAAACCCGCGGCTCCGCTCGCGTGTTGGTTGATTATGATAGATAAGCTATCTTTCAGTAGTGTGGTTTTGAAGGATAAAATCAAATACAATACTTTCTTTAGAAGCAAACATTGTAGCACGCATAGACTAAAGATATGGTCTGTGGCATCACGTTTCGCTGTATGTAACCTCCTTGCTATAGACTCGCAAACGTCATCGCTGGCCTTCAGTGTGATTTTTTTTAAAATATTGTGACGACTTTCAATCACCATATCTTCCACCCCCTTATAGCTATCGGCATGGAACTGCTATGGTGTACGACGGGAGACTTCGGACAACAATTACACAGAAATCATTCGTTTGCGTTCTGTAGTTTTCGCTGCAGAGCGAAATATTAACGCACACACACACACACACACACGCACACACACACACACACACACGTCGAATTGTATATACACCGATAACTTTCCATCCCAATATACTGCACCCTTTTATCATTATCAACCCTCAAGCAACAATGCAACAATAAAACCATTTTTCAAAGAGTAATTATTTATTTCGTATTTCGTGGTATATTCTTCAAATTACTAAATATCTGATCGCTATAAAACCGTGCCTAAAACCTTCCTCAGGTACAAATTAGTAACTGTACACCGAACAGACATTCACATTTATAGATGTAGAAGATTTAAAGGCGTCAGTGTATCATTATATATTCAATAGCAGCGGCAAAAACTCTCTGGTTAAAGTACTTACAAAAGCACAGAGCACACATACACAGCAGTAACACCCACCTGAATGTGCTTATATTAGTCCTCAAAGTGCAGATGAGTAATTTCGATAAAGTAGTTAAAACGAAGTGGGAGAGAACAAATGTGCACACCTCACTAAATCCATCTGATATAGAGTTTATGTCGATATCGAGGAGTTAACAATATTTTGTTGTTTTCGGTGGCAAGATCTTTAGCTTAAAATCTTTGTTTGGAAAACGTGCATCTAGAAGAGTACAATCTGCATGACCCACCCAGAAATCACACAACAATTTGGCGCTAGTAGACATGCATGGAAATGACGTACACCACTGTTTTGCAAAATAGCAAATGTTTGTTAAATGTTTGTTGCTGGGTCATCAGTCCCTATACTTAAAAACTACTTATGAAGGACCTTGTAGTAAAGACGACACAAACATCCTTGCCCGATGGGGGATTCGAACCCTTGACCGTAGCAGCCGTGCAGACTGTGACTCACGCGCCACAGACCGCTCGGCCACTGCGGCCGGCCACTGTTTTGTTTATAATGGCTTGTTATTCCTAGTATGGTTTCTTGAAGTTTCAAGCGTTCGAGGTCAGAGGTGTCCCTTGTAATTTTTTTTCCTTTATTGTATTTCCACACCAGCTATTACACCAGTAGGTTGGCAGCAGCTCCAGAGGCTGCTCTTCAGCCGAGAGAATAAAATACATTGATGAGATGAAAATGACAGAGGAACAATGACATAGACATGGTGACAATTCTAAGTACAAACAGTTGACAGATGATCAAAATTAGAGTTAGTCAGTTAAAAATGAGGAGCCACGGTGACCTAAAATGCACATGTAGGACGACAATAACACAGGACAGCGAGTACATGGAGACACGGTGCGACACCTGTCTGGTTGCGGTGGACGCAGTTAAAAAACACACACTTCACTGGAGCACAGCACACAACACTTGACATAGCACTGTTAAAACTGTCAGTCCAGGACCCCGAGAAGGGGGGCAGGAGGGAAGCGTGGGGGAAAGGAAAAACGGCAGGGAAAGTGGGCGGCAGGAAGGAGCCGTAGGGAATCCAGATCAGGGAGGGGGTAGCCAAGCGGGGGAGTGGAAGGGGAGGGGGGAGAGGGGGCACTTTATCTATGGGTGGGGGATCAGAGCTGGTAGGATGGGTATATGTCGGAATGGAGGACTTCATCAGAGAGGGAGAGGCGGCGGAAATTACCCTGGGAGAGGACATGGAGGGTGTGGAGATGAAGGGAAGTGGGTATAACGCGGTACAGACGTGACAGGGGCCCAGGGTTGGTAAGGATGGGGAGGACCAGGGGGTTGCGGGAGTCTATTTTATGGGTGGTATAGAGGATACGGATATGCTGGAGATATTCAAGGATGTGGGGAAACGGGATCAGGTCATACAGGATCTGCGTGGGGGAAGGGAGCCGGTTGCGGTAGGCAAGGCGGAGGGCGTGGCGCTCGAGGACTTGAAGGGTTTTATAGTAGGATGTGGGAGCGGAGATCCAGGCGGGATGGAAGCTGCAAAGGACAGGACGCATGAGGGACCGGTAGGAGTAGAGGATGTTGGAGGGACTGAGACCCCACGTCCGGGCAGTGAGGAGTTTGAGGAGGTTAAGGCGGGAGAGAGCTTTCTGTCGGACAGTGCGGAGGTGGGGTGTCCAGGAAAGGTTACGGTCGAGGGATAGGCCAAGGTACTTCAGGGTGGGGGTGTGGCGGATAGGGTGGTTGTGGAGGGTAAGGTAGAAATCATGGAGACAGAAGTAGGGGGTGGTACGACCTATGATAATTGCCTGGGATTTGTCAGGATTGACGGAGAGGAGCCACCGGTTACACCATGAGGCGAACGCGGTGAGGTGGGACTGGAGCAAAAACTGGGAGTGGGCAAGGGAGGGGGCGATGGCTAGGAAGGCAGTGTCGTGAGTATATTGTAGAAGATAAACGGGAGGCTCGGGTTGGGGCATGTCGGCGGAGTAGATGTGATAAAGGAGAGGAGAGAGGACGGAGCCTTGGGGCACCCCGGCAGAGGGGTAGAACAAATGGGAGTCGGAGTTGCTCCCTTGTAAAGACTTTTTTTTTTTTTTGTGTCTTCCCAGAAGTGCTGCCTTCTTAGAAAGCTGGACTTCATGTGTGCCAAGTGAAGTGATCATTTTAACAGCAGTTCTACGTTAGCAGGACTTTTGAGCAGTCGCTCTTTTGCCCTACTCAGATGGTGGTCACCTTTATTATCAGAGGTCCCGCACCTGCTATTATGGTGGATCTTCAATAATTGCACGTGGAACTCTCACACGATGCCATCTCGCGGGCTGTACTGTGCCCATATATTCTAGGTGCCTAGTGGTCGGTCGCAGGATTTCTACTTTGCTTAGTAAGTTCCCCCTTGTAAAGAATAAAGCATGTTTATAAGTGGTACCATCTCGTCCGAGATGAACGAGAAGATGCCAATGTCGAACTTCACTCTGGACGCCCTAGGACATCAACAACAGATGACAACGTCAGAGCTGTGAAGAAAAATCGTCCAATTACCGTACTAGTAGTTGCTCAAGATGTTGGCATATTGGTCGCCTCGTCTCAGGCACTTTGTCCCGATTAGAGGTCTGCACCTCGCTCGGTGGCTCGCTCGAATCGCATGATACTTGTCGTTCTCTGACAGTCCGACAGGTGTCGGTACTGCAGCTTGCGGCAAGGCGTGTGGCTGCGCTCGACATGCTGCACGCTCGTTCGAGCGGGGCGCGCTCGACCGGCCCGACCGTCCACACTGCCCGCTCGACACTCGGCCACCCACCGCAGCGCCACTCGATTCCAAGGCGAGTGTCGGGAGCAAACTAGACGCCTGAGAATAAATCCTGTCTGCGAAATTTGGAATTGTATCCTTTCCCTGCTGCTTCGAAAGCTGTTTTCTCGATCCAGTTGAACTAGCTATTCAGTTTCGCATTTTGTACTTTACCATACTAGTTATTATACGTGATTAACATAAAGTTTATGTGCTAAGAAAATTTACTAAATGAACTTTCCATGATCTTTCTTACTTTCTTGTTCCCATTTTGTGCTCTGTTAGTTCCTGTTTAGTGGTAGGTGTTACTTGCCGTCTTAAAGAGCAAATGATTGTGTTTTATATCCATTCCTCTTATCACTGTCAAGTCCTGGAATACTTTGTCCGTCTTTTATATTGATAATAAATACTCCGATACTGATGTACATTCGTTAGGTTATTTTTGTGCATCTCTCTCTCTCTCTCTCTCTCTCTCTCTCTCTCTCTCTCTCTCTCTCTCTGTTGCACCTCGTTAATACATATTGCCGTAGCATTTTGGCACTGTGCGTGGTTGCTGCGCCTCTACCTTTCCGAGTGAGTCCTTAACGGGAATTTTTCAATTGCAACATTCATATATCCCCCACTGCCACTGTCGTCTTTCTTATCTACATAATAAAGAACGCATATAAGCTTTTGTATAATATATAGGATCCGTGCTTTCTTCCGTCGTCAGGGTCATATGTCGGTCTAATCCTCATATATCAAGTACCTGTTTTAAAGCCTCTTATTCCAACTCTTTACACAGCTGTACGAATTTATGGTTCTCCTTCTGTTTCAGTGATATCTGAGTTATATTTATTTAGGGCCGTCTGAAGAATGTCACCCGGGCGCACCAGGCAAAAGAATGAAGTGCATGTTTTTGGAATGGCTTGACTGTGAAATGCGGGAGGCGCAATCCACCAATGACGTGGACCTTTATTTAGCACGAGTTGATGGTGATGACGATCTGCTTGAATGGTAGAAACGCAACTCTCTTTCCTAAGCTAGCAAACACTATTTTGTGTGCCCGCCTCAAATGCACCTAGTGAACGCACTTTCAGTGCGACAGGGAACCTGCTCTCTGGTAGAACAACTCGACTCGATCTGCAAAATGTCAATGATATTTTAACAATACATTGCAATTAAAATGCCACTAACGAATAATTTTGGGATAATGTTACTTTTCGATTTTTGGTAAATTTCACTTTTGTATATTGCAATAAAAACGTTGTTCGTTCCATAGTTTCTCTTTAGATCCTTTACAATACTATCAAATGTTGTATTTAGTGAAAACAAGCTTTTTGACTCGTTTGCGGTATAATGATATCGCGGTTACATGCTACTGTGCAGGAATACACGTCTACAGCATAACTGATTTTAGTTCCTTTAATTAGTGGGGGTGCGTCAGACGCAATAGCAGCCCACATTTCAGAGCCACAGAGCCGCTGCCGTAGCGACTGACAAGGAAACCTATCCAAGTGTCACTCTCCGATTTTTATGAAATTTGGATTTGTTGTAATACATGAAAAACTGTGCGACCCGTATTTTTATTTATTTATTTTTAAGCGGTGGAAAAACATTTTTAAGGGGTGAAACGGTCCCTCCAAAATTGGGGCTAAAATAGAAAAATCATAACTTAGATTAATAAAGCGATTTTAATGATTTTTGCTATGAACGTATCTTTTGATAAGAATCGGCCTAGGTACATTGCAGGGGAAGTGACAATTAGGGGGGGGGGGGGGGCAACAACCTCTAAAGAGGCCAATTTTTGTGCTCAAAAATTGTTTTGATTTAAACGAAGTTGAATCTATGAAATCTGTCTTTTATCAAAAGATACTTTCATACCCACAATCATTAAAATCTCTTCACTAATCTCTAAGTTACTGCCATTTTTCTATTTTAGCCCCAATTTTTGAGGTACCGTTTCACCCCTTAAATATGTTATTACGTCGCTAAAAAAATTACATGTCCCATAGTTTTTCATGTATTATAAAATATGCAAATTTCATAAAAATCGGAGAGTGACACTTGGGTAGGTTTCCTTGTGAGTACAGCGGCAGCACTTACGCTGTGCGGCCTCTGCCCGCCACGCCACGCCACCGCCGAGCATTGCGCACTCGACCGAATACGAGCGAGCGAAACCGGCGATTTGCAGACCTCTAGTCCCGATGTTTTGGACATGAGACGTGTGTCAGCGAAGTTTGTTACAAAACTTCTCAATTCTGATCAGTAGAACCGTAGCATGAGTTTCGCTCACGAGTTCTTCAGTGGCGTCAATGATGATTCTGATTTGCTCAAAAGAGTTATAACAGGTGACGAAACATGAGTTTACGGTTATAACGTCGAAACCAAACCCCAATTGTACCAATCGAAGCACCGCAGTAGTTTGTAAGTTTAGGGGCTGATGACCCCGCAGTTAAGTCCGTTAACCTCTACAAACATTTTTACATTTTGTGACGGTCCAGTATGGAGGGGAAGGGGAAGGAGGACTGCAGAGTAAGATACGCTTCTACGTAATCAACGGAAGTATTCAAAGGGAGTCTGGACGCTGCCCTGGGCCTACAACACAGTTACCAAAGCCGCTCGCGACACAGAAGACTAATATCCCTGTTATCCAATTACCTCGGCAGGCTCTTGAGCGGTAGCGTCCGGACATAATCCGCCAGTCCTTTGTTCCCTTCGGCGACGTTCTGCAGCCCAAGTGCCGGGGCTAATTGCCTCTATTATTCACTACCGCGCCTGGCCACCGAAATACAAGCCAGCTCGCTAATCAGGCTCCTTTTCCCTGAAAGCGTCGGCGGGAGGGCCGACCTTTTATGTGCCGCAGCCACGTAAAGGAAGGCAGACAACTACCTTTCTGCAAACGAGAACGCTGTACAGAAGCAGACCGAAGCTAAGGGGGCAGTTTATGCCACCAACTGCTGTAAATGTCAGCAGTTCTGCAAGGAATTCGTAACTACGTTACAATTGCCCCTATTACACCACACGGTACAGAAAAGTCCCACTAATTTGAAGTAAACTTCGGCCAGATGTAATCTTCAAACTCTTACAAGACTCTGTAGCGCGCCTGGCGATTTGTGTGTGTCTACGTCTACATCTACATGATATACTCTGCAAATCATATTTAAGTGCCTGGCAGAGGGTCTATCGAACCACCATTACACTATTTATCTACATCTACATACGTACTCCGCAATTCACCGTAAGGTGCGTGGCGGAGGGTACATTGAAGCACTACTAGGCATTTCCTTTCCTATTCCACTCCCAAATAGAACGAGGAAAAAAGAATGCCTATATGCCTCGGTACGAGCCCTAATTTCTCTTATCTTGTCTTTGTGATCTTTACGCGAAATGTAACTAGGCGGCAGCAAGATCGTACTACACTCAGCTTCAAATTCCGGCCCTCTAAATTTCCTCAACAGAAATTCACGAAAAGAACGACGAATTTCCTCCAGCGATCCCCAATTGAGTTGCCGAAGAATTTCCGTGACAATCACGCATTGGTCGAACTTACCAGTAACAAACCTGCTCGCCTCTTTACTTCTGCCATGTCTATCTTTAAACTGATCTTCTGCGGGTCCCAAACACTTGAGGAACGCTGAAGAAGTGGTCGTACAAGCTTTTTAGACGCGGTCTCTTTTAGAGATGAAGTACATCTTCCCAAAATTATCGCCTCTGAACTGCCTCTATGTCTTCCTTTAACCTGATCTGCTGCGGGTCCCAAACACTTGAACAATACTCAAGACGTGATCGTACAAGCGTTTTATACGCGGTCTCCTTTACAGGTGAAGTACATCTCCCCAAAATTCTCCCAATAAACCGAAGTCGGCTGTCCGCCTTACTCACAACTGCCCTTACATGTTCGTTCCATTTCATATCGCTCTGCGATGTTACGCCTAGATATTTAAACGACGCGACAGCAATAAGAAGCTCACTACTAACGCTGTATTCGAAAATAATGGGATTGTTTTTCCTACTCATGCGCATCACCTTACATTTTTCTACATTGAGAGCTAGGTGCTATTCTTCGCACCAACTACAAATTTTGTCTAAGTCATCCTGTATGCTATTATAGTCAGTTGACACCCTCCCATACACCACAGCATCATCAGCAAACAGCCGCAAATTACTACTTACTCTATCCATCAGATGATTTATATAGATAGAAAATAATAGCGGTCCTATCACACTCCCCTGGAGTACGCCTGACGATACATTCGTCTCTGATGAACACTCGCCGTCGAGAACAACGTATTGTATCCTGTTACTTATGCAGTCTTCTAGCCAGTCACAAATCTGTGAACCTATTCGATAAGCTCTTCGTTAGTAGTCTGCAGTGTGGCACCGCGTCGAACGCCTTTTTGAAGTCGAGAAAAACACAATCCGCGTGTTGCCCATCATCCATAGCTCGCAAGATGTCATGTGAGAAAAGGGCAAGCTGAGTTTCACATGAACGATGTTTCCTAAACCCGTGCTGATTCATAGAAAGAAGTTTTTTCCGTTTCGAGGAAATTTACTACATTCGAACTGAGAATATGCTCCAAAATCCTACGTGAAACTGATGTCAACGATATTGGCCTGTAATTGTGTGGGTCAGTTCTCTTTCCTTTCTTATACACGGGAGTCACCTGCGCTTTTTTTCCAATCACTAGGTACTTTGCACTGAATTAGACATTCGCGATAAATGCAAGCTAAGTAGGGGGCCAATGCCGCAGAATACTCTTTGCAAAACCGAACTTGTTGCCTCTGTTATACCACACGGTACAGAAAAGTCCCACTAATTTGAAGTAAACTTCGGTCAGATGTAAACTTCAAAATTTACACGACTCTGTAACTCGTCTGGTGACTTGTGTGTGTGCAGCATGGCCGTGTGTTGAGATCCTTGTCCGTCCTTGGACAAGGAGAACTGCACGGCCGTATTTGGGATGTGTAATCCCCCCCCCCCCCCCCCAGTGCAAAAATTTGATGCAAATCCCCCTCCCCTATTTCGTAATCTTCAGCGTTGTTATTCGTTTCGGCAGTGTTTTTAAGTCTGTCGCTCAGATTTTTTTTCTTTTTTCTTTTTTTTTTTTTTGGGGGGGGGGGGGGGAGAGGGGGTAACGATCGCGAGGGGAGGCAGTTGCAGCATGCAGCAATCACAAACTAACACTGAATTTGAGACCTTAACTTTTCCCGGCGTAATGAATGTTCAAACAACTTACGGGTATGCTGCCGGGTGATGTCGACGGCAACCGCCGATATTTCGGCAGGAAGAGACCCTGCCATTCTCAAGGCACAACTGCGCTTAAGGAAGCAATGTGCAAGCGTATTTAATACCTCGGTTGGGGTCCGTAAAGGATGATCTTGGTTTGCGTAAGGCAGGTGTATATCGTATTCCTTGCAGTTTTGGCATGTCATACATTGGTCAGACAATCAGGACTGTGGAAGACCGGTGTTCAAAACGTTCAAATGTTTGTATAGTCTATGAGACTTAACTACGGGGTCATCAGTCCCTAAACTTACAAACTACTTATGAACTAACTAACACTAAGGACGGCACAAATATCCATGCCCGAGGGGGGATTCGAACCCCCGACCGTAGTGGCCGTGCAGACCGTGACTGGAGCGCCTCAGTCCCCTCGGCCACCACGGCCGGCGGAAGACCGGTGTATTGAACATAAACGTTACACGCGCTTACAACAGCCAAAGAAATACGTTGTTCAAATGTTCAAATGTTTGTTAAGCTTATGGGACTTAACTACGGGGTCATCAGTCCCTAAACTTACAAACTACTTAAGAACTACTTACGAACTAGGACGGCACAAATATCCATGCCCGAGGGGGGATTCGAACCCCCGACCGTAGTGGCCGTGCTGACCGTGACTGGAGCGCCTCAGTCACCTCGGCACAGGGATAGTGTTATTAAGGAAGCTGTTGAAATTAAACTAGCAAGTGACCTTATAAACAGAGATAGTGGATTTTGTTTAAATTCTGCTTGTAATTCGGCACTGTCTCTCGTCAAAAAACAGAGGGACAAAATTAATGCTGCCTCACCTGTTGATTAACAGTCGCTATCGATATTTTTTATGTTTGGTCATTTTTGGTTGTGTTGACTCTGTAACTTGTACTGTGCGTGTTATCTTCCTTGTTTACCCTTTCCAAACCGATGTATTGAATAAGCTTGCACATTGCTTCCTTCAGTGCTGTTGTGTCTTGAGAATGGCGGGGTGTCTTTCTGCCGAAATATCGGCGGTTGTAGACGACGTCACCCGGCAGCATACCCGTAAGTTGTTTGAACACTGAATTTATTTGGCTAGGATATATAGATTTAACAAGTATATTAACAAGTTTCTGCTTCCGAAACTTCTTAATTATACGAAGTTTGGAACTTAAATAGTTGCAACACTGCTGTGTAGACACTTTTTAATGGAATCTACTATTGTCGCTGAGACGTAGCTACATTACCTCCGAGCAAATGGACTCGCCCGTCTCACGTTACCAGCGTGCGCACAATCGAGGGAGAAACAAGTCACCCGTGAGCGAGCGAACCAACGTATCAGTGTCACTATGTTTTGGAAACAAGAACAACGGAGTTGGATCACGATTGAATGTGTCTGAAGTCGCACAACACGACAGCGTCATCAAGTCTTCAAGAAGCGTGGGGGGATACGGCGGTGGCCCGTTGGGTAAAAGCAACGAAGGTCGGCAAGTGTGGCAGAGACGCATCGGGCAGGTCGTCCTAGCGTCTCTGAAGAAGACGAGCATCACCTGCGGCCAGCTTTACCAAAGAAGCGGCAACAATGCGCAACCCATCCATCATTTTGCACGACAATGCGCGGGCGCATACAGCGCATGCTGTCGCTGCACTGTTCGGTCGACGGGACTGGAAAGTACTGTACCATCTACCGGACTTAAATCCTAGTGACTGATTTGATTCCAAAGTTTCGTGGCATTCGCTTAAGAACTGTTCCAGAGATTCGACAGGCACTAGACCGCTCCAATCGCACCATGAACAGTACAGCCTCTGCTAACGATATACTACGCCTTCCACATTGCTGGCAAAGAGTTCTACACAACGCTGGTGACTGCTTTAAGGACAGTAACAGGTGCAAACATGTAAATCTTTTGTATCGGTTCTGAATAAATAGTTGCCACTAATGATGTTACAACCCTCCTATTCGATTTCTTGGCTTACGTTTACTGACGAGGTCATACTACCACTTATACTGACTGGCGTACATAAACCTAAAAAGCGAATATATGCAAAGGCCCGTTATTTAACTTTCGTTGTGGCGCACAGGTATAGGGTAAGTGCGGGTTAGAGGACCACCGTGATAGACAGACCAAGTCAAATACTTCGTCGTCTCCCATTGCGGCGATGAATTCAGTGTTTTCGGTTGTTCTTCTCGAATAAACAGACGCACGTTTGTTTTGCTCGTGAGTTTCGTGTGTAATTTAGAAGAAAACTTCGTTTCTTTCTTTTAGTGAGCTGAAAAATATTTTATAATAGATTTCTTTATTATGTGGTTAACTTAGTTCAAATGATTTCGATGCAGTACCATTGGTATAACTTTATTGTATTCTCGGGACCAATCTTAACCTATAATTGCGTGCCTGTAGCGTTGTTTGTCTGAGCAGGGAGTTGGTCATTTAATCTTGACAATTGGGATTCATGGACAAGTAAAATTTGGGATAATTGAACCACTTAAAAAATCTTAAATAGTTCAATAAATGTTGTCTGGTATTTCAAGGAGCTTTCAAGATGTTCCAGTGCCTCGATCCTCTGAACAATACGAGAATATAAGGGGAAAATGTGTCCTCCTCGAAGTTATTGGCCAAAATACATCCAGTGCTTTGTGTCAATGAAGTTCAAATTCTGAAAATAAAGTTTCAAGCGATATCAATAGTTTTATGCTCTCCAAAAAACATAATTGCCCTAAAGAAAAGATGAAAAATACTCAAAGTTAAAGAGAAAAGAAAATAACCACTACTAAAGAGGAGATAGAAAGAAAGACGGGAAGGAGACGGAGGGAAATAAAAAAGCGAAAGAGTAAAAGAAGTTAGAGGAGAAAGTACGAATAAGAAGCAAACGAATAACAATTAATAAAAGAAAGATATCGCAAAAGAAGAAAGAACTTACATCATCTGAATGTGTAAATAAAATCTGCAACGATAATCTTTATGACATTGACTGAAATGAAAATAGTTGTGTATGGTGTAAAGAGAACTACAAAGAAACAAAACGCTTTGATGATTGTATTAAGTGTGTGTTCATTCTCTCAGTGAACACATGAAGGCTGCACAAGATTCTAAAATAAATGCGGTTACAGTGGAAAGCGAGATACTCGACAGAAAATGACAGCAGAATGATTACTTTGTCTGAAGTACGTGAAAATATATCAGACAATACGTTGCTTGTAGTGGCCATCTGAGCAGCAGCTGAATACTATGTATTTTCACTGTAGTATGTTTTAAAGAAAACACCTATGTTTATAAACTCTTCATAAACATAGTATTCAGCTGCTGCTCAGATGGCCACTACAAGCAACGTATTGTCTGATATATTTTCACGTACTTCAGACAAAGTAATCATTCTGCTGTCATTTTCTGTCGAGTATCTCGCTTTCCACTGTAACCGCATTTATTTTAGAATCTTGTGCAGCCGTCATGTGTTCACTGAGAGAATGAACACTCACACATATAATTCACACATACGCGTTTCGCCTTTTTCACAAGGCTTCATCAGTGGGTGTCCTGAAATATTTACATGTTTCTTTTTACACATATTATAATTTACGAATGTTATAATTTCTTTTAAATTTCTGCTCGTTTTTGTCTGTGAAACGATGTTTGATCCGTTCGACAATGAAGAAAATTAAACTGTGTGATATATTGAAATTATTGTGCTATACAGAACTTTACCAGAAGCTTTTGGTCACCAAAATCTGTATTTTGTCTGGATTAAGAAAATTATGAAATGTTGGGACACTCCAGAGAGTCCCGACCATCTGGAAATCCAAAGAATAATTAGTTGCACGTAAGTCAGACCTTTTCTTCTTAAAGGTTGAATACAGAGTAATTTTTCTTCTATTATTTGAAAAACTGGTAGGAAGGTAAAAAAACAGGCGTCTTCACAATAGCTAAATCGTTGTGTGGGAAGATTAAAGTCATATGTGTGTGTAAGGTGCCATGTCCGAGGCTGCCATCCATTGACGCTCTGAGGATTTCTTTATTTTTTGACACTATGCACCAAATCTGTAGTACTGCACTCTCTTTGCTTTCCATATTTTAGACGGAAATAATGTGGATCAAAAAAAAGAACAAAAGTCAGGTAAACATGGGCGCTAAAATGTATACATTAGAGTTTCGACCAGTCTTCATATTCGGTGGCCTAGTGTTAATACGCCTCTTCTAATCGTTAAGCGCTTATAACTCTTAAAGTATTCGTTGTAGACTTCATATTTAGCAGACTTTTATTCTTTTTTTGGTCCATGTCAGCTCCTCCCAAAATATGGAAACCTAAGAGATTGCACTGGAAGAGATTTCATTCACAGTGACAAACACAAAGAAGTGCTCACAGTGTCATTGGAGGGTTTTTATAGACCTGAAGTCCTTATCAAAATATGTACGCACAATCTGGTATGAATCCTCGAAATTTACAATGGGAATTCCCGAAAACTGTTTATATTTCAAAACTATACAGCCCATGTCCGTGCGAATGTTCGTCGTTGTGTAGTTTAAAAATCTGTAATAATTTGGTGAAAGCATTTTCAACTTTGTATATTAGGCCTCCGTATACAGGGTGTCCCAGCTATCTTGTCCACCCAAAATATCACTGGAACAATAACAGCTATTGGAAAACGTCTTTCAGCGGTATCAATGTACGGCTGGGGCCCATGAATGTACATATTTGGAAACATTCTAAAACGAAAGCAAATGTGTTTTTTAACACAAACTTTTTTTGTAAATGGACACCCTACATTTTTTCTTCAGCAATCCATAGAATGACAAATCACATAAACAATGGCGTTGATTTCATCGCAATATTCCAATTGATATTGCGACGCGAAGTTGACGCTTGAAACTTGACGCTTGAAATACGCGAAACGCGCGGCTAGCGAACGTCCTGAGACTCAGGCGAGAACCCCATGCTGCTCAGGACGTGCGCTAGCCGCGCGTTTCGCGTATTTCAAGCGTCAACTTCGCGTCGCAATCAACGCCATTGTTTATGTGATTTGTCATTCTATGGATTGCTGAAGAAAAAATATAGGATGTCCATGTAAAAAAACATAAGTTTTTGTTAAAAAAAAACACATTTGCTTTCGTTTTAGAATGTTTCCAAATATGTACATTCATGGGCCCCAGCCGTACATTGATACCGGTGAAAGTCGTTTTCCAATAGCTGTTATTGTTCCAGTGATATTTTGGGTGGTCAAGATAGCTGGGACACACTGTATACTGTCTTTTATGTAACCATCCAACTTATTTTTTGTTATCAAAACATGTGAAGCAGAACTGTCATAAAACTGCTCTTTAACATTAACTAGGTATTTTAACGGTGCAATTTTTCATCTCGCAAGGGGCGGTAGTTCGACTTGCGCCGGCCCTGAGTACAGTTCTACAGCTGCATGGCATTGGTACTAAGAAGTTATCAGATCTTGAGGGATATTTGGCCATTCCTCCATCAGGGCAATATCCAACTCTGCAACCTCTGTGGGATGTACTGGTCTCGCTGCATTTCGTCTGCTAAGTGCATCCCAGACATGCTCAATCGTGTATAAGTCCAGTGAACAAGCTGGCCGCTCCATTCTTTCATTCCCTGAGCTTCAAGCATGTTGTCCACCAGTGCAGCTCTGTGGGCACGAGCGTTGCCGTCCATCGGAAGCAACCCATCTCCTAAGGCTCTCAGTAGGGAACAAAGGGAACAACAAAAGATCAAAGGATCTCGTCTCTATACCTCTGAGCAGTCAAAACGCCGTTCTGAAGGATATGGAGATCCATACGTCCGCCAATACTGACGCCTGCTCACACCATTCTACGACAACCATGATGTGGTGATGTTTCCTGCACATAGGCAGAACGGTTCGCAGTTCGTAGTTCTCTCCAGATGAGGGAACGGCGATTGTCCGGCTGTCAACAGAACCAGGCGCCATTCTTTACGGCTCCGATCCTGATGACCCTCCGACCAGTTTCTGCGGGCTAAACGGTGTCGTCGTTTTAGTGGGACACACACCATATACCTCCGTGTGTAGAGGTCACATTCCCGAGGGTGCGTTGCAGCTTAGTTGGATTCAGCCGACTGGCTGTTAACCGGAGATAAAGGTCATCTCTTGCTGATGTTACCCGTGGACGACCTTGCCTTCTTCTAACTGTTCTTGTTATCTAAAAACGTGTCCAGGTCATGGAAATTGCATTCTGGGACAACCCATCTTAAACTGGAGAGAACACTTAGAAAATATTGTGGGGAAGGCGAACCAAAGGTTACGTTTCATTGGCAGATCGCTTCGAAAATGCAACAGCTCCACCAAAAAGACTGCGTACATCACACTTGTGCGTTCTCCCCCGGAGTACTGTTGCCAAGTGTGGGACCCTCACCAGGTGGGACGACGGAAGACATTGAGAAGGTTCAGAGAAGGGCAGCTCTTTTTGTCTTATCACGTTACAGAGGGGAAAGCGTCACGGAAGTGTTGTACGATTTGAGGAGGAAATCATTAAAGGAACGACATTATTCATTGCAGCGAGATTTGTTTGTGAAATCACCGACTTTCACTTCTGAATGTGATAATATTTGGCTAGCACCCACCTACATAAGGAGACACGACCATCCCAATAAAATAAGAGAAATCAGATCGAAAACGGAATGGTTTAGGTGTTCTTTCTTCCCACGCGCTATTAGAGAATGAAAGTGGTTAATAAACCCGCTGCCAGGCACTTAAATGTGTAGATGTAGAACAGCTGTAGCCATCTCCCTCTTTGTGTCAGTCAAACTTCCAACCTCCCTATGCCATAGCTTCGGGCAAGTCTATCTTTTTTTTGCACTACCTGCTCACTACACTACCCGAATGCAACTTCTTGTTTAATAATTCGTTTGCTAGAATAAACATTTCTATAGCAACCCCCCTCCTCCCCCCCCCCCCCCCCCCCCACACTCCCGAAGCAACTTTCTGTTATTACCGCTATCTCGATTGCCGTGATGTTGTCTCCACTCCGTAGAAAAGACAGAAGGCGAACCGTCTTAGAGTTAATTCTGCCGATGTCAATACCTCAGCACCTAGATATCTCAACTGATCGCCTAATTGTTTTGACCAGTGTAGTTAGTTAATATCATTATATAAATACGCTAACACGAAAGAGAGATTACTAATTTATTCGTACAAGAAGGCCAATGAAAGTTACATAATTCGAAAGATTGTTTGTCGTATATTTCACGAATATAAGTATTGTGTGTGCATTTAGCCATTAAAAGCGGTAAGAAAAATAGAAAGTTTCCTATAGCTTGGATCAAGTTCTACATTCTCCAACAATCAGCTCACTGATTGGCTATTCGCCTCGACCAGAGACGCTGTAAGGCCGGATCCACACATTGGACCCAACGTTGGCGTCAACAGTGTTCGTCCAATGTGTGGATCGGTGAAATAGCGTTGGAACCAACGTTGGCGCCAACGTTGGTACGGCTCCGTTGCTTGTCGGTATTTCGACCAAACATCAAAGGACGTTGGGCCAATATGGGTACGTCGTCCACACATTGGCGCCAACGTTTCATTCTGTCTTTGTCGTCTGCTCATCTCAAAACTGTTACTTTCTTCGTTCGTTCTTCGTCGCCGTTTTAAAGTTTCGAAATCTCTTTGTAAATATTAGAACTGTATCAGAAAGTGATTCATTTGTGAAAGAAACCTCAAAAAACGAAATGCCACAGCAAAACTTAGGCGCTAACTGTAAAATAAAAAACTTTCAAGACTTTCGACACACTCCATTACTGAATTTAATTTTTAAAATTAACAGTACAGTATTAAGTATTTCATGTCAAGTTTTAAATATCGTTTTGCAAACTTCAAGCACTACTAGTGATATCAATTACATGGCTATTTAAAAAGGGAAGTGTAGGCTTGTAATATTGTCTCTTTTAGCAAGCAATCGAAGCGTAATACCAAAAGAATAGCATCCCTCCAAAACATCTCTTTTTTTTATTTTTATTTTTTTCAATCATTTGAAGTAGCAGGTCTAAGTTTTTATAATGTGTATCGTTTACTTGTAGCATATTTTAAAAAATTAATGATTTCGTATCGTAATTAATGTTCGATAGGAATTGATAAAACACCCCATCATCTTTCACATATGTTTCCCAATTTGATTTACAATGAGAAAATGTAATAATTCACACTCAAAAGCGTAAATGCATTGTCCGCGATTTGTGAGTCCAGATATGTTTTCGTTGGCTCTCTACGAATTCAACTGAATGTTGGTTCCAATGTGTGGACGCTGTCTCAAAAATATTGGCCAATGTTGGCGCCAGCGTTGGTACCAATGTGTGGACGCGGGGTAATGCAGCGCATCTGCAGTATTAAAATAAGTGAATATCGAAACATGGAGCGCTCCCAACTCACTTTCTTGTGTCGTTCAAATGCTTCATTTTCGCAGTGATTAAAAGTGGGTAAAGGAAATGGATGTTTTCATATAAACGCCGATATAAAGGATGATGCGCCGGGAGAGGCATCTAGCGGTGCTCGGGTGGCACTACGAAGTCGACATGTCAGCTCTGGAATTCTGAATATCGCAGTATCGAAATAACACTATTTCTTGGCGTTGTATGAATATACGAACACCGAAATTGTAGTTCCATTTCAAATATTAGGCTAATGAAAGTTATATAATTCGAAAATGGCATGATAAGTATATACTTCCGGTTTTATTTGTTGTTATTGTGTCAGGCATTTTCCTTAACACGTAAAAGATACCGTTTCATACCTCCCAGTGCCGGTTAAATTATACCAAATATCCCAGCGGCCTCCTATGATAATGTTGGCAACATACGCTGAATAGTGAGAATCCTGTGAGTTTTCATTTTAGCCAATCGCTTGACAACGCTGTTTTCATGGAATCTTCGCTTTACGAAGGCAATTATTTTTACTGAGCGGACGAGGATACATACAAGAAACTGTCAAATCAGTCCCTAAACTTACAGACTATTTATGAACTACTTACGAACTAGGACGGCACAAATATCCAGGCCCGAGGGGGGATTCGAACCCCCGACCGTAGTGGCCGTGCAGACCGTGACTGAAGCGCCTCAGTCCCCTCGGCCACCGCGGCCGACAAGAAACTGTCAGTCATAAAGAAGGAACAGCATTATTTGTTTACATCATGGTCTGTACGGTACACTATTCGAGTCATTCTATGTGGTTCGAACAAATGGGCAAAGATTTTCTATCGTGTTGTTGTTGCCAACATAATCACGCGAGGCCGCCGACAGGATACGTAAAATTTTAGCCCCAGTGACCATTGTAAACACAACTGGTCGATTTTCGACCACAGTCAATACTAGTAGCATTAACCGCACGATACAGGTGTGGTAGTTGTGTTGCCGCATGTTGTTAAGACTTGATGTTAAGGTGTCTTGGTATAGGGATGCCGGGTAGCTGGTTCCTCGCTCTGTCGCCATGTCAGAGAGCTGCTTGTCCTGGGAGAGGGCTTCTCCAGGCTAGGCTATAAAGTGCCGAGCCAACAGAACGGATGGGGCTCTGCCGCGGACAGCTCAGCAGTACATAACTTCCCTACCACAGTCCATTGTGCGCGGCTGCTGCAGGCGGCGGGGTCTTTGTCCTACTATCACAGCTGACGTCACTACAGGGCAGAAGCATCGTCCGACCAGCAGTGTGTGTGTGTGTGTGTGTGTATGTGTGTGTGTGTATTTTTAACATTAATTCAATTTTTCATGTCGCTAACACCGTTAATTGTAAAATTAACTCTAGCTGAGGGGAGCCAGTTAAAGGCTCACTTTAACATATAACTCTGGCCGTAAAACCAGCTAAAGGATTCGCGTGAAGTGTTGACTACTCCCCGCAACAGAATCTTGTTCCCTGGCCCAGAATTTAGAACTGACTCAAACTTTACTATAGCAGCAGGAAGACAAGGAGATGGTGGCCAAAATTACGCCGTAGATCACGAAAATTTACACACAATCATTAACATACAAGCCACCCCGAAATAAACCATTTCATGAAGGTGGCTGTGAGAACATTTATGGCGCAACGGAATTAAAAATATGGTAATATGCATCTGAATTTGTTCTCAGCACTATGAAAAAAAAAAAACAAATTTAATAAAAAAAAGGGAAGATATTCGTTAACTAATATTCATAATTAGGATAAAGGTTCACTGATAATAAATTATTTATTCACTTGAAACATGAGCAAATGGGGTAACCAATTTTGTTAAACAATAAAAATGCACCCCATTTCAATTAAATTTAAAGTAACCTAACTGAACATCGTCGGAGGAGGGATTTACAATCAAGAAGCATTCAGCCACACACACTCGTGAAGCAAAGCGAAACTCACGCAACTCAGCGTGCTGATGCGAAGCAGAAGCAGGCGCCACAATCGTAAACGAAATTCAGCGTACCAGGATTTACCACACAACACAAGAAAAAATAAACTTCGTAGGTCGCTCTGGTCTGTCTTTCTTTACTTGAGTGGTAGGCGATAATAGCGAGATTAATTTCCATTTCAATCAAACCGTGAGCATGCAGAATTACTGAGACATATGGCACATGTCTGCTACATTACATATTCGCACCCCACTGAAGGCGAAGTGCTTAAAGATCGCATTTATTCCAATCAAACCAACGGAATCACAGATTACGAAGCAAGAATACACAATAGGAAGACACTGGTGTGTGAGCAGTGGCGGGAACTGAAGTGACTAGCTATAAACCCTTGAAGTCGGAGTTCGGAGAGACGTGGTTCCGAAAACCAGTAAAAATATAAAAATTCAGTTTCTGAAAAATAAAGAAAAATAGCTACGACATGCAACCCTTAGAAATGCGTAGGATATCATAAGGAAACTAAAGAGTGACACTTAGAAACGATTGGGGAAGATTTTGCACGGATGGACGAAGTCGATAGTCTTCAAAAGTCAGAAAAGTGGAATAAATTCAGAGTCGGAGTAAATCAACTAAGAAATAAGGCATGCGGGCCCTAGAAACACGTAGTATTTCATAAGCAAGCTAATAAATGGGGGTTGTACAAGGCTAGAAGAGAATTTACTGGGGGAGTCTGAATGCAAAGTACAAATTTCGAAACGTTACAACAATTTAAAAATAGACGGAGAGAAGATCGCGAGGTACTAATGGAAATCAGAAAGATACATGCATAATTTCTTGCCTGAACGGCATAGAAACAGACACAGGGGTAGCTGAAGGCTACCACGTGGATTAGATATCACTCGCGGAAGGAGGAGACGGAAAAGAATATTTCACATGCACTGTACACTATAAAAATATTCCCGCATATTATTCGCGTTCCACAAAGCTAGAAAGAAATTAAATAGAGTTCATATACCGCCAGCTAGTCTCACACAGGTTATCAATTCCCAGCCGTTATCAAACCGAATTAGTTGCATATTCACCACTATAATGACACGTTTTCCTTTCCCCGATATTATCAGAGAAAGTTTTGTATTTTTATATTATTTCGGCATGTTAAAATAGTTATCTATGAAAGTCAGAGAAAGAAAATTTAGGAACAAAACTTTCAATTTTTTTGTAAGAAAGAAGACACTCTTGCTTTGTACTTCGTAGCGATAGCATCTTGCAGACTGGAGCTGTACTTTATTATTTTTTATGTGGCCGCTATTATGTACATTCAGGTAAATATATGTGATGTGCGTGTATCTTAAATTTATAAATAAACCCCCCACCTCTCACTTAAATTCGCATTTATGAATTTTTATTAATAATTTTGCCCTATCCTCCCTCCGCCCATAATGTCTTTTTCAGCCTTGTTGAATCACCGCAACAATGGATGGCATAGTTTTTAGTTAATATTGAATGGTGATATTTCGTGTAGCCTGCCAGTCTTGTTTAAAAATTTATTCCATAATATTATCATTTACTGGCAACAGAACCTGCAGTCGATTTTCTTGTAAATTTTTAGAAGTCCGATGTGTTTGACTTACGTAATATTCCTATCCGATTTATATCATGTCACTTATCTTACTTTACTGTTTGCTACACGAGTCGTAGTTTAATATTGACGAACTGCCATCCACTGTTCGGCGAGTGGTTATCATATTATTAAAATTTCATTTACAGCCAAATTTCAACCACCGATGGATCTATTGTTAAAGGTAACTGCTCGTCGATTCTTTTTGTAATGTTCTGCCTGCACAACACTCCACCGTTAATTAGCTTACCATTTCATTTAAATGCATGTAATAATTTTCCCCGTAATTTACCGATTGGGATCTTTCATAGCTTCTAACTTCAAACCACTTCCTTCTGTAAATTTGTTAAACTCAAAAATTAATAGCCAGGCTGGAACATTATAAAAGATTTGGCGACCGTTCATATGACTTTCATTGTGGTACAAGTATCGTAAGATTCCGAATCTGCTCTTAGTTTATTAAAATAGATCTTAGAACTATATCATTGTGTTACTCCATTGTCAACGTATTAACAGTTGTCTTTCAAATTTCATGTTCTACTATTTTTGGAAGTAATTGTTGGAGAAAAATTGACTACTAGTGTGGACTAAGATTTTCAAGGAAATAATTGTGACGAAAAAATTAAAAGCACTGACGGACCACAGCATCCGGACGAAAGACAAGGTAAGACCAGGCCTGCACCGTTTCTGTAGACGCTTTTGACCTTCTTTCACTATTATTTGCTTGCAGAATATCAATTTCAGCCTTTCCGTATTTTGCAAATTTTCCCAAGTTTTTTTCATTATTAGTTACCGCGTCAACAATAGAGCTTTCTAGAATTACACAAGATGGCTGCCTAACCCATCTTGTAGCCGCGATCCTCATCTTTTTCGCCTTGTCTGTGTTTTGCGAGCTGCAGTGCCGTGTTACTAGCATCTTTGGCTATAGGTAAACAAACAGTGTTAGCTGACGACATCCGTATTTACATTCACTGTACGCATGTTTTGACATGGTTAGGACGCGAAGACAAGCTACCGATATGGATAGTATGCAACCGAGTAACATTGTAGGACAATATGAGCAGGAATTAGAAAACGTTATGGAAGACAGGCGGATAGAAAATATTACGTCCGTAGCAGACGGAGGTACAGTCTTAGACAAAAAAATTGATCGCCGGCCGGACGACGCAGAATGCTAAGTCCGCCGATGTGCACGATCTGGCAACACTGTAGAATGCGGTACTGTCAGGAGGAAGTGTTATGTCCTTCTCGAGACGTTTCTGTGATATGTGAGCGCGTGTTCTGGCGGTAAGAGTCGCATTTACAAGCGTATGTGTAAGCAGTTGGGAGATCGAATACACCCACATTCAATTTTTTTTTAAACCGCAAATCGGCTGTCTTCGTTATCAGTGTGAAAGAACCTCAAATATAACAGCGAAAAGTCCCAGAAATATTACACAAAAGAACTCGCTGCTGCATCAAAACTGAACTGTTTACTCTCGGCAGTAGTGGGCACCGGCTACGGCGACGCGCCAGCGGCCGCATCGCGTCTGCCGCCTGCGGACTCAGTGACAGCGCCGCGCCGCTGTGAGTCTATTTACCGGCTGTTATATCCTTACCTCAAGTTCTGGTACTTATATTACAGTCACGTATTGAATTTTTCTGACATATATGAACGTGATCTAAACGTCGTAAAGTAGAATCGGTATATAGGGTCATAGGGGTGACTATTACATTTTTCTTGAACGACATCAGGCCGCTCAATTAGGATTCCTACTCACGATTGTTACTAGTAACGAGTTATGATGCTCTCATGCTGACATCTTAAGAAGAAATTAATGACTGAGTACTAAAAGATTTTTATACTCAGCAAAATGCAACCACAACGCTAGGGTGCGCCCATTTTTTGCAAACAGTGTCTCAACACCATTTAGTCACACTGTGAGGACAAACGACCTAAAAAATAACATCATGTGTTAGTACTACAACATAATATTTCCCGTTGATTTCACAAAGAATACATCGAATAGTGTGCTTTGGAAGTCACCGATTCCGCACCTACTCTTTCGATCATATGTCCTCAAATGTTTATCTTTCCTGCCCTACTCGAATAACCTTCGAAAAAAATTATTTCCAGACGAAAATACACGTCGAACATCGATCGGCGTCAAAATTAGCCTGGAATCAGTTAGATTCTAAAGGGACAGATATGGTAAACTACCAGAAAATTGTCAGACTTTCGCATAATCTGATAGAACATAGCAAGTAACCACAAGAGGTTTCTTGTTGTTTTCGATGTGGATTCGTGCAACTCCTGTCACGAAAACAGCTAAAAAATCCTACTCCAATGAGACCCGAACCAGTGACCAAAGCCACCTCTCCGTGGCAGTCGACGACTTTACCTCAGACCTAGCGAGGAGCTGTGCATGCCTGTTCTTTCCTACTGTCACATACATCAGTAGAACATATAACTCGCAACGTAAGAGAGGAGATTACTTGGAATTTCGCCGTGAAAACAATTTTCTGGATCCAAAAGCATGAACAAATAGGTTCTGTCGCCTCTCGACTGAGAAACCTGTCAGTTTATGCAATTGACATTACAGGAAACATCAAGTGAATTTATGAGCATAGTTCTGTGCCAACCAGGAAGTAAGACCTCGGTACCAGCGTTGACAGACTTACACTCCAATGTTGCCAAGCTTCAGTCATACTATCAACAGGAAGAATAAGAGCCGAGGTGATTGCCAAGCGAGCTCGACAGAGACTTAGCTCGCGCGTCGCGCGCCTGCTGAGGGCCGAACACCTACAGTATATGTCAATGAGCCATGCTCGCAAGTCCGTAACTAGCTTTAATGAGTCGATCGTTGTCACTAATAAAAGTATACAGATGCACCGACCTCTAAAATAGTAATAAGTGTCTCAATTATTTGCGTATTCTGTCTTAAGCGCAATGACAACAAAAGTCATTCACCAGTGCTGTTTTACATTTCTTCGAGCATTTCCATTGATTATACTGAAAACATTAGATGTAAGAGTCAGTTTCCTTTACAATTATAGGCTCAGAAAGTATCTTTCTTGATATCGCTGTCAGAGGCACAAACGAACGAAGAGAGGCAAACAAACGAAGAGAAATCAATGCAGCATTGTTTTCAAGATGTGAACATTTCTGGGAAGGCTTCGTAACATGGTGTGCAAAATAAGAAGAGCTTCTGTTATCCAAACATATAATTAGGGATAAAAATGTATAGATTAAATTATCTTTAAGCCAAACTCTCATCCAGTCTACAAATATTGCAAAAATGATACTATGACCTGTAGTATAGAGTCCCATCAAATCCCCTAACAAAAGCGAGCAGCAGATATACTGAAAACCGTTTGATGACTGTGCAGAACATTCAGGCAGAAAGACCCCTAAATCCAAAATAACTATGGGTTAACGAAGCAGAGTACGGTGCAGATATTGTATGCAGCAGTCGCACCGTGTTTTATTTTTAATTATATTTTACCCCAGTCGTTTTCATATGAATACAAGCTCCCACAATATTCATATGAGAACCATTGGGCCGTAATATGATGAAACAGTTGATCAGATTGTTATAGAAATTTCAGTGACTTTCTCTATGCTGCCAATGGATAACGCCAGAATGTCACTATTTCGGAATATATCACAGTTCTGTTAAGTTCTGTTGCTCAACAGTTAGTGGACAGTATCGACACCGCTGCACGTAACACGAACCCATCAGATGCCATTTATACGCAGCTAAATTTTATAATTTGATCTTTCTACGAGCGATTTAATTTCTTTCACGACAGTGTTATTACTTACTGAAAGTGTTCAACAAGCATGAGTCTATCACTACTCGTTCACGTCCACTTCCTGCTCTCACCCCTACACCCACTGTGGAGGTCTAATAAATGACACAAAGTATAGGTTTATATCTACATTAATGGGGCTATTGATGTCAGTTTTCCCGACAGTATTCTGCTATTGTTCTGAAGATGAATACTCAACGTTAATAGTAATATTCAGTTGTCTTAATATCTGAGGTGTCGATTTCAGTTCCACAGACCAAAAAATGGTGGAATTAAGCGAATAAACAGCGCCTGTATGCAAATAAATAAAAATGAAATAACAGTTAATGGAAATACTTTTTTGACCTACAGACCACTGCAATACAAATTCTTGGATTTCACAGAAATGAATTACTTAGGCCCTACTTTTGTTTTGGTGCATTTCACTTGCACTAGAGAAGGGATAATACATGCGAATATTTCATTAGTATTACAGGTCCTGGAACTCCGTCGATTATTACCGAGTTGACGATCACTTTCAGTATGATATTCGTTGTTTGAGTCTGATTAAAGGGGCTTTACGACGTCATTTTATTAATCGAATTCTTTGAACTTATCGATAGTTGCAGGAAAGTGAATTCAGGTAGACAGCGCTAATATTAAAATTTTTTAGCGCAGTGGTAGTGGAACCTTGCTTTCTTTTTCCTAGTAGAGCTATTCTCTGCGGTCGTTGGATAGTTTTCGTTCTATGTTGATTGGTAAGATTGATCTCAGTTTCCCTCGCTTAAAAAAGACAACAACAAAAAATTACAGATGCGGTCACTCCTCAGGGCCGAGCGAGCTGCTAGAATCGCCTCGGCTATTTATGCAAATAATATTCAATATGCTTCAAGAGTTTCAAAACATGTTGTCACTGAGTCTCATATAGGTATGACAGCAGTGGAGAGAGTTCGAAACGTATGTATGGTGCGATTACTTTTGTGCTAATCACGTCACAAAAGAGATTTCACGTTTCAAGAAAGATCTTTCCGGTATTCATGATTTTACACATGAAGGAAGACTCAATAACTCACGTAAGTCATGAACTATGATGAGTTGAACATCGTGCGACGTTGTCACTGGTCAGGCAGGATTCAAAAGTTGGGAGCAGGAGTATTGCATACACACTTTCAAAGCGACAAAATCCATATTATTGCGTTTGCACATAAACGTCATTAGTTCACTCATTAAGTGTAATGCTGTTATTAGTGACTAATTCTGTAGCCTTTATGTTATCTTCTTAAATGGCTGGTAGCTCTACTAAAATAGGGTTAAAATTCTGATCTACAGAGGGGCTGGTACCATGACCTAAAGCAGCCCTCGCTTAAGACGTAGACACGTCATCTCAGGGCTACTGACGCGCTGTTACGTCTCACTTCCTGCTTGTTCCATTGGTGGTTACAACTAATCGCCAATTTACGCATGGTATGACCTCCTTGCACTTGAAGTAGAAAGTAATGCGCCGACGTCGCACCGTTAAAGAAAGTAACTGATATTATTCACCAAACAGACATGTAAATATTAAGTGACTTTATCATGTTTCTGTGTCATACCGGAAGTAACTCGGCGGTCACGCCGGTGTCAAAGAGCTCTCAAACTTGCACTGCGCTCAAAACAGAGACTTACCGAGATTTCAATACGTGCAACTAGCTTAGCGTTGAGCTCATTTTCCATAGAGTGCTTCTGAGTCGGTGCACGGTGTAGTTACGAACGATGCCTCCACCCTGTCACAATATTCAAATGATTATTGTAGGCGTTTAGTACGACGGCACAGACAGGCAGACAGATCTTGTAGAGACTATCCATGCCCTACTAGTTCTTGACACTTAGCTACGTCGGTTTGTAGGACTTATTTTCTGCCCGTGAAAGAGTTTTGCAGTAGCGGGTAAATAAGCATTGACATTCTGGTACCACACACATAACCAGACAAATAATATACCAGTTAATCGCAGTGAAATGCAATATGACCGTGTCTTTCTGGCAGCGACTATCTTTTCGGTTTTTCTATTTTCTGTATTGCAGCAGTCTGCCACCTCGTTTTGGAAGTGAAAAACGATTTTTGCAGTCCACCCACACACACTCCATTCGCGGACAGGGACAATTGCATTTTTTTTTTTTTTTTTTTTTTTTTTTTTTTTTTTTGAGAGGTTATTGTACTTTTATTCTGAAGACATAAACGCCTCCATTCTCACAGCTCCACCAATCAAAATGCAGTTCAATGACTGACATAAATTCGTATCTAACAGATAAACAATATTATAGTAGTAACTGGCAAGTGTGGCGAATTCTATAAGTCATCTGACGATTACGAACTCTGGTGTTTCGTAGGATTCTTGTAGTTGATGTTGCGGTCGTACCCATTTAAAATACAGGAATAGTAAAAGCTTCCGGCTGTAAACATACTTTGTGGTGGGATTTAACTGTATGGTTACAGTTGCAGCAGTACGCAGGTGGTGATATATTGTCGGGTCTGTGAAGATTCTCTCATTTCTTTAGTGCAGGCTAAGTTAGGAAGCTGCTGTTAAAATTATTGAAATGAAGTGATCATACGGCATTATTGTCCGGGACATCCCAGGCGGGATTGTTCGGCCGCATTACTATTTAATCTATCTCAAATTTAACATTCTGCAATAATAATAACAAAATAAAAAAAGATAGGAAACCACTCGCCTTAAAGACGAACGATGAGTCACAGGCAGACACAAATAAGACATTCACATTCAGACAATTTAAATTTTAGGCCGCAGCCTTATTCAGAAAGAGAAACATTCAAACACACAATCACTCAGGCATAACTCATCCACGCACGTCAGCCATCGCTGGCAGCTCAGCACACCCTGACACACTACAACACATTTCAAGCTCGTTTTGCTCATCGTTAGGCGTTTATGCGTTCTGATCCGTTAGTAAAAGAAATTGTCTTAGTATCGGTTTCGTTCACTCTCCCCTCTAGTGAGGCTATTTTAGTCTCAGACGGAAAGCGGTGCTACTGAGTGAACTTTGAGGCGCTATGCTACAAAGCCGAGGCCGTTCCCCTCGGGGGCTCGAATCCTCCCTCGGGCATGTATGTGTGTGCCGTCTTTAGTATAAGCTAGTTCATAAGTAGTTTGTAAGTTTAGGGACTGATGACCCGCAGGTAACTCTCACAGGCTTTAGAAAAAGAAAAAAAAATGAGAGAGAACAGAAATCTATGCCCAGTGGTGCCTTCCACTAGCGTAAAGAAATGTCTCGTCATGTGTCCTGACTGAAATCATGGCCTAGATGGGTAGCGGATAGTGTAAATTTCTTCATTTTCGCGTGACATCGTATAATACACATTTTATAAGCCACTTGATCAATCATGATTACTACATCTCACACTTCATCTTCATCCATGGCACAACAACGAATTACGAAAATAGGTTTTCCATGCTGTAAATTACGAGAGACATTGTAATTTACTCTTCAGATGAGCTCGTTGTAGACGAAGACGTAAATTTCCTATGATTATTGATTATTACGCACGAATGATATTTAACTGTTTGTCAGACAATAAACGTAATGGCACTTCAACAGTATTCATTCGTCAGGCGTTGATTGTGAAGAGGCCAAAACATGTCAAATACTTGTGTCTCGGAGTGGGAAGTGTATTTATTCAAATAAATAATGGGTCATACATTTCCTAACAGTGGAAATAATGCAGCATTCTGATTACTTAATTGTAACTTATAAACTTGTGTAATGGCTATCATTTCAACTGTGTAGCAGACGGTAATTTGCCTAAGCAATTATTTGCAGAATTCATTATTTACCATACGACTTTTTGTCTCTTCTTATGCCTATTCAGACAGGTGTATCCTATATTGGACTGGAGCAGACAAACGATTGTTTTGTTTCAAATGTTAAGGGTTCTTGGTTCCATTCTCTGCATGTTCTTGATGGTCTGATGGTCATAAGAAGAGAAGACACCACCGACACTTACGATGTCAGCGCTAGATTAAGCCCACCAGGACTACCACGTTGTAAAGCCGGTAGACAGCATGACGCCGTGTCGCTCTCTAAGCATCCATACTTTTCTGATATAGAAATTCTACTGTCCAACATAGCGATGGTTACAATATAACTGCTGTGGATGCTTTGCCGCGAAACGTGAGAAGCGCTTTACAGATTAGAATTTTTCTTTCAGCATGCCTCGATTCTTGAGTTTGTTCTAAATAAATTCCAGGCAGCTCCACACTAACGAACATTTTCAGCTATCAAATTAAACGTATAGGAATTATCCAAGTGTAACTGCTGGATCTGATTTAAGTAATATTCAATCTTTGGGTGAATATGGCTCGGAAAGCAACGTCAATTTTATTACAGTCCATCTCCTGTCTCTGAATGATTTGACAATTGCGTTAATTCTGTAAAGCGTTGTGGCAACTGTGAGTCGGTGATCAACGAATACATGCGCAGCGATATTCACCGATGAAAGGAGGGGGCGGGTGTACTTCCCGTCTTAGGTCCCCACGTCTATATATAAAAATGTTAGGCGTATAGCTGTTAATCTCCGAAAGTTCTTGACCCATTGTTTTGAAATTCTGACTCAACGTTGCATTCTAGCCCAGTAAGGTTTTTAGGTACACTTTTCTTGATATATTATATATAAACTATAAATGCGTTACTTTTGCGATTTTTAGTATAAGCCTTTTTCCAATTACAAAGTTTATATAAAGTCATATATGACACATATTGAAAAATTTGGTATATGAAAACATGCACATATCTTATTAGAACGTTGTGTCATCATTTCAAAGCTTTCGGAAATACACGATTTTTAACATAACACTAAACATGGCTCTAGGTTAGAAAGAGTTCTAAGAGGAAATAGAAGTGAGGAGACGAACAGGGAAAGCCTAATGATGAGATGTAGAGGGAGAGGGAGGAGTTGCAGATGCACAGAAAGAGGAGGGAGGAGGATCGGATAGACAAAGAGAGACGGGAGTGGGGAAGGAGGAAGTTATGGACAAAGAGGGGGGGACGAGGATAGGGGCAGAGAGAGAGGCGACAGAGATAAGGGGAGGTGAGAATGTAGAACGTATATCCAATTCTCTTCCACAAGGCAGTAGGAAATTACGTATATAAGAAATGTATGATTCCTCATGTCTTTCTTTTCCACTTAATCTGTAACAAGCCACAGCAACGCGTGGACGGGTACAGCTGGTGTCATAGTAAGTAAAGAAACACATCGTTCAGTCACAAGAAAAATCTGATGTCCGCAGTTACATAAATAAAGGGTTGTGATGTGTAGTTATGTAGAAAGGAAAGTCCTGGAGTTTATGATGTTTACAATCCAGACTACTATTACGGATAGGCAACATATCAGACTTCGTAACCCTAGCATATTGATTTTATCACTTCACACTGACACAAGGGCTGTGATACGAGAGAAGGAAATTTATTATATGCTTCTCTCAACAGGTTATTACTTGTGTACCACTATCGAGTGCAGGAAAGCTCCTCAATTATTTTCGTGTGTGTTGCATGAATTTTGGTCTCACATAGGTTGACTTCCTGTGCGGGTAAGAAGAGAGACATCGGAATAGAGTCTGATTTTAGTTACGAGAAACCTGTGCAGATAGTGTCGGCACACTGCGTTCAGAACCAAGACGGCGTCTTCCTCTTTGTGTCTTGGCGTGTACTGGAGTGGAGTGCTGTTTACAGCTGCACTTGTTGCGAGTCTCTACACCCGGAATGCACTGCCTTTGCCAAACATTTTATGTAATCTATAGGAAAATGTTTGGGTAATTTTTAATTTTGTAGCTTTAGAAATCATTAAAACATTCCACATTGATATTTTATGCATTTTTATTGTTGCTTGTCTTTTACATACTCGCACACACACACACACACACACACACACACACACACACACACACACACACACACTGCTTGATTTTTTGAGAAGTGACTATTCCTATAACCTACCCATCCAGCATCATTTCGTAATATTTTTTTAAGGCGTCTTGGAACTGACTCTACTAACTCAAATGTTCAAATGTTTGTAAATCTATCGGACTCAACTGCGTGGTATGCAGTCCGTAGCTTACAAACTACTTAAACCTAGGTAAACTAACCTGCGGACAACACACACACCCATGCCCCAGGGAGGACTCGAACCTCCACGGCGAGCAACCGCGCGCTCCGCAGCGAGACGCTTTAGACCGCTCGGCTACTCCACCGGGGCACTCTATTAACTACCTTCATAATGTTTCATAGTGGTTTATTTGCCACCAAGAATGTTCTATATTTTCCCGATAGTCGCTTCCGTTTTCTTGATCCAAGTAACAACGGCGCAGGTTTCATGGATGGGGCTGTAAATAAATAGGTATCAAGTTACTTCATCTATTTATATTTGAAGAACGTATTTGTAATTTACGCACTGTATTAATGTTTTGTATACGCTGTCTAACAAGTCGGGTTCAAATATCGCTAAGAGGCCTTTGTCAGTTAAACATTTCCGTGTCCATCATGTCAGATTGAGCATGGCTGGCTGAATCATACCAAACGATGCAGTTTGGAGCTGATGAGAAGACCATCGGATCAGTTACCCAACCTGGAGGAACCTCTACTGAATACCAGGCGTCTAACTGAAGTATTTTGCGTACCATCTATACCACTAACGTGATACCTATATTAAGCAACTAACAGAAGTGCAGCGGCTTTAGTCCGAAGTTACCATGCCAACAGTACAGGTCAGCATCTGCATAAATATATGAGTAGCTTCTTATCCGTCGTTTACAAATAATTGAGATAAACGCCATTTTAATTACGAAACGTGTATTTCCATGCTGCTTTGGTGATCATTTGCAACTAAGTGATGACCAGACTAACATGTATACGTATTAACTCCACATTTCGAAATAAAAATGTTTTATCTCAGTTATTTACAAACGACAGATGTCCGCCTCTGATAACAAGCTACTCATATCATCGTACAGCAGGACCGCAGGGTAGTATACAATTTGTGCAAACGCCAGTCGGCTTTTGTAAGAGCCGAAGAGCATGAAAGGGACACAGTAGTTGGGAAGGGAGTAACACAGGCCTGTAGCTTTTCCCCAATGTTGTTCAGTCTGTCCACTGAGTAGGCTGTGAAGGAGAGAAAGGAGAAATTTGGAGAAAAGGATTAGCCGATGACGTAGTAATTCTGTCAGAGACTGCAATGGACCTAGAAGAGCAATTGTATGGAATGAACAGTGTCTTGAAAAGAGGGTGTGAAATAAACATTAACAACAGCAAAAAAAGAGTAATGAAATTTATTCGAAGAAAATCAGGTGATGTGGAAGGTAATACTTTAGAAAACGAGACATTAAAAGTTGTAGATGAGGTTTGTTGGTTGTGTGTGTGGGGGGAGGGTTGGCTTGGGTTGTGGTTTGGAGGCACTAGACGACTCAGGTCATCAGTCCCTATTTCGGATAAGGATGGGAAAGTAAATCGGGCGTGCCCTTTGAAAGGACGCATCTTGACTTTCGCCTGGAGTGATGTAGGGAAATCGTGGCAAACGTAGATCAGGATGGCCGGAGGTGGATTTGAACCACCATCCTCCCGAATGCGGGTCCAGTGTGCTAACCACCGCCCTACCTCGCTACGCTGAGCTTTGTTATTTGGATTGTAAAATAACATCTGATGCCCGGAGTAGTGAAGACATAAAACGTAAAGAGTTATGCACGAGATAGGGTAGCGTGGAGGTGGAGAACTGCATCAAACCAGTCTACGGACTGAATACAACAACAACAACAACACACCACATCATTAAGTTGTTTATGTCGTGTAAGACTATTCAAAAATTGTCATTTTAGACACAGTAATTTCTTTAATAAAGCACCATCATTACAGCAGACTTTATTCAAATGTGTAGTCCGTTTATTACGGAATGTATTGCAGTATCTTCTTAGACATTTTCGTTTACTGTACCAGAAAAGAATTAGGAACAGAATTTGTCGCACAGGTAACTGAAACACCAATTCTTGGAGTACTGTCCACATTTCATGGAATATGCAGCTGATACCCGAAAACATAGTTTATTTAAATTCCAAAAATTATTATTATTTGATTAATGATGGAAATTCTCCTCAGAGTAGATTATATGCGTGCGCGCGCGCGCGTGTGTGTGTTCTGCTTGCTCTTTCCTCTTTGCTTATATATTCTCTCTGACTTGACTCAGTACTAAAATACAGTTTCTCTGACTTCCACACTCCGTAACAACATCCTCATGACCTAGGTCGTGATTTACCTTCCCTTTCCGTTCCCATCATTTTTTCTTCCCTTCTCTCCCGCCTGAAGAAGGAACTGTGTTCCGAAAGCTTGTCCGTTTCGTATGTTTTCTTTTTTTATTCATTTGTGTCACTATTGGTGGTACAGCACACAGGTAAGCTCTGGCCAGCTAATCTATCGCTTTGAAAAATAATTTAAAAATTATTATTACTGCGATCAATTTTTACGTTAATCACGCAGATCTGATCATTACTGTGAAAGCAGGCACGTTAAACAGATAAAGAACAGAATGTTGTATTTCTATAGAAACTTCCCTCGAAATATTTTCTCCATTAGGCTTATGCAAGCTGCCTGCTTTATATATTTTTAGTGAAACCTTCAACCTGCCTGCAAAAAGAAACGTCCCAGTAAAGTGGAGTACCAGTTCGTGGTATAATTTTCTTCTCTCTACAAAGTTTTGATGGAAAAGTGCCTTATCAGTGTATACTCAAGCAAATGTTATCCACACACGTGAGACTAACTACCTACCAGAAATATAACTCATATTTGAAGAAAGTTTGTTTATTAATGCAACTGCTACGACAAAAGCACATGTCTGAATAATTTTCCATTGCATATTATAACGACATTCTGCACACGCCCGCATGACAACCGCAAACCATAGCCACAGCACCACCCTATATCTCAGAACAACGCTCACGTTAATGCTATAGGAGATGCGCAAAAACAATATCTATTTCGTCGGAAAAGCCACTTACTGATTTACGGGTCTAACGGTCTCCTTAGGAGGTATAAGAAACACTGGACAGTTTGATATTCTGTGTTTGCAACAATACTGAGCACATAACTCCGATCGATGTCCTTACAGGTAACGACCGCACAAACGACGTTGAAAATTATAAATAGTGCCAGCATTGTGTAAATTCTTATACATTATGATTATGTGATGCTAATACTAGAATGAATATTAAATATTAGTTTAAGTGTTGCAAATATACACCTTATCAAATGTGCAGACGACACAAAAAGAATAATAGACGGATTATAAGAAAGAAAATGGGTCCAAGAGAAAGTACAGACATTTGGAAAATCCGTAGTAATGTAACCTACAAAAATATAGAAAACAATATCAGTCGGAGTGGTTAAGTGAGGTTACCTTTTGTTGGACATATGTATTAAATACATGATAAAAGGCTAAAGAAACAATTATTCGTATACTTCTGGAAGAATAAATGAACAATAGCATGAGCGAAGAAGAAAATAAATACTTAGAAAGGAACATAATCAAATAATCTGAACTAACCACATTAAAGAACGTAATAAAGTTAGCGGCTATCGAAAGAGGATGAAATAAGAAATTGGAAACAACCTGAAAAAAAAGTAACATACAACATGGGAGATTATGACGGATAAATTAATCTATACATTACTGTCCCTAATTATATGTTTGGATAACAGAAGCTCTTCTTATTTTGCACACCATGTTACGAAGCCTTCCCAGAAATGTACACATCTTGAAAACAATGCTGCATTGATTTCTCTTCGTTTGTTTGCCTCTCTTCGTTCGTTTGTGCCTCTGACAGCGATATCAAGAAAGATTCTTTCTGAGTCTATAATTGTAAAGGAAACTGACTCTTACATCTAATGTTTTCAGTATAATCAATGGAAATGCTCGAAAAAATGTAAAACAGCACTGGTGAATGATTTTTGTTGTCATTGCGCTTAAGACAGAATACGCAAATAATTGAGACACTTATTACTATTTTAGAGGTCGGTGCATCTGTATACTTTTATTAGTGACAACGATCGACTCATTAAAGCTAGTTACGGACTTGCGAGCATGGCTCATTGACATATACTGTAGGTGTTCGGCCCTCAGCAGGCGCGCGACGCGCGAGCTAAGTCTCTGTCGAGCTCGCTTGGCAATCACCTCGGCTCTTATTCTTCCTGTTGATAGTATGACTGAAGCTTGGCAACATTGGAGTGTAAGTCTGTCAACGCTGGTACCGAGGTCTTACTTCCTGGTTGGCACAGAACTATGCTCATAAATTCACTTGATGTTTCCTGTAATGTCAATTGCATAAACTGACAGGTTTCTCAGTCGAGAGGCGACAGAACCTATTTGTTCATGCTTTTGGATCCAGAAAATTGTTTTCACGGCGAAATTCCAAGTAATCTCCTCTCTTACGTTGCGAGTTATATGTTCTACTGATGTATGTGGCAGTAGGAAAGAACAGGCATGCACAGCTCCTCGCTAGGTCTGAGGTAAAGTCGTCGACTGCCACGGAGAGGTGGCTTTGGTCACTGGTTCGGGTCTCATTGGAGTAGGATTTTTTAGCTGTTTTCGTGACAGGAGTTGCACGAATCCACATCGAAAACAACAAGAAACCTCTTGTGGTTACTTGCTATGTTCTATCAGATTATGCGAAAGTCTGACAATTTTCTGATAGTTTACCATATCTGTCCCTTTAGAATCTAACTGATTCCAGGCTAATTTTGACGCCGATCGATGTTCGACGTGTATTTTCGTCTGGAAATAATTTTTGTCGAAGGTTATTCGAGTAGGGCAGGAAAGATAAACATTTGAGGACATATGATCGAAAGAGTAGGTGCGGAATCGGTGACTTCCAAAGCACACTATTCGATGTATTCTTTGTGAAATCAACGGGAAATATTATGTTGTAGTACTAACACATGATGTTATTTTTTAGGTCGTTTGTCCTCACAGTGTGACTAAATGGTGTTGAGACACTGTTTGCAAAAAATGGGCGCACCCTAGCGTTGTGGTTGCATTTTGCTGAGTATAAAAATCTTTTAGTACTCAGTCATTAATTTCTTCTTAAGATGTCAGCATGAGAGCATCATAACTCGTTACTAGTAACAATCGTGAGTAGGAATCCTAATTGAGCGGCCTGATGTCGTTCAAGAAAAATGTAATAGTCACCCCTATGACCCTATATACCGATTCTACTTTACGACGTTTAGATCACGTTCATATATGTCAGAAAAATTCAATACGTGACTGTAATATAAGTACCAGAATTTGAGGTAAGGATATAACAGCCGGTAAATAGACTCACAGCGGCGCGCCGCTGTCACTGAGTACGCAGGCGGCAGCCGCGATGCGGCCGCTGGCGCGTCGCCGTAGCCGGTGCCCACTACTGCCGAGAGTAAACAGTTCAGTTTTGATGCAGCAGCGAGTTCTTTTGTGTAATATTTCTGGGACTTTTCGCTGTTATATTTGAGGTTCTTTCACACTGATAACGAAGACAGCCGATTTGCGGTTTAAAAAAAATTTGAATGTGGGTGGATTCGATCTCGCGACTGCTTACACATACGCTTGTAAATGCGACTCTTACTGCCAGACCACGCGCTCACATATCACAGAAACGTCTCGAGAAGAACATACCACTTCCTCTTGACAGTGCCGCATTCTACAGTGTTGCCAGATCGTGCACATCGGCGGACTTAGCATTCTGCGTCGTCCGGCCGGCGATCAATTTTTTTGTCTAAGACTGTACGTCTACTGTAGCTGTGCACTCAGATAGTGATCTACCTACCTCATGGTTTTCAAAATTCGAGTCAATATTTCAAAATTTAACGCAGCAAGTCTCCATGATTAGCCAACAAATGACGACAAAGCAGGAACTTGATAAACATTACAAATGCACAAGACAAGAGTTAGTAAATCTCCAATTGACACAAAAGCAGGAACTTGATAAACATTACCAATGCACAAAACAGGACTTAAATAATAAATTCCAAGCTCAACAGAATGTCTTAACACGCCTAGAACAGCAACAAAAGGAAATCGCGGATCAAATGGTAACGAGGGAAGAAATCGAGAACAGATTTAAGCAACTCGAGGAAGCACAGAAAAACCTACCAGCTCTTATTTCTGACGAGGTGAGCAGACAATGAAATACACAGATAGGCAATCTTGAACAACAGGTAGCAGATGTAGAAGGCAAAGTTAACAGTAATATTTTGAACATAGTTGATGAAAAGGTTTCCAACATTGCTTCACAACTTGATATCGTTTCGCAAGCAACCAAAGCCCTTCCGACAGCCATTGAAAATATTACACAGGACTTGTCAGCACTCAGAATTGAACATGAAAATTTAAAAACTACCGTAACCCACATAACCTCTCAGGCAGAAGCCATAGTCAGTAAGAATCAGGCAAGAGTTCAAACCTTTTTGGAGCAGACCGAGGTACAAATTAATGATAAACTAGTACGTGATTTAAACTCTGTCATTCAAAACGTTGCTGCAAAAGTATATGAGGAGCACAGCACCGCTGTAAAGTCATTGCAGGAGGAATTGTCGAATGTAAAGGCTAGTGTACAAAGGGAATCCCGGACACAGACTGCAACTTCTGACACATGTAGGAGACACGCATCACCGGTGACGTCATCTCCAGATAGGTACCATAACCAAGACCGTGACGCAAAACAGACTGACGTAGACGACGAGTGGTTTGACAGTGACTGACGCACAGTTATGCAACGCTCACAATCTCCCCGTCCTAGTGTTACCTCAATCCTGTTGGAAGAAAGTCTCCTCAAACACCACCAGTTTCCCACTTTAATACCCGAAAATAAATCCGTGCATCCTGTCATTTTTATACAATCCTTTCGAGAATTGCTTCCTGACACCTGGAGTGAGCGTAGGAAGATAAGGTTTGTAATGGGATATATTCAAGGTGAAGGGAATATCTGGGCTTCAGGCGTATACCGCTACTGTGCCACTCTCAAAGAGTTCGAAAATGCATTTCTTAGCAAGTACTGGTCGGTGGGAATTCAGGAGCGTGTAAAAAATGAAATATACAACCCTCCACCCTTTAATGAGCGGAATGGCAGTTTAAGAAAATACTTTGAAAAATATCTAAACGAAGCACGCTTCTTCGACGAACTAATGTCGCATCGAGAAGTACTTAGAGAGTACTGATAGGACGACTGCCGACATACCTCAGATTGCAACTGGTACATATTCCTATATATAATCTGGAAGACTTCTTGTCGACAGTCGATTCGATTGACTTAATTTACGAAGATGACCGAGCTAGGAACGGACGTGGTAACCACAACAATACTTATGGCAACGCCAGCCGGTACGCCAACAGTAATGGAATAAATCAGCTGATGCCGCCACCGCCGACGCAGGCCAGCCAACAGTCGCGTACAAATACTCTGGCACCACACGTTAACCGCTATGACACAAACTCACAGGCTCAAAGACAAACATACAACAGGGGCGGTAGAAATTCTAACAGACAAACATACAGCGGGCAAACAAGGCAAAGAACAGACAATAGGTACCATCCAGGGTATAGTAATAGAGGAAACAACTGGAACAATAATCGAAACGGGGGCAGGAATTTTAACATGGGGAATACACAACAAAACACGTATACAGTTAGACAATATCCGAACCATCCCCCACCCAGTGACAATCGACAGACAGACTACGTGCCGGTGGCACGGATAACGACTGACTGCTGACAACAAACGACTTGTGGACCACCAAAATCTACCGTGACAATAACTGAAGTTACGGAACCTGCCCAAACGGCATCAGGTACACAAACAAACTGAAATCGCTCTTCTCACGCCCTCCGAGTTTGAGCGGTGAATCCAGTGGGGCACACCCGAGAGTTCAAATGCTGACGTTTAATGATGGTGTAGACATTAAAGATGAATTGATGCAAGAACACACAACTTGTAGAAGGAATCTATCTGAAGTCTTACAAGCAAACATTGTCATTGTGGTTGATGGTATTTGTTTTAATTCACACACATCCTAAAGCATCAATTATACATAAGCAGAATAAGAAGTGGCAGCATATGTATAGCGGACCGTACAGAATTGTACAGATTCCACACCGAGGCAGTTATCTTTTAGCACACATAAACACTGGAAAGATTAAAGGTCTGTACCCACACAAAGATTTAAAAAGATTTCACGCTTAATATGAACGTCTGTGTGCATTAAGTGGCATTATTTATATTTATTTGTGCAAGCATCGAGTATATCATGCGTCAGAACTTCTCCGAGCGACGAGCAAGATCGCAGGTAAGTGCCTAATATTTATTGTCAGCTGGCACAATCATTCAATGGATAATAAGTAAACAGATGTAAGTTACCACACTTACACAGTTATGGGCAGTTAAAAACGTAATAGCCATATATTTTGACGTGGGTAATATTTTGTGTAGGAGTAATATTTTATATTTGCGTGTATATTTATATATGTGTTGCTTGGAAGAAGTAGGTGATTTATTCTGGTTTGTGATCGGGAATCTTTATTTATTCATTGGACGTGGAGTGTACAAGCACACGTACCACTTATATGCATTATTGCCCGACCAAATTTTGGATAGTCACTTACGGGGACAAGTAATGTAGTTTGTTGTGATAGGAGAGAGGAGAATATGAAATCTAGTTTGCACACTAAAAAAATAATTTTTGCTATAACTATTTATGCTACCAGGGAAGGATACACCAAGCTATAGAGATTTTGCTAACTTTTATGCGAATTATCAGCTGACAAATAAACAAAACACGTAGAATCATGTTGCATGACAATACAAGCTTGCACGCATACCATCTGCATAAGTAAGAACGAACTTAAATTTTCTCCGCTTAATCGATGTCGTAAGCAACAACTTCAGACTATGCAAAGAATTTAAGATGCAGGGTACACACTATTTAATTGCTATATAAAGCGCTGTTTGACACTTAACAGAGATAATTCTTTATCACATCGTCAACTTAAAGATATTTTCTTTCCTTTATCACACTTCATTGATGTAAAAATTTTAAAGATTTACTTGAGTAATCAGCTGGTAAAAAAAACTTATTTGCTTAGGTTATGCAATTGTTTTGTTTGACAAATCACACATTGCGAGAAACACATGAAATTTCACAACATAGCATGGTATGGAATATTTACTACTAAAACACCGTAGACTTAAGCCTAGATATAAGAACTTTTATTTCAGCAAGAAGAAACGACGAGTATGTGTGGCAGCCACCGCTGGAATTATTTACTTTCACATCTAACTCAGGAGGTGCATTTTAAATGAAAGATTTAGTAACTTTTGACATGAACACAGAACGACGCAGGGACACACATACAAGAATACACACGCATATCTGAGTGCCATAATTTTATTTATAATTACCTATCTTTGCACAGATTTAAATTATGCATATAAGGGCAGGATTAGGCATGGTCGCGAATGTTCGAGGAATACGGATGGTGTGACAAGATGAGGACTTTCCGGTGCTAGGATCGATGATTTATGCTTTATGTTGTTTTCTCGCGAATTGACGTTAGGAGTGATCTTTGCTGTAACGATTGTAGACTGATAAAATTGATATTCTGCAAGTAGAATTAGCGAGATTCCTCTAACTACTCTGTCCTCAGTCTTCCTTCTTTAACTGTACTTCGGCCGCACAAATGGTGCGAAATCTAACTTGTGTCAAACACGACGGCCGGGACTGATCTTGTCTTGCCTTAACTTGTATATATATATATATATATATATATATATATATATATATTGTTGTGTGTATAAATGTTTACTGCCAATATTTTATGTGTGTCTGGATTACTTATGTTGATGTACACCAGGGTAACACAACACGGATTACGGACTTTAAAACGTTACGATAGGTGACACTTTAAAAAAGAAATCAAAACCAGTATTGCATAGCGACAATTAAGTCTGAAATGAATCACATTTAGACATGTAATACTGCATAGAAGAGACGTGCAGAGTGTATCGGATAAACAAGGCTGAAAACAGCATTATCACAAAACAAACTGACATGAGCATAGGCAAACCACATATGGTCAATGTTATGCTCAATATCAAAGCATGCTTATGTATTTCGAAAATTGTAAAGATATTTATATCTGTTAAATAGCTAATGAAATGAATTTTGTAAAAGAGATATGATTTTATGTGATTTGAATGTTAATGAGAGACAGTCCTTAAGTCAATGTCTTATTAATTCGAAACTATTTGGGAAAGAACAGTGAAGCTAGTTATTTGAATAGGACATGTGGATTAGGAGACCGTGTGAAACAGCAATAAGCACAGATGTGTTAAGTGCAGTGAAAGACGCGAGCAAGTGCTTTCATTATTCTAAAGACACGTTCAACGACTTTCGCGCTACAGAAAGTGCAAATTTCAAACGTTATCACCCCGCGAAAAGACGCTGTCCAGTGAATTAACAGTGTTTAGAACAATCAAAAAAGACAGGCCTAAGAGGACCGATAAATAAATTAAAGTGGTAAATTAGTTTGAACAGTGCGTGATGGTGAATAAAGACGCATTCTAACGCCACCATAAACGCTTACGAGAATCAAACATAAAAATAAAAGAGGACGTATAATGCGCACGCAGGACGTTTAATTGACGCACGTGCTTACATACTGTGAATCAATTAATAAACGTACGCATATGAACAAGAGAAAAGTGCCGTGTGATAATTCAGAGACACTGCTAGGTGATGCGAATTCCACGACACGTACGAATCTCGCCTGCTGCAGACAAACAGACAAATAAACGTAATGTGGTACTCACCCACCGGTGTGAAGTGTGGACCCTCGACGAGTGCAAAGTGGACACTCCTTCCTTAAAAACACACCACACTGTAATCCCCAATGCGTTGCAGTTTGAAACAGTACGATTAAAATTACGGAAATCATACCGCGCGATCCTGCCACGATGCAACGTAAGCACAGACTGAAGCTGAACCAGTGGCGCGACGTGACGTCCTTACTGATTGTTGACAGCGCTATGCAACACAAAGCTCTTACAACACCGTCTAACGGACAATATTAATCAAATAAAAAATATGAAAAAAAATGTATGGACTCGCAGCAAGCTGCGTTAGCATTAATAGAGACTGAATCTATTCAGCGCTAACAAAAATATTAATATATAATCAAATCAGATACTTTAAAATGTTAGCATAAATTTAAATCAGATGCCATAGTATGTAAGATATTCCAGATAATTTCTCCATTTCTTGTGACCCCATGTATTTATATGTATGATAGATAGTAAATTATGAAACATCTAACATTTTTGCCTTGAAAGATCGCATGTACGATCAACATAAATAATCATTCTGACCAATGATTAGTATTCATGATAGGCATTCTGTAAATAGTCATGTATATAGCACCAAATTGTATATGTAGATAGGAAAGTAAGATAAATATTAGGCAAATAACCTGCTAGTATCAGAGTCATGGACATACGTCATTTGTAATGAATGCTAAAAAAAATTTTTGTATAATATCTGGCGTATGTTCATGTCAGTTTGTTCATTTTATCCTTTACCCACAAGAGCGCACACACACATATATATACCTTGATATATCCTTCAAGAATCACAATTCAATCACGTAATAGTTTTGCGAATGCACAAAAAACACTCATGCACCAGACAACGTGTGAATGAAGGAAACTAATCAAGTGTGCATTCTTTGCAGGAAAAAATTAATAGTTATCCTAGTGCAGTAGACATTGCTAACTCCAATCTTTTTGTTCTTTTCATGAAAAAAAAACAATTGCAATGAGACGGTGCGAGCGAGGGGCGCTGAACTGACGATTCATCACGGACCGCTGTTGTCCACGCGCACAAGCCGTGCGCAATAATGGAAGCCGCTCGCTGCCGCCGCTCCCGCCTCCAGTACCAACGCAACAACCTCGAGCCGTCGCCGCCGTTACTGAAATTCAACCTCCAGACAGTACTAAAAAATCAACTTCATAATCAATAAAATGAAATTTGATGCAATTTTCTGTACTGTATAGACATCCATCAAAGTGAATAGACTGTAATATGAGGAAACATGATCTGTTCTGGAGAAAGCAATTCTGAAAAGCAAAAGACTGACCCATATTGCACTTATGTGATGTGGATTATATGTAATTTACATTATTGTCTTATGTAATATTCGATGTATTTGGGTTCTATGAAACTAGCCTTGACACAATGCTTGTTTGTCACAGCTATCGGATTCTGTATCATACCTCAGCCGTGCCAAAGGGGGCCGTATAATGACACGTTTTCCTTTCCCCGATATTATCAGAGAAAGTTTTGTATTTTTATATTATTTCGGCATGTTAAAATAGTTATCTATGAAAGTCAAAGAAAGAAAATTTAGGAACAACACTTTCAATTTTTTGGTAAGAAAGAAGACACTCTTGCTTTGTACTTCGTAGCGATAGCAGGCTGGAACATTATACCACGTTTACCTACGCAAAATCACCGAAATGAAATTGAATACATTTCCGTACATGATCGGAGAAACTTATCCCAAAATGAATCCAAGTTGTGAAGTCTAACAAACCAGACTACAAATCGCTATCATCTCAAGGGAGAAAATAAAATCCATAACGTCTTGCCAGGTCGAAGCGCAGCCACAGAATGATCAGATCGGTCACCCAGTCCCCTCCACCACCGGAAATCCACCGGAAATCGGCAGCAACCCGTGGAAAAACCGAGGTGGTGGGGAGAGTCGAAACTCGCGCGTTTTTAAAGCATTGAGAATGATCACACAGTGATGGAAATCTAGATATGCTATACCAAATAAATTTTTGCGAGTAATTCCTGCTCATAATTCAAAACATATCATACACTTGCTGAACACGGTGATCGAGTATGGAATCAAACTTGCCGTCACCACTGTAGTTTATACTGTTTATATATCAAATGTTGAAAACCTTACCTGGCAGGGTGTTATTTAAATAGGTGAAAACAAAATAAGCAGCCTCGCATATGCGGACGACTTAATTGCGATGGAAGATTAGATTGGGAGGTTGCAATCTAATAGCCGCGGTGGAGTAGCCGAGCGGTCGCCGGGCGCCGTGGCTCAGCGCGCCCGGTCAGGGGGCTCAACGCTCTCTGTAATAAAAAAGCTGAGCCAAGAACACTTCGAACATCAAAGAACAAATACGATCAACGTCCGCAATGAACAGAACTACCCATAGAGCAAAAAAAAAAAAAAAAAAAAAAAAAAAGTTGCCGACTGCGGTGTACAAGTTACTGGTTGGTCCGGTTCGCGTCTGCACACTACTGGAATAAATAAAAATAAAAATAAAAATAAAATAAAAAATAAACTGTCTAAGGCGCCTCGCCGCGGACCACGTAGTCGCTCGCCGTCGGAGGTTCGATTCCTCCCTGGGTCATGAGTGTGTGTGTTGTCCTTAGGTTAGTTTACCTTAGTTTAAGTAGTTTGTAAGCTACGGACTGATGACCACGCAGTTTGGTCCCATAGATTTACAAACATTTTTTGCTATCTAATATTTCAGAGGAAGGATGGTATGAAGATACAGTGAGTTCTCAGCTACGATATACTCTCTTTTGAAGAAAGAAACCAGCACCAAGGCTAAGTTAGCAGTGCATCTTTCTATGTTCCGACTATTGATGTGTAATCTGGGTATATATAGTTTACCTTATTAATGAGGTTGAGGTTACAGGTATGAAAGTATAAAGGACGATTGCAGGTACTAATTGATGTGAACAATGGCACGAGGGTATCCATAACATCCATAATGAGGAAATCAAGAAAAATTCGGGAATGAATACCATAGATGAAGCAGTTAGAGCGATCAGGCCGAGATTTTAGGGTCATGTTACACTCATGAGAGAAGCAAATTTACCGAAAAGAGATATGGTTTCAGCAGTAGAGGATAAAAGAAGTCGAGTTAGACCAAGAAGAATGTACAGGGATTCGGGCGAATTGATTTTGAAGTTACATGCTTAATATCAGGCGAGGCAAGGAAGTTAGCGATGAATTGCGTATCATGGAGGGGACTATGCTCCAGACTGAACGTTGGAAGGCATACTCAGTCTCTAATGATGATTACGGAGATGTAGGCCATCATCAGGTAACAACTGAATCTCGCCAAATTTCGATTTACAAAGACGTTTTTAAATTACAGAAGATACAAATTCACATGTTCACTGGAGACTGTTAGATTTTCATTTACTAAAATATAAAAATATAGAAAAAGCTGATTTTATAAGTAGAGGTTCAAAGCTAAATATTCATCCTCTTGGTATATTTTTTTAATTTTAGTAAATGTAATTCATTCCAATGACAATGTAACAGTCTCCTGTGAACATGTGAATTTGAACCTCTAATTTAATAACGACTTTGTAAGTCGCACATCTATGACGAAATTTAGCGACAGTTGTTACTTGATGATGCCCTAAATCTTCATAATCATCAATAGAGACTGATTATTATTAGCTTAAATGTGACGCTTTTATTCACACAGTTGCCGCGGAAAGATTCTCTAGCATTACTCGGAGGCACTTCGATAAGGACATAGTCAAACTCTTTCGACATGTACTAACCACCACCAAATGTGGTGGGAAATTCTAAGAGAAAATAGATCGGGTTGTTATGGGTTCCCCCTAGCACCAGATTCAAATGTTCAAATGTTTTTAAGTTTATGGGACTTAACTGCGGGGTTATCAGTCCCTAAACTTACAGACTACTTATAAACTACCTTATACTAAAGACAGCACAAACATCCAAGCCCGAGGTGGGATTCAAACCCCCGACGGGGAAAGGCCTCGCGTATCTGAGCATAGCGGCTGAATGCGCTTGGCCAATTCACCGCGGCCTAACACCAGCCATTGTAAACTTTAAAAGACCACCGTTAATTATAAAATTAACTCTGGTTGAAAAGAGCCAGTTGAAAGCTTACTTTAAACATATAGATCTGGCTGTAAAAAACCAGCTAAGGGATTCGCGTTAACTACTAACTACGTCCTGCAACAGAATCTTGTTCCCTAGCCCCAGAATTCAGAACTGACTCAAAATTTACTTTAGTAGCAGGAAGACAAAGAGACTGTGGCCAACATACACCGTAAATCACGAGAATTACACACACTCATTTATATACAAGCCACCCCGAAGTAAACCATTTCATGAAGATGGCTGTGAGAACATTTATGGCGTAACGGAATTAAAATATGATAATATGCATCTGAATTTGTTCTCAGCGCTGGTGAAAGACAACATTAAATAAAAGGGAAAGGTATTCATAAACTAATATTTATAAAAAGGATAAAATTTCACTGACAATAAATTATTTATTCAGTTCAAACATGAGCAAATGGGGGCATCAATTTTGTTAAACAATAAAAACGCATCTCCTTGAACTACTAAATTAAATTAAAGTAATATGAACTGAACATCGTCGGGGGAGGGATTTACAATCAAAAAGCATTCAGCTACTCACACGCGCAAAGCAAAGCGAAACTCACCCAACTCAGTGTGCTGAAACGAAGCAGAATCAGGCGCCGAAATCGCAGACGAAATTCAGAAAACCAGGATGTACCACACAACACAAAATAAATAAACTTCGTAGGTCGCTCTGGTCTGTCTTTCTTTACTTGAGAAGGTACGCGATAATAGTGAGATTAATTTCCATTCAAATCAAACCGTGAGCATGCGGAATTATTGAGACACACGGCACGTGTCTTCTACATTACATATTCGCACCACACTGTAAGCGAAGTGTTTAAAGATTGTATTCATTTCAACAAAAACCAACGGAATCACAGATTACGAAGCAAGAATACACAATAGGAAGGCACTGGTATGCGAGCAGTGGCGGTAACTCAAGTGACTAGCTTTAAAACCTTGAAGTCGCAGTTTGGAACCACGTGGTTCCGAAAACCAGTAAAAATTACAAAATTCAATTTCCGAAAAATAAAGAAAAATAGCTACGGCATGCAGCCCTTAGAAATGCGTACGATATCATAAGGAAGCTAAAGAAATACTGTTAGACGCGATTGGGAGGGTTTTACACGGATGGACGAAGTCCAGTCTTCAAAAATCAGAAAAGTGGAATAAATTCAAAGTCGGAGTTAATCAACTACGAAATACGGCATGTAGCCCTCAGAAATACGTAGTATTTCATAAGCAAGCCAATAAAGAGGGTTGTACAAGGCTAGAAGAGAATTTACTGGGAGAGTCTGAATGCAAAGTACAAGTCTGGAAACGAAACAACAATTTAAAACAGACGGAGAGGAGATCGCGAGGCACTAATGTTCAAATGTTTGTTAAGCTTGTGGGACTTAACTACGGGGTTATCAGTCTCTAAACTTACTAACTACTTAACAACTAACTTATCCTAAGGACGGCACAAATATCCATGCCCGAGGGGGGATTCGAACCCCCGACCGCAGTGGCCGTGCAGACTGTGACTGAAGCGCCTCAGTCCCCTCGGCCACCACCGGCGAGGCACTAATGGAAATCAGAAAGATACGTACATAATTACTTGCCTGAAGGGCCTAAAATAGACACATGGGTAGCTGAAGTCTTTGTTGTAAGAACACACCACGTGGAGTACATATCACTTGCGGAAGGAGGAAACGGAAAGGAATACTTCACATGCATTACATAGAATAAAATATTCCATCATATTAGTTGCGTTCCACAAAGCTAGAAAGAAATTAAACAGAGTTCATACACCGCCAGCTAGTCTCACACAGGTTGCCGATTTTCAGCCGTTATCAAACCCAATTAGTTACATATTCACAGCACTTATCTACGCAAAATCACCGAAATGAAATTGAATACGATGCCGTACATGATCGAAGAAACTTATTCCGCAAAATGAACCTAAGTTCTGAAATCTAACTTTAACAGAGCAGACGACGAATCGTTACCATCTCAACGGAGGATGGAAAATCACATACGTCTTACCAGGTCGAAGTGCAGCCACAGAAAGTCCTATCGGCCACCCAGTCCCCTCCATTACCGGAAATCCACCGGAAATCGGTAGAAACCCCTGGAAATACCGCAGTGGTGGGGGATCATTAACTCGCGCGTCCAACCGAGGCTCGCTAGCTGGGCATTGCCAATCCAACTTGTAACCAAAGGGTGGAGGTTGGTAGCATCAAAAGCTGAGTTTGGTAACGACTAGCTATCAATACGAAGCCAGAGAAACACTAGTACCGAGCAGCCAGCAAATTCTCATACATACACACAGACTCCAATCCTAGAAGATTCTCATACATGCTCATACAGAATAAAGCAAGTACACCATCTCACACGGACAGTGGCCTCTCGGAGAAACAGTTCATATCGCCACATTCATTGACACAATGATAAATTATTAGCATAATAAAATCCCAGCAATGTTACTAACATTTAAAAACATGAACACAATGATAACTTATTAGCATAATAAAATCCCAGCAATATTACCGAAACTAACATTTAAAAACATGAAATGAAATGCTATTCATCATGCCTCCGAACGAGAGGGGTTCTCGTTTAGCAAAAAAGGCTGTCTAGTGAGCTTGATAGTTTACAAACTTAAAAACCTAGGGAAGACGGCAGACAGCCGTCTTTCAACTTGTAATGGAATACTTCGAGAATATAGCACTGGATACTGCTATATCCTGAAAACGAAAGCAGTCTACATTTATGTGGACGACACCTTTGAGGTACTGCACATGGAAAGGGAAAATTACTAGAATTCCTGCAACATCTTAATAGTATACACAAAACATTAAGTTTACCATGGAGGTAGAAGAAAACGGAAGCTTGCCCTTCCTGTACGTCTTGATTACTAGGAACACAGGAGGCACGCTGGGGCAGTGTACGGGAAGAAAACGCTAGGAGTTGTCATCATGCAGCGCAGCATAACTCTGTACTCACCACCTTGGTACACAAGGCTAGGTCAATATGTGACAAAGAGAGCTTACGGGGTGAAGGAAACCTTCAGAAGAAACGACTACAGCAAGACGCAACTAAGAAGATCTTTGAGAAACAGGAGGAGAGGAGATAGACCAGAGGACGAAAAACACTAGGTTGTGCGTTCATGCCGTATGCGGGACCACCAACGGCTAAGATCACAAGAATACTTAAGAAACAGAGATTGGAGACCGTCTTTCACGCAGCAAGGAAAATCAAGGATATTCGTGGATCGAGTAAAGACTTGCTAGGACTGGATACGGGGTGTTTGTAAAATTGGTTGCGAATGTGCCATGCAGTACATAGTGTCACAGAGTAACATATACAGAGAAGAAGCCGCCCTAAACATCTGTCCTACATTCCCCTCGTAGTTCCAGCAGATGTCAGACAGTTCCCTGGCTTAGTACCGGTAGACAACACAAGAGGCGGTTTTGAGGGTGCCTCTCGCACATCAGAGGGTAGCATGGAGGGGAGGCTGAGAGGACTGCGGAGAGCTCGTGCCGCCTTACACGAGGCTGTGTCCGGCATGCCAGCGTTTGATGGGAGGTGGTGGTGGGGACAGCCGCTACCTGCCGCCTGCTCTGGCCATTTTTAAAGGGATGCTTCCGACCTCAGCGCCATCATGGGACATCTTGCGGATCTGCTCTGGCCCTCCCTCCCTGCACCCTTGAGCGTGTGACCGGGCCCTTAAGGAGGTTTCCTGTCTGTATATTTTTGTCTGTGATAGTGTAGACGCAACGTTGCTTATCGCAGCGCAGCACGGAACACATACAAAACGTGCGTCTAGGACTGTGGCAGGGCACAGCATCAGTGAAAAACAGACCTTCGTAATTGAAGAGACAAAAAAGTTATGCAGCGCCAGCGGATTTTGGGACTTGGTGATCAAAGAGGCCGTAGAGAATCGTCTGCACGACAAATTAATTAATCGAGACACTGTTTACCATCTTAGTACAGCATGGGTTCCTGCAATTTGTAAAATCCGGCAAGAGCGCTCCCTTGCGGAAGGGACCGCAGCTGTGGCGGTTATGTAGAGACACCGGGGTTCGACGCCCGCACGCGATCGTCCACCATCGGCGGTGCCAAGTCAACACCACCTAGAAGACAAGGCCTCACAACTGGCCGTGCCTACGTCACACTTGCAAGTTGCGGACGCCGTCTGACTGGCCGGCCGCTACGCGGCGGTGGACGTGCCCCAGCGGGCAGCCAGTGAGGTGGCGGCCGTGGCCTTTACGTGTGACGTAGACACGGCCAGTTGTGAGGCCTTGTCTTCTAGGTGGTGTTGACCAAGTGCGCTGAGCTATTCCGCAGGATGAGGAACGCGAGGATACAGTCCGCCGTCAACTGCGTGTCTTCCTCGTTGCTGATGAGGACCCAGAGGATGTACCCCGACTTTTTGCACCTGAAGACGTGGCAAAAATAACCAATATATGGCATCAACTGCGAATGGGCAAAGCAGAAAAGTGCACTCAGCCGGGACTCGAACCCGGGTCTCTTGCTTTCTAGGCAGTTGCGCTGACCACTATACCACTGGGGACACAGTGATCATCGCACCTGCAAGGACTGCGTAAGCACGTCAGATACAAATTCCCAGCCCTACCCTGGGAAAGACGACCGTCTGTCGTCTTCCATATATTTTTGTATAGTTCTGTGAAGTTTAAAAACTGTACGCGTGTTTTGTAAAATGTTGAACCTTTCGTTAAATCAGACAATAAATTGTTCATTAACTCAGCTATTTGGTTTAATTATGGCCCTGATATTAATGTACAAGAAACAGTGCATTAAATTGATTTTGTGCGCAACGGATCTTTTAAGTAAACAACTGTGACATGTAACCTTTTGAAACAGACACTGACTATACTCAAAAATTTTGACTGCGAGAAAGATATAAGAAAAACCACAAATCACTTTCTTAATGCTTGACTGTGAGAATTAATGTCGATCAGTTATTATTGAAATCCAAATCAACTATTCTCTTACTATCGCACCAATAATGAAATATGTTCAATAATGTTATTCAAATCAACACTCCACTAAATCAAGTAATTATCAAATGAAGGAAGTGGGTTAATTTTCTAACTACGTAAATGAAATATGAAACAGGATTAAGTTACTTATTATTGATAAACAGCATTACATTACCTACATAATACAACTTCTGACTTGCTGGCAAAGCAGCCTCTGCTCTACATCGGAGCCATACACACAACCCAACCGCTCTCTAAGCGAGCTGAACCACTAGTGTGACTCTCTGTGTCTCTGCACGAGCTACAATGCTATGCAATACATGATCTTTGCCAGAGATGAAGCTTTACACATATCGATACATACAATAGAAGCGGCTATCGATACATACAGTAGAAGCGATATTATACATTTTCTTGCAAGCAAGTTACTCGATACAAAACAGGAGGCACAATATTAGACATTTTCTTATAAAAATAATTTTCTATGGACACGTTTCATCACCCCCCTCCTACCTATTAAAATTTTGTAGGGTGGGTGATGCCAATGGCATTGCCTAGCCAGCAAAATTACTGAATTTCAAGTCCAAAAATCCATTAATGACATCCAAAATTTAACAAGATCAAAACAACAGATGGAGTACATAGAAAATTTAAAAAAAAAATGTGACAGTCATAAATACATGCCATTTTACAGAACAGTACCATCAAAAGTCATGCATGGAGAGGTACAGGGTGTGACAGGCATAAGCAAATGTCAAAATTTACAGAACATCAGCAATAAGTGGAATATATGACAATTATACATAATGGTAAACATAAGTATATATATAGAATTTCAGAAAACATAGTTTGACAAATGATATAGTGGAGAAAATGAGATAGCTAGAAGTAATACACAAATGGAAAAAAATATACAATAATAAACATGAACATATACAAAGTTTTACAAAAGATATTTTAACTAATGTCATCATTCTTTAAAGAAAATGTGGTAATTACAAGTAATACATACAGTAGTGTAAGTTCCATGGGTTTACATTTTGTACAAGAGATCAGTATTTTGGGAACATAAAATGAACATTTGTATCTTGTGCACAATGTAGTCTATGTAAATTTTTAGTGCACTTAGTATAAGATAAAGTGTCAGTTTTGTATTCTGTGATGCATTTAAAATGCTATACTTTCATGGATGCTAGAACATACATGTAGAATTTTTGACTACATAGGCTTCTGATCATGTACAAAATAATGTTACTACTTCAGCACAATAGGATTTCAATATAACGTTTGTCAATCGAATAGGCACAATGACATTTCAGACTAAGTATATGTATCTATCAAGAGCACAATTTTATTTTGGTCACTGACTGTGAAAGAACCATGAAATATACCTAAACACTGGTAATGAACCTGTGGACAACGTTTGCAATGGGAGGCACTGAATAGTATATGCACACGAATAGCACATTAGCTCCTAACATTCATTTTAGGTCTGCACACGAACACAAAACACTGTAAGATTACACCACACTGTAGGCGGGCTGGCTGGTTGCATTGAAGTGGAAGTCATGGGGAAAAGGTTCTGATGTATTCCTCCATGCAATTCGACAACCAAGTGTGCTCCAACCAACAGAGCTATTAGCAGACTGCATCGGCATAGCCAAAATTAGAGCAAACTGGTGGTGGGTGGCCAAGGCTGCAATGGACAGTACTGTGTGGCCAAACATCATCCAACAAACATCTTCATTAAAAGGCCCAAAATCAGTGGTGCATAGTAACTCGTCCATTGTTCTGTGTGCATTCTGGAATCTCGTGTGCGAAATCGCCACTTCCCATGCGTGTCCAAAGTACATGAAATAAAGCATTTTACACACAAATTGGTAACATAGTCATGATATTTCAGTTTAGACTGAAAGAAAAGTCATTGATTAGAACATATCTACAGAAATATTTTCCCACAAATTCAAGTGGTACAAATGGGGTCATGGTATTTTTTTAGTAGTGTCTTGAAGACGGATACATTTGAATACTAATGAGTAATTTAATTCTTATTTTAGAGTATCTACAACATTAGTGTCATTTCATATAAGCACAAGGCTTTACATACTATGTACATATTGCTTTACAAACACATAATCGTATGAAATACATTGAGGGTGCTTATTATCAATTTGGCATGATATAACTTAAATTGACATTCCAATTACCATTAGTTCATATCTCTTTAAATTAATATATATCACTATGATGGTGATTACATTACCACAAATTATAACACTTAAATTACATAAGTTGCCATGGCCAGGCTTTTGTCTCAACTGAGCTGCATATTTCATTGCCTTAAGGTATAACACATCAGGGTAGTTTCGTGAGAATATCAAAAGAGGTTCAAGTCAACAGGTCATGTCTGTGTCTGTCTGGGTCAACAGTAGGGTCAAACAAAACAATTAGTGCAAATTTTGGCACAGTACTAGATGTACATCACAGTAAATCATCCAATAACATAAACACAGACGTAATATTCGTTAGGCATAGCTGCAGATTTTCATCAACAAGATCATCAATAAAATTTGGAAGATAGTAGTAAGCAAAAGCAAAATATTTCTGTGCATTATCTTTCTAGACTTAACTAGGCGCAGTTTATGGCATAGCTGCAAGTTTGCAAGATAGATGGCTGTGTGGAACGTATAAGCATAACCATACATTGTCATTGAGCTTCATTATAAAATTAATTAGCATAGTGGTAGGGCTTAGGTATATAATTAGTGAGCATAGCGGTAAGCTTTGATTACAAGAGCAATACGCATAGCTGCAAGCATAATTAGAAATATTCATTACACATAATTACAAATAATTACAGATCATCAGAAGGATATGAATCTCACCAATCACACATGCCATTGAAGGCACAATGCATCAACATACAAAATGGTGCACATAAGCACAAAGAGAAAACACAAAAGGGCAGTGCGAGTAAGCACATAAGAAAAGAACAGAACATAGCATCATTAGCAACATAGCGATTCTCCTCATAATTGCTTCATAATCATTGTATAATCTCGTCATCATTAGCAACATAGCGATTCTCCTCATAATTGCTTCATAATCATTGTATAATCTCGTCATCATTAGCAACATAGCGATTCTCCTCATAATTGCTTCATAATCATTGTATAATCTCGTCCACATAATTACATTTATCAAACATCTTTGACCGTTACCAATACCTTCCTTACCATCATTTATCCATAAACAATAATGCATTTTAAAGACCACCATGACATATTGTGTATTGCCTTACTCATCATCCTCCATAATGTTCTTGGCTTACCAAATGCTCATGTCAACTCAAAATCTTCTTCACTTGCTCAGAACTTCGTAAGTTATGCAATTAGTAACACAGAAGAAAAATCTGATATTTTCTGAAACATAGGAACTTGATTAGATTACACAATCAAAAATTTCCATTAATTTTATTTGTCTTGCACAGCCACAGAGTTCGTTATATGCAAATTGCAAGATAATCAAAGTTTCGTATGACAATATCCCAGCGTAGCACAGAGCATAAGTATTCAGAGTTAGAGAAAAGTAACAGTGAGAAAAAGAGGTAGATAGAGCGCACTAAGGAAAAGCGGAAGAATAGTGACACTCAGCTCGAGAACGGGGCACCAATCGCCACTTGGTGTGTCCAAAACAGATTAATGGACTCTCTACCCCAGCAAAATTACTGAATTTCAATGCTTTGCTCTTGTCTTTCTGGGGTATGCGATCTGCTTTGGGCCCGATTTGTGTTTTCGTATCGTGGAAGGCGATCACGAGAATTATCGCGTGTGCCCTCCCGACTACGCTTCTCAGCGTTATTGTTGTGATTTTCAGTCTCGCGATCACTATCAGTATTGCGTCTATCACGCCAATTAGTATCATTCGAAGTATTGCTGTTATGATAGTAATTATTGTAGCGTCCTACGCGACCAAAACCACCACCTCGGTTGTGGCCACGAAAACTTCCACGGTTAATGTCACGATCATGAAACTCACCGTTCTCATTGTCGCGACTTTGTTTGTAAGATTCATTAGTGAAAGAGTTATTTTTTGGTTTATCGTTGTGCTCTGAATAACGTTTAGTACGCGGCGGGCTTTGTTGCGACCGGCGATCATATCTGTTTGTTTCAAAATATCGACTGCGCGAGGAATTTTCCTCGTCTTCTTCTTCTAAGTCTTGTAAGAGATTTCTAAAGGCTTCAATATCATTCTTGCATCGTGCCGCAATGGCAATTTGACGCAAGTGTAGAGGCAATTTGTTCAAACAAATTCTGATTAATTCCGCAGGGCAGTAAGGTGCCGATAAAAATTGATTTTTGTATACTAAGTTTTGGAAATATTCCACAGGGCTCGAGAAATTTGATCGCTCAAAAGTTTTGAAAGTCGCAATACTGTTTTTAACGCGGTCTTGTGCCGCTTCCGACCAGTATGCGGATAGAAATGAGCGTCGGAAGTGATTCTCGCTATAGCACTCTTGTGCAATAGCTCTCATTCTGGTGGCCGGCTCGCCTTCCAGATAACCACATATAAATTCTAATCTGTGCTCAAGTGGCCAATTCGGGGGAAGACAATAATCGAATTGCTGCAACCACTCTTTAGGGTGCAAGTCATTCGGAGAGTTTTTGAATGTTTTGAATTTACGTACAGTCAGAAAATGCTTGTAGTCAAACGTTTCCTTTCGCCCGTGCGGCGTAAGTGAGCGTAAACTACGCACTGCGTCTTCATTGTTGTTACTATGAGGTACACTTCGTTCACGTACCAAGCGACCTACTTGGCTCGAATCATCATTGTCATTTTCGTTCAAATTTTCTTCCACATCTTCGTATGGATTTCCACAAGTGTGGTCAAATTTCCTCTCTATTCGCGCCACGCGGTCATCTAATTTTCTGACCTCAGCCTTGTATTGCTGATTAATGGTCATTTGATCTTGTTTGAAACGGTCAAGGGCGAGATATTCATTAGTTTCATTAAACGGGGTAGGATGCGTTACATCCGAACTTTTGTCAGTGTTATCACTAATTTGGGTAATCTTAACAGTAATATCTTCAAACTGTTTATTTATTTTATTGATCTGTTCCGTCGTGACTGACTGGAAGTTCTGCAACTTTTCAACAACTAGATTACTCTGTTGCTTCAATTGAGCGAGTTCAGTAGTTTCCATATTTTCGACTCGTGACGCAAGGCTTTCCACTACCGGGTTGATCTCGTCGCGAATATCTTGTCTTATTTGCTGAGATTCACGTTTGAAAGTATTGAGCAGTTGTTCCCTGAACCGATTGTTGTCCTCGTTTATCTTATTAAAACTACTTTGAATACTCACAAACCTCGAATCGCACGTTTGTTCAATTTTCTCAAGTTTTTCATTTAATTTCTGAAATTGTTCCTCAAGTTTTTCATTTAATTTCTGAGATTGTAATTGACTATTCTCAAGTTTTTCATTTAATTTCTGAAATTGTTCCTCAAGTTTTTCACTTAGTTTCTGAGACTGTGCCTCATTTAACTTAGAGAGCTTTGACAATAAAATTTGCATGAAATCATTTGGTAATACATTTTCCATAGCTGTCGCACAAGTATTTTTTGCAGCAGAGCTAGGCGGAACCGATGCATTATTTTCCCCAACCATGTTACAAGAATCGGAATTCTGTATTGTCGAATCCTGTACTTTGTCATTATCCATATTGTCTGTTCCTGAACTAATCTGTTCCGCGTTTTCAGACACGGTATTTACTGTCGTATTTGTATCAGTGCAGTGAGAAGACTCTTGTAAAAATTCAGTTTCTCTCCTTGCTTCATTCAAGGTCTCATTTTCGGAAGCAGTTTTAGCATCAGCGCGGACTCTCCTATTCTTCGACATTGTTAACAGAATTTTGCAGTAAAGTGACCAATAATATTTATTTTCACCTACTGCTAATTTTTTTTTGAAAATTACACACAGTAATTATGAGAGAACAATAGGTTGAATCGGGCTAGTGCAACATACAATCACAATCGAGATTACGCAAACCGTTAATTATCACACGAGTTCCGCGGTACTAGAACTTTCATCACAACAAACATCAGACAATATAAAAGAGAGGCTTGTTCAGTAGTAATGCAATTATTTGTATATTCAATTAATCTACTATAAACAATACTACACAATATCAAGAATGGTAAGTAACAGACTACAGAAACAATTACTATGCTACTGTTGCTACAACAGAGGATGGTGCTACAAAAATTAAATTAAGAGCCAAAAGGTAAGTTGGTTAGTGGAAAAGACAAACTAACTGAAATAAGACTACGTATCTAAATACGTCACGATCCTGTTTGTGAACTATCCTGGCAGAAAGGGCGCCAGATAAAAGCTGTACGCGTGTTTTGTAATGTTGAACCTTTCGTTAAATCAGACAATAAATTGTTCATTAACTCAGCTATTTGGTTTAATTATGGCCCTGATATTAATGTACAAGAAACAGTGCATTAAATTGATTTTGTGCGCAACGGATCTTTTAAGTAAACAACTGTGACATGTAACCTTTTGAAACAGACACTGACTATACTCAAAAATTTTGACTGCGAGAAAGATATAAGAAAAACCACAAATCACTTTCTTAATGCTTGACTGTGAGAATTAATGTCGATCAGTTATTATTGAAATCCAAATCAACTATTCTCTTACTATCGCACCAATAATGAAATATGTTCAATAATGTTATTCAAATCAACACTCCACTAAATCAAGTAATTATCAAATGAAGGAAGTGGGTTAATTTTCTAACTACGTAAATGAAATATGAAACAGGATTAAGTTACTTATTATTGATAAACAGCATTACATTACCTACATAATACAACTTCTGACTTGCTGGCAAAGCAGCCTCTGCTCTACATCGGAGCCATACACAACCCAACCGCTCTCTAAGCGAGCTGAACCACTAGTGTGACTCTCTGTGTCTCTGCACGAGCTACAATGCTATGCAATACATGATCTTTGCCAGAGATGAAGCTTTACACATATCGATACATACAATAGAAGCGGCTATCGATACATACAGTAGAAGCGATATTATACATTTTCTTGCAAGCAAGTTACTCGATACAAAACAGGAGGCACAATATTAGACATTTTCTTATAAAAATAATTTTCTATGGACACGTTTCAAGTTATAATTTATTTAATGTCGTTAGACATTTTAATGTTGCTGTTTCTTCTCCTACGTGTAGTACGAACTCTGTCTTTGTCAGTAATTCTCTCTGAGCCTTGTACAACCTCCTTCAGTAGCTTGCTTATGTAATTCTCAACATTTCTATGGGTTGCATGCTGTAATTCTTAATTTTATTTTTCTGACTTTGTAATTAGTTCATTTTTTTGGTTTACCTGAAAGAGGACCTCATCCGTCTCTGTAATCGCCCTCTATCGCGTGTAGCTGTATTTCATTCACTTCCTTATATAATTTTAAGCATTTCTATGGGTTGCCTGCTGTAGTTAATTTTCTTTATTTTTCGGAATCTGAATTTATTCAATTTTATCGGTTTTCGGAACCACGTGTGTCCGACTTCTGCGGTTTGCAGCTAGTCGCCTGAGTTCAGGCCTCTTCTCAAATAAAACAAGTACAAAGAACGATTTCTAACAGACTGCAACTTAAGAATTCACCGTGCTTTTGTATAATGAATCCGATTTTCAGCCACTTCACCTTCAGTGGAGTGCGTTCATGCAACGTAGCCTTGTGTTGCCGTTAGTGTGTCAGCTCGCGGTCCAATTCAGATGTAATTTAACTTTGCTATACACACGCACCATCTCAAAACAGGCACGACAGACCAGAGGCAGCTTCAAAGTGTTTTTTTATAACGTGTTTTGCTGACTTGCTGAATTTCGCCTACGATAGCGGCGCCTGCTTCCGCCTCGTCTCAGCACGCTGCTTTTTGTGAGTTTCGCTGTGGCATTGCGTGTGTGTGTGCGAATGAGAGTTGTTTGTGAATCGTTCCCCACCAGTAGCGTTAAATCATGTATAATTTAGGCTGGGCACCGTCCACATTAATCCATGTAAGAGATGCATTTTTATTGTATTAACAAAATTGGTTCCCATTTTGCTTGTTTTCTATCTGAATAAACACGTTTATGTTCATCATAATGTGTAAGTTGCCTATGAATTGTAGTTTTATAGCACCTTCCCTCTTTGATTTAATAATGTTCTTCACAAGTGCTGAGAACAAGCTCAGATGCAAATTATGTCTAAATTCCGTTGCGCCATAAATGTTTTCTTAGCCACCTTTCTAAGATAACTAATTGTGGTGTCTTGCTTATTAAGGTATGTGTTAAAAAAAAGTTCAAATGTTTGTATAGTCTATGGGACTTAACTACGGGGTCATCAGTCCCTAAACTTACAAACTACTTATGAACTACTTACGAACTAGGACGGCACAAATATCCATGCCCGAGGGGGGATTCGAACCCCCGACCGTAGTGGCCGTGCAGACCGTGACTGGAGCGCCTCAGTCTCCTCGGCCACCGCGGCCGGCAAGGTCTGTGTAATAACGTGTGAGCTGCTATGTATATTGACCACTGTAGTATTAACTTCCCGTTATTAAAGTAATTTGAAACGAGTCAGTTCTCAGTTTGGGCCAGGGAACAAGGCTTTATAGCAGGGAGTAACCAGTAGTTCACACGGACCTCATTTACTAATTTTAGTGATAAAACAAGGCTCTTGTTACGTACAGTGGTCGACTTTTACCCGCCCTCAGTACTCAAACTCATAGTTTTGATAGGTATTTTGTATTTGACGGGAAGTTCTGTGATCACTGTGTCCCCAGTGGTGTAGTGGTCAGAGCAACTGCCTAGAAAGCAGGAGACCCGGGTTCGAGTCCCGGCTGGGTAGACATTTTCAAATGTTCAAGTGTTTGTAAATCTATCGGACAAAACTGCGTGGTCGTCAGTCCGCAGCTTACAAACTACTTAAACTAAGGTAAAATAACCTAAGGATGTACTAAGGTAAACTAACCTAAGGACAACCCCATGCCCCAGGGAGGACTCGAAACACCGACGGGTAGCAACCGTGCGCTCAGCAGCTAGGCGCCTTAGAGTTCCCGGCCGTTTCACTGCGACCTCTAATAATTTAGATACTATGTTTCCCGTATGGTGGTATTGAAAAACGGGAAGTAATGAAATTATTAATCGATACATGTGCGGATTATGAAGAATATAAAGGGAGCATTGTAATTAAGAATGAAAACTGGCAATTGTGAATGTATGCCGTAAAAGAAGGGAAAATATTATCGTGAACTCCGATCCGAAAACGAGTCGTTCGCAAGGTAATTGCTGTTATATGGCGCAGTAAACGCCACTGAGCTCAATATGAGATATTGTATTACTAGTACAAATGTAATTGAATTGCTTTTTGGTGTCCAATGGCAAACATTCGCAGCTTTTCAATCAATTTAATAGCTATACTTATTCAACGATATTACAACAGACCGTATTTATATGTCAACACCGTTCTACAGTATAATACAGTTTGATATAATGATGCAAAAAAAACGGTACATTTCTCATAACGCAGGACGGTATTGGCTGTGGAAGAGCGAGCGCTGTCGTATAACTTGAACATCCACCATAATCGCCGGATCTCAACCATCCAGACATCTTTCTATTCCCTCGACTCAAAGTCGCTTTGAAAGAAAAGAGATTTGACGATAACAACGTCTCAAACGAAGACTTCATGCAAAGTTTCCCGGACATGTATATCGCACAGCTCAGCGGTATATAGTTATGGAAGATGACTATTTCTAAGAACAATAAGGTAACTGTTGTTTGTTGTTGACTACTCACCTAACTTTATTGCCAGAGGTTGTATCAGTATTTGACTTTCAGAGATTAGTTTAACGCTTAACTGTAAAATGAATACAGTTTTTGTCCCAGAATTCTTGGGAAATTTTACAGTCAAGACAACCACTTTAAATCGCTGAGGATTGACAGAAGGCTTTTTTTTTTTTTTTTTTTTTTTTTTTTTTTTTTTTTTTTTTTTTTTTTTGAGTAAACACTTTCAGGTCCTGCAGAAACTGACTTAAAAATCATAATATTGAGTATGTTCCACGAGTTTATTTCAATTCGTGAACCGGTTTTCGGCTTATTAGGCCATCTTCAAAATTTACTACTTATCTCACAAAGAAGTTATAATATTTTGAAACAGACTTGAAACATATTCTACTCGTTACACTTGTATTCAAGCACATAAAAATTATCATCCTTGGCTCTACTGTGGTAGTACAATTAACATGTACCAATAAAATAATATTTGTTTTACTGGAACATTTTAATTGTACTACCACCGTAGAGCCAAGGATAGTAATTTTTATGTGCTTGAATACAAGTGTAACGAGTAGAATATGTTTCAAATCTGTTTCAAAATATTGTTCCTTTTTTAAGAGAAACAGTAAAGTCAGAAGATGGCATAATAAGACGAAAACCGGTTTACGAATTAAAATAAATCTGTAGAACATACTCATAATTGTGATTTTTAATTTAGTATGATGATTTTCCACCAAGAAACGACGGAAGAATCAGTCACATTAATGCTATTATGTTCACGATAACAATGATTGACTGTTTGTGGCACTGAAATGTCCCAGCGTGTTTAGTTTGCCCATTTTTACGCTTTCATATCGTGTGGTGTTTGTTTTGTGCACTCCTTAAGAATATTCTCAGCCCAAAATCGGGTATGATATGCGTGTTCACGTCGCTATCTTCGTGTATATGTCGTTATTCAGTTCATCGGATTTCTGTGCCTTATTGTTGACACTTTGACTCATTCTGCAACTTTTATTCTGAGAAGAAGGATTGCGGAAACGTTTTACACTTGGAAAACACATCAGTAAACATTGTACGGAATGATGCACACTAAAATGTGTTTCATATACTGTTTTACATTAGGATAACACATTGACAAGCATTGCACGGAAACAAGCAAACTAAAATGTGTTTCATATACTTTTCATTATAACTGAGGCCTTTAATACAAAAACAGGATCGAGGGAGTAGCCGAGCGGTCTAGAGCGCCACGTTGCGGATCGCGCGGCCCCCGCGTCGGAGGTTCGAATCCTCCCTCGGGCATGGATGTTTGGTTTGTCTTTAGTAGAAGTTACTTCGAAAGTAGTTTGTAAGTTTAGGGACTAATGACCGAGCAGTTAAGTCCCATAAGCTTTACAAACATTTTAACATTTTTTTATCTACTTTTTCCCGTATATGTCTTTATTTTTGTGTTTAGAAATTGCATGTGGTCCTACATCACCCAACTTGTTCATTTCGTTGATAAGAAGTTTAATCCACCAAGAATGAGCGAGGGAAAACTTACTTCGTCCATCAATTTTTCCCACTATGGCGATGCGAAAAGCACCAGTGCGGTTTCACCGTAACCTCAGTTTGTAACCTTCACACATTAGTTGTTTCCATCTGTTTGCGTTCCGATTTTCACGCGAATTCCGAGTTTCGGTTTTGATCTTGATCGATTTTATGTGGCAATACACGTAGCCAGACAAACGTGTGGTTCCTGAAGAGGGGCAGCAGCCTTTTCAGTAGTTACAGGGGCAACAGTCTGGATGATTGACTGACCTGGCCTTGTAACATCAGCTAATGTGGCTTTGCCACACAGTTACTGCGAACGGCTGAAAGCAAGGGGAAACTACAGCCGTTACTTTTCCCGAGGACATGCAGCTCTACTGTATGAACATATGATGATGGCATCCTCTCGGGTAAAATATTCCATTCGGATCTCCGGGCGGGGACTACTCAGGAGGATGTTGTCATCAGGAAAGACAATACTGGCATTCTACGGGTCGGAGCGTGGAATGTTAGATCCCTTAATTGAGTAGGATAATTAGAAAATTTAGAAAGGGAAATGGATAGGTTGAAGTTAGATATAGTGGGGATTAGTGAAGTTCGGTGGCAGGATGAACAGGATTTCTGGTCAGGTGAGTACAGGATTATAAATACAAAATCAGTTAGGGGTATCGCAAGAGTAGGACTGATAATGAATAAGAACATAGGAATGCGGGTAAACTACTATGAGCAGCACAGTGATCGCATTATCATTGTCAAGATAGATACGCAGCCAACACCGACAACAGTAGTACAGGTTTATATGCCAACTAGCTCTGCCGATGATGAGGAAATCGAAGAAATATATGAGGAGCTAAAGGAAATTATTCAGACAGTTAAGGGAGAGGAAAACTTAATTGTGATGGGAGACTGGAATTCGGTAGTCGGAAAAGGAAGAGAAGGAAAAATAGTAGGTGAATATGGATTGGGAAGAAGGAATGAAAGAGGAAATCGCCTAGTAGAATTTTGCACGGAACATGATTTAATCGTAAAAAACACGTGGTTTAAGAATCACAAAAGAAGGTTGTATACGTGGAAGAGACCAGGAGACACCGGAAGGTATCAGATAGATTTTATAATGGTAAGACATAGGTACCGGAACCAGGTTATAAACTGCAGGACATACCCAGGGGCAGATATAGACTCTGACCATAACTTGTTAGTTATGGACTGAAGCTGAAAAAACTGCAGAAAGGTAGGAAAATAAGGAGATGGGACTTAGATAGATTGAAGGAAAGTGAAGTTCTGGAGAATATCAGAGGGAGATTTAGGCAACAATTGACAGAAACAGGGGGAAATAAAACAGTAGAAAAGGAATGGGTAGCATTGAGAGACGAAATTGTGAAAGCAGCGGAGGACAAAATAGGTAGAAAGGCAAGACCTACAAAAAATCCATGGATATCACAGGAAATACTACAGTTAATTGATGAAAGGAGAAAATATAAAAATGCTGTAAATGAAACAGGCAAAATGGAGTACAGACGACTAAAAAATGAGATAGACAGGAAGTGCAAAATGGCTAAGCAGGAGTGGCTAGAAGCCAAATGTAAATCTGTAGAAGAATGTATAGCAAGGGGAAAAGTAGATACTGCCTACAGGAAAATAAAAGAGACATTTGGGGACAAGAAAGGCACCTCTACGAATATCAAGAACTCAGATGGGAAACCAGTTCTCAGCAAAGAAGGGAAAGCTGAAAGGTGGAAGGAGTACATAGAGCAGCTCTACAAAGGAAATGAACTTAGAGACGATGTTGTAGGAAGGGAAGAGGAAGTCGATCAAGATGAAATAGGAGATACTATACTGAGAGATGAATTTGACAGAGCCTTGAAAGACCTAGGTCGGAACAAGGCCCCAGGAGTAGATGACATACCCTCAGAGCTACTAAAGTCTCTGGGAGAGCCAGCCATGACAAGACTATTTGAACTGGTGTGTAGGATGTTCGAGACAGGCGAAATGCCCTCAGACTTTAAGAAAAATGTAATAATCCCCATTCCAAAGAAATCAGGCGCAGACAGGTGTGAAAATTACAGAACCATCAGTTTGATAAGTCATGGTTGCAAAATTTTAACACGAATTATCTACAGGAGAATGGAAAAGCTGGTAGAAGCTGACCTCGGGGAAGATCAGTTTGGATTCAGGAGGAACATAGGAACCCGGGAGGCAATACTCACTTTACGTCTTATCTTAGAAGATAGATTAAGAAAAGGCAAACCTACATTTTTAGCTTTTGTAGATTTGGAGAAAGCATTTGACAATGTTGACTGGAATACACTATTTCAAATTCTGAAGTCAGCAGGGGTAAAATACAGGGAAAGGAGAGTTATTTACAACTTGTACAAAAGCCAGACCGCAGTTATTAGACTCGAAGGGCATGAAAGGGAAGCATCAGTTGGGAAGGGAGTAAGACAGGGTTGTAGCCTTTCTCCAATGTTATTCAATTTGTATATCGAGCAGGCGGTGAAGGAAAGTAAGGAAAAATTTGGAATAGGGATTAAAGTTCAGGGGGAAGAAATAAAAACATTGCGTTTTGCTGATGACATTGTAATTCTGTCAGAGACAGCGAAGGACCTGGAAGAGCAGTTGAATGGAATGGACAGGGTGTTGAAGAGAGCGTATAAAATGAACATTAACAAGAGCAAAACAAAAATAATGGAATGCGGTCTTAGAAAGTCGGGCGATGCTGAAGGAATTAGATTAGGTAACGAAACAATTAAGGTGGTAGATGAGTTTTGTTACTTGGGTAGTAAAATAACATGCGATGGTCGCAGTACAGAGGATATAAAATGCAGAATGGCAATGGGAAGAAAAGCATTTTTGAAAAAGAGAAATTTGCTAACATCGAATATTAATTTAAGGGTAAGGAAGTCTTTTCTGAAGGCATTTGTGTGGAGTGTTGCTTTGTATGAGAGTGAAACATGGACGATAAGCAGTGCGGACAGGAATAGAATAGAGGCTTTTGAAATGTGGTGTTACAGAAGAATGCTGAAGATTAGGTGGGTAGATCACATAACTAATGAAGAGGTACTGAACAGAATTGGCGAGAAAAGGAATTTTTGGCATACCCTAACTAAAAGAAGGGATCGCTTGGTAGGACACATTCTTCGACATCGAGGAATCGTAAATTTAGCATTGGAGGGAAGTGTGTGGGGTAAAAATCGCAGAGGGAGGCCAAGAGACGCGTATAGTAAGCAGATTCAAGTGGATGTGGGTTGCCGTTCTTATGAGGAGATGAAAAGGCCTGCTCAGGATAGAGTAGGGTGGAGAGCTGCATCAAACCAGTCTCCGGACTGAAGACCATAACACAACACACGTACCAGTTAATCTGTGATTCGTTACTCCAGTGGCACCAGCAAAAGTAAAGGAAGTTGATAATTTACTAAAACACATTTTGACATCGATAGGAGAGAACTCGAAAACTAAGAGTACTAAATGGATGTGAACGACCAAAGCTGTATTAAGGGCGTCAAAATTCGTCTGAACCACAGAACGACGCGCGTGAAAACATTGACCGATCTGAAAATACGCTCATGTAACGCTTTTTAATTCATTTTCTTACGCATACACTACAATTATACTTACCTACTTGGCTAAAAATAAAAAGTGTGTAATAATATATTAACTCTAAATTTCTCCTTAAACAATTCCTATGCAATATGTTTAGTCGTCCTCGTCAGCCTGTGTATAGTACGTCCCGGCCTATCTTTCAGGAAAGATTCTATCAGGACGCTTGGGATGCGTTGACATCTAAAACAGCTATACTGATTAGCAGTGGCGTAGCGTGAGGGGTGCCGGGGGGTCCATGGCCCCGGGCGGCACATATTTGGGGGCGTCAGGGAGCAGCCGAGCTGGGTCTTACTCGGCGAGTCGGCGGTATCAAGTGTACTCTCTATAAAGGAGAGTATAGAGACACTCACAGATTTGTCAGGAAATTAAAAGGTGTGTTTATTATGATGCATTCAGACACTTTTAAGCTCCCTTGACATTTTAAATTGTGCTATGAAAAACACTTACTACTCCTAAATACGCCAATCCAGATGAAATCAATTCGCTTTAATATTCATTCCTTGGCCAGAATAATATGAAAATAAGGAATATATATTTCAGGGAGTCTTCACTGAGATCATATCAGATATTTACTCAGTTTGGTTAAAAAACAAGTAAGAGGTTTCCAGAATTTTATTTCGCAAATACAAAAATGTTCAAATGTTTGTATAGTCTATGGAACTTAACTACGGGGTCATCAGTCCCTAAACTTACAAACTACTTACGAACTAGGACGGCACAAATATCCATGCCCGAGGGGGATTCGAACCCCCGACCGTAGTGGCCGTGCAGACCGTGACTGGAGCGCCTTAGTCCCCTCGGCCACCGCGGCCGGCTCGCAAATACAGACTGGAAAAAATATACACGACAGATTTGATGTCAATTTTAAATGTAAATATATTTTGTAAGGTAGCCAGGTTCGGAATAAAAGCATTCCAAAACAAATTTCTTTCCATTTTTGTATGTATTAGACAATATACAGAAATCAGTGCAACTGCTGCTAAACATAGCAGTTCATGTCAGAATTTGGTGGCAAGCATGTCCGGAATAAGAATTACAATTGCTTTTTAACCGCTCGTGTGTGATGTGCACAAAGGACAGTGACCGATTGGCCGGCCGCGGTGGCCGCGGGGACTGAGGCGCTTCAGTCACGCTCTGCACGGCCACTACGGTCGGGCGTTCGAATCCCCCCTCGGGCATGGATATTTGTTCCGTCTTTAGTTAGTTCATAAGTAGTTTGTAGTTAAGTCCCACAGACTATACAAACATTTGAACATTTTTAGTGACCGACTGCAGGCTGAGGCAATACCGGTGAAGTGTCTGTGTGGCCGTAACAAATTGTATCTATAAAGCAAAAGGAGTTTACACTCAAGGTTATTACATACTTATAGACCATATGTTCTTAAATTCCGGCCACGGTGGCCGAGGTGACTGAGGCGCTTCAGTCACGGTCAGCACGGCCACTACGGTCGGGGGTTCGAATCCCCCCTCTGGCAAGTCCCATAAGCTTAACAAACATTTGAACATTTTGTTCTTAAATTTTGTATCAATAGCGCAAGTTGATTTGATTTCATTGCTTTCTATTTGACACGATACCTAGGACATTAGAGATGAATGAAATCAGAACGTAGTGACTGTAGTATATATATGGGTCATTGTGGTACACAAATTTCGATCGGTCCTGGAAACGTGCCGAAAATCTCAAGGCGACCAATCACGAAAAGCGTTATATCCTGGTTCGAGTCGCAGCCTTGCAAAAATTTTCGTATGTCTCCTCTAGGTAGTATCTATAGGATTATGACATAGTGAAGTAGTTAAGCTCCTTCCCATGTTTTCGCACATCCACGAGACCGTCCGTTGTCCTCGACCCTGTGCTCCATTACATAATCTTCACTACATCACTGTCGATAAAGGAACAGTTAATTCAGTTTCCATTAATGGCTCTATAAATACTTAAAGGTTCTCCCTAATTCTGTAGGTAAATATATTTCGTCACGACTACTTGGCCTATTTGCTCTGGCTACAGACAAATCTGTTTGTCTCAGTGAAAAGCCTTCAAAACAGCTGTATAAACTAACACATGGATACCCGCGAAAGATCTGCTGTCAATCCATAGACATGAACTATGTGGCCACCGGGTGTTTTGTAGAACTTAATTTAGTTGATTTAAAAACGGACTAAAAGATCTGAAACTGGTAAGCCTACAAAGTGGGAGTGTGTCTGTTCACATGCAGACTCATGTAATGGTCACGGAAGTCCTACTGACAAGTAACTTTTATCCGTCTAATATCTGTGAAAGTATTCACCTGACTTTATGCATACCGTAACTTGTTTCCATGAAAGCTCATAAATATTTTGTTACAAAGTGTTTACTTCTCGGTGCAAGAATTATTTTTAGTTGAAACTATCTTAAATGTATGAAGCTTTTGTTTGCAGCATAACATAAAAAAAATAGAAGAAACAAACATTATTTAGGGAAAATAAATTGCAGTGTCCCTATTTTATTTTGATACACACTGAAGCAATATTGCTACTTATGGCCAAAGTCTCAATTTTTGTTTTTTCAGTTCCGAAAATACGGGGGGAGGGGGGGGCGGCAAAGCCACGCTACGCCGCTGCTGATTAGTAATACAAGTTTTATTTACTGAACTTTGTACAATACTCAACTTCTATCTGTTGTACTCTTCTCGCAGCGGCGTCTTCTTGTACGTCTTGAGTCCTAGTGACTGCCTATTTCGGAGCCGAGTTCAGACGGGCCCGCTCCGACGCACGTCGGCCTAGATATATCCGCTTGTAGAGGGCGCGCTACTAGGTTTCCCCCTCCAGGATGCGCGGCGATTGCGTGTGATTGGCTGCCTTCTTCACGATCGTACTTGTGTGTCTGGCGCGTATCGCTGACTTTACGCCAAAACACTATATATCTAAACAAAGCAGGTAGGTGTATTCTTTTTACTTGCAATAATTATGTTTCTGATGGATTTTTTGACTCAGTTTTGATAAAAACAACGATGAAATATTAGAAGAAATACGTACGGTAGCATTACTGTAAATTTTTGGGAAGCAGATAGATAATGTTAACATTAAAATTTTATATGGAGGCAAAAAAGAAAAATATGAAATTTGTTTGAAACTCTCCAATAACCTTGAACCTACGACAAAATGTCAAAAATTACTCATCTGGAAACCAAAAAATGCCAGCAAAACATTTTTCACCTCTCCTGTTGATTTTATGAAATTGGATCGAGCTTGGTTTTATACTAAACGCCTTAATTAAAATCATCTCAGTCACGCATGCTATAATTACAATTTCGTCGAGATTTTATCTTGTACACGTCAACCAACCAATTTTTTCTTCCTCAGTGTTGCTTACTAGAGTCACTAGAGTCACTATCCGAAGAAACATAATTCTTTCTCCGTGGGTTTCATTCACATACAATATATAACATTAGCTATTGTACATGACTCCCATGGGCCAGGAAAATCCTTAGCGTTTTCTTCGCTAACTGTTCAGTGGTTAATATTCAACAACTACTATGCAACTGCTCGAATGTTGCGGCTAGCAGCGTTTGAAAACATGACGTCTTAGTTACAAAGTCTACCGGCTAGTGCCACAGAAAACTAGGGAACCAACTGGTGAAGTGGCCGAGCGCTCCAAGGTGCCTCGCTGCAGAACGCGCCGTCGGATGTTAGAGTCCTCCCTCGGGAATGGGTGTATTTGTTCTCCTTAGCATAAGTTAATCAAAATATCCACGTGTGTACTGCCGGTCTATAGTGTCCAACGGTCACAATATTTCGGCGATCATACATGTCGCCATCATCAGGTGAACTGACGGACTGAGCTCCTGGAAACGCGCCGGCACGGAGATCCGCACGCTACGGCGACTCTAAGGGAACTGGCTTCTAGCCCCTCCGTAGTCCGCGCCCCGCGCCGCGGTCACGCAGTGGAACTGATTGCGACGGCGTCTGAGATGACGTCGGTGTGAGGGCTCTGTCCGCCGTGGTCGTCACTACGTTACGTTTGCTACATTTACTCTTAATTAACCCAATCGCTGGTTCCCAAGCTTTGGTAACATTATAGCCACAGTCACGGTTTATGAGGCCCTCACTAGTGCGAATTTAAGTGGCCTCTCTAACGAAGCAGTCCCAGTATCTCGACGTCTGTACCAGAATCCTAGTGCGTTCCTACTACATCGCATGATTCTCCGACAAACAATGTTCAGCGACCGCCGACTTGCTCGGATACATCAATCGTGTGTGCCTCTGGTGTTCAACGCATCGATCCTCGACTGTACGCATCGTCTGTCCAATATATGACTTTCCACACTGACACGGAATCTGGTACACGTCGGCCTTCCTCAAACCGGAGATCATCTTTGGCGCTCCCCACCAGTGCACGAATTTTATTCGACGGACAAAAGACAGTTCCAACCTGGTGTTTTTTTTTTCCAAAATGCGGGCTACCTTCCCCGAGAGTTATTTGTAGTAGTTTGTAAGCCTAGCGACTAATGGCCATCCTAGTTCAGTCCCTCAGATTTACAAACATTTGATCGTTTGAACAAAGTGACACAAATACAGGGACAGAACGGAGAATCTGCTTTAAATCTTGTGCTTTTATTGTTGTTACACTAATTTTTGCTAACTTGAGAAGTTTAACATCATTGCAAAGATTATAGATGTATTACGGACGGCAACACTTTATTGTTTGAATGATGATAAACGTTTCAAAAACCTGAATTTCAGAAAAGTATTTTGTGCAAAATCATTCCTCATTGTGAATTTTCAAAACCTAAAATTGTTGTTTTATGGCTGTAAGACGTGTGTGTGTGTGTGTGTGTGTGTGTGTGTGTGTGTGTGTGTGTGTGTGTGTAAAAGAGAGAGAGAGAGATGGGGGAGGGGGGTATGTTTAAAGAGGTGCGTTCCGGCACAATAATTTTTAGAAATTAAGCACTGGATGTTCCTAATTAAAATTCAAATACCAATGAAGCTTTACCTTCCGATTTGCATGGTAATTGAATGATATTTCGACCGGTGCAATTAACATTGCAGCCTCCCATTTACGAGCATCCGCTCACAGTTGACCTCAATAAGGAAATTGAGAGAGGTAATTAACTATGAGAGGAGGAGAGGCGGAGAGGAAAAGCTATTGACATCTGTTCATTTCTGAAAGTCTTTCTAGATAAATTATTTGTATTGTGAGTGTACATACGCCATTAAAAGTAATCACTAATGTAAAACTGTCTTCCTACATGCCCAATAACAGCAAAATGTAGTACTACTGCTAAATACACGTATGGTATTGTATGATCTACTAGCGATTAAATGTGTAGTTAGACATATAATCTAGTAACTATAACTGGTCGAACATATTTTTAAGATAACATTGATTAGCGACGGCAGAAGGTTAAGTAAAGAAGCCTTCGTAATCTACCTTATTTTCAAAGAATTTACACTCTTTAACTTCTTCATGGAAAGATCAAATGCCTTTCTACCGAGATATTTTGACATGACAGTAAACCAGTGACTTATTTTGCGAAAATGATTTAAGAATTCTGTTACTTTTCATAATGTTATAGATTCTCAGTAATCAAGAATATTATTATATTCTGCATATATGTAGCTTTCACCAATTACTGTCATTCCCAAAAAGATTTTTTTAAACGAACACATCATCCATAATTGCATCTCAGACAGTTCTTCGTGTTTTCGTTTTTCTTCTTGATGCTGTTTTATATCATGTATATCGGATCTGAGATGTAACGATCACATATAAGAAAAAAACAATTTGCAGCCGCAACTGTCGTATTTCAATATTTTCACAACCTTTTGTTGCACCAGAAGTCAACAGTGAATGAAAGCAATTTTACCCAATCTCAATTTTCACGTGCGCGGCCGTTGTCGAGAGGAAAGCACAGTTCAGAGCACAGCGACGCTTATGAGTGTAACCTGCTTCTTCACTATAAGCGACATATTTTGAGTCTTATGTGACGTTATTGCTTTAGTTTATCAAATTTATCTTGTGCTCGCGTGTATATTAGTTTCAGTTTTGCCTGGTTAGTGTACTCTTCCGCAGTGTGAATCGCGACCGTCTTCTGTTTTTGTGCTAGCGTGTACATTACATTCATTTTCGCGTTAAGCATCTCGTTAGTGGTTTTTTCCGCCGTTTGAATTCTGACAGCCGTCTGTTTCGTTTTCGTAGGATCAGTACCAGCTCTAGCCCTCTTCGTTTACCTTAGTTTCCTTCCGTCGATTCTACGCCGCATCTTCCTAGTCGTTATTTTTTCTGGGTATTGTAATCGTGAATAGAGACTATGACTGCTGTGTGCTGATGCACTCTGAGCTGGTGACACTTCGCTCCCAGCTTCAAGCTGTGTTAACCTCGGTGGGTCAGCTTGAGGATGCGGTCGAAGGGCGTCGTCGTTGTTCGACCGGTCGTGGGAACCGAACGGATTCCCGGTGCGGCCGCGACATAATGCTAGCAATGAGGCAGACACCCACCCGCGGTTGCGTGGGAGGTTGCCCCAGTGCGTGGCAGGCGGCGCAAGACATTCCAGGGACTGATTGTGAGGCCTCCCCGGTTTGTCTTGCGAACAGGTTAGAGGCGCTATCTGTTCAGGACAGCCGGCCGCGGTGGCCGAGGTGACTGAGGCGCTCCAGTCACGGTCAGCACGGCCACTACGGTCGGGGGTTCGAATCCCCCCTCGGGCATGGATATTTGTGCCGTCCTAGTTCGTAAGTAGTTTGTAAGATTAGGGACTGATGACCCCGTAGTTAAGTCCCATAGACTATACAAACATTTGAACATTTTGTTCAGGACAATGTTCCTGAGCCTCATGGTGTCTCTCATTGTGAAGTCACCACGCAACCTGCAAGATCCGGGGGGAGCTCCAACGTTAGGCGGTGATGGAGAAAAATGTTCAGGGAGGACTCGAACCTCCGACAGCGAGTAACCGCGCGCTCCGCAGCATGATCCTTTAGACAGCTCGGCTACTCCAGCGCGTCATGAAGCCCCTTAGGGAGATAGCTGCCAAGGAGGGGAAGAAGGCCAACGTGCATTCCCTGTCCATACCAGGTGGAGTCATTCCAGATTTGGAACGGGTCCTTCCGCATGCCATGAAGGGTACGGGGTGCAGCCAATCGCAGGTGGTGGCTCACGTCGGTACCAATGACGTGTGTCGCTTCGGATCTGCAGAGATCCTCTCAGGTTTCGAGCGGCTATCTGAAGTAGTAAAGAGTGCCAATCTTGCTTACAAGATGAGAGCAGAACTCACAAACTGCAGCATTGTCGACAGGACTGACTGCGGACCTTTGGTTCAGAGCCGAGTGGAGGGTCTGAATCAGAGGCTCAGACGATTCTGCAACCGTGTGGGCTGCAGGTTCCTCGACTTACGCCATCGGCTGATGGAGTTCCGGGTTCTGCTGAATAGGTCAGGAGTCCACTACACGCAGGAAGTGGCTACATGGGTAGCCTGTTCTGTGTGGCGCGGACTGGGTGGTTGTTTAGGTTAGAGGGCTATAATGTACCGCCTATCAGTTGTTGAGGTTTGAGACGTTAACTAAAATAATTCGTGTAAGCTTTGAACTGGGAAGAAACGGGGAAAAATGGGGGGATTCGTTGGATTCTTTTCCGAAGACCGACAGGCAATAGCGAGAGGGTGTGTAGCAGAATTAAAAAATAGTCTTTGATTAATTTCGTATAACGTCAGAAATAAGGGGAATGTTGGCAGCAACTACATTATAAAAAAGTTGACAAGCTTTACCGTCTCAGGGATTCTTAATTTATATTTAAATTGACGCTTTTGGGCCCTGAAAACTTCCGCTTGATATTATACCATATCACATTCGGAATGAAAGTACACAAAGAACGCAAGCTTTTTTCATATTTTTATGTCGCCTGTATGTGATAACACTCGCGTTGCAAATGCAGATTTGTTAAGTCATTTCTGGAGTACCGCGGTGTGCTCCTCCCAACTGAATTATTATGAAGTTGTAATCCAGGAATTTTATACTATCAACTTCTCCTATCTACTCTTCTTCATACTTTATACATGTGCTGGATAGAAACCTTTTACACGTTCCGAACTTCATGTAAGTGTTTTCAACGTTTAATGTCAATGAGCCGGCTGTAAACCATTTATTAACGTTCATAAAAATATCATGAGCAGACCTTTCTAGTAGTCTTGTTTGGTTCGCGAACGAACTAATTCGGAACAGCGCTCCCATAGGCGAACTACGCGAACTAGTTCGCAGATCCCTCGCCTCTTAGTTCCTCCGCTCCTTTTCCGAAGACTGACGGGGAACAGCGAGAGGACGCGAGAGCGCGCAGAATCGCGTGATTCCCTTCTGCCAGTTACCTTCATTTCGAGCTGAGATGCAGCTCAGCTGTAGTTTCATAGTTCACTACCACAAGAAATCTATTTTAAAAATAAAGTACTACGGGTACTCTGTATGCAAAGTAGTTGAATACCATTGTACCACCCATTCGTTTAAATAACTCGTTTATTTGTCTCAGTATTTGATGTCAAATTGCCCAAAAATACGGGTAGTAGCACACGTTTTTGGCAACACTGATTCATTATATAAAAAAGCTGTCATAAAAAAGTGCTCTTTTAGTAGCGGTAGCAAAAGCCAAAAAGAGCGGACGAACTAGAAGGAGCAGCGGACGAACTAGGAGCAGCGGACGATTATGCCAAACGTATTTCGCTTCATAGTTCGTTACATTCTTTTCCGAAGACTGACGGGCAATAGCAAGAGGGTGCGTAGCAGAATTAAAAATCACGTGTTTGCCTTCTGCTGATGAGTCATTTCGAGGTGAGCGCCTGCCTGCTAGATTACATCAGTGCTACAAAATTTCTGTTTTCATGTGTTCTTCACTCAGCAATATCTGACTAATAAATTCCATAATGCCAAGATATAGAGATAACTCTAAACATAAACGCGAGAAATTATCCGCAAACTGTTTCTTTTGGTTTGCGTGATATCGTTAGCGGTTCAAGCAGCAAGCGCATGAAGCAGCTAGGTGGGGGAACTTCCCCCTCCACCTACACGCGCAGACCACGCCGCTCAGCCGTCACTGGGAGCTGACTAACTAAAACAGCGAACTAAAGTGAGCGCTCCCGATCGCGAACTATTATGCGCAAGTCTACTTTCTAGAAATATGCTCGAAATGCTATGTATTGCAATACTTTTATCATTTTCAAACAAAACTATCTCTGCTTCTGTCGTATAGCTGAGAATGGATTCTTCTGGGACACCATACGTAATGTCTTCACAATCTCATGATGAGTGATGGCTTATTTCACTAGTCCCTCGCACTGACAGCCTTTGTTTCCTGTAAGTGTTATACACTGCGACAGCAGCGCTCCAAGCGGCCGGCCATCTACATATCTGAATACTGGATGAGTGAGAGTAGTGTCGTTTATATTGATTTTAACTTTCTTTTTACGTTAGGGAATGTATTTAGTGTCATAAAATAGGTAATAACTGAAAAATAGCTGCACCTTTGTCTTCCTTAGGTTTCCTAAAATCCCTGACACGGTACAAAATGGTATACTGCAGGTAAGTATCTTTTACTGAATAATTTTATTTACTATTAAAAATAGAAAAATGGCCAGGAAACCCCAGAAGAACCTCCATTTTGCAGAAAAACGTCGATTTTCTACTCGAGAACGTTAACGTTTCTTCACTACAATTCCAGTCAAATCGGTGAGGGTGGAACGTAGAAAACGAATATAGAATGCAATAAGTACAGTCTTTAACATACCTAATCAGCCACCACAGTTGTATATGAAGAAAATACATCACAGACATGGCAAGAAAACGGAAAAAGCAATCAAACTGTTGTCAACAAAGAAGAACCCAATTCCACAATTGTTGCTACAGATGTACCATAAATGGCAAGAATCTTCAAGATACTGTTTTCTTAAGCGAAAGTAATCACATTCAAAAGAATATGCGCGTATAAGAAAGACGAGTGGAGCCTAAAAAGTGCTAATCATTAGACTCTATACCGAACTGATACGTGTCAAAAAATTCTTTGTCTTAGTAAGAACAGACCATAATAGAAATTTATGTTTCTCTTATGTATATAATCTACTTACTTTCAGCGGGATAAGCTGCAAAGATGTATTCGTAAGTATTGGTTCAATAGAATAATGGAAAGTCCAGGTTGGAATTAATACTATAGTAAGGACAGTTTACAAGTCACTGCAAAGACGTGGCGACAAGCTGCCACAGACACATAGAAAAGACACACACATACAACAATTTCAGCTACCGGCCATGGCCTTCTTCAGAAAATAGAGCACTCACGCAATCACACAGGCACACAACACTGCGAAGTGCGGCAGCCGGAGGTGATGGTTGTATGACTGTGTTCTGTGCCTGTGTGATTGCGTGAGTGTTCTATTTCCTGAAGAAGGCCATGGCCGATAGCTGAAATTGTTGTTTTGTATCCCAACCTCGTCGCCACTTTTGTGTCTCGTTGCCGCCGGTTGTCCTGGGTGTCGGTGGCCGAGTAGAAAAAAGACCGACACAGGGAAATAGGATGCACGCGGGTGCGGGTACAGAGTCTGAGGTGACCAGCCAGTGGGACAGCAGAAACTATAAACACTAAGCTAGATTAGAACAAGTTGTATATTTCGTAGAAATAGGAAAATACTTAACTTTTACAAAGTTCATGACTGCCAACTAAGTGTACTGCTGAGACATGTGTTAACTACGTAGAGGCCTGCCTACTGATGAGACCTAGTGCCTGTCCTAATCCCAAGTGTTAACTGGTGCCTATCTGATTCCCAAGTGGCCGATCGAGTTCAGTGGCGGCCACGAGCAGAATTTCAGCAGAGGGTGCTCGTGGCTGACGTCGTAAGAACGCCGCGCCGTGCGTGCATGGCGGCGCGCGGCGAAAGTACGTGGCGCGCACTTCAGACTTGTGCGACTCCACATGTTGTATGTGTGTGTCTTTTGTATGTGACTGTCGCAGCTCGCCGCCATGTCTCTGCGGTGAGTTGTAAACTGTCCTTACTATATTATTAAGTATTGGTTCAGGAAGAAGTTCTTCGTTATACCACTGAATCAGTATGTTCGGATGTTTTTACATTAATTTCCGTACTATGAATGTCTCTTGATATTTTACTAATGCCTGTAACACTAAAATTATACTATTTCGTTAATTATGTACACAAATAATTATAAACAAACATTACTCTTTCCGCGGCTTGCCCACTTGCCCACCACTAGGAGCACTAGTGTCGTTGCAACTGTCAGTTGGTAACAACTTTCACAGCAGTGAGTGTCGCGACAGTATGTGTTAGACTGCGGTTCGTCACACCTCGCTAACAGGAAACAATTTCATCTCGTGTGCAATTTAATGGTACAGTATTGTGGGTGGTATCATTTTGTGCCTTACAAGGTAGGGATTGAGAAAAGTGATGGTGGCCATCTCAGACCCGCGACTGGGAGAGGTGAGGGGTGGGGAAGGATGGGTAGTCATCGCGCGCTTAAATCCTTGTAACTTCGCTCCTAATCATTTGATTTTAATTTTTTTTAAGAAAGGTCTAACCGCATACTACACATTATGTCATTAGCAATTTTTACGTAAATGTAGTCGTTTTTGTTATAATTTCAAAATACCCCTGTCAGTCTGTGTCGCTGTCAATACATCTATAGGTTTATTAAATTATTATCCATGTTTGATTATAAATCCTCATTTTAATTATATCGCCTTCTCACATGGTATTTTCGTTGGAAAGTATATTGAATCATCTGGCATCACTGACATGCGGATTGAAAGTGGTATTTCTGGCGAATGTACAGTACGCCACTTATTAGAGGGATAACCTGTTCGCCGATCCTTCAGAGCCAATGTCACTACACTTCATGCTCTGTTCATTCTTCTTTTAAATGAGTTCGAAGAGAGAAATCCTGCATTTCAAGGAAATATTCAAGTAATTCAAGGGAAGATGGTAGATGAATAGAAAACTTTAAACTCAGAACTCATTCGAACAACAAATCACGATATAGAAGAAGATATAAAAGAACTTGAACTGTGCAAACAATTAAAAGATTTTTGATTTGACAAGAGCAAAGACAATCCTACCCTGAAGATGATTCTGAATTACATGGAGATGGTATTTAGTCTTCTTTCGTTTATTAGAGGAGTACGTAGTGGCAACTGGGAACTAAGGCTGTGTGCGCTGAATGAGATCACTAAGTATGTTTTTGCAATAGACCTTCGCAACAAAAATGTACTGCGTGTAAGGCACATAGCCGATGTGGAAAGATTGCTTGAAACTGATAATGAAACGTGGTTACAATTGAAAAATGGCTGGGCTCCAAAAAAAGTGATGTCCCATTCTGTTCCTTACGAGGAGACGACTCACTTGAGCAGGAAAACAGAAAAATGAAAGTTTGAGGGGGTATTGTAGGGATCACACAAAATGCACAAGTTCTAAATAAATTGTTGTTGACAGTTCCTGAGCTATCTAAGATTTGTTGTCGTAGTAAACAATCAGTGAAAGTTTCAATCCATCACGATGTGTCACAGACATCAGCAAATTGTTATAAAAAGAATATTCTGGCTGTCGTCAAGTGTTTCAAAAAGTTCATCAATCCATTTCACTGCACAAGTGATGTCTTGTTTAATATTGGGATAATGACTATTGCTCCCTCTGAAGTACAACGTTTGTATAATACCACTATTAAGCCTCGAGAAACATCAGAACTTCGTACGTGAAAAAATTGTTAATGGTATTGTTAATATTTGGGAACATCTTCCACAAAACAAATCGAAGCTTTTCGGAACAGTGGGCAAGAAAATAATACTGAAACTGAATTTGGCGCAGTAGAACTTAAAGAAAAAAGAAAAAAAAAACCTTCAACCGTCTCATAGTTTTATGTCAATCACGTCCGCAAATTAACCTGAAGGATTGCATTGGAATGTATGAGCTATCTGCTATCCCACTTTCTATATTCGCAGCTGATGAAACAATGTTAAAAGTAAGCTAATGCACCATTTAGAGAGAAAAAAAAGAAAGAAAAGAAAAGAAAAGAAAAGAAAAGAAAAGAAAAGAAAAGAAAAGAAAAGAAAAGAAAAGAAAAGAAAAGAAAAGAAAAGAAAAGAAAAGACCCTTGCATCTAAAAACACAGATTCTGAATCAGAGTCAGAAGAAATTACAACTATGGCTAGTTCAACTCAAGTTGAAGGAAAGAAATATTCAGTCAGTTGTTGATATAATGGCAGAGGTCCACAATTTCAAAGTAGGAAAGGAGACGAAAACAGAGTCAGAAGAAATTACAACTATGGCTAGTTCAACTCAAGTTGAAGGAAAGAAATATTCAGTCAGTTGTTGATATAATGGCAGAGGTCCACAATTTCAAAGTAGGAAAGGAGACGAAAACAGAGTCAGAAGAAATTACAACTATGGCTAGTTCAACTCAAGTTGAAGGAAAGAAATATTCAGTCAGTTGTTGATATAATGGCAGAGGTCCACAATTTCAAAGTAGGAAAGGAGACGAAAACAGTTTTTGATTTTACAAATAAGTTCTGCAAAACTATTTTTCAAGGTCTGGCGAGTTTTCTGAAATTCATGTTGTCTTTGACACATTAAAAGCTGTACGCGTGTTTTGGAAAGTAGAACCTTTCGTTAAATCAGACAATAAATTGTTCATTAACTCAGCTATTTGGTTTAATTATGGCCCTGATATTAATGTACAAGAAACAGTGCATTAAACTGATTATGTGCGCAACGGATATTTTAACAAAACAACTGTGACATGTAACCTTTTGAAACAGACACTGACTATACTCAAAAATTTTGACTGCGAGAAAGATATAAGAAAAACCACAAATCACTTTCTTAATGCTTGACTGTGAGAATTTATGTCGATCAGTTATTATTGAAATCCAAATCAACTATTATCTTACTATCGCACCAATAATGAAATATGTTCAATAATGTTATTCAAATCAACACTCCACTAAATCAAGTAATTATCAAATGAAGGAAGTAGGTTAATTTTCTAACTACGTAAATGAAATATGAAACAGGGTTAAGTTACTTATTATTGATAAACAGCATTACATTACCTACATAATACAACTTCTGACTTGCTGGCAAAGCAGCCTCTGCTCTACATCGGAGCCATACACACAACCCAACCGCTCTCTAAGCGAGCTGAACCACTAGTGCTACTCTCTCTCTCAGTGCGAGCTACAATGCTATGCAATACATGATCTTTGCCAGAGATGAAACTTTACACATATCGATACATACAGTAGAAGCGATATTATACATTTTCTTGCAAGCAAGTTACTCGATACAAAACAGGAGGCACAATATTAGACATTTTCTTATAAAAATAATTTTTTATGGACACGTTTCAACATATCTAGACAGTTCTCTGAAATATGCAATAAGAGATCGAAGACAACAAGATAGTGTTCCTGACATGTACATCCAACACAAATATTTAAAACATTCCTTTGAAGAAACTTCTTTCCCATACTAAACACAAGGATAGACTAACTAATGTTTTCAGTACTGCTCCAGTGGAAATCATCATGGATACTGGGAAAACATTGTAGTATCCTATAGCAATCAGGCTCTTGCAACCAATCGATGTGTCGAAGCTCTAGAAACAACACAAGAAGAGGCTGATACAAAAATAATACTACATGTATTCTTCGCAAGTGTGAATGGAGCAGAAACTCTAAAAACATTTTCTTCTGATACTGATATCCTAGTGCTAGCGACGAATTTCTACCCTCAACTCCCAAAGGATACGTGGTTTGCTGTCTCAGGAGCTAAGACACGTGAGATTTCTGTTCGTATGTTATATCAAGCGTTAGGTCACAAGCGAGTTGATTCTTTGATTGGATTGCACTCTCTCTCATGGACTGATACCTCTGGATTATTTTATGGTAAAGCGAAAACAAGTTTCTGTAATACATTTATGGAAGCTGAAGAGATAGTTCTTGGCGCTTTGTCATCAATGGGAAAAGAAGATTTTAATGAAGAAAGAATCCGAATTCTGGAAGTTTTAAATGCTCTGTATACTTAAGAAACCCGAAGATGATATCCCTGAAAGAACTACGATGGTGATTTTCTACCAAAAACCAAGTCGATGGATTATGCATGCCTCCGACTCAAGATACTCTGCGTCCGGCCATAAAAAGAGCATATCTTCAAGCACTAATATGCTTGAACTACCTGCAATTACTGAGTTAGATTGTACTGTTAATGAAAAAGGGAAATAAGAGTCAGTTATGTGTGATATTCCTTGTGGACCTGAAGAACTTCTCTCAATCGTCAAATGTCCGTGTGGACCATCATAATGTGCTGTGCCGTGCAAATGTGCACTAAATAATTTCGTTGCACAGACATGTGTTCCTGTTCTGCAGATCCATAAAAAAATGCTGTAATGTGAGCGAAGAAGAAGATGATTATGAACTAACAAATGGAACAGACTTCTGTGATGATTCTGATGTTAATGATGATGGCGAGCCGGCCGCGGTGGCCGAGGGGACTGAGGCGCTCCAGTCACGGTCTGCACGGCCACTACGGTCGGGGGGTCGAATCCCCCCTCGGGCATGGATATTTGTGCCGTCCTTAGGATAAGCTAGTTGATAAGTAGTTTGTAAGTTTAGGGACTAATAACCCCGTAGTTAAGTCCCATAAACTATATAAACATTTCAACATTTTTTAACATTTGATGATGGCGATGAACTTCATTTCTGGTTATGAAATATGTAGAATAAAGTAAGAAGGAGAACTCGGATTGTGGTAGCGCCATGGATACTAATTTGTGGATTCACTCCAGAAGAAGAGTATATTTTATTTTTCAGCAAGTGAATGTAATAATAAAACACAAGACTGGTTTAAGTATTCCGTGACAGTGAAAATATATTTCTAAAATAATAATGAACATAACAGAAATAATACTGATTATTTCTCTTGAATGCAATTTTATATTTTGTATACTGTTTCTTTCCTTAAGTGTTACATAAAAACTAGTTTTGAAACAAAACTGTTTTCTTATATGATGCTCCATTTATATTTTAATTTACCTATCTGGTATAAACAATCAATATAAAATGATTATTTTGTCAAATATAACACTTGTTTCTTTGGAAGAATCCTTTTCTTGAAATTTTAACAAAAACGCCACATTTACGTAAAAATTGCAAATAACATAATACGTAGTATGCAGTTAGACCTACTTCAAAAAAAAAAAAAAAAAAATTAAAATCGAATGATTAGGAGCGAAGTTACAAGGATTTAAGCGCGCGATGACTACCAATCCTCCCCCACCCCCTCACCCCTCCCAGTTGCGGGTCTGAGATTGCCGCCATCACTTTTCTCAATCTCTCTACCTTATAAGGAACAAAATGATACCACCCACAATACTGTACCATTAAAAAAAAAAAAAAAAAAAAAAAAAAAAAAAAAAAAAAAAAAAAAAAAAAAAAAAAAAAAAACACTTAAAGGGTGTCAGGAACTACTCATTTGCTCATTTGCAGCATTGCGATTTGCATGTGTTGGCCGATCGACCGTCCTGGCTTCATTCACCGAACTTTATTGGCAGAGATTGTATAACTTGGTATGCTGTTGCTGAGCGTGATGTATCCGCGGTAACTCGTTCTCCAATCATAGATGTTCTCCATAGGCGAGAGGTTGAGAGAACAGGAACACCAAAGAAGTCTTCAACCTTGCGTGCTACGCGTGGACCAACTTTATCCTGTCTCCATCGGCAAGCTCCCAAGGTATGGGAGGGCAACAGTCTCTAAACACTTGAGAAATATAGTGTTGGACTGGTTAGTATACAGACAATGCATTCTACATGGTTGCTGGACTGGAATACAAAACCACTTCAAACCATAATATTGGGGTCGGGACTAGGGCAATAGTTCAATTCTCTTAGCATCCTGATAGTACAGGCAGAATCTGGATGTGAATATAACATTACATACAAACGACTCCATCAGGTGCCAGGTGCAGTGCGACCATACGAATAAATGCAGGGAACAGCTATGGTCGCATGAAATCTTTATTGCTTTTATTTCTGCAAATCGATTTCGGTCACTGTCTGGGCATCTTCAGTGCTTAAAATACATCAAAAAATAAACTGACAAAGTGTAGATACAGAAAATAGAAATCAACCTTTTTAAAAACAATTAACACAAAGAAAGTTTCTAATAACAAACCTACAACAGGTTGCCCTGTGGACCCACATAACTAGCAGCACTCATCAATAACAAAATTCATAGCAGATTTCTGTCATGTTCCAAAACAAAACTGATTAGTGACGACCTTCGCACATTAGCTGTGCGTGTGCAGTGACTCCTAGCGCCCTCTATATGAATAACTGATTATGGGCTTTGTTAAAACATTCAAATGTTTGTATAGCTTATGGGACTTAACGACGGGGTCATCAGTCCCTAAACTTACAAACTACTTATCAACTACTTACGAACTAGGACGGCACAAATATCCATGCCCGAGGGGGGATTCGAACCCCCGACCGTAGTGGCCGTGCAGACCGTGACTGGAGCGCCTCAGTCCCCTCGGCCACCGCGGCCGGCTGTTAAAACATTAAAATTGAGAAAATTTACATCAAATTTTAAAATTTTAATGAAACATTAGAAGTCACTAACTCTCAATTGTACTTCCTTGTGATAACAGAGGGCGTTGATGTACTCAGATTGCACTTCGTCTTGCCAGATGTGGGAAATATATTTTAATTTCTATATATCATTTTTACAGTTTTTAACTTACCCTGCGGATTTTGTCATTTGTATAATCAACACCTGTAAGATAATGCTGTATGTAGTGGGACAAGATAGTCGTACTATATTTTCCTATGTCAGCACTGTTTTGAAGTTTTAAATAGGAAAACGAAACTTTTTATTTAAAATGTATACATATTTGATGTTCATGAAAATGTTATTTTATAATATGATTCTTAAAATGTTTTATTTTCTGTATGTTACATGTACGATCGAGGCGCCGCAATCTACAAGGGCAGCGTCGTCGCCGCCGCAGCCAACCTTGAAGTATGTGACCGCTAGCAGAATTTAACCGACGGTTACGGGGCTACGAATGCAGCTGCGCCCTCTTTATTGCCGCGCGTCAATCGTTTCAAAGAAGAAATGGAAAGAACATTAAATAATTAGTTATTGTTGTTTGAGATTCAGTTCAAGCTGGTTGTACAGGTACAGGTCTCTAGCTAAACTGACTTTGTATTAGCATGAAGAAGAATAAATATTTGATAATAATGAAAAGTATCTTGTATTTATGACGAGTTATTTATAATCAACAATATATTATAGCAAGAGTAATTTGATTTTTGTGAAGAACTTCTACTTATTTCAGAAAACAATTTAAATTCTGATTGAATTGATGACTAGCTTCGAATGTGATATTATATTGGTATCGAATGTGAATATGGAAAAACAGTGTTTAACAGGCGGTGGAATATTAATTTTTTCAGTACAAGTTAGCGACAGGAAACAGTAGTGCCTGTGTTTGACTTCGATAAAATTTTAGTAACGGCCATATACTAGTTTCCTTGTCCCGCTCGTACAAGAACCTAATTTATTTTTTGTGAACTATTTAAAGGAGATATTCCTATATTTTCTGATTTATATTGTGGTGCGGGACACTTCGGCCGAAGTCTTGAAATTTTGCACGGTTAGATTGTGATAGTTGGTGTTGCTAGGGGACTGTAAGAAACTAATCAACAACGTCCTAGCAACTGCTAAAACCTTTTTAGTATCAAGATACGCTCAAGATTAGCGACTAAAGATGAACATGACTAACTGTATTAACCATCGCAGTTATCCCGACCCTGTTCCACCACATGTACTGTCATTACTGTCGTTATGGAGACGCTGGATAAATAAATGTAGCAGAGGGCGTCTTCGCTTGGTATCTGGCTTACTTTAAGAACAATTTGGTTAAATTATTTTATTGTACACTGTCATTTTATGTTCTGTAACCTGTATCCTTTTCTGTTTTAAATTTTGTAACTTCATGTAACTTTCTCAATTTTAATGTTTTAACTAAGCCCGTAATCAGTTATTCATATAGATTTGCAGAAATAAAAGTGATAAATTCAGCGTGAAGATGGGGCAGGATCAGAAAATGGATATGTAATGAAAACCATTTATTTTTTCTTTTTTCGTCACAGTTGCACTATTTATAAGTTGGTAACTAATTTCGGACTTGTTCGTCCATTTTCAAAACATATGCCTCATTCAACCGTAACAATACACTGCATGAAGCAAATTACTGATAAAACCTATATGTTGTCCACTGTTAAAACGTGATTACGTTGAAATTTAAAATAGGTTAAAATAGATTAACCATTCACGGGCCTCCAACGTGTACTATAGTACACGTTGGAGGCATGTAATCATGTTTTAACAGTGGACAACATATAGGTTTTATCAGTCATTTGCTTCGTGCAGTGTATTGTTACGGTTGAATAAGGCATATGGTTTGAAAATGGACGAACAAGTCCGAAACTAGTTACCAACTTATAAACAGCGCAACTGTGACGAAAAGAGAAAAATAAATGGTTTTCAAAAGTGATAAAGATTTCATGCGACCAAAGCTGTTCCCTCCATTCCTCACGATTCTCGAACTTCTTGCCGCGTCAGTTCTCGATAAAAACTCGAGCTTTCTACGACTTTCTTCATCGTCTTCGTCAGCAGCAACTGACTGTTGAAGTGAATAGTTGTAAATCTTCAGACTACGTTTACTTCACTGTTCAACACTTCTACTAAGTACACGGGACTTGGCAAAGTCCAAAAGGGTCTGAACGACAAGTCCTAGCCTAGCCGCACAGAAACTAAGTCCCCACTAGTATGGTCTCTCTTCTGTCGGTCGTCGTCGCCCAAGGCTGGAGTAGTCCAGTTGGTAAGGCATTCACGATCGGAAGAATACTTCCTGGAGCTTGCCGCCTCTGGCTTACCGGCCGTGTATACTGCCCGCAAGTCTTCGCTGTAGGTTGGGTTGGTGGCCTTTCAGGGGCTCTGGAAGGCTGGTAAAACAACTGTCTACGCTGCTGCTGTGGTGGCCTTAAATAGCTAAGGAACTGCTTCCGATTGGTCAGCTCCTGACTTGTCGACAACTGTGTCACGGATGGAGTCTACGTCTGCGCTGGTGGTGCCACCATTTCCGCAGCATCATGGACGCTGTGCGGAATGCACGCTGTTTCTCTGTATCGAGCGCTGGCTACCACGCACAGCTCAGACCATAACCTCCATAACGATTAAAATTCTCTTCGCGCATTCTTATGGCCACAGCCACTTTAATCACAGCATCCCAGCATGTGGAGGCCTGGGACACACTTTTTGTTTCTTCAAAAATGGTTTTATATTTGCTTGAGAGGCTCTGTTCAGCAACTGCAGATTTCCCTAGACTCGATTTTTAACATGCAGTTAGTGTTTTGTACAGCGGTCGAAAAAGTGCGGATATTCTGAACAATGTAATTACTTCCGCACTCACGGAGTATGTAATATATACCACGGATCTTGAGGCCGAGGCTGTCCTTAACAGAGTGTACCATCCCTTTTATTTTCGTAGGAGGACGGAAAATTGATCTAATACTTCGTTTCCATAAGACTCTACGCATCGGTTGCTTAACGCGTGAATCTTCAATATTTTCAGGTTTCCTTTTCTTAACGAAGGTTGTCTTTATCTCACGAGGTCCATAAAACTTCTTCCGGATCACATGTATCAGATGATTAATTTCGGAATCGAAGTAGTCCTCGTCAGAAACTGTTTTGCCCTGTATTATCAATGTATTCAGAACGGCTCTCTTCTGACGTGGGTGATGGAAACTTCGTGAGGTGATATATATATATATATATATATATATATATATATATATATATATATATATATATATATATATATATTGGTTTGCGATATGCGAGGCGCGTCCAGAAAGTAAGTTCCGTTTGGTAATAAAATGATACAGAAGAAATTTTTATTGCACAAAATTCTACAACTCTTAAACTACTTTTCCACATAACTGCCGAAATTTTGCAGGCATTTGTCATAGCGTGGCACCAGGTTTTGTATACCTTCTTCATAGAAATCTGCTGCCTGTGTTTTCAACCAGTTGGAAACATTTTCTTTCAGCTCGTCGTCATTGGTGAAGTGATGATCGCCAAGGAAAGACTTGAGATGTAAGAACAGATGAAAGTCACTAGGAGCGAGGTCAGGGCTGTACGGAGGATGGTCAAACACGTCCCAGCCAAATCCCTGTAGGAGGTTTCTCGTCACATTTGCAGTGTGTGGTCGTGCGTTGTCGTGAAGCAAAACAACAACTTTTGAGATCAGTCCCAGGCGCTTATTCTGAATTGCACGGTGCAATTTCCGAAGTGTCTCTCAATAAGTATCTGCTTTGATTGTTTTACCACGCGGTAAGAAGTCAATAAGTAGGATGCCTTTCCAGTCCCAGAACACTGTGCACATCATTTTCCGAGGTGTCATGATTTGCTTTGGCTTTACCTTTGGTGTGGATAAAGTGTGCCTCCATTCCATTGATTGCCGCTTACTCTCAGGGGTGTCGTAAGAAATGCACGTTTCATCTTCTGTGACTATCCGTCTCAGAAATTCTACGCCGCTTTCAGCGTAACGGGTCAAAAACTCAAGTGCACTACCCATCCGTTGTGTTTTGTGTTGCTCAGTGAGAATCTTTGGTACCCAACGTGAGTAAAGTTTACGGAATTTCAGTTGTTTGGTAACAATTTCATGCATCAGCGATCGTGAAATTTGGGAGAAGTCCATAGCGAGAGCACTAATTGTAAACCTACGGTTTTCCTGGATTTTGTTATCAATCGCGTGAACCAGATCTTTTGTAACCAAAGGTGGACGCCCACTTCGTTCTTCATCGTGCACATCACTACGCCCGCCATTGAACTGTCGGACCCATCGTCTCACCATCGAATCACTCATCGCATTTGGTACGTAAACATCGCAAATTTGCCGATAAATTACACTTGGTTTCACTTTCCTCGCATTCAGAAACCGAATCACCGACCTGATTTCACAAGCGAAGGGATTTTCAATCAACGCCGACATTTCAAACAAGCACAACAAAGCGTACGTAACTGACAGCGATCTCCATATGCCGCACGTTCTGCTCTTTGATACACATCGTCTACAGCGCATGTGCGGAAGTGCAATCGCAGCGCTGCAGCGGAGCTAAATTGAAACGGAACTTATTTTCTGGACGCGCCTCGTATATAGAGTACCCGAGACGTGCGTCTAGACTATGCTGCATTAAGACACCTAAATGTGGCAGCCTTCTTTCCTTCTCTGCCTCAAAAGTAAACTGGATGTTCGGGTTTATACTGTTCATGTGTTCCACGAAGTGCCCGAGAACTTCAACGCCATGTGGCCACACTGTGGGAATATCATCAGCATAGCGCAAAAAATAAATAAATCAAGAATTGACACTGCAAAAAGTCCGAGAACGTTTTAGTCAAGAGCGTGGTCGAGAAAGACTTCGTTCCCAGAATATTGATGTGTCGGTAAACACAATGTTGTTGCATTCTGTTGTCCTTGTCCGTCGTTCATCTCACCACTAGCAACACAAACGCCTGTACCACTGAGTATTACGAAGGTAATTCAATAATTAAGCAAATTGGTCCTGGGGAAAAATTGTTCGTAGGGCAAGGTTCGTAATTCTTTGACTTTAATTTGGCTCAATGGGATGAGCCCTGATCAGCTGTTTCGTTCATAACCTCAAAAATACATTTCAAGATGGTGAGTCTGCTTAAAAGCTCCACTTTACTTGAACAATGTTCTGTTATTAGTTTGTTTTTTGTTTTTTTTTTTTTTTTTTTTTTTTACTTGCTGGAGGCGAGAAACCAGTAATTATATGCTGTAAAATACTTACAGTTTACGGAGAAGGTTGTATGAATAGTTAAAATTTTTATAAGTCAGTAAGCTGCAGGGTTTAAGTCACACTCGCTTTTATCGGATTATGCTACTCGAAGTCGTATAATGCGACGAGTTTTTAAAATAGCATTCGCAAAAATGCGACGACATTATGCCACAGCAACAAACAATAGAGGTTAAAATCACAATCCAAGTTTCAACAGGCCGTAACCATAGGACACGCTCCCTCGCAGCTTCTGGGTGTATTGTTCTGATTTCCTTAGTTGGCTTATTCTTGTCAAATGCAGACTGTGTGTGTTTGTACATTTGAAATAAACTACAAACCTATTTCATTGACGTCAATTTGCAGCAGGGTTTTGGAACATATCCTGTATTCAAATATTATGAATTACCTCGAAGATAATGATCTATTGACTCAAGATCAACAGGGATATAGAAAATATCGTTCATGCGAAACACAACTAGCTCTTTATTCACACGAAGTGATGGACGCTATCGAGAAGGTTTTGCAAATCGATTCCGTATTTCTTGATTTCCAGAAGGCTTTTGACACCGTACCTCACAAACGGCTTTTAATCAAATTGCGTAGTTATGGTATATCTCCCCAAATTTGCGATTGGATAGGGTATTTCCTGTCAGAGAGGACTCAGTTCTTAGTAATCGATGGTAAGGCATCGACTAAAACAAAATCTAAGTCGCTCTCTTAGGTTGTTTGCCTATGACGCCGTCATTTACCGTCTAGTAAAATCATCTGAAGATCAAAACCAACTGCAGTACTATATAAGTAAGCTATCACTATATTGTAAAAATTGGCAATTGACTCTAAATAATGAGATGTGTGAAATCGTCCACATGAGTACGAAAAGAAATCCGTTAAACTTTGTTTACAAGATAAATGAATCAAAAGTGAAGGCCTTAAACTCCACAAAATACCTAGGAATTACTATTACTTCAGTAATAGGAAAGAACACGTACATAATGTCGTGGGAAAGGCGAACCAGAGACTGAGTTTTTTTGGCAGAACCCATAAAAGATGCAACAGAACCACAAATGAAACTGCATACAATACGCTTGTTCGTCCATTTTTGGAGTATTACTGCCCATTGTGGGATCCTTATCAGGTGGGTTTGACGGACATCGAAAGAGTTTCGTATTATCACGAACAGGGGAGACAGCGTTACGGAAATCATACAGGATCTGGGATGGGAATCATTACAACAACGGCGCTTATCGCTGCGGCGTGGGCTACATACGAAACTCCAATCGCCAACATTCTCCTACGAATGCAAAAATATATTTTTTACTCTCACTTACATAGGTAGAAATGACGATCAGAATAAAATACGAGAAATCAGAACTCAAACGGAGAGATTCAGGTGTTCTTACCGCGCGCTATTCGAGAATGAGAGATAAATAGTATAATGGTGGTTCGATGGACCCTCTGCCAGGCACTGAAATGTGATTTGCAGAGTATCCCACGCAAATTTGTTTTGAGGAAGAAAAGGAAACGAGATCCTAGTCGCAAGTGAAACTGGAAATGGATACACAAAAGAAATAAAAACAACAGCAATACGCAAATCACAGCGAGCATTGTTTAAGAAGGTGTTGAACAGTAGAAGTAATGGAATGAATTTCAAAGAGCTGGCAGAGTTCATTTACTTTAATAAGTTGTGTGAACAATTCCTTCTGATGGATTTAATAATAGATTACGCCAACATTATTCAACTGAGCACATCTGACTGCGAGAGATGGTTTAGTTGCCGCAACAAAATTACAGAAATCGTCTTTGTGTGGAAGAAATTACAAAACTTCTAACGATTAATATTGAATTTAATTTGGAAAAGGCATTCAGTGAGTGAATTATGCATAAAAACCAACGTATTCTAGTCTGACAGCTTAGTGTAGTGTCGATAACATATGAAAGGCGTGTGGATCTATACATGTACACATTAATTTAAAAAAAATACAGTAATAAAATATAATAAAAATATTACTGTTAACATCAGTTCAACATAATTTTAATTTTAAAACCCTCAAAAATAGTATAATTTATAAAAAAATTATACTAGAGGAATATTGCACAAATTTTTAATATTTTCTACAAATATGAATTTCCATTTGTGCATTTTTGCGCCCATGCTTTATTTTCTAGCTTAAATACTGGAGTAGTGCATTTAAAAAATCGTCGCGACTCAGTGACTGACGAACATTGTTTTGGCCGACCAGTTGCAGTTTCAACTCCCTCAGTTGAAAATCGAACTGATGACATTATTTGTGGCGACCTCCATCTCACTGTGGAAATGATAGTTATAAGGTTCAAGTGAGTAATAGCACAATTCGTAACATTATCTGTAACAAGCTGAAGTACCGCAGAATATGTGTAAGATGTATCCCAAGGAACTGACGCGGCTACACAAGGAAACAAGGTTGATAATGGCCACAGAGTAAAAGGAACGTTATGAAAGAGGTGAGCATTTACTCAAAAGAATTTTAATTTGAGACGAAAATTGGGTTGACTATCTACATGTACATGGGATACTCTGCAAATCACATTTAAGTGCCTGGCAGAGGGTTCATCGAACCACCGTTATGCTATTTATCTCCCATTTCATTCTCGAATAGCGCGCGGCAAGAAAGAACACCTGAATCTGTCCGTTCGAGTTCTGATTTCTCGTTTTTTTTTATTCTGATGATCGTTTCTACCTATGTAAGTGGGGGTCAACAATTTATTTTCGCATTCGGAGTAGAATGTTGGGCAATTAGTTTCGTAAGTAGCCCACGTTGCAGCGATAAGCACCGTTGTTGTAATGATTCCCATCCCAGATCCTGTATCATTTCCGTAACGCTATCTCCTCTGTATCGTGACAATACTAAACGAGCCGCCCTTCTTTGGACTCTTTCGATGACATCCGTCAAACCCACCTGATAAGGATACCACACTGGGCAGCAATACTCCAAAAATGGACAGACGAGCGTAGTGTATGCAGTTTCTTTTGTAGTTCTGTTGCATCGTTTAAGGGTTCTGCCAATAAAACGCAGTCTCTGGTTCGACTTTCCCACGACATTATCTACGTGTTCTTTCCAATTTAAGTCTGAAGTAATAGTAATTTCTAGGTATTTTGTGGAGTTTACGGCCTTCACGTGTGATTGGTTTATCTTGTAAACAAAGTTTAACAGATTTCTTTTCGTACTCATGTGGACGACTTCACACTTCTCATTATTTAGAATCAATTTCCAATTTCTACACCATACTGATATCTTATTCAGATCGTTCTGCAGTTGGTTTTGATCTTCAGATGATTTTATTAAACGGTAAATGACGGCGTCATCTGCAGACAACATAAGAGGGCTACTTAGATTTTCCACTAAATCGTATATGTAAATAAGGAACAGCAGAGGACCAATAACACTACCGTGTGGAACGTCCGATATCACCTCTGTTTTTGTCGATGCCTTACCATCGATTACTACGAACTGTATCCTCTCTGATAGGAAAACCCCTATCCAGTCGCAAATTTGGGGCGATATACCATAACCGCGCAATTTGATTAAAAGCCGTTTGTGAGGTACGGTGTCAAAAGCCTTCTGGAAATTGGCACCCATCACTTCGTGTGAGTAAAGAGCTAGTTGTGTTTCGCATGAACGATATTTTCTAAATCCGTGTTGACCCTGGATCAATAGATCATTCTCTTCGAGATAATTCATAATATTTGAATACAGGATATGTTCCAACACCCTGCTGCAAATTTACGTCAATGAAATAGGCCTGTAGTTTAATGTGTTACTCCTACTGCCTTTCTTGAATATAGGTGTGACCTGTGGAACTTGCTAATCTTTTGCTACAGATCCTTATACGAGAGAGTGGCTGTATATGGCTGCTATCGCTTCAGGATAATCAGATAGAAATCTAATGGGTATACAATCCGGATTATTATGAACTATAATTTAAAACGAAGCTTGGAGTGGAAGCACATCAATTCAGCTGTCAGCAAAAACTTAAAAACCCAAGCATCAACAAGAAAAACTTTGACGGCGTTTTGGGAAGTTGAAGGTCCAGATTTTGTGATTATCTCGAAGAGCGGCGTACAGTGAACAGCCAGTACTACAAGTATTTGCTTTTAAACGAGGTGAAGTCAGCCATGAGACAGAAACGTCGTCGATCACAGAGGAGAGATGTGATTCTTCAGCAAGACAATGCTCGTCCTCATGCTTCTCAACTGACCTGTGAAACCATTGACAAAATGGGCTGGGAAGTACTCCCTCATCCCCCTTCCAGTCCTGTTTTAGCACCTAGTGATTTCCATTTGTTTGGTGCACTGAAGGCGGCATTGCATGGGAAGAGATTCCAGGACAACGAGGACGTGAAAAAGTTTGTGAGGAATTGGTTCAAACCAACGAGCTTAAATTTCATAGAGTGGCTAACACGTGAGCTACAGCGCTCTTTGCGGCAAACTGTGTAAACTCGGCCGCCATGTTTTCGGTGGTCAACACACTTGAGAGGAGTCGTCTATCGTATGCTGTTGTTGAGCTTGAAGTGCTGTATTTAGTGTATATTTTAAGTACTGTGTACTGTCTGTACAATTTTTCCTGCTGAATATGCCTAAAGTGTGTTCAAGCATTTAAATGTGCAAATCCAAGTGATAAAACGACAAGTAATTAATGCAAGAACACCAAACGTTTTGTCTTGTTTGATCTCAATCGGTCTATACTCAAACAAAATTCCTGACTAATGGTACTTAGCTGCCCCAAGAGTGAAGCTTCAGATGACCTATGCTGCCATTCCTTTGAAGTACACACCACACAAAAATTTTCGATTTTCTACCTACTGTTGGTGTGTTTTTGAGATATTTCTTCTTCTGTCACTCCTGTGGTTGATGAAACAACACTTTTGAATGTTTACACCTTCTTTAAAAATATTTTTACTTGTTATGGACAATACTTGACCGAGCATGGTTGACAAGCAAACAGTGCAAAGTGTGGAAGCAGTAGTGACAGCCAGACTTTTTCCACTTGTATATTTCTGTGTCCTTTGGATTAAATATGTACTTATTTCAGTGTGGCAACAACGAAAGTTGGTGTAGAATGTTTTTGTGACAGCTGACCCAGGCGCATTTTTATTGCAATATTCTGTTATCTTTGTATTCAAATTTCACGTACCAAACGTACTGGTTTCAGCATGGCAACAAGGAAATTTATTAACGACACCTTATTTTGACGTGGATTGTTTTTGTGTCAGATGACCTACGCGCATTTCTAACTGCAGTATTTTGTTGTCACTTTCGTTTTGTATTGAAATTTCGTCCACCGAAGTTTACAACAAAACCCTTTAACAGCAATTTTACAAGTTTGTAGAGTTCATAGGTTTAGTAAACACGAGATAAATGTATACTATACTTTAGGAAATCAGTTACAACACATTAACAGCAGATACAAATTCGTGGTCATGATTGTGCGCCATAACGATTACTGTTCACTGTATGTTTCGCAGAGCGTTTACACCACGAACTTACAATAAAATCAACACAAATATTTTCGCAACGGCACTCTCGTTGTTATTGCAAACCTCAGCTAACAGTTATACTTCGAACTGAAACTGTATTACTGACAGGTTCGCGATAATTTATTACCGCGTTTTTAGAAAATTTACTACCAGGTTCGTCAATTCGCAGCTTCTAAAAAGTCTGACGGAACTTGATGCACATCCGTATTCAATAGTCAATCTTTATTTAAAACGTGGAACTGTAAACAGGTATAATTCCCGAGTGGGTGTGTCATACCAGCTGTGAGCCGATACCCCAAATAACATGGCGGACGCCAGTTCAGTTTGCCTCAAACATGGCGGACGTATCGCCACTCTATGAAATTCAGGCTCTTTGGTTTAAACATCAAGACGGAATGAAACAGCTTCTAGCCCTTGCACAGTCAGGTATTCTGCCGGTTATTCGCATCTTTTCTTGCACGAATTTAAACTACGTACCTCGCAGTCTTATTCAGGTGCTTCCAGGATCATCCGAAGAAGAGTGCGAGGTAAGCAGTTTAAATATCGCGCAAGAAAAGACACGAATAACCGGCAGAATACCCATTGTGCAAGATGAAAACAACTGTAGAATTACATCTTGTAGCCCGTTGGGACAAGCGTAGGAAATTAGATTTGATAAGAAGAAAAAAATCGCACTGGCGTGTTTTATGGTCCACTTTACATTTGTAGTTTTATAAGTTTTTGCAAACATTTTGGTCCAAAATAATAATCTATGTAATAAAAATATATGGTGATAAGATTACGACTCTACTATTGTGGTAATATCTATGCAACCAACACGTAATATTCTTTCTGACCATATTTTAACAAACAGCTAAACTTAAATGATATTTGAGTTTAGCTTTGACAAACATACTCTTTTTTGAACTTTTAACTCTTTGAACTATGATTATAATATCTCTCACACATTTTCGTTATATTTTTCCATTAAAATAGAATTACCACACTTATTCCGTTTGTAGTTTTAGCTGTAAAAGAAAACGTAATCACGGTTTGAAATACAATATTTGCTCTTTATTTTAACATGAACGAAGTCATATCTGAACTACAGAAAAGGTAATACCAACTACAACAATGGTTGCTGAATTTTATTAATTTATAACCTGAACAGTTGCTGAAATGTATAAATTACTTCAAATACCATCTACGTTAAAAACGTCCATAGCAATCATGTCAAAGACAATCATTTTAGTAGCTGCATTGGTTCTTATTAATGAGTTGCAATATATTCCACAAATAGTGAATAACGCTTAGAAAAAAAATAAATAAGGTAATTTGTTGCAATGTATACACTTACCTTCTGTTTCATTAGGGAACTACCCATTCCACAGAAATTTGGGACTTCCTTTATATACGAAACTACCTGTAACAGCACTTTGTGCAGAATGTTCATTATTACAGTATCCTCCAGTTTACGTACATATACTTCAATTCGTTGTTATGTTATTCACGGTATGTTCACGAAATACAACAAACACGCATTTTACAGGGAGCATTCGTACATATGCACAACTCTAAACATCGAAGAACATAGCTCTGTTTAATCAATAAGAGTGCCTGAAACCCTTTTAACAAAGTTTCTTGAGATAGTAATGGGTTCCGAACCACTGACCTTGAGCATCACAGTCAGACGCACTATCTGCTACGCTACAGTAAACAGTTTGAATGTGTATTCTTAAATCTTTTACGGCAGTTGTTAGCTGGTGCTACTATGGCATTTTAGACACTAGATTATCATTTATCGTACTAAGAACGACGTGCTTTTGTTAATTCTTCAGTGCGCCATTGCTTTGAAATGACAACGTGTAAGTTACAATAAGAAAATCATCAAATACGCAATGCAAGATGGCGTATGTCAAAGAGAGTTCTGGGCGAGGAATGTCACGCGACATCTCCGAACGGCTGGTTTTCGTTAATTCAATGGAGGGTGTCAAATCTCCGTTATTATTGGAAATATCTCTCAGACGATACGATATATGAATAAAACATAAAAGAGCAAAGTTGTAGAGAAATTTCTCCTCTACAAATTGGGCTATTCAATTTTCGTGTCAGATGAGCGATTCGTTTGCAATTACAATTATTTTTTTTTTTTTTACTACCGTATTTTTGGTCTGAAAAATTTGATAAATTGAGGTTGAGGTCTCTGGTGGCCTACAATTATGCTTGTAAAATTTGTTGCAGATCGGTTGAACGGTTCGTCTTAATAAGTGGGAACACGTTACGGACAGACAGACAGACAGACCTTCCAAAATCGCCGTTATTTTTGCATATATCTCTTAAACGATACGAGATATGAAAGAAACATTACAGAGCAAAGTTGTAGAGAATTTTCTCCTCTACAAATTCGGTTATTCAATTTCGGTGTCAGATGAATGGTTAAGCCGTTACTTTCATTTAAATTTCGAGCTGTCAAAAGAAGATCGCAAAGGCCCACTTATAGTGTTAGGCCTACTACCGTAACCTAAAGTGGGCCAGAATATTGTTTTGTAACAGCATACGGCTTTTTCCTCAGACCAGTTTGTTGTCTCTAATTATTGATGACCTTCATAAAAGCAGCAGTGGACGCCTTGCGGGCAAACGACGTCATACGATCACGCGCGGACACTGCCGGTTGCGCAACAGAGCGAATTTATTGTGATACGGTTCGTTACGTGGCAGAACAATCTATCACTGCCGTGCTCACAATGTCTCTGTCATCACGTGTAAAACAAGGTTAATGTATTCTGTCCCGTCACATTCCTGCATCCGGCCATTGAAGATCCGCATCATAGTTGCTGGAATCAGAGCTGTGCTTTCCAAACTTTCCCTCATAGCCCTTTTATAGCTTACGCCCTTTTATAGCTTACTGGAAGAGATTCAAAACTAGGTAGAAGGACTGCGCCCCATTGAACACATTTGCCAGTAAAACAATTTATTGAATATCAATTTTCATCTTAAAATTTCACAATAAAAAAAAACACATACTCTCATAATATTTTCCTTTGAGGAAGGAATACAACATGTAATATATGATTAACAAATAAGCAGGGAATAGCTCAATTTTACACAACAGCCAGATATCCCTAACCAAGGAACTTCGCTTAACAATGATCAAACACTTGCAGTAAATGAATGGAATAAAATGGGAATAGAAATAAAACTTATCAAAAGCAAGGCCTAACTGAAAGGTTACAGCGCATACAATACTCTAACCACGAGGATGCAATAAACAGCTAGCCAATATTAACACAATTTCAACACATTTAAAGTAAGCGAAACTCCTGACAAATAATTAAACATAAAAATATAACCAGGTTAACAATATTTGGCCTGACCTTATAAGTCAAAGCTAGCAAGCTTCCGAGATAGCAAAAACAATTGGTCAAAACATCACACCCGACTATTCACGAATTGACGAGCACCAATTATTATTATTATTTTTTTTTTTTTAAGGTGACTGCCATAGAACCACGGTGCCAGAGCTCGGCCATAATAAAACAGGTAGATAAAATATACTCAACTTCAGGCAGAAGCCGAAGCAACAAACCACTCAAACGGGCAAACCACAGGCCTGGTCCACCGGGCCCAACGCCAGTCAACGAGGTACAACAGATAAGACGTACAACTGCAAAACATAAATAAAAGGGGAGATTAATCATACGAGGTAAGACAACAAACCTTTAAAATATACAATATATATAATAATATACCAATATGCATAAGATTTGGCACGCAAGCATACGCAAAGGGGAAACCAGGCACATAGCTACTAGAGGCCGTCAAACACGGCGTGGCTCCCGCTCGTTCCCGCCAGAGGGAGCGGCTGGCGAGACCGCCGCACCCGGGAGCCGGCAGTGCCGATAACACAGTCTCGGGAGCGAGAAGTCTCGGTACTCCCGGCTGGCCTAGCATGTGGAACAGCCGACAGCAGTGCGCATGCGCACGACCAGCCCCTCTCACGACGCCGTTAATTATTGCGCCCGTCCGGCACACGTCTACGACGGTGCGTTCACACTGCCGGCCGGGCCGAACCGAGCGGCGATGTGCCAAGACGAAAAAGAGGGGGAAAAACAACTTTTTCGATTTTCAAGTTGTAAGAAATTTGGACGGTATATAAGACCACATCGCATCGTTTTATCAACTTATTTTTTCATTACAAGCTTTACCTTGCCTGTGAAAAAATAAAAAGTCTACTTTTCATTCCGCACGAGTTTTCAGTTTCGTAAAGCTCCTCACTCGATTTTGATGAAAGTATTCGGTTAAAAAATCTGATTTTTGGACACAGGGTTGTACAACATCTTAGCTTTCCAATAAAACATTCACCTTTTCGAAATTCGTAACAATCGTTTTCAAATGATGCTTTTTGTCAGGTATGCGCACTTGATTTACAAATCGTGTATTGAAAAAGTTCGATAGCGGGCAGCTTACTGTATTATGCATTTTAGGCCATACATTACAGCGAGTGAAATTGAGCTAAAAGAACAGAAAAGTTTTTGAAACGGTAGTCGCACTGATATCTACCTCCTTTCACAAGTAATTGTGAATTATCTGAGCAGCATCATGCCGCGACCGCAAGCCAACGAACTCGGCGTGTGTTGAGCGTGGCGTAAAGCACTGCAGTGCAGAAAAAAATATTTGCTGGTCACGTATGTTGGTCCCTCGTGATGTGTTAATAATTCATAACCAGAAAATAGCTATACTCTTGGGTGGCAACCGATTACAATGGACAATGATCTGCTATGGTTTTATGTAAGGTAATACTTCACTTAAGAGGTATACAAGTAGTTCGTTTTCCACATTGTACAATTAATGGAATACATATTTCGTGTTTCAAACTTCAAGAGCAGAAACAATTAATGTAAACTGCAAATTTGCTGTTGATGGACTGAAATAAAATTTCTGAAATTCTACTCAATGACTTTCTAGTTGAGGATAATAAACGGAAGAAACCCAAAAATATACTTACATTTATTGATGCATCTACACCTAAGATTACATTGTTTAGCCTTCTCTTAAGCCGGCCGCGGTGGCCGAGGGGACTGCGGCGCGCCAGTCACAGTCTGCACGGCCACTACGGTCGGGAGTTCGAATCCCCCACTCGGGCAGGGATATTTGTGTCGTCTTTGGTATAAGGTAGTTCATAAGTAGTTTGTAAGTTTAGGGACTGATGACCCCGCTGTTAAGTCCCTTAAGCTTAACAAACATTTGAAGCTTCTCTAATTTTCGCTTTTGTAACTCCCAGAAAATGTTCTACCACAAGGTGAAACAATTTATATACAGTGTCTCACATAAAAGCGCTATTCCTCAGACGTAGACTAAAGTAGGAATACATAGCAGTAAAATTAAAGACATTTAGTTACCTACTGATAAGGGATGCTGCAACTTATGGCCATGGGGGGTACGTCAGGTGTGCCAGATTTATGTGGTACACGCTGTACTATGTTTCAGCTCATCTCCACTTTCAAAGAACTCCACACGGTTCTCAGAATTTGTATTTATTTTGTTAGGAAGCTCTCTGATGGAAACTGCTTTTCTATGAACATTTCCAGAATCTCACAATTTTCCTTGTCTCCATGGTACTTTCATCGATTTTTATACTTTCAATGAAAGGAAAACGCGCAGATTGAGTTTAGCTTCAGACAATGCAGATCAGTAAAGGATGAGAAGCAGGTGTCATTTGTTTCATGTTGTGATTTGTTTTTTCGTTCTTAGTGGGCTTGTGGCCAGCAACAAGGGATCGTCACCCACTGTCAGTAGAAGATCGAAGGAAACACAGGTGTGACCAGTACTTGTTCACTGCCATCTACTTTGATCCAGCTGTTAATTGATTTTGTAATTTTATTACTATTGTTTGCACACTGTAGTGACTCATAGAATTATAAGCACATTAGAAATATGTGATATGGACCCATCCCATTAATTTCGACTAACATTTAGGAGAGTTTTTCCTTAAGTGAAAAACTAAACATTTCTTAATTTTTTTAATTCATATTATAGAATTAATAGTAATGGAGGAAAAATAAATGTATTATCATAAGTATAATTGAAAAAAAATCATGCAGAGGAGCTTTAGCTGAAAGCAGGCTGGAGACTTGTGATACTTGTGCTGCAGAAGCAACACCATACCCAATTGGTTCGTGCCGGCGCCGACTCGCGCCGTTCATATTAAAGATATCGAATGTTAAAGGAAGGAAATACTCTCCTAAATGTTAGTCTATATGGATGGAACGAGTGCATTACCACCTATTTCTTATGTTCATAAAATTCGACGGTTCGCTACAGTGTGAGTACAATAGTAATAAAACTAGGCGACCTGTGCAAATACTTTGCAACATTAGTGGCCAGTCATGTGAAATGGAAATAAGTAAAATTAAATATTTATCATTTAAAAATATTTATTATAGATAGTAACAGTATACAGAATATTATATAAGCTTGTGTTTTCTTACATTCATATCAAAACACTTATTTAAAATCAATTATAATTATAAAATAGTTTCTTTTAATATATAAGAAAGATAGAGGACACTTGCGAATACTTCGCACCGTTAGTGGAATGACTAAAACGTTGGGATGACATGGAAGTAAAGTTGAATGATCACGCATAGCTTTCTTCAGAATCAATCCGTACAAGTGTTTAAAAGCCCTTATGAACGATCTTGATCCGTTGAGTGTTGTTAGGTCAAAGACAACTGTGTACTTTATTTAGAACCGAAGATATCCTAAAACAAACCGATTAAAATATTCAATGCAAGGACAGAAGTATCCCGCGTTTGAATGAAAGTAAAGGAAGGAGAGACTTAAGTTAATTATGATACTTGATGACAAATCTGCGAATAAATACCTTCCGTTTAAAGCGAAAATGAAGAAATCGGGTCAGATAAAACGGCCTGAACGAATGACTTTAATTTACAGCCAGGACATCCCCATAAGAAATATACAGAAGGAAATCCCGTTTGAGTGTAGATAAAGTGGATGAATACCTTTAGTTTTACACAAAAATGAAGGAAATCAGCTGGGTAGTTTAGTCTGTCCGACTGACTTTAGTTTTCGTAGATTCTTTTAATATATAATATAATAAAATCAATGAACTGTTAGCTGGATTTTTGAAGTGGCCAGCAATCGATCTTCTGCTGACAGTGGATTGGGATTCCTTATAGGTGGGGACAAGCTCTCCCCTTCCCTCGGAAAAAAAGTTAGAAAAAAAGTGACAGGCGCTTCTCATCCTTTACTGACCTGTCCTGCAGTGTCTGAGGCTAAAGTAAACCAGCGTATGTTGAAAATTCGAAAGTACCATCTTGCAAACAAAGAAAATTGTCTTCAAATGATACAGAAAAATGTTCGTAGAAACGTTGTTCGTCTCAGACAGCTTACTAAAAGCAACTCAGTTCATTCTTACTTTCATCTCAGATGTGAAAGTACCGCATTTATGTCGACACACTGTATACAATTATTTTCACCCGGTGGGAACACATTTTCCGAAAGCTACAAAAGCGAAAAGGTAAATATTGTGTCTTAGGAGTAGAATCAATAAATATAAATTATTTTTGTCTTTCTCGTTCACCTGCAACTAGAAAGCCGTTAACTGTAATGTCACAAAATTTTATTTCAGTCCATTAAGAGCAAAGTCGCAGTTTACATTACTTTGTTCTTCTCTTCTAGTTCCAAACACGAAATATAAATCCCATGAATTGTATTATGTGGAAAAAACCGGATGTATGCCTCTCAAAGTCAAGTATGATCTGCTGTAAAACCGTAGCAGATAGTTGTCCATTGTAATCGGTTGCCACCCAAGAAAAATTAGTTCATTATTGTTCTCTGATTATGGATCTTTAATACATTACGAGGGCCCGACAAACGTAGCCAGCAATTCAGATTTTTCGGCACTGCAGTGCTTCAGGCTACGCACAACACAGGCTGAGTTCGTAAATTGTGATCGCGGCCCGAGGGCGCTCAGATTACTTGCAATTACTTCTGAAAGGAGGTAGATATCAGTGCGATTACCATTTCAAAAACTTTTTTGTTCTTTTAGCTCCATTTCACTCGCTGTAATATATGGTCTAAAAATCATAGAACAGTAACCTGCCCGCTATCTAACATTTTCAATACACGATTTGTAAATCAAGTGCATATACTTGAGAAATGGCGTCATTTGAAAACGACTGTTAGGAATTACGAAAAGGTGAATGTTGTATACAAAAGCTAAGATGTTTTACTATAATGAGTCCAAAAATCAGATTTTTTAAACGCATACTTTCATCACAATCGAGTGAGGAGCGTTACGGGACTAAAAACTCGTGCGGAATGAAAATTAGCCTTTTTTATTTTTTCACAGGCAAGGCAAAGCTAGTAAGGAAAAACTAATTTCATAAAACCATCAACAATTTTTACGACGTGAAAATCGGAAAAGTGTATTTTCCCCCTTTTTTGTCTCGGGTACGTCCGGCGCGTTGCGTGAACACGCAGCCGGCGGCGTGCGCCGACTAGGCTGAGGCGGCTCAGCCAAGCGCAGCTCGTCCCGGCGGGCGCGACGAGAACCCGGGAGTAGCGTGACTCGTCCTGCCCGAAACGTCTCGCTCTCGCGAGTGTGACGTCATCGCTCCCCCTCTACCAACCCTTTACCCGCCGCCAGCTGTCGAGAGCGGGGCGCGAGCGCTGCGGGAACCGAGCGGGAGTGGCGGCCGTTTTGACGGGCTCTAATAGCTACGCATAGGGTACAACAACTATCACTGCTTGTCCTTAATACTCACAATTTAAAAAACATACAGTCCATTGGTAAGATTAATGACGTCCACACGAGTGCATCGCATTAACAGAACCACATTGAAATTGGGCACCCCAAAAAGCGACACACACAAATTGGTGTGGTTACACTGAAATGCTTACACGAAACGTCTCAATTTAAGAATAAACAACTGCCTGCAACAGAAAGGACATTTGGTTAAAAAGCAGAGTTAAGTTATTCTGTACACAAACGTGAAAAGCACTTCAATACAGTAAATTACTCATTGCTTGCAACCCAACTAGCACTCAAAACATACTAAAAAATGTTCAAATGTTTGTTAAGCTTATGGGACTTAACTACGGGGTCATCAGTCCCTAAACTTACAAACTACTTATGAACTACTTACAAACTAGGACGGCACAAATATCCATGCCCGAGGGGGGATTCGAACCCCCGACCGTAGTGGCCGTGCTGACCGTGACTGGAGCGCCTTAGTCACCTCGGCCACCGCGGCCGGCTCAAAACATACTAGCAAGTCCCATTACCTCAATTGCCTCAAATTAGAAAATCCCAAAGGCATGCACACATAAAGCCTACATGCAAGGCTGCTTCAGTATATATATATATATATATATATATATATATATATATATATATATATATATATATATTATCTGAATAATATCGGCCAAGTCCCTCCGCTACTTATCAGATAGTGGCGCCAATCCCACATATAAATTTTCACTGAACCAAAGACCGGTGGAATAGACAAGCACTAGTAAGTAATTCACGTAGACTTCCATTCCATAACCATGGGTCACCGCCTACCAAAACAAGCAAGCCGCCTGCGTCCGTCCACACACACGCCGAGGAGCTCACGAGGCGCGTGCCGCGACCGATAGCGACCCCTAGTGACCGCTACTGAAACTTCCAAAACAAAACCCAAACGAAAAGGACAACCGCCAGTTTAAATAGGGAAGCCCAAAGATAATAACCACATGCGATCTAAAGTCGAAGACAGGCGACGGGAAGTCGCCACGAACCGAACGGTTCACTTACAGTTTTGTGCGACACCCTTCACTAACGTAAATACATATGGTAGAATTTAGATGGTTATAGCGGGGGGGGGGGGGGGGGGGGGTACGAAAATAAAGCGCCGGCCGCGGTGGCCGAGGGGACTAAGGCGCTTCAGTCACGGTCTGCACGGCCACTACGGTCGGGGGTTCGAATCACCCCTCGGGCATGGATATTTGTGCCGTCCTTAGTTGTAGGTAGTTCATAAGTAGTTTGTAAGTTTAGGGACTGATGACCCCGTAGTTAAGTCCCTTAAGCTTAACAAACATTTGAACGTTTTGAAAATAAAGCATCGCCTAAATGTAGTTCGTAAACAAAACTGAAATCCTCGTACGCATTACATACTCTCATCGCAAGAAAAGGAAACATTAGGAACTACGGAGATATACAAAAGAGTAACACCGCAGACAACGATGCCTAACTAACACAGTAATACTTGCTTCTTCTACATGCGACCCAACTTCCGAAATACGAAAACTGAATTTTTTTTTTTTTTTTTTTTTTTTTTTTTTTTTTTTTTTTTTTTTTTTTTTTTTTTAGAGTCTACATCTGTTAGACTCGCGACACCGTTGATACTACTACGCGACACCCCAGGGCGTCGCGACACCCAGTTTGGAAAGCTCTGAGTTAGAGGAACATTTAGTTGAAGAGTAATTGATAAGTAGAACTTTAAAGTAACTAGAAAGTAATGTCCTAGATATCCAAAACTGTCGAGGAAAGGAATATGATGACAGTGCAAAAATGATTGGTATTAATACAGGACTCAGAAGAAGAATATTCAATATTAATCCTCGAGTATTCTTCACGCAGTGAGGATGTCATACTCGAAATTTGCTTTCGGCAGCCATTCCTACCACAGCTAAAACGTTTTTAGGTTTCATCGATAAAGTTTGTGTGCTCTTTACAAGGTGAAGCAAGCTTTCAGAACGTATGAAAACTAAATTAAAACAGACATTTAAACCTGTATCTGAAACACGAAGACAAAGAAAAATCGGAACATTAAAAGCGATTTCTACCAGTTCGATGAAATCATGGAAAGCGTCAAGAACCTGAGAAATAAAACTTTTTGATTCTGAATCTCTCAGCGACTGTAAAGCCGTCTTGAAAGAATTGTTAACTTTCGAGTTCATTATTGCAATACACGCGTGGTACGAGATTTTAATACGTGTGAACAATAAAAGGAGGATGTATTTATGACAAGTGATGAATTATTATTTAAGTTCTATTGTTAGATTCTTTCTTCACCAAGACCTCGGAAGTCCCGACATATTCGGAAAAAATGGATAAATATTTGTGGCAAGTAAGAATATGAATGTCATTTTTAGTCCCAGAATCTGTTACATACAGGAAACTGAGAGAAAAAAATATTAACGCATACCAGGGGTCGAACCAACGATCGCTGCATTTAAAATACTACTCTCCGTTAATCACTAACATACTAAACATCGCTACTGAAGAGCTTTAGTCAGTGGACAATAGTGACTGCTTTTACACTCTGTGACATCTTTTACAGCCTCTGTGTCATTGATTGACATTTAATTGTAAGAAACGCTACCGAGGGTGGCTTTTATAAATCCATCAAAAAACGCTCAGGTGCAGCTTATTGAGAAGGAAAGCGGACTACAGTGAAGGTTCCTTCAAGCAGCTGCCAGTTCCATCAAACTGACTATGGGAAGAGCTGTTATCGAGTATCAGCCTAATAATAAATAAATGCTTGCTGACGAACTCAAACAGTAATTAAACGAGTGGAACGCAGATGGTGTGGGATGCGGTGGGTAGTTCCAGCGGGTAATGTTGTACATACTCAGACCAGACAACAAAGATATTTACTCGCGGTTGACAATCCGGATAATCGCGAATCCCTATAACTGAGGTCCGGATAATTGAGTGACCGATCATTCCTTTAATACGTGATCTGTAATGCTCTGAACGAAGAGGGTAATTAGCTGTGGGCGAGTCTTAGTATGAAGAGAAGGATATATTGTGTTATTTTATGACAAGTTTCTTTTTTTGTTTAGAGTCTAAATTTGTTACTCTCGCGACACCTTTGATAATACTATGTGACACCCAGTTTGGAAAGCTCTGATCTAGAGGGTACTAATATTTTAGAGTGTCATGCATAGAGCCTTATATCGAGCTATTTTGAGCTTGCATTCCGCTCTTATTTACATCTATATGTGGATTAGACACAAAACTCTTGCTTTGTCTTTACTTAGTGCTGATTTTGTTTGCTGTGCGAATAAAGAATAAAGGTGCAAGAAACACACATTTCTTTGATCAAATCGCGTACTATGTCTAATTCTGTTGAAACCGGTCATCTAAACAAAAGTTTTAAGCAATACTGGCTTATATTTGATTAATGAGTTCAATATGCCATGATTTTTCGCCGCCTTTCAATAAATATTTGTTGTCTGCTGTGACAAATACACCACAGCGGATTTTTGAACTCACATTCCTGAATTCTATTACGTTATTGACAAAGTTTCGGAATGTATTACAAACATTGAGCCTTATATCGAGCTATTTTGAGCTTGCATTCCGCTCTTATTTACATCTATATGTCTCTTAGACACAAAACTCTTGCTTTGTCTTGACTTAGTGCTGATTTTCTTTGCTGTGCGAATAAAGAATAAAGGTGCAAGAAACATACATTGCTTTGATCAAATTGCGTACTATGTCTAATTCTGTTGAAACTGGTCATCTAAACAAAGGTTTTAAGCAATACTGGCTTGTATTTGAATAATGAGTTCAATATGCCATGATTTTTCGCCGCCTTTCAATAAATATTTGTTGTCTGCTGTGACAAATACACCACATCCGATTTTTGTACTCACATTTCTGAATTCTATTACGTTATTGAGAAAGTTTCGGTATGTATTACAAACACTAACACGAAAAAGAATATTAGTATGAATAATAAAAGTTTACTTATTGTCGTGGAGGCGTACAGTGCTTATGTTGGCAACAACCACTGAATGCTATTTGAAAACTCAATTACATAAATTGAGGGCAATAATCCTTTGTGTTCTACATCTACATATATACTCTGCAATCCACCGTAAGGTGCGTGGCGTACACCGTGCCACTACTAGGCATTTCCTTTCCTATTCCGCTCCCAAATAGAACGAGGAAAACAAGAATGCCTATATGCCTCTGTACGAGCCCTAATTTCTCTTATCTTTGTTATCTTTACGCGAAATATAAGTAGGCTGCAACAAGCTCGTTCCACAGCCATCTTCAACTTCAGTCCTTCCTAAATTTCCTCAACAGAATTTCCGAAAAGAACGTCGTCTTTCCTCCAGCGATAGCATTTCTGTGACATTCGCGCAGTGATCTAACCTACCAGTAACGAACCTAGCTGCTCGCTTCTGAATTGCTTCTATGTCTTCTTTTAAACTGATCGGCTGCGGCTCCCAAACACTTGAGCAATACTCAAAACGTTGCCGTGCAAGCGTTTTATACGCAGTCTCCTTTACAGATGAAGTACATCTTCCCAAAATTCTTCCAATAAACTGTGAGGCGACGACGGCTGTGCATTTTCGGTAATTGCTAGGGGATGATATTTGTTACTGTTGTTTCACTTATAATGATTGGCTCGTTACTTTACTGCAACCGTCGACGAACATACACTCAGAGATCAACATTTGCTAAAGTTCTTTGTCAGGGATTTTCACTAGGGTGGCTGAATTCAATAAACGACTACGACATCAGGATTGCATTTTAATTAAGATGGTTTATTTCCCACTCTCAAAAACCTACCGAGAACCATCAATTTACTAAGTTCAGTTTAAAGCTCGAGCCACCAATATAGCACAACAAATGGCTATATAATGTTCAATAACTACGATTGTAAATTTTAATTATGATCCGCAATTGTTTCCATATCTAAGTTCAGTGCAAGTAAACGCAGTAATAAACAAAGTCCACAACACTGTTAAAAATCTGAGTCCGAAATCGTAACGATAATTTTTAAAGTCCAAACCCCCCGAAATATTTCGAAGTCCCACATGATCGTTTTTGCGGCTAACACTGCATCAGGATACGGGCGGGCGGTTTCAGAGCTTTTGCCCTATTTCGCCTTGGTGTTACAGTTTATTTGTTAACATTCTTTATTTGGTTCTTTACTTACAATTTAAAATATGGTTAATACTAACAAATTAAGAAAACTTACAACTAACATTAATTATACATTAACTTCACTATTTACAGCTAAGATACATTTTATTTTGTGGATATACATACATATTGACATAAGTAATTTGATAATATTTGAAATGTCATTTGTTTTTGCACGTGGCTCTCCCTTATATACCCGAGCTGACTCCACATCTGGTCTACCTGAGTTAGCAAATTGAATGGTTCTCCAATACATGTTCTAACTTTCAACCTAATGTTGTAATGTTTAATTTGATGACATCGCTAGATGCGCGATAGAATTCAATTGACACCTCAAAGTGTTATAGTTGCCCCAAAATCTTAGTTTTTAAATACAAGGTGGCGCAGGGAAATCGGGAAATTTCGAAATATCGTTATTTTCATGAATAAATTCATAAAACTAGTAATTTATTAACGAAAGTGAATGTATTCAGTATGTCATTATTCAGTATGTCTTTATAATCAAAATGTCCAAAAGTGTCTCTTTACTTTTTAAAGATGACATCGGAAAGATGTGCTCCTATTCAGCGTTCACACTCTAACATCCTGTTATGAAAACTCTGGAATGCGCGGTGTAGCAAATCTTGGGGAATGGCAGTGATTTCGTTTTCAATGTTCTCCTCAGTTCATGGATTGTTGCAGGACGTGTACGGTACACCTTGCTTTTAAGATATCCATCCCCACAGGAAGAAGTCGCACACACTAAGGTCAGGGGATCTCGCAGGCCATGCAATGTTACCGTTACGTGAAATAATGCGTCTTCCAAACAATTGACAGACTGCTGCCATCGATTGTCGAGCAGTGTGTGACGTGACTCCGTCCTGCTGAAACCACATGTTTTCGACGTTAAGATTAAAAACTCGTACAATCTAGGTGTAAAGAATGTTTGAAGCATTTCAACATATCGAGCGGATGTTACTGTCACTGCACTACCATCCTCACGCTCATAAAAAATAAGGGCCTATAACACCATGACATGATACAGCACACCATATTGTGACCTTGGTGCTATGTAGTGGTCGCTGGTGAAACTCACAAGGATTGTCCTGTGCCTAATAACGAAAATTCTGTTTGTTCACGAATCCGTTCAGGTGGAAATGGGCTTCGTCTGATATCCATAAGTTACCAAGGAAATTCGCGTCCTCGTCGATTTTAGCCAATATCTGGCTACCAAACTCCATACGTGACGGTGGGTCTCGTTCATGTAAGTGTTGCACAATCTGCAACTTATAGGGATGGAAGTCTAATTCGTGCAGTATTCTTTGTAAGCTTCGTCGCTTAATCCCTAGCGAAGATACATGCTGTCGAACGGTGCGGCGAGGACTTCTCTCGATTGCAGCTCTAGCAGCTGCAATGTTATCTGGGGTACGTCACGTTGGAATCCCACCTGGAGGTTTCTTTTTCAAGGCAGATCCTGTTTCTTCAAAATTACGCACCCACGTTGTAATCGCATGAGCAGATGGGACACGTCCACGACGTCCAAGCTGGTAATACTGTCGAAATGTTCTCTGCGCGGCAGTCGCACCATCACCATTTTTGTAAAACGCTCTCTCAGCTACTGCACGTTACGCACCAGTCCAATTCTCCATGATTACTAAATGGCAATGCGTGCACATCAATTGCAAAGTTTCGAACATCTGCCGGCGCTACAGTGCTACCAACTGTAACGTTCAAAATTTCCCGTTCCCTGCGCCTCCCTGTATTAGCACAACTGCTCTCAACTTAGTAAAAATGATGTTTCTCCCGTTGCACACAGAATATTTAAGTAGTCTTTTACGAAAAAAAATGTTCAAATGTTTGTAGAACTTATGGGACTTAACTACGTGGTCATCAGTCCCTAAGCTTACAAACTACTTATAAACTAGCTAACACTAAGGACGGCACAAATATCCCTGCCCGAGGGGGGATTCGAACCCCAGATCGTAGGGGCCGTGCAGACTGGAGCGCCTCAGTCCCCTCGGCCACCACGGCCGGCAGTCTTTTACATAAAGAGTTCTTTAGATAGTATTTTTAGTGCTCCTTCCAATGCACTATTTACATTTAGTGTGCGCATGAAATTAAACAAATTATGGGCGTTTAACAAAATTATTTAGTTTAAACAAGATAATCATATTTAAATAAATAATATACAAATGATGTCATTACGTCAAAATGTGTGTTACGACATCTGCAATTGCCCACTGCCTTACTGTTTGTGTATATGTCTTTCTCCTATTTGTTGTAAACAATTTCATCATCGTAATTATAAAATCGGTCTTATTGCAAGTAATTTTTATGCTACAACCTGTATGGGTATACCATAAGATGCGTCTCGGAGATACCTTTCTTTTGAGCCCTCGCTCGCTATTGTATCTTAAATAGTTTGTTATTAATTTATTTTTAAAACTTTTGATATAAAATTAATTCCGATTATGTCAACATATCATCGGAATCACGATGTTCCTCTTTCATTTACAGTATCGTGCCGGTTTGTAACATTAATACTTTGTGCGTAATACTAACATTTATATACAAAAGCTTTGTGGGGATTTTCCGAGTTGCGGTTAGTCATGACGTCACATCCGTTAGTGGTGAACTTCCGTAGCACGTGGCACTCGCCGCCGGCCAGCAACGCGCTTACCTCCTGGCGTCCGCTGCTCGGGGTAGCGTTCATTTCACACTGGCATTTGCAATCATGACGTCATCGTGACGTAGCAGTGCTGTGAAGGCGGCAATCGACCTGTCGATCGCTACAGCATCCAAATTGAGACTGTTTATGAGTATATGGGAACAGTCGTAACGAGAAATTTTTAAGGCCAATTCACTGTACATCAGAACATTCCACAATGCATTTCTAATGGCGGCATTCACACTGTCCGTCACCGGACCGTCACATCACGTCAAGATTACTCGATAAGGATGTTTCGTCGGAACAGACGGCTGCTAACATTGGAAGTTAACCTATTTTCGTCACGCAATTTTCATGTTGTATTCGATGACTACAGGGTTTATTTTCAAATGTGCCTTATTGAAGTTTATTTTATTGTTTACTTTGTTTTAGTAGTATATTCCAAATGTTTCATAAAGACTTAAATATTTTTCTCAATTCTATGTCCTAAAAGCGAGGTCGAATATCTGAAAGCGAAAAATGGTTTACGTTTCGTAATATTCTAACAGAAAAGACTGAAACAAACTTTTTATTTGAATAACATTGTAATTTGATGTCGTATTTGTCATTAAATAACATTTTGTATGGAAAAGTCGGCATAATGAAAGACAAAAATTCAGTTATTTACGACTGTATTCAAATGTTTGTATAATCTATGAAACTTTACGGGGTCATCAGTCCCTAAACTTACAAACTACTTACGAACTAGGACGGCACAAATATTCATGCCCGAGGGGGATTCGAACCCTCGACCGTAGTGGCCCTGCAGACCGTGACTGGAGCGCCCTAGTCTCCACGGCCACCGCGGCCGGCCGCGACTGTATTAACAATATCAGTGGGCACATCGTAATGGATAAAGTAAACTGATCTTTTTGTGCTCTTATACTGTTTGACATATATTTATCAAAATGTTCAAATGTTTGTTAAGCTTATGGGACTTAACTACGGGGTCATCAGTCCCTAAACTTACAAACTACTTACAAACTAGGACGGCACAAATATCCATGCCCGAGGGGGGATTCGAACCCCCGACCGTAGTGGCCGTGCTGACCATGACTGGAGCGCCTCAGTCACCTCGGCCACCGCCATATATTTATTTGTTCGCTTGAAAATATATATGTTTTGAAATGTTTTTCCAATTCCCTGTACTTACCACATTAATTTGTCAAAATAACATACATTGTAAAGTTTTCTTTGGCCGTCAATAACACATAGCGTAGTTGTTCCCTCAATTCCAATATTAAACTTTGACTTTCTACGTAACAGATCGCAACTCATAACTTCACTTTCACCATCGCGTGTTGGGATAGGCGAATTGACGTGACAGACAGTGTGAATAGAAATTGACGTGACAGCGCCCATAAATTAAAGGCACATTCTGTACACATTTTTCTGTTAGTGCATGCTGTATATTTTTTTATTTATTTATTTATTTATTTATTTATTTATTTATTTATTTTTCATATGCGAAGGTGGTTAAGTTCTATCACACATCACCTTTAACGTGTGAGCATACACTTATATTTAGTGCTATAACCATGTACGCCATTTCTCTGCCTTATAGAGATAGATTCTGTCAGTACTCCTGTAATGTTGCCTGAAATAGCTTTCTATAAGCATCTACTTCCCGCTCAGCACACATGATCGCACAATGGCACACAAACGACAAAGAAAATGAATAACCGAATTCGTGCAGTCGACGCCTAGTCAGTCAAACGCGCTCGCAAAAGTCGATAGTCGAAAGCCCACCAGTGACAACCTCCTTACGTCACAATGACGTCACGATTACAAATGCCAGTGTGAAACGAACGCTACCCGACTGATCGCCTGCCAGCCCCCGTAACAAGCCCGTTGCCGAAACGCGCGCTTTGCGCTCGCAAACGGACTCTGTCGCGTCACAAAATCCGCCAGACTCATAACTGTCCTTACATGTTCGTTCCATTTCATATGGATGATCATGAAATAAATAAATAATCTTGTAACTAGCACATAGGTCATCATGACTTGCAATTCTGCACTGATGATGTCCCATCATAGGGACGAAATCGATATGTTTTGAAGTTTAATAAAAGAAACATCTCACATCGCCTACCAAGCGGAAACCTTTTATTTCATTAAATAAATAATGCTGTTCCTTCTCTAAGGCTGACACGTTTTTTGTGTGTAGGTACCCTTCCTTGTCTTGATAGCAAATTAATCATCCTTGTAAAGCTAGGTCGCCGCAAACGTAAGTAAACTTTACTCACTAGGGAAACACCCAAGTATGGTACCAATGGATTTTGATGGGTCGCAGGTATGTTGTGAGGGAATTCCTCCAGACCATCAACCTAAATGGATTTATTCCAATGGGCCTTGACTTTTAAGAAAATCGAGATGAAATCCGTAGCAAATTACCATGCATAATAATAACGACATACAACCTGGAACTACGACCGCACAACATAGATCTACCAAAAAAAAAAAAAAAAAAAAAAAAAAAAAAAAAAAAAAAAAAAAAAAAAATCGGCTAGGTACTAGGCTCCCATGCAGGAGACCTGGGTTCGATACCTAGCGGCAGAAATTTTTTTAAAAATTGTAATTGCTACTTTTTATATTAAAAAAAATTCATTAAGCAAAGAAAAAGATATAAAGAAAGAAAAACAAAAATAATGAAAAGTCAAACGATTACAAAAATAACCAAGAAAATAAAAAAATCTTCCTCTTTTCTTCATTTCTCTTCTTTTATTGTGCAGTAGTTTAAACTCGCGGCTCCGCTAGCGTGTTGGTTGATGATAGATAAGTTATCTTTCAGTAGTGTGCTATGATCGATTTTTTTTAAAGAGATGTATTAAAAGAAATTTCTTTTTTACTGATTTATTTATTTATTCTTATATTTCCTTATTCGTATGCTTATCCTTACAAAGAAAGAGCTGAAGTCATTGTAGTACGCTTAGACCAAAGATATGGTCTGTGGCATCACGTTTCGCTGCATTTAACATCCTTGCTATAGAGTCGCAAACGTCATCGCTGGCCTTCAGTCCGAATGTTTTTATAATTTGACGACTTTCAACCACCATATCTTCCACCCCCATATAGCTATCGGCATGGAACTGTTATGGTGTACAACGGGAGACTTCGGACAACAATTACACACAGACCATTCGTTTGGGTTCTGTACTTTTCGCTGCAGAGCGAAATATTAACACACACACGTAGAATTTTATATGCACCGATAACTTTCCATCCCAATATACTCCACCCTGTTATCATTTTCAACCCTCAATCAACAACGCAACCAATAAAACCATTTTAAAAGAGTAAATATAACTTTCAAAGAGTAGTTATTGTTCTGCATTTCGCGTTATATTCTCCAAATTACTAAATATCTATCAGATCGCTATAAAACCGTGCCTAAAACCTTTCTCAGGTATAAATAAGTAATTGTACAAATATTTAAGTCTCTGCGTCTTGTCGTTCGGACGTGATAAACGTACACCGAACATTCACATTAATATATATATAAATAGCTATCCTATCGCCATAAAACCGTACCTAAAGCCTTACCCGGGTAGACATTAGTAACTATACAAATTTTAGCTCTTTATGTCTTGTGTTTCAGACGTGATAAACGCACACCGAACAGACATTCACATTTATAGATATAGATAATTATATGCCTTTATACCCACTCCTGTGTTACAGCTTGTGTAAATAGTCAGGATAATAGCAAATAACACATAGCAACTGATTATTTTACTTATTGCGCAGTGTTACTTACTCATTGTCGCCATCGTCACTATCTTTAACACCTGTACAAAATTCTGGGTGATAACTGTTATAGAAGCGCCGAAAACACAGAACATTGTGAAGTCAACAGAGGATCAAAAGCAACTGCAAAGCGATTTAGACAAAATTTCTACTTGGTGCGAAAATTGGCAATTGCCACTAAATAAAGAAAAGTGTGAAGTAATACACATGACCACTAAAAGAAATCCGCTGAACTTCAATTACGCGATAAATCAGTCAAACCTTAAGGTCGTAAATTCTACCAAATACCTAGGAGTTACAATTACGAACAACTTTGACTGGAGAGAACACATAGAAAATATTGTGGGGAAGGCGAACCAAAGGTTACGTTTCATTGGCAGAACGCTTAGACGATGCACCAGCTCCACCAAAGAGACTGCCTACATCACACTTGTGCGTCCTCTCTTGGAGTACTGTTGCCCCTTGTGGGACCCTCACCAGGTGGGACTGACGGAAGATATTGAGAAGGTTCAGAGAAGGGCAGCTCGTTTTGTTTTATCACGTTACGGGGGGGAAAGCGTCACGGAAATATTGCACGAATTGGGGTGGAAATCATTAAAAGAAAGACGTTATTCATTGCGGCGTGATCTGTTTGCGAAGTTTCAATCACCGACTTTTAGTTCTGAATGTGAAAATATTTTGCTAGCACCCACCTACTTAGGGAGACATGACCATCCCAATAAAATAAGAGAAATCAGATCGAAAACGGAACGATTTAGGTGTTCTTTCTTCCCGCGCGCTATTAGAGAATGGAACGGTAGAGAAAAGTTATGAAGGTGGTTAATGAACCCTCTGCCAGGCACTTAAATGTGATTTGCAGAGTATCGATGTAGATGTAGATGTAGATGTAGATTGTAGCACCACGCACATCTAATAAATGCTACCGCTTTACAGGCGCAAGGTTTTTTCTCATCAGCGATACTGGAAAACACTGGTCGTTCAAATTGAAAAATTGTGCTTCGAAAAAACAAAATGAATAAAATAATCGTCGCGCAATACATAAAATATTGTGCGAATGTTACATGTTTTTATCCTGACCATTTACTGCAGACGTTTACATAAGAATGGTTATAAAAATACATAATTATGCACAATCATTGGACAGGTGTGTAAAAAATTGCCCCACGTCGGACTTGAACCCAGGTCTCCTAGCAAGAGAGCCTACCACCTTTCCGATTACACCACACTGTCTCACTGAGTGGTATCCACCATGTATAAGTAGACACGTTACGCGTGATAATTTGCTGCGAATTTGATTCGATTTTCTTAGAAATAAAGACCCATTGGAACAAATCCTTTTAGCTTGATGGTCTGGAGGAATTCCTTCACAAGATACCTACGACCCATCAAATTCCGTTGGTACCATACTTGGAGTTCCCCTTGTCAGTGCTATATCTGTACTAGTTATGTTATAGTCTCTTATAGATGTACGTCATTATTGACTTTTACGAAGAAAAAATTTAACTGAGAGTGTGTTTTGTGATAAAACGTCAGGTACGTTTCTTACAAATTGCGTACTGCAAGTTATAACGGCAAAACTTCGAAATACCACAAATAGCATTCAACGATGTTGCCAACATTAGTAAAAACGCTGCCACCGCTGTAAGAAATATTTTACTCGGTAAACGTACACTCTTTTTCGTATTAGTGCTTCTAATACGTTCTAGGACTTTCTCAACAACTTAAAAGAAGGATTTATAACGATTTGACAATTTAACTACAAAACTTCTTGATGTGCATTTGTCAATATATTGTAAGAGACACATGTTGTACTCTAAATACTGCATGTTCTGAAATGTTTTGCTATGTTATGATAGTTTGGGGCTGCTAACTAATCTTTGTTTTAGGTAGTAATTTCAAAACAGCTAAATAAAAACTTGCGTTCGAATATCATACACGAATTTTACTATTAAATATTGCTCCAGATCGCAATTAATATTATTTTCTTACATTACATAACCGTGCGCTCCATCCCGATTCCCAGTTTTCGTGACAACAGTTGACAGTCCATTTTTTCTCCAAACATTTTGACAAAATAACCATTCTAAATCCACTTCAAGAATGATTATAACAGTTTATCGCAGCACAACCACCCGTAATTTCGTGCTAAAGTGCCGGGACGCAAATTCTGTAGCACCGCAGTGTGTTAACACTTGAGAGCTTTAGAGCACTTCCAGGAAAACAGGGATATTTCAATTAAAAAATATATATTGAGATATAGTTTCCAAAATTGGGCAAAATAAGGCTAAAAGTATATATTTTATCATGCAATTATTGTTTTATAAGACTTTTATTGTAGAAAATGTAAATTTTACCATCCATTATTGCCTTTCTTCTGCTGAAGGAAAACACTGGAACAGTGTATTATTGCGACCTTATTTGTAGTCCAGTGGCTCATTCTAGAGAGCACAAGTCACAAGACTTTTAAAAACCAAGTCAGAAAGAAGTAGATTTGTGCATTAGAAGTTCATTTGATTTGAGTATTGTTTCAAAATTAATTATTCTGCTTTCAATATAATTTGTCCCACCCGTAACACTAAAATATCATTAAGTTTTCTTTATCAAAAGTACTTTATGTAATTGTAGAAGTGAACACTGTGAAAGTGAGCTAGGACAAAGCTATTAACTCCTGGTAAAATTAAAGTATGTTAAGAATGAGATATGTGTGTTACGGGTGGGACATTACACACACTATTCTCTGCAATGTCCGAAGCAATGTCAGCCATAGTTTAAGGGAATACCGTTTTAAAATGGAGGTACATATTTTGGGCACTTATTTTGTTAAATAGAATAATAAAAGCTATGAATGATGAACTAAATCATGGCAAGCCCTCAGTTTGGACATATTTATTATGTCACAAAAATGTTGAAAACAAAGCATCACAACTTAATGAGCTGCACATATTTTCCGGTAGATGTGTTTGACAATTAAAAAATAGATTCAAATGACATTTTCAAGAAATCCATTGAGATTAGGTCTGTAGACTGGATTTTATTTGCCACACCATAGGTCAAGGCTTCTGTTGATGACATGGTTCGGTCTTTAGAGAACTGCCTAGAAAAGGGATAAATCTTAGAGTTTCAAAACATAAACTACAGATAACTTTGTAGATTGTGCCAGACATTGCATTAAGTCAAGTATAGTGATTTTTTTCCAAAGAAAGAATTTCAGATAATGTTGTAATGCTGGAACAGAGATTTCCTGGAGTCTATGCTATTTCCAAGTTGCAGTCGTTAGATTATTTGTCTTGTGTCAGAGAAGGTCTGCTTGAATTTGGGACAACACCAAAATCCCAGTTGCAGTCTGTTGTTACTTTGGCAGAATTAAAACAACAAAAAAGTGATCAGCTATACATCAGTGTTGGAGGTTTTCTTGGAGTTGTTCTTACGGTGAAGGGGACAAAATTTCTTGTGACTTAGTCATACATGCAGAAGTTAAACATTTAGATAATATAAGAGTAACATTACTTTACATAGAGAAAGTGGCAAATTTTGGATCTGGTCTGCAGTGAAGGATGAGCCTATTGAAGGTAGGTCTGTAGTGAAGGCAAAGTTGTGTATACCAAAATTGATGCATAACAGATAACAGTTGTCATTTAACTAGAACCTTTTTAAAAGTGTGTTTGGTTTATTGTGAGTCTTTGCGCTTTTTCAGCTTGTAGTTCAGTTTAAATAGTATGTATTTTGTTGCACTATTTACTCCAATTTAATATTCTTTGTAAATCATACAGCAGACAATTTCTCCCACCCGAAACCTCCCACCCGTAACTACACGACAAATCCTATATCCATTGGCACAACTTTGTAATTATTGTCTCCTTGCTACATGTTCCTTTATTAGAAGAATGTAAATTTCATTTGAATGTGGTTTGTCTGAACTGTGGCCACTAACAGAGCAGAAATATTGTTTTGATGTCAAAATTGTTCAGTTCCTTGTCAGTTTCTTGTCCCACCCGTAACGCTGGTTTTATTTATTATATTGTAAACAATTAAATAGGTATTCCTGAAAATTGTATTTGTATTTGTTAGAATTGAAAGAGCCATTTTGTTGCTTAAAACAGTAACTTGAGTTCAAATAACTTATGATTTCTAAATGTAAAACAATAAAATACTAGTCCAAAGCAGTACAAATGTCCCACTCGAAATGCTGGAATTGCTCTTTAGGCAACAAAATGTCGGTTGTGCCAGCTCATACTTCTAAGAGCCTTAGCGGGAACCAGTGTTTCCACTGCACCACGGAAGTTCGCTAATTGTGATTTGGTTGCTTACAAATAAAACATCATCAGATATTACGTAAGTTCCGTGAGTATCTTTATTCTTTAAAACCAATAATCGTAGCACGTCTGTAGACTAACCCAAAGTCTTGAAAACTTACAGCACGTTTGTCGAAAATCCACTACTATTTCTTTCGTAAAAACTTTTCTGCCTAGGGTTATTAACGAATTTCTCAACATTTCATTGCTTCCATTATCTACAAAATGTTGTGTATTTACTTAGGACTGATTTTAATTAAATGCTTTAGTGCTGTAACGACGTTAATGTAATGGGATCGTAAAAAGCGCTCGGGCCTAAGAAGTGTGCAGTAAATGTCGCTCGTAAGCCAGCGTCAAGCACGTTAAAGCGTAAGCCTCATTCACTTTCATGTCGCGCACGTGCCACACAATCATAATAAAGACGCAGAGATTTGCTCCTTGGCGCACAAAACACTGCTATATAATTGTTGCACGAGCCTGCATTTTGTAAGCATTGTGACTAAAAATTAGAAATCGCACCTAGTTACTATCAGGATTTCCCACGTTCACGAACTGAAACCTTAGAGATCAAGGTCAATTTTTTCAATAGGGTGCAATCGCAGTCACCTAAATTACGCCTATCAAGCTTTCAGGAAGTGAACTACTGTGTACTGTAACCTGATATAGATTCTATTAATCTATTCTAGTAATATATTTCCAATTTTTACTTTTCGATTGGTTGCCTTTTAAAATTTCTGCATCATAACTCAAATTCTCCACCCACCTCTTTTGACAAGATAATGCACAAAGAAGCTAAACATTAAATCCATTACGCTCGGAGTAACACAAGAATCAAAGCGTTCCAAACAAGCTGTTGTGTAAAGTCGATTGTTCTTTTTAGCCTTAATCCTGTTACGTAAAATCTTCTATTTTTGTACTGCCTCCCTCTGTGTATGGAGGAAGGGGAGTGGGAGGCGTACATGTCGGGGTTAAGTGGCAGGGTGAATTTCTTTAGTTTCGAAAAAGGGTACCCTATTCCATTGGTTAATAATGACATCAATTTTACATACTAAAGTAGGAGTTTCCATGGACCTTGGATGGATGGATGGATGTTTAAGGGGGACCAAACTACAATGGTCATCAGTGCCTCCATGGACCTTAGTATAGTTCAGGTAAGTGAACAATAGTTCCGAGAATGTGTTCACTGTTAATACAATTTAAAACAATTTTGGCACTGTAGTCTCATCTTCACATTCGATATAGAAACTGCGTCTGAAAGAAGACTTATTGCATCGGTCAAAACTGGAAGTTAGTTGACAATTTCACAAGATGCTACATCAACAAATATTCACTGTCTCTATACAAAACAAAGGATCCACAATTTATTTATCATTTTTGTTTAAATGATTTAGTCTCTTTGTTACTTTGTAACTACCCAATAAGCGTAAGATGTATCCCAGTTTACGTCCAGGGCTAATGCGGAGAGTGATGCAGTGCTGTAATTGAACAGCGTAAGAAAAATAGCTGACACATTTCTTAGTAAAACAACAGTTGCTGCTAGGCACAATTGAATACAAACCTAACAGATCCTAAACATTCCATCAACTGAAGACTGAAGAACAGCAGTAGTTCACAAATTGTTTACTCGCTTTAAAACACCACCTACTGCAACTGTTCCAAATCAAGGAAATCAGAAAATGCTGAAAAAAGTGATAACTGCCCCCGTCATATTGCTGAGTATTGGAGAAGTGTTCACATTGCAGTGCTGCTCCGTGATGTCACTTAAAACAGGAATAAAATGTTCATTTGTGTTAGTAATTTCTTTAAAACATTTTTAAAAATATTGTATGGTGAATATTCATCCACGAAATTATTTCTTTCTAAAATTGCATTCTTGGAACTATCATTTCAACACGGTTATGTCAAGAACGTAGGGTTAACATTAAGTTTTAACGAAAACATAGTCTTCTAAGGCTCTCCAGAATGGTGGACAGGCTTCAATTTAAGTCTGCACTCAGCAAAGATACGCCACATCGCCTTCATTATAACCTCATTTTTGCAAATGCGTTATTGGTGCCACACAGGGCTGTCCATTTTGGTGTCCATGGCATCTAGGTTTCAGATGTATATGAAGGAAACTAAGTGGAATTTCGCTAGTGGCTTCTTCTGTTTATTTTGCATTTCAAAAATAGTTTTTGCATTGAGCATACTCAAGTCAGCTAAATGAAAGAATACTTTCTTGTACCATTTCATTGTTTTTCGTATGCACTATACGGAACTTATCATGTCAGTCCTATCAACCGCACTCATTGACTAATTGTAACTAACTACGCAAGTGGGTTTCACTTTATTTTCTCCCGTTTTATGATTATTTTTTCTCTGTGAACAAAGTCTGGTCCATTTACAATGGAAAGCCATCCCAGACTTCAATTTATTTCTCTTTCTTTAGTTTAATCATGTAAACGTGGTAAATGTTTCCTGTTTTTTCGCAGTGTGCCAATGGCATTAGTGCACTTCGCATGGAGCCATAAAAACAATTCAGGACTCGAATACCAATTGTCTAAATAAATGCTATGACCTTTGTTGAGGTATGGTAAAAACAAACTGACAACGTCATCACCTGATCAGCACTTCCGGATTATACTTCAGTAGCGACACCAATATAGACAATATAATCGAGAATGTAATTAGTCTGTACGTAACAAAGCACGAAAATTCTAATCCCAAAACGGCTACGTTTGTTTGGAATATACTGTTTTAACCGTAGCGTTCCTCTGAAAAGTAGCAACTTTCGTCAAAGTTCTCAAATGGGACTACAGCCTCTCGGAATTTCTTTTTGGCGTGTTCCACAATCGTGCGTATTTTCACAAGAATATCTTGCGATGCGGACGAATTGTCACTGAAGTGTAATAAACGCAGTATCGAGTGGCCGAGCGCGTTGAGGCACTATGCTTCGATGTGCGAGGCCGTTTCCCGTCGGAGGTTCGAATCCTCCCTCGGGCATGGATGCTTGTGCTGTCTTTAAGTTAGTTTATAAGTAGTTTGTAAGTTTAGGGACTGATGACCCCGCAGTTCCATAAGCTTAACGAATGTTTTAACAAACACAGTATCACCTATCTGTCTCTGGCCATTATTTCAGAAAATACTGGTATTTGCAGCAAGGAATCTTTTGACCAATATTTATTCACTGCCAACTGTTTGGACCTTGGCATAAGGAGGGAACAAGCCAAAAAGCAATAAAATTCTGGAGAGTCTATAGGTTTCCATCTTGTTAATCTGATGGGCACTGTCGTCATTTTTTTGGTGGTAAATATATAATACTTGTTCATATCTACAAATAGCTAAAACAAATTCAAATGAGAAAGTACAAAAAAATCTAAATGAGTTGCTGATTCGTCGAAATCTACCCTTAAACTACTAAAAGTGTTCGCGAAATTGTGGCGATTCGTCGCAGGACGATTATCTGACCTGTCTTACAATCTTTTTCGTGTCGAAATTTCACTTAACAAACCATCTTCTTTTTTCTCTTAAGAAGAGGAATCTTCTGCGGAAGTTCTTCGTTGTGTTGAATAAATACCGTTAGTTCCATACGCATCCAACTCTTCGTCTAAAGAAAGGTCTGTAGTAGCACTATCGTCATCGTCACTACTATTCATGAGGATGTCCGTTATTTACTTGTTCGATAAACTACGTAATGACATTGCAACGACAGTACAGCGAAACGCTGTTCTCTCGCCAACCAAAAAAAAGAAAAAAAAAATCGCACTGACGTGTTTCACGGCCCGCTTTAGATATGTAGTTTTATAAGTATTTGCAAACATTTTGGACCAAAATAATAATCTAAATAATACAAAATTAATTAATAACAGTGTCTGAAACCCTGTTAGAGGAAAAAAATTAGGTACTGACGGATTCCGAACCTCTCACCTTCAGTATCACAGTCCAACAAAAAAAAATGTTCAAATGTTTGTTAAGCTTATGGGACTTAACTACGGGGTCATCAGTCCCTAAACTTACAAACTACTTATGAACTACTTACGAACTACTTACGAACTAGGACGGCACAAATATCCATGCCCGAGGGGGGATTCGAACCCCCGACCGTAGTGGCCGTGCTGACCGTGACTGGAGCGCCTCAGTCACCGCGGCCACCGCGGCCGGCACAGTCCAACACATTGCCCACTACGCTACAGGTAACAGTTAGGAATTGCGTTTTAAAATCTCATACTATTGATGGCCGTTGTTAACTGATGTTAATATGGCATTTGTAGACACTAGATTATCATTTATCGTACGAAGAACGACGTCTTTTTGTTAATTCTTCAGTGCGCCATTGCTTTGAAATGACAACGTGTAAGTTACAATAAGAAAATCATCAAATACGCAACGCAAGATGGCGTATGCTAGAGACAGTTCTGGGCGAGGAATGTCACGTAACATCTGCGAACGTCTGGTTTTCGTTAATTTAATGGAAGGTGCCAAAACTGCGTTATTTTTGCAAATATGTCTCAAACGATACGAGATATGAAAAAAACATAAGGGAACAAAGTTGTAGAGAATTTTCTCCTCTACAAATTCGTTTATTCAAGTTTCGCGTCTGATGAACGGTTTTGCAATTAAGATTACATTACAAACGGCTTTTTTTGGCATTACTAACGTATTTCGGGTCCGAAACATTTCAAAAAGCGAGGTTCTGGTCGCCAACAATCATGTCTGCAAAATTTGGTGCCGATCGGTTGAACGGTTCGACCTAAAAAGTGGGAACACGTTACAGCCAGACAGACATCGTCAAATAGCCGTTATTTTTGCAAATATATCTGCAACGATGCAACATATGAAAAAAACGTAATAGAGCGAAGTTGTTGAGAATTTTACCCTCTACCAATTAGGTTCTCTACCAATAAGGTTATTCAATTTTCGTGTCAGATGATCGGTTCGTTTGCAATTACAATTATATTACAAACGGCTTATTTTTTCTATTCCTACCGTATTTTTTGTCCGAAAAATTTGAAAAAGTGAGGTTCTGGTCTCTGGCGGCCTACAATTATGTGTGGAAAATTTGGTGCTGATCGGTGGAACAGTTCGTCTTAAAAACAGGGAAAACGCTACGGACAGACAGACAGACATACATCCCAAAATCGCCGTTATTTTTGCAAATATCTCTGAAACGATACGAGATAAGAAAAAAACATAACAGAGCAAAGTTGTAGAGAATTTTCTCCTCTACAAATTCGGTTATTCAATTTTCCTGTCAGATGCTTGGTTAAGCTGTTATTTTCATTTAAATTTCGAGCTGTCAAAAGACGATCGCAAAGGCCCACTTTTAGTGTTACTACCGTAGCCTAAAGAAGGCCAATGCAGGACGGGCCAGATGGAGAGCTCATGAGAAGGAAGGCCCCGAAGTGAAAACTGTGAAAACTGTGGTGCTTACCGACATAACAAAGAAGGCCTGTTAATGGCAGTGCCACCAGGAATGTTGAGCCGCGGGTAAAACCAAGTCGCCGCCGCTCCATTGTGCGCCCGGGGCTCGAGCGTAGGTGAATGCCCTTAGCTTTCAGGCCGCTCTACCTGCTGGCAAAAACAAATATATTTGTGCTGCTGGGCATGTATGAATGCCGGACATCTGCCACGGTGGACATCTGCCACACCTGACCCTTCGCCAGGTAGTCGGATTAGCGGCCCCTCAGGCAAGGGACGCCCTTCCCCGTACTCCTGCTGTTTGCTTCCAAACCTCCGTATCTTAAGCCCTTTTTAAACGATGAACGAAAGTGAAGAAGATAGATAATAGTCTACTGATGCGTTCCTGGCGTACTAGCCCTGAACTACAAACTCATGCAAGATCTTGTGGCAACGTGTTTAGACGATAAACGTAATCGGACAGTAATGCCCAATGTTGAAAGTTAGGTTATGACTGGCGATCTGTTATGTAGGAAGTCATAGTTTAATACTGGAATGGAGGAAACAACGCCGGCCGCGGTGGCCGAGGAGACTAAGGCGCTCCAGTCACGGTCTGCACGGCCCCTACGGTCGGGGGTTCGAATCCCCCCTCGGGCAGGGATATTTGTGCCGTCCTAGTTCGTAAGTAGTTCATAAATAGTTTGTAAGTTTAGGGTCTGATGACCCCGTAGTTAAGTCCCATAGACTATACAAACATTTGAAACATTTTTGATTTGAGGAAACAACGCTAAATGTTATTGACGGCCAAAGAAAACCTTGCAATGAAGAAACAAACTTATGAACACATCAAGCAATATTTATAAGAGCATAAATACACCTTATTTACTTTATCTACTGCGATTTCCCCACTGACATTGTTAATGTCGTCATGCACAACTGAATTTTTGTCTTTCATTTGGACTGACTTTTTCATTTAAAATGCTATTTAATGAAAATTGCGTCATCAAATTACAGTGTTATTCAACTAATCAATTGCCTTCAGTCTTTTCTGTTACAATATTGAAGACATAAACCATTTTTCGGTTTCAGATATACGACCTCGCTTTTAGGTGGACACTCAATTGAGGTAAATATTTAAGTCGTCGTGAAACATTTGAAATTTACTGCTAAACCAAAGTATAATTATAAAATAAAGATTAATACGACAAATTTGCGTGCAAACCGTGTAATCGTCGACTCCAATATGAAAATCGCGTGACGAAAATAGGTTAACTTCCGATGTTAGCAGACGACCGTTCAATCAAAACAATCTTCTAGAGAAAGCTTAACGTGACATTGACGTGATGTGACGGTCCGGTGACGAACAGTGTGAATGTCGCCATTAGAAATGCATTGTGGAATACATTCTGATCATAAACTTCGACAAAACGCAAAATATACGTAAATACGAAGGAAAATGGCGGACTAACTGGAGCGGTGACTGCAGCTGACAGCTACTAGCTCGCGCATGCACAGTGCACCCACTAGTACTGAATTTAGAACTGGCCCTATTTCTTTATCGCTATAATTATCGCGCTTCGAAACTAGCGCGATCATACTAGAGAAGCCATTCAAACGACTGACGGCCGCTATTAACGCAACTTGTTATTCATCTATTACAAGTTCATTCATCGTTTAAAACGGGCTTTACTCGATACAGCAAATACGAAAGAGATCTTTTTCTTCACATCTCGACGAAATGTACAGCTTCTTTACAATATCCCGAAATCGAAATATTAATAACTTCTGGGTAACGAAAGCAATACCGTCGTCTATGCCAGTGTGTAATTAGTTCTTACAACCACAAATATGAATCCATTCTCTCTTCGTCTGAACGGTAGCTTTCTTCCACACTTCCTGATTGCGAGAGAAACAGTCAAATGTTCAAATGTTTGTAGAGTCTATGGGACTTAACTACGGGGTCATCAGTCCCTAAACTTACTAACTACTTATGAACTAGTTAATCCTAAGGACGTCACAAATATCCATGCCCGAGGGGGGATTCGAACCCCCGACCGTAGTGGCCGCGCAGACCGTGTCTGGAGCGCCTCAGTCCCCTCGACCACCGCGGCCGGCTAGAAACAGTCCATCGCCATGGAAGGAACACGAAAGGAACGATGTAAAGATAATTCGAATGTTCTTTGAGCATTCAAGTGCCATCACTGCATTTGTACATATATCAATTGCTTCAATTGCACGATAAAAAAAGAAAAGAAAAAAAAAGAATAGAAGAACGATACACTTCTTAAATTTGCTCTCGTGCGGCGAAACGTTAGAACAATGTTCAAAACAGTGGCAGAAAATACATTTACAAACTGGAGATAAGAGCATCTATGTTTGACCGGTCACCTAAAGTCGACATACAGTTTTAAAATACTTGAAATTAGGAAATGAATGTATATAGAATGCTATGCTTGTAATGTACACTGTTGTTCTACATTGTGCAGCTATGGTATCTACTGAGTCGCAAAGGAAGCACCCTAGTTTTTTTTTTTTTTTTTTTTTTTTTTTTTTTTTTTTTGGAGGGAAAAGCCATAATTCCTATGATCTGCAGTACAAAATAAACAGCACAACTTAAGGAAATCTTAATGTAATAGTTGTACTAGCTCACAAGCGAAACTGAACTCGATAGTTGCTGCGAATTAGTATGAGCAGATGTTTTACTTGACAACCGAAATAAATTAATAATTGACTCCGTTTACCGACCCTTGCACTCACATGATGCAGGTGCTGAACAGTTCATAAAAAAAACTTGAGTCTTATTACAAATAGGTACACTATTCATACAATTATAGTTGGCAGTGACTTAAATTTACCATCCGTATGTTGACCAAAATACACCTTCAGACAGGGTAGCAGATGCATCTTCCGAGATTGCTCTAAATGCTTTTTAAAAATTATTTTGAACAATTAGTTCACGAGCCCATTCAAATTGTAAATGGTTTCGAAAAACACACTTGAGCTCTTAGTCTAAGTCAACACAATGTTGTAGCGAGCTCAAATCCGTAACAAAGATATTTACCAGAACATCTAAAAAAAAAGATAAGAATTTGATTGACATCTTCCTAGGAGAGAGTCTCCATTTTTTTCTAAATTAACTGTGTAAGTAACAACCATATGTGGTTTACATTCAAAGAAATAGTACCAACTGCACTGGAGGGATTCCTACCAAATAAATTAATACATGGTACACAAAACAGAACAGGAAGCTTTCGCAGAAAATTTTGACGAATGCAAAATCCCCAAGGAGCTGAAGTTTTACTGAAGCTCGAAATTTAGCGCGGCTTCAATGCGACATTCGTTTAACATTTTTCACAAAGAAACTCTTTGCAGAAATGTGGCGGAAAATCCAGAGAGATTCTGGTTCTATGTTATCACACCAGCGGAAAGACTAAATGAATGCCTTTACTGCGTGACAGTGACGGTAATGTTACTGATGACAATGCCATTAAAGCAGAGTTATTAAAGGAGACGAAGTAAATATTCCACAATTCGAAATGAGAACTGCTGCAAACATAACATAGAAGTAGATACTCTTGATGATGCAAAGCAAATCGCCCTATCAAATAAGTGATGTTGCAGACGAAATGATCAAATATGTTTTCGAATTGTAATGCATAATAAAAAAGCCTAATACAGTTATGATATTATTTTGTAAGGCCAAGCGGTGTGTGACGTGCCAGTCACGTTCTGCACGACCACTATGGTCGGGGGTTCGAATACCCGCTCGGGCATGGATATTTGTGCCGTCCTTAGTATTAGCTAGTTCATAAGTAGTTTGTAAGTTAAGTCCCATAAGCTCTACAAACATTTGAACATTTTGTAACAATTATTTTTGAATAGTAAGCTCCTTGGCTTGTTTCAATAGCTTTTACTGGCCTGATTAAAGATAATTTTAAGGACTACAGCTAAATGTACTTCATGAGATCTGCATCTACTGTAATCTCTATCATTTTCTAATTTTGGACATACTACAATTATTTGAACACTATAGCTGCCGAACCTGTCAACCTTAGGAGCAGATCTGTTTTTGGGTGTCTATTTTAGGTGCAATTCAAAAGGTAAGATTATTTTTAAAACCTAAAGTGTACGTTATCAGTTAAACAAAAATACGATTTTAGGAGCTAGTTGCGGCTCTGAAGTTACAGGAAATAATTTTAGAACTCATAATCTTTGACGGTATGATATTAGAAGGTAGAAAAAATTCTCTTAAGGTGTCAACTATAGGACCTTTTACCTAAATAGGAAATTGCAAATTGAAAAGCGGTAGATGTAACTAAAAATTCTGGTTGCAGGAGGATCATTAGAGTGCTATTTAATGTATTTGCTTCGTTGAGTCAAATTTCACTGCGTATTGATTGAATGCTAGTGAACCGAACTGGAACCAGCTAGTTTCTACATCTACTTCTACTTCTACTCTGCAAATAACATTTAAGTGCCTGGCAGAGGGTTCATCGAACCACCTTTATACTACTAATCGCCCATTCCATTGTCGAATAGGGCAAAAGAAAGAACACTTGAATCTCTCCGTTCGAGCTCTGATTTCTCGTATTTTATTCTGATGATCTTTTCTACCTATGTAAGTGGGAGTCAACAATATATTTTCGCATTCGGAGAAGAATGTTGGGGATTGGAGTTTCGTAAGTAGCACACGTCGCAGCGATAAACTCGGGTTGTTGTAACGATTCCCATCCCAGATCCTGTATCATTTCCGTGAAAATACAAAACGAGCTGCCCTTCTTTGGACTCTTTCGATATCCTCCATCAAACCCAGCAATACTCCGTAAAAGAAAAGACAAGCGTAGTGTTTGCTGTTTCTTTAGCAGTTCTGTTGCATCTTTTAAAACGTGTGGTTCCTGAAGAGGGGCAGCAGCCTTTTCAGTAGTTACAGGGGCAACAGTCTGGATGATTGACTAGCTGGCCTTGTAACATCAGCTAATGTGGCTTTGCCACACAGTTACTGCGAACGGCTGAAAGCAAGGGGAAACTACAGCCGTTACATTTCCCGAGGACATGCAGCTCTACTGTATGAAAATATGATGCTGGCATCCTCTCGGGTAAATTATTCCGGACGTAAAATAGTCCCCCATTCCGATCTCCCGGCGGGGACTACTCAGGAGGATGTTGTCATCAGGAAAGACAATACTGGCATTCTACGGATCGGAGCGTGGAATGTTAGATCCCTTAATCGGGTAGGAAAATTAGAAAATTTAAAAAGGGAAATGGATAGGTTGAAGTTAGATATAGTGGGGATTAGTGAAGTTCGGTGGCAGGATGAACAGGATTTCTGGTCAGGTGAGTACAGGATTATAAATACAAAATCAGTTGGGGGTATCACAGGAGTAGGACTGATAATGAATAAGAAAATAGTATTGCGGGTAAACTACTATGAGCAGCACAGTGATCGCATTATCATTGTCTAGATAGATACGAAGCCAACACCGACAAAAGTAGTACAAGTTAATAAGCCAACTAGCTCTGCCGATGATGAGGAGATCGAAGAAATATATGAGGAGCTAAAGGAAATTATTCAGACAGTTAAGGGAGAGGAATACTTAATTGTTATGGGAGACTGGAATTCGGTAGCAGGAAAAGAGAAGGAAAAATAGGTGAATATGGACTAGGCAGAAGGAATGAAAGAGGAAGTGCCTGGTAGAATTTTGCACGGAACATGATTTAATCGTAACAAACTCGTGGTTTAGGAATCACAAAAGAAGGTTGTATACGTGGAAGAGACCAGGAGACACCGGAAGATATCAGATAGATTTTATAATGGTAAAACATAGATTCCGTAACCAGATTATAAACTGTAAGACATACCCAGGGGCAGATATAGACTCTGACCTTAACTTGTTAGTCATGAACTGTAGGCTGACACTGAAAAAACTGCAGAAAGGTAGGAAAATAAGGAGATGGGACCTGGATAAATTGAAGGAACGTGAAGATCTGGAGAATTTCAGAGGGAGATTTAGGCAACAATTGACAGAAACAGGGGGAAATAAAACAGTAGAAGAGGAATGGGTAGCATTGAGAGATGAAATAGTGAAGGCAGCAGAGGACAAAACAGGTAGAAAGGCAAGACCTACAAAAAATCCTTGGATATCACAGGAAATACTAAATTTAATTGATGAAAGGAGAAAATATAAAAATGCAGTAAATGAAACAGGCAAAATGGAGTACAGACGACTAAGAAATGAGATTGACAGGAAGTGCAAAATGGCTAAGCAGGAGTGGCTAGAAGCCAAATGCAAATCTGTAGAGGAATGTATCAAAAGGGTAAAATTAGATATCGCCTACAGGAAAATAAAAGAGACATTTGGGGACAAGAAAAGCAACTCTACGAATATCAAGAACTCAGATGGGAAACCAGTTCTCAGCAAAGAAGGGAAAGCTGAAAGGTGGAAAGAGTACATAGAGCAGCTCTACAAAGGAAATGAACTTAGAGACGATGTTGTAGGAAGGGAAGAGGAAGTAGATCAAGATGAAATAGGAGATACTATACTGAGAGATGAATTTGACAGAGCCCTGAAAGACCTAGGTCGGAACAAGGCCCCAGGAGTAGATGACATACGCTCAGAGCTGCTAAAGTCTCTGGGAGAGCCAGCCATGACAAAACTATTTGAACTGGTGTGTAGGATGTATGAGACAGGAAATACCCTCACACTTTAAGAAAAATGTAATAATCCCCAATCCAAAGAAATCAGGCGCAGACAAGTGTGAAAATTACAGAACCATCACTTTGATAAGTCATGGTTGTAAATAGTAACACGAATTATCTACAGGAGAATGGAAAAACTGATAGAAGCTGACGTCGGGGAAGATCAGTTTGGATTCAGGAGGAACGTAGGAACCTGGGAGGCAATAATCTTAGAAGATAGATTAAGGAAAGGCAAACCTACGTTTTTAGCTTTTGTAGAATTGGAGAAAGCTTTTGACAATGTTGACTGGAATACACACTTTCAAATCCTGAAGTCAGCAGGGGTAAAATACAGGGAAAGGAGAGTTATTTACAACTTGTACAAAAGCCAGACCGCAGTTATTAGACTCGAAGGGCATGCATCCGTTGGGAAGGGAGTAAGACAGGGTTGTAGCCTTTCTCCGAAGTTATTCAATTTTTACATCGAGCAGGCGGTGAAGGAAATCAAGGAAAAATTTGGAATATGGATTAAAGTTCAGAGGGAAGAAATAAAAACATTGCGTTTTGCTGATGACATTGTAATTCTGTCAGAGACAGCAAAGGTCCTGGAAGAGCAGTTGAATGGAATGGACAGTGTGTTGAAGACAGCGTATAAAATGAACATTAACAAGAGCAAAACAAAAATAATGGAATGCGGTCTTAAAAAATCAGGCGATGCTGAAGGAATTAGATTAGGTAACGAAACAATGGAGGCGATAGATGAGTTTTGTTACTTGGGTAGTAAAATAACATGCGATGGTCGCAGTACAGAGTATATAAATGCAGAATGGCAATGGGAGAAAAGCATTTTTGAAAAAAGAGAAATTTGCTAACATCGAATATTAATTAAAGGAAGTCTTTTCTGAAGGCATTTGTGTGGAATGTTGCCTTGTATTGGAGTGAAACATGGACGATAAACAGTGCGGACAGGAAGAGAATAGAGGCTTTTGAGATGTGGTGTTACAGAAGAATGCTGAAGATTAGGTGGGTAGATCGCATAACTAATGAAGAGGTACTGAACATAATTGGTTAGAAAAGGAATTTTTGGCATACCCTGACTAAAAGAAGGGATCGCTTGGTAGGACACATTCTTAGACATCGAGGAATCGTAAATTTAGCATTGGAGGGAAGTGTGTGGGGTAAAAATCTCAGAGGGAGACCAAGAGACGCGTATAGTAAGCAGATTTAAGTGGATGTGGGTTGCCGTTCTTATGAGGAGATGAAATGGCTTGCTCAGGACAGAGTAGGGTGGAGAGCTGCATCAAACCAGTCTCCGGACTGAAGACCATAACACAACACATTCCATAACCACGCAATATGATTAAAAGCCGTTTGTGAGGTACGGTATCAAAGGCCCTCTGGAAATCAAGAAATACGGAATCAATTTGAGATCCCTTGTCGATAGCACTCATCGTTTCGTGTGAGTAAAGAGAAATACAGGATATGTTCCAAAACTCTGCTACAAATTGACCTCTAATTTAGTGGGTTACTCCTACTGCCTTTCTTGAATAGGTGTGACCCGTGCAACTTTCCAATCTTTTGGTACAGATCTTTCTTCGCGTCAGCATAATCAAACAGAAATCTAATGTGTATACAGTCCGGACCGGAAGACTTGTTCTTGTTAAGTAATTTAAGTAGCTTCACTACTCCGCGGATATGTACTTCAACGTTACTCATTCTGGCCTCTGTTTGTAATTCGAAATCTGGAATACTGGTTTCGTCTTATTTCGTGAATGAGTTTCGAAAAGCTGTGTTTAGTAACTCTGCTTTAGTAGTGCTATCATCGGCAGGATCGCCATTACTACCACGTACTGAGGACATTGTGTTTAGCACCTAGTATATTTAACATATGACCAAAATCTCTTTGGGTTTTCAGTCAAATTTCGAGATAGAGTTTCGTGTGCAAAATATTGTAGGCATCTCGCATTGAAGTCCACGCTAAATTTCAAGCTTCTGTGTAGGATCGCCAATCCTGGGGATTTTGTATTCGTTTCAATTTAGAATGCCTTTTTCGTTGTTTTTGCAACAGTGTCCTGACCTGTTTTGTTAATTTATTTCGTATAATATTGTCAGTCGCTGTCGATACTTCTTTTAATTGGAGGCACATCTGGTCTACACTTACGTTTAGTGTTTGGAATGAGTGGAAACTGCCTTTCAAGAAGCAAAGTATTTTATTTCTATCTGCTTTCCTGAGCAAATACACTTTTAGTCTTTTTTTTTTAGTAACTTTGTGACTTTCGATATTCAATCTTGCTACGAAAGCTCTTTGTTCATTAATACCTGTATCCGATTTGATGCTCGTTATGAGCTCAGGATTATTTGTTGCTAAGAAATCATGTGTGTTTTGACATCCATTTACATTTCTAATTCGCTCATGAACTAATTGTTTGTAGTAACTCAGTTGAGTACAATTTGGCGCTATGTTTTATGCGTACCTTCTGATTTGAAAATATAATTACGCCAACAGATTGAGGGTAAATTAAAATCACCGCCTATTATTATTGTGTGAGTCGGGTACGTGTTTCCTCTGAACCTTTCTGCTAGTGTATCGTTAGAGTCGGGGCGCCTGTTTAAAGGAACCAATTATTAACTTTTTACGATTTTAGAGTTCAGCCTCTACCCGTAATAACTCACAGGAATTATCAACTTCAACTTCAGTACACGATAGAATACTTTTGACGGCGATAGATACGCCTCCGCCTATTTTCTTTAACCTATCTTTTCTGAACACAGTTATATCTTTTGCAAATACTTCTGCTGAACTTATTGCCGGATTAAGCCAACTTTCGCTACCTATAATGAAGTGTGTTTCGGTACTTTCTGTTAACGCTTGGAGTTCTGGTACTTTCCCGATACAGCTACGACAATTTACAACTCTTATACCGATAGTTCCTAGAACTACATTTCCCCTGTGATCCACCTGCACCCTTTGAGATTGGCTGTTTTGTTTTTCCCCGAAGCCCTCTATCCTAAAAAACCGCCCAGTCCACGCCACACAGTCCCCGCTACCTGTGTAACCGCTTCCTGTGTATAGTGGACCCCTGACCTATTTAGCGGAACCCAGAAACCCACCAGCCGATGGCGCAAGTGAAGGAACCTGCAGCCTACACGGTCGCAGAACCGTCTGAGCCTCTGATTCAGAGTGTTTAGAGCCATAAGGATCAGTGCGGTATCAACGAGTGCAGCAGACCGACCCACGCGAGAGACGCACTCTCTCTTCGTACAGCCAACTGATCGACTTTGAAGCAGGGTTTAAGCCAGAGTCGCTTTCGTCACATTATGCTACTCGAGGTCGAAGAATGCGACGAGCATTAAAACACCATTAGCAAAAATGCGACAACATTCTGCCGCAGAAACAGAGGTTAAGAAAACAAACCTTTCTAGTTTGAACAGGCTGTAAATACATGCCCCTTTCTCTCGCGGCTTCTGGATCTCAATACTGCTCTGTGAATTAGAGGAATTTTGTGGTTTTATTGTTTCACAGTTATTTCCTCAAATAACAACAGACATGGTAGCTACAAGTTTTATCGGTTTCCTTCCGACATTGATCAGCATAAAAGGTGTCTTGCAAATTCCAGACGCCAAGTATGGACGCCAAAATCGAGCAACTATCTGTGTAACGTTAAGAACAAAACTTTTTTTTATAATTTGTATTAGAAATATGCTCACAGAGAGGTAGAATGAAACCACGACATACAGTGTGCTTAAAGTAAGCTACTTTTCTCGATTTTATTTAGACCAACTAAGGAGCTAATTCTGTTAATTGTACTTTAAGTGATGCACGAGTGCAGCTGGCTTTATCCAGTTAGTGAGTGGTGTTTAAGTTATTTTATTTTACATTAGTTCAGTGTTTAATTTAAATGTGTTTCCCAAACAGGAATATGTAGGCCTAAGCCATGCTGCGAACAGGATGTCTAAAAAATAAAAATAAAAATAAAAAAAATAAAAAAAAACTTCACAAGAATGCGGCCTTTCGCCGTCGCGTCGGGGGGGTTGAGTCCCTTCCCCACTCGGGCATGGGTATGTGTGTTGTCCTTAGGTTAGTTTACCTTAGCTTAAGTAGTTTGTAAGCTACGGACTAATGACAAGCAGTTGAGTCCGATAGATTTACAAACATCTGAACATTTATAGAGAAAACAAGACGTACATGAAAGGCACTGCATTAGAAATTTAGCATGAAGCATTCACTTTTATTTCAAAGTGCATGCTACCAGAGAGACTTTATTTAGTCGTTACCTGCCGAAACCAGACGTTCAAAGTTATTAAACACATTTTTGACATAAAATCTTCTTTGAAATAGTGTAAGGTGGTACAATTTCGGACAAATGTTATTGTAACTGGAAATATATTGAGAAAAGAAATACTTTTAACAATGGCACTCGTTCTTGGATGTTTAGTGAATATCTAACACAAAATATTAGACGATTACAAGTGTTAGAATAAATACAAAAATAGATTACAGAATTGAAAAAAATCGATCGAAAATGTACCACACTAGGTACAATTGTGATCACTTCCTGGTATAATTCTGATTATGGCAATCTTCCACATAAAAAGCACGCTTTCCGTCAGGCACCAACGAATACTTCGTGGTACTAAACATTGCTTTTTTGGCAGCGAATCCAGTCGCCCATAACTAGAAAATTTATAAGAGGGCGTTAGACTAAGTTTCTTCATTTACCTTTTAACGGGAAAAAGATTTATATCTCGTTGGCACAATGTGGTGTATTCTTGGAAAAGACAGGAGAAGCTGTAGAAACATGTTACACTACAACGCCACACAACGAGACACTACGAGACTGATAAATGGCGCGAAAACTTATGTTGATCGGAATTGTACCTATATCGAATTTGTACCACCTTACCCTATGGTGTGTGTAAAATATGCGAGACAGAGGGAGAATACTGGAAGTACAACATCGCAATTTATCATTATTCCGTAACCATTTTCGAATACAACTCTTACCTACCGTAAACGTATAAACGTACAAACCAGAAAATACGACAATTGTAACGTATTTATGTGGTAAATATTTAGAACGGGAACATATGCCTTAATTTCGAATGTAAGTGAATGTATCATACCTCCAAATATCCATCTAAACACTAACTTCGCCGCGGCGAAATGGCCGAGCGCATTGAGGTGTTATGCTCCGATGCACGAGGCAGTTCCCCGTCGGGGGATCGAATCCCCCCTCGGGCATGGATGTTTCTGTTGTCCTTAGTATAAGTTAGTTTATAAGTAGTGTTTACGTTTAGGGACAGATAAGTCCCATAAGCTTTAACGAACAATCACTGTAAGTTGCTTGCCTCTTGTAGTCAAACTAGTTGCAAGTACCCGGCTATGCTCGGGTTTAAAATAGGGTTTTCTGTAGAAGCGTAGAAAACCGTTTATTTGCATATAATAAAAGGATAAATTTATGTTAAAGCAATGTGATAAACATTATTTTTGGCATTTGAAGGTCAATTGTGCAAAATTTCATCAAGATCAGTGCGAAGATATAGATTTACACGGATACATTGAAAACGCACTTCTTTTTCTCAAATTTTACGGTTGGTTTACCAAAAAAAAAAAAAAAAAAAAAAAAAAAAAAAAAAAAAAAAATAGAACGAAACCTATTCAAGAACCTTCCCCATGTAATTTTGTGTACGTGTACCAACTTTCACGTTATTTGGTTGTCTGGATCTTGAGTTATAAGAGAACATACAGACAAAAATGCGTCTTATAAGTATAGAGATGTAAGCAAATAAATTTAGAAAAAATATATTTAATGGTCTTCGTATTAAAAAGCGTAAGTGTTCTGCAGATTTTAAATGCGCTTCTTCAACGTGGGATTGAAAATGGCGGATTGTTCTGCTTGTACTATACAGTGCTCTAGCTCGATTAGTGCCGTCGGAGATTCCGCCGTATGCGGTTACGACGTACACCCGACAACCGCTTTGTCAGAGTGAATTCGTCCAAGACACATTCGTGCCAACCCCCTGGCCTCCTCGTATGAGGCGTGATGAAATGCAGCTCTCATTCACCTTTGGCGTTTGTGGAGGAAATGTTGACCAGCGCTCGGCACGTTCAGAATGTAACATCCATTTTTTACCAGTCTTACAGCAGGGAGATGATGTGTTGTTCCAACAGCATAAATCTCGCCCAAACACTGCGCGTGAAACGCAACGCGCTCTGCAAGGCGTGCAGCAATTTTCCTGGCCACCATGATCTCTGGACTTGTCTCCAGTCGAGCACGTGTGGTATGTGATGAGACAACTGACAACTTGGACCGTCAGTCCAAAACTCCAGCAGGACTACGTGAACGGGGCCAAGGAGGCGAGGAATAGTAGAACCCATAACAGTATTTGCCATGTTTATTATCGAACTAAATGACCCGATGAACTTCGTATCACTTACCTCTTAATACAAACCATATTAATTTAAATCATATATATTTTAGACCCAATAGCTTTATAAAGGCATCATCAGATAGTCTAAGTATCTGCTCGATAGTGGGCGGAAAGATTGGGTGAATCATGCACATATGTCCAGGATAGTGTTCATGTCACATTCGTGGAAGTTCAGGGAAAATGTAAACGGTGATACAATATGGAAAAATTGCGAGGAAAATTTAGATTTAAAACATGTAAAATAATGACTTGGGTGTTGTACTGGGTGCGTTCAGAAATATACTTTGAAAGAGTAAAGCTCGTTTTGCACGATCTGAACCCGTACATGAACTGTCAAAGAAAAAATTGAATTGCTGTTCGTGAGTCTCGCTAAAACTCGAGAACGGCTGAATCGATTTGGCTATATATCATTACATAATCCACTGAATCTACTGTGATGAAATCTGTCGTGGAGATAGCTTGAGCGCTGAAGTACCTGATAAGATAATTTAGAAAGTGTATAATTCAAGATTTTTTTTGATTTGAAGTATAGAAAGCGAAATATCGAACAATAATTATCCTGGACATGTGTGCGTGATTTGCCCACTCTTTCCGCCCACTATCGAGCCGAAACGTAGACTATCTGATGATGCCTTTATAAAGCTACTGGATCTAAAATATATATGATTTAAATTAAAATTGTTTATATTAAGAGGTAAGTGATACGAAGTTCGTTGCCCTGGCCATGTTTCGCATTTGTTAATATGTATGTACTCTTGCTTTGAAATTCAAATGTGCAAAATTTTATCGCAATCGTACGAATGATATTGATATCCCAAAGAAAAGAGCTCTTTCAGTTTTCCACAAATTTTCCTTTTTTTCTTGCCAAACCTTTACTTCACTCAAACTATCCTCTCGCTTTGAAGGTCGGATGTACAAAATTTCATCGCAATCAGATGATTCCTATTGATATTTCATAGAAAAATCTATTATTTCTGAATTTTCAAATTTTACGGGAAACTTTTCCAAAATTTTACTTCGTAATAATGTTACGCTTGCTTTGAACGTCAAATATGCAAAATTTTATAGCAATCAGACGAATGATATCCCATTCAAAAAAGCTCTTTCAGTTGTTCGAGAATTTTCAAATTGTCTGGGTAATTTAAAAAAAAAAAAAAAAAAAAAAAAAAAAAAAAAAAAAAAAAAAAAAAAATTCCTAGAAACCTTGTCCTGTCAACTCGTACTCAAGTGATGCTCTTACAATCATGTGAAGATTGATTTTTATTCATAGAAAAAAACCGCTTTCGGTTTTTTCTAAATTTTCCTACTTTCCCGGCGACTTTTCCAAATTTTTATTTGATGCTTGCTTTCAACATGGAACTTACAAAATTTTATCGCAATTGCACGAACGGTATTGATAGCTCACTGGAAAAAGCTGTTTCAGTTTTTCCCGATTTTCATCTTTTCCGGAGAAGTTGTCCATATTTCACCACCGTTTAAACCTTCCCTGGACTTACACGAATATTTAAAGACTAAAATTAGCCAAATCCGTAAAGCCGTTCTCGAGTTTTAGCGAGACTAAAGAACAGCAATTCATTTATATTTATATATAGATGGATGCAGGATCAGCGCTTGCATCTTCACCTGTGAATGTTACACCACATACTAATATGGACGTATCAGCATGATACGATACCTAGTACCTCAGGAGCTCTCGAGCGTTTGATGTGTATATGTAAGCACTAGCTTTTAACCGCGGCTTCGCTCGCGTTGATGTCCTTGCGTACGTGTCAAAGACAATCGAAGGAAAATAATGTCACATCTTTGTTCTTAAATTAAGGCCAGGATCATCAGGTTAAAAATATTTTAAATTTAATGTTTAAATAGCAACCGCACACAGAATGCCGGTAAATACTGTTCTTCTTTGTCGATATGAATATAAAGACATTATTAAGTACGAAAAGAAACTCTTGTTAATTACTTCGTAAGTAAAACGCTGACTGAAAACGCTGACTGAAAACGCTATACGTTGCACAACGTATAAATTATGCACGGTTCAAATGTCATTGGAATAGGTTCGGCGGTTTGAAGGCGTTGACGTCTTGTGTAAGCATTGTATTCATTATCTTGAATCGTATTATGTACAACACATCAACCATTGAAAGTATTTTTAAATGCGATAAATTTCAATCGTGTAAGGATAAATAGCTTTTCCAAGGAGTCTTCAAGCGTATCGGAAGCTATAAAAGAAACCTTGATGCTTGGAAGTTCCACATTTCGAGTTATATACTTAAAATCGACAAATATATTGCATTAAACACTTTCTAAAGAAGCCCATTTTCGTCTTCAGCTTTCAAGCTATCTCCATTTCCACTTTAATTGATATCGGATAAGCGGTTTAGTCGAGTAAGCATGACAGAGAGAGCTTCTTTCGCATTTGTAATATTATGACGTCGTATCTGCCGATCAATGTGTAGTTTACGGACATAATATTGAAGCTTCTTTCAATAGTATTTTTGGATATTGCTTGCGGAATGTGCTGCGAACAGAGTAATAAAGACTTAACAAAATGTCAAACATTTTGCAGTACCTGTATACGGATGTCACGTTTATGAAGTAATATCTCCTGAATTATGTGTCCTACAAAAACATTTACCATGTTCGTAGAGTGGAATATTAGGAAACTGCCTGCGAAATGTGTTGTAAATGGAGTTCGTAGTAAATTACAACATCATGCTTATTAGGGTAGATTTTCATGCATCTCATTGTCTTTGACGTCATAGCACCTGAACTATATGTCGTAATACGACATTATTTCGAAGATACAGCCAGTGGTGTATATGTAAAATGTCTGCAAAATACGTGGCGAATAGAAATGGTAGGAAAGACGTAATAAATCAAAACGTCACGCGTGATGAGGTGGTTTGTCATGAACCTAATTGTTCATGACTCCATATCTCATGAACTGTGTGTAAAATTTCGAACGTACGTTCAGTGATATGTGTGCATACTGTCTGTAACATTTCTCGCAAATAAATTAATAGTGTACGAATAATAAATAGTAACGTCATGTCAAATGCCGTAATTTTACTGCATGAACGCCGAAACAGTAATAAACGACAACCTTTTGTCCTTTCGTCATTTCTCTGGGATTGTCAGCGAGGAAAAATTTCCTAAAGGTTTGAAATTATGTTTAAAGTTTGTTACAAGTCGCTAAGTACTCTCCCTCTCAAATAGTGGACTAATAAAGTAAGTGCCGCAAGACAGGGAAGTTTTCATTGTTTATGACGTCATATCTCCTGAACTATCAACCCTATCGCAAAATCCTTTCTTAGCTTACGTCTTCTACCTATAAACTACATTCCTGCCAAATTTGAGCTTCATAGGTGAAGTAGGTTTCGTGTTTAGGCAGTGAGTGGGTGAATGAGTGTCCATTCGCTTTTATATAGAGATTTCATGTACTCCATATACACTGTTTCACCCGTAAAGCTTGAGTGAATTGGAAAAATGTAACATGGTGTACTAATTTTGATTTGCGACAGCGTTTATATCTTGGCATTTTCAACGAAATGATCATTTTATCAAAAACGTAAATTTTTTGTGTGAAAATATTTTTCGTGGAATCCTCTCTCATCTGCATGCTCACTTCGTGTAAAAATGCACGCAGAAAACTGTACTCGATTTACTAAACCAGACACACACAAGTTAAAATACCTGTCACGTTCAATGTTGTAATGTGGAGAGGTGGTTTGTTCTAAATTTACATATACAATCCGCAATCTAATGTAAAGCGCGTGGGGGAGGGTACGCTGTACCACTATTAGGCATTTCCTTTCCTATTCCACTCTCAAATATAACGAGGGAAAAAAGAACGTCTATATGCCTTTGTACGAGCCCTAATTTCTCTTACCTTGTCTTTGTGATCTTAACGCGAAATGTAAGTAGGTGGCAGGAAGATCGTTCTACATTTCTAAATTTCATCAACAGAATTTCTCGAAAAGAACGTCGTCTTTCCTCCAGCGATCCCCAATTGAGTTGCTGGAGCATTTCCGTGACACTCGCGCATTGGTCGAACCTACCAGTAACAAACCTAGCTGCTCGCCTCTGAACTGCTGCCATGTCTTCCTTTAAACTGATCTTCTGCGGGTCACAAACACTTGAGGAATGCTGAAGACGTGGTCGTACAAACTTTTTACACGCGGTCTCCTTTACTGATGAAGTACATCTTCCCAAAATTTTTCCAATAAACCGAAGTCGACTGTCCGCCCTACTCACAACTGTCCTTACATGTTCGTTCCCTTTCACATCGCTCTGCAGTGTTACGCCTAGATATATGAAAGACGTGACTGCATCAAGAAGCTCACTACTAATTGTTAAAAGCACATACCGGTTTTCAAAATGTTCAAATGTTTGTTAAGCTTATGGGACTTAACTACGGGGTCATCAGTCACTAAACTTACAAACTACTTATTTACTACCTTATACTAAATACGGCTCAAATATCTATGCCCGAGGGGGGATTCGAACCCCCGACCGTAGTGCCCGTGCAGACTATGACTGGAGCGCCTCAGTCCCCTCGGGCACCGCGGCCGGCCGGTTTTCTATGTACCCTCCTATAACAGGTTAGTAGGCGCTAAGGACAGGGACTACGAGATCATCTCTAAGTACTTGCCAAATATTTTAGCACGATAAAAATTACGCATATAGATAAAATGATTGGTTACTTCACCACCCTCCTTGCAGATGGCAAACAGCATACGCCGGCCGCGGTGGCCGAGGGGACTAAAGCGCTCCAATCACGGTCTGCACGGCCACTACGGTCGGGGGTTCGAATCCCCCCCTCGGGCATGGATATTTATGCCGTCCTAGTTCGTAAGTAGTTGATAAGTAGTTTGTAAGTTTAGGGACTGATGACCCCGTAGTTAAGTCCCATAGACTATACAAACATTTTGAACAAACAGCATAATCATGTAAAGTAACTTCTGTTGGCCGTACCAGGCAAGCGAATGGTTGAAGGAGGGTTATTTTTAGTGCAAATCTTCGTTTCAGTATTAATTTTTTAAATATGTTTGTATTTTACAGTCCTTATGATGTTCTACGGCTGAAGATTTTATAATTGTGCCTATACATGTATGTTTGAGCTTTAAAAAGAAAAGTTGTTTCATATTGGACAGTTATAAACTGAACTTTAATAACACGCTTTGCATCACGTATGTAAATAAAACCAACGAAGAAAAAAAAAAAAAAAAAAAAAAAAAAAAAAAAAAAAAAAAAAAAAAAAAAAAAGAAAGAAACAGTTGTAGAGAAGAGAACCAGTACAATTACATTACATACAGATGTCAATTATCAGTACATTAAAAATACTTTTTATTTCACCTAAGAGGAATGAGAAGCAATACTGTGAATTAAATTTAACAAAATGTTCCTGAGAGAGATTTAGTCTCAACATTATCTGCGCCCTATATTCGTAGTCTGAATGAAACTTGGCGTGGGATGGCAAGTGTAAAGAGTACACTCACGTACACACCGTCAGGAATAGGAGACATGGTTCTGGATGTGACAAGTGACACAGCTTTCCTGCCTCACCGCATAAGCGTTGTCTCTCGTCGCGGCTCAAGGTCCCTGAACATCCGGGATCTGGTCCACAGGTGAAGAGCCGTGCTCTCGCGTCACAGTCTTGTATGCAGTTCGTTACTCACAGAGACAGTGTAGCGTAGCGATTTCCAGAGCGAGCGTGGGCTGATACGATCGACGACAACTACAGACAGCTTCCAAGCCACCGGTTAACAACATTACTGCCTCGCTCATATCCAGTCCCAATAGACAAATATCTGGTTACAGACAGAATGTAGCTGACGAACATTTCTTGATTTGCAACATAAAAAATCAGTCAGCACTTACGAACAGCAGCGAAAGTTTTAGAGCAGGAGCAAGCTGGAAAGGAATACCATTTATTTATTTACAACCGATCTTGGTAATGCTTTGCATTTGGTAAATATGTACGAGAATTGCAGATATATCTTAATTCATCTAGCCCATCTTCTCATCCCTTCTCTCTCTCTGTAGTATTACATTAAAAAATTTTCATTCGATAAATAATGTATTTACGATGCTTATCGCTGACCACAGCTTTCTCTGGCAACTAATTACGCTCTTCGTATATTTTTGATGTTCATCTATTTTTTACGAGCTGCCCAGAATGCGGTTGTGAACTTCGTCTTTCATGTTTCCTACCTCATTGAGAACAGTCGCACGCCAGGGACTTCTCCAGTATTAATTGTAAGTGTGTGTGAGAGCGTTTATCTTATGAAGTAGGGTGAAAATATTTAGTTACGTATAAGTCTTTTACTGATTTCAAATGACCCACCTTTAATAATTCATGAAGTGATTCTATTTTTCCAGTAGTAATCTTAATTATGTAATATGATGCTTGGAGCCATTGTTGGACTTGTATCTATAATTTACTAGAAACTTCTAGATGCCATTATATGTAACTTTTATAAACGCGACTTGATACTAATGCCCGCAAGAGAATCTTCGTAATTAATCGAAATCCGATCGATCTAAACATTCTTTCGTCACAAAAGAACACTTATTTTTCTTCACAGTCATTGAGTTAGTACAATCTGCTCCAAGCTAACCAAGCATCATTTTACATAATGCAGCAAGAGTTTTTACAGCATCATCTGCTACATCCAGTCAACATAATCATCATGGTAATATTTTGCTCAGGTGTTGCTTTCATTCCAAATTACTACCGCGGCTAAACTTTAAGGTCAGATTCCGCCTCCATTTTTGATCTTCTATTTATTAAGTTACCTAAATGTGTCATATCCACCTAATCGGAAGAAAGAAAGCGCAATATATTACATCTATCTCTGCATATCTACGCCTTACTTACAATGTCCGCAAACTTTTACCACCTTTCTCATTCCATCTCCTCCATGTATCAGTGTCCATTTCCGTCAGAACGTTCAGTAACGTTTCTTGTAAAATTTGTGATAAATCGATCAAGAACAATTCGAGACTTGCGGTATGACCGTCTGAGCTTTCATTAGAGTGTTATGTAAACATTGTAGTAAATCGTTCAATAACTTTGCATTATTTTCGTTGATAAAGTTTCAGCTTTATATAGTAAATGTGTATTTAAATATTATGGATATACTTTGTCCTACTATGCATGTAACGCGAAAGTTCAAGTCATAAACTGACAAAGTTTTATCACAATCGGATGAACGGTATGATGGAACAAAACATAAGAACACAAACCAATAAATAAAATAATTTCATTTACATGTTTTCCTGAAAACAGCTTAGAAATTATGAAACAGTCAAAGAAATAAAGCAATGTATCCTGTCTTTACATGTCTATTCAATTCGAACTGGAATTAAATATTAATAAAAAAAATAAAGCAATGTATCCTGTCTTTACATGTCTACTCAATTCGAACTGGAATTAAATATTAATAAAAAATAAACGTAACATTTACTGTAATGCTGTTTGATACAGAACGTTGATAGTTTGGTCTTCTGGTGAATAAATAGATAATGTTCCGGGTGTTCCGACACGGAAACACGCAACTTACAATTGACTGTGAGAAAAATATGGTTTTTCAAGACTGATGGCCCAAACACATAACGATTGGCGCAACGTAATTCAAGTACTTACGTTTTTTATGTACAAAGCACACGAAAATTTATAAAATATATTTATGCAATTTTTTTCTATGACATTCATATGTATCAAAAAACGAGTTTGTGAAAAACTTATGTATAAAGATGTACATAGTAATTTCCAAAAACCTTGTCCATGAAAACATACGTACATGAGCCAACTTTTATTGTATGTTGAGTGTAATTTCACCAATATCGGAGTAGAAACGTGGATTTTGTCTAATTCCGTCATGAACCATACGGACCTTTATGTAGACTGTGACGTTCCTTCTGGTTTAAAGGTTAAGAGTGCTAAATTCATGAATATTTCGTCAGTATTTCGTCAAAGTAATGAAATATTTGCAGACACTGACCATCCTCTTGGTGTAAAGGTCAAGTGTTCAAAAATTCATCAAGATCGAAGCAAAAATCATGGATTCTGTCAAAAACCATAAGTAAAGCAGCCTCCGCCAGACACCGAACGAAATTTTATGTAGACAGTGAGTTTCTTCTTGTTTTGAAGGTCAAGTGTACAAAACTTCGACAATTTCGGAACATAAGCATAGATTTGTATGCAGCGAAACCCACGGTTACATTGAAAATCGCACCTCAGTTTTTCTCAAATTTTCCGGTATTTCCTGTAAAAATTTAATAAGTCCAAATATTTATGTGAAAAGTCTTTGAGGGAGACATCCTAGGTATATGACATTTTTAAAAATCTACAATATGCGAAGTTTAGAACTCAATTTGCTATCTTTCAAAGTTATTCATTGCACCTCTCAAACATTCCCGAGTAAATCGACTTTGTTCTTCGAGGACGTTTAAATGTTCATAGTGAAAATGGTTCATTGGATAACATTGTAGATTGTCAATTAAATAACCATAGGATAGGTGGTTCGAATATTGCCATACCATTTTTTTACTGTTGTGCTCAAACACGTATATCATTTTAATATAAAATTCTTATCTATATGGTAATTAACATATACCAAATTCTGATGTTTTATGAAAAATACATGTTTTTATGAAAAATACATTTTTAATTCCTGATATTTTTAAGGTTATCAGCAGCCTCTATTGTCAAAGGTCTGAACTGTCTGTGTTGTGCTTTTCTCACCAGGCGAGACACAACGAATCATTTTCTTATACGCGATTTTGTAAATGACTGCATATGTAGTTGCATAATTACGGTGAATGCCCGTGGCTTTACAGAAGGTTTTTTCGATATGTCCCTACTATATGTACATCTAATTTTGTATGCAATGTGATCTGTAATTAAGGTCCTTCGCTCAGTGAACAGACTTTGTAGTATGTATTGTACTGTTCTGAGTGAGTGGGCATCCCCCAGCCTGGAAGCGAATATTTTGCATACCAAACAGGAAATGGTTATGTATCTACCAACTGGTGGTTGTTTGTTTGATGGGAATCCTTCCTGCTCCAGTCACATAGAGTTGTAAGGCTGATATCTTGTGCTTTGTCTTGATGCTTCTTTCCCGTCCATGTAATGATTTTCGATAAACAGAGTGATGTTTCGGAAATTGTGGCTTTTCAACCAAAAACAAACTTTTTGTTTATTTGTGTCTTGATGCTCCCTTCCTATCCAACTGCTCAGTAGACGCCGGCCAGGACACACGCGACAGCAGCAGCAGCGGCTCCTCTACATTGTAAGATAACCAGCTTCTTAATAGAAGCGACTTATTTTCATTTCGTGTGTGCTTTCTTTTACAGTTCTTAAATCTTTAGTGTGCTCGCGTGTTTATTTACTAAGAATCGCGTTTAGTTGTTAGTTCAGTTGTTATCTTGATTTATTAGCTCGCGTATACATTTTTCAGACCCGCCGTTAAGAAACAATTTAGTGTTAGCATCATATTTTTTGAAACTCACTGTTTATCAAACTTAGTTAGTTCATGAACCCACTAGAATAGTAAGTGGTTGCGAAAATACCCTTGATCTCCTAGCAACAAATAATCCTGAGCTAGTAAAGACCATCAAAACAGATACAGGGATTAGCGAACATCGAGTTGTAGTAGCGAGACTGAATGTCGAAATGCCCAAATGCACCAAAAATAAACGAAAAATATATCTATTCAATAAAGCAGATAAAAATTCGCTTCACGCTTTCCTGAGTGATAATCTCTAGTCTTTCAAAACTAAAAATGCGAGTGTAGATCAGTTGTGGCTTACTTTCAAAGACATAATATCAGTAGCAATCGAGAGATTTATACCAAATAAATTAATAAAAGAGGGGGCACACCCCCGTGGTACACAAAACAGGTCAGATCACTATTGCAGAAGCAAAGAAAAACACATGCAAAATTTAAAAAGACACAGAATCCACAAGACTGGCAATCTTTTACTGAAACTCGCAACCTAGCGCGGGCTTCAATGCGAGAAGCTTATAGTAGTTACCACAACGAAATCTTGTCCCGTAATCTTGCAGAAAATCCAAAGAAATTCTGGTCATATGCGAAGTACACTAGCGGCAAAACACAAACAATGCCTTCACTACGCGATAGCAATGGTAATACTACCGATGACAGTACTGCTAAGGCAGAATTACTAAACACAGCTTTCCGAAATTCGTTCACCAAAGAAGACGAAGTGAACACTCCAGTATTCAATTCAAGAACAGCTGCCAGCATGCGAAACTTAGAAGTAGATGTTCCTGGAGTAGTAAAACAACTTAAGTCACTAAACAAAAATAAATCTAACGGGCCTGATTGTATACCAACTAGATTCCTCTCAGAGTATGCTGATGCAATAGCTCCGTACTTAGCTATCATTTACAACCTATCACTCAGCGAAAGATCCGTACCCAAAGACTGGAAAGTTGCCCAAGTTACTCCAATATTCAAGAAAGGCAATAGGAGTGATCCCCAAAATTACAGGCCTATCTCATTGATGTCGATTTGCAGTAGGATTTTGGAACATATACTTTGCTCGAATATTATGAACTACCTCGAAGAGAACGCCCTATTAACCAGTAGACAACACGGATTCAGAAAGTATCACTCTTGCGAACGACAGCTTGCCCTTTATTCACATGAAGTGATAAGTGCCATCGACAAGGGATCTCAAATCGATTCCATATTTCTGGATTTCAGGAAGGCTTTTGACACCGTACCCCCACAAGCGGCTTCTTATGAAATTGCGTGCTTATGTGCGGTTGGATTCACGATTTCCTATCAGAAAGAACACAGTTCGTTGTACTTGACGGTAAGTGATCGAGTAAAACTGAAGTGATATCTGGCGTTCCACAGGGAAGCGTTATAGGTCCCCTACTCTTCCTCGTGTTTATAAACGATTTAGGAGACAATCTGAATAGCTCCCATAGACTGTTCGCGGATGAGCTGTCGTTTATCGGTTAGTGAAGTCAACAGAGGATCAAAGCAACTGCAAAGCGACTTAGACAAAATTTCTGCATGGTGCGAAAACTGGCAATTGACACTAAATAAAGAAAAGTGTGAAGTAATACACATGACCACTAAAAGAAATCCGCTGAACTTCAATTACGCGATAAATCAGTCAAACCTTAAGGTCGTAGATTCTACCAAATACCTAGGAGTTACAATTACGAACAACTTTGACTGGAGAGAACACATAGAAAATATTGTGGGGAAGGCGAACCAAAGGTTACGTTTCATCGGCAGAACGCTTCGAAGATGTACCAGCTCCACCAAAGAGACTGGCCACATCACACTTGTGCGTCCTCTCCTGGAGTACTGTTGCCCCTTGTGGGATCCTCACCAGGTGGGATTGACGGGAGACATTGAGAAGGTTCAGAGAAGGGCAGCTCGTTTTGTTCTATCACGTTACGGGGCGGGGGGGGGGGGGGGAAGCGTCACGGAAATGTTGCACTAATTGGGATGGAAATCATTAAAAGAAAGACGTTATTCATTGCGGCGTGATGTGTTTGCTAAGTTTCAATCACCGACTTTTAGTTCTGAATGTGAAAATATTTTGTTAGCACCCACCTACTTAGGGACACATGACCATCCCAATAAAATAAGAGAAATCAGATCGAAAACGGAACGATTTAGGTGTTCTTTCTTCCCGCGCGCTATTAGAGAATGGAACGGTAGAGAAAAGTTATGAAAGTGGTTAATAAACCCTCTGCCAGGCACTTGAATGTGATTTGTAGAGTATCTATGTAGATGTAGAACTGATGGTTTCCGATAAACACGGTGATGCTTTGGAAATTGACTTCCCCGCCAAAATAATGTTTGATGTTACATATAATAGTTTAAACAATTGATGTTGTTAAACATTACTTACAAAGAACATTGCAACTACTACAATCTCCGTTGAGGACTCACCAGAATGATAAAAGCCGTAAAATCGTGGAGAGCAACCATTTTCACGGCATCGAGAACGCCGTACAAATGTTATACTTTTATAGTCGCATTTTTTATTCGACATATCAACCGAAAAGCAAACTTGATTTACCATGCATACCTGATAATTTCACCTAAGTTGGCATGGACCAAATGGTTACAGACAATTGAAAGAAGTTTTTGTGTTATTGATTTCACCGGAACTCCAGGTAATTAGCGTTCTTGATCACTGGGTTATTGTGGCGCTTAATTATTTATTGTACTTGAAAGTAAAAGTATACGTCATAAGGCGTTCAAATAAAAAAAAGTCTAATTTTCCGTACTAACCGAAAATATGTGATTTTTATCTGTAATAATGATTACTAACCTTAAAATATCGGGAATTAAAAATGTATTTTTCGTAAAAGACATGTGTTTTTCATGAAACGTCATAATTTGATATATGTTAATTACCATATAGATAACAATTTTATATTAAAATGATATACGAGTTTGAGCACAATAGTAAAAAAAATGGTACGGCGATATTCGAGCCACGTATCCTACGGTTATTTCATTAACAATCTACAATGTTATCCAATGAACCAGTTTCACGATGAACATTTAAACGTCCTCGAAGAATTTCAAAGTCGATTTACTCGAGAATGTTTGAGAGGTGCAATGAATAACTTTGAAAGATAGCTAATTGAGTTCTAAACTTCGCATATCGTAAATGTTTAAAAAAATCAGATACCTAGATTGTCTCCTTCAAAGAATTTTCACATAAAAATTTGGACTTAATATTATTACGAGGGCGTGTAAAAATTTAATAACACATCATTGGTGGTTAGTATCCTCCTCGTGTTTGAGTTTGAAAAGAAGTAATACGTGAGAAAGAAGTAATTCTCAGGACAAGGTTTATATGAGTTTTTATTTTATTGACTAGCTTATATTCCCGTGCTTCGCAACGGTTGTTGAAGGAGCACCTGTGTGTATCATGCCTTTTTATGGTTCCGGACTTCAGTCAGTAAAAATATAATCCTTGTTGAATAGCTCTGTCAATAAACTCAGTTGTCCTAGCCAAGATGTCAAATAAGTAAAAGTCATAGTCCGAAACGTTGTATCTTCATAAAGTTTTTGATACAAAAAGTGAAACGTGCCAAAATAAGCAAAGAAATGTCGTCAAGTATTTCATACACAAAGTGAAGTCAGTAACACTATGTTCAATGTTTGTTGGTATTAATTCTGACACAGACGTTCGCGTCCTTGTTGTACTATCCCATACTTATTATGCAGCAGCGATGTTTACTAGTTCTTTGGTGCACTACAGTGCCTTTATAGCTTGTTTGCTGTACTACGCAACCCATACTTCAAGCATAACCTACATCTAAAACAATGTCCCTGATTCCACTTTTATGAAACGTTGCTCCATGCAAATCCGTGAAGTAGTTTAGGAGAGTACGTACTTCTAATAGATGAACAGACAGTTACTGAAAACACTTAAGATTGCGATGTATCTTATTTTCCGTGATCTGATTTCATCGAAATGCCTATATGTTGCCCCAATCTCAGCTTAAATTTTCGGTGAAAACCGCATAAAAAAGTTTTAGTAATTTTTTCTTTTTTTTTTTTTCTTTCAATACGTTCGCGAAACGTGTTAGAAATAGGCATTCTTCATGAATATGATGTAGCTTACATCATACATCAGTTATATACTCCATTTAAAACATTTCATGATCTTTCATATCTCTGGACAATGGGCTGAGGCTTGGAAAACTGAAATATAATAAGTAATAAGTATTTCCTTAATGAAGAAGAAATATCACCGAAAACAATTATTTTTGCGGTTGGCTCTCTTTCTGTTCGATGCGGATTTTCAGAAATATGGTACATTTCAAAAGTCAAAGAATAAGTAGTATTTTCAAAGGGTAATAATCCGATCGCTGCCCCGAACTTACACACTAACACCCGCAGCGCTATCTATTAGTTCTTTGCTGCATTACGCCGTTCTTTCCAAGCATGAAATACACCTAAAACTTCAAATTACGATATCTTTTGCTTTCCTGATCTGATTATGATGAAATGAAGCCTATATGCTGCCCCAGTATATTCTCTATTTATCTGTGATACCCCCATGAATGTTCATTTAGTACTTTTGGAGATTACTCCCTACAAATAGATACATACGATTGCTTTGAGAGAAATATTTAAATTTGATATCTTACTTTTTCTGATCTGATTTTGTGAAATGAAGCGTTTCTGTAACCGCAAAATACCCTCACGTTTCCTGCGAAAAACCCCTGAAAATTCATCTATTAGTTTTGGAGATGAAAGAGAGACATGACGGTTGTCGATGAAAAACGTTACCGTGTGATGTTCTTCTTTACGTGATCCGATTTTTATGAAACTGTGTATGTTTTCACATGGTACGCTGAAGTTATCTGTGAAAACCCCATGCGAATTTGTGAAGTAGTTTTAGAGTAGTGGTTTCTAATAGATGAACAGACAGACACGACTGTCTATGAAAACACTTCGCAATTCTATTTTGATGAAATCATGCCTAGATCCTGAACCAATCTTCGCTCATGTTACCTGTGAAAACCGCATCACAATTCGCCCAGTAGTTTCGAAGACTGAAGCGAACAGCGACGGGGCTACATTTACAAATTTATTGTTACTATAGATATGTTGTAAAATTGTAAAATTTTGCAACAATATATTGATTTGTATAAGTGCTGTATATGGGTAAAATCTGTTGCGAATATGGTTAGTAGTAAAGAAGTAATAGATTAAAACGTGATGCTTGATGGGGCGGTTTTCCATGAGCGTTACCCTTTACGTCCTCATATCTCATGAACTACATGTCTTACTGTGATACAATTTCGAACATACATGCAGCTTTAACTGTGTATTCTGCCTGCAAAATTTCCTTCGAGTACAATTGGTAGTGTAGAAATTACAAATTGTAACTTTGCTTTACAGGTTTTGTCCGCCTTGAGCAAACACAAATGTTTTTTAATTTTTCCCAGACATGTTTCGCTGGCGTTGCAGCATCATCAGTGGGATGTTTATTATCTGTCAAATTAACAGTAGAATGATTATTACTTTTTAAATTAACAGTGAAAACTACAGATAATTGTGAGACTACTATACATAGTTTATTATTTTCATAGGTATGCTAGGCCTAGCTTAATACCACATGTTGCTATGTTTGTGGTTTTTCCACTCACAAAATGTCTCTGATAGGTTTTGACAAAACGTGTAGTTCTCTTCGATTGTTAATTTTTGTGGGAGGCTTTTGCTATATTTCAGAATCTTTAGATCAGTATTTATGTCAGTTGGTTTGTGGTTCATGTTTATGAGGTGTTCTGCAAATGTGGAATGACTATTGCTTTTATTCCGGATGCCATAGTTTTGCTCCATGAACAGCAGAAAAGTAGTAAACGAGAAACATTTTTCCTTTTATTATTTTGATGTGATCGTCTGCGAGAAAAAGTTTAATAAACGCTTGAAATTATGTTTAAAGTTTGTTGCAAGACGCCAAGTACTGTCATTCTCATATGGTGTATTTATAAAAGTCTCTGCGCATTATGTAGCAGTTTTCTCGATTCCTACTGTTCTTGACGATATATCTACTGAACCATGCGTCGTACGTGGTTTGTGCTCCTACAGCAGTTGTTACCTCACGTACGAAATATGTGTACCAAATTTGGTTGAAATCGGTCCAGTAGTTTAGGAGAAAATGTGCAGCATTGTCGTTTGACGCAGCAGTTTTTCTCGCATCTCATTGTTCATGACGTCATATCTCCTTTCGTATGTGTCGTAGTGTATTCTTACCCTGATATTAAAGAACATGTGTACCACGTTTCGTTGAAATCGGTCCAGTTGTTTCGGAGGAGATGTGGAACATACATACATACATACACCACACCCTATTTTATAAGATGTAAGATGACGAAACATCTTAACAAGGATCAGTAGTCTTGGTGTATGCTCTGTTATTTTTCAATGATTTTCGTGACTTGAGATTATATGGTTTGGTCTGCTTCGGAAGGAAACTGATTGACTTGCATTGCGTTGATTTGATTTTTACTAACAGGATGTCTTCTGCCATTGCTGTTGTTGTTGGTGCATGATGTTGACTTGCACCCCAGTACCTCGAAAGAGTGTTGTTTAAAATGGTCAGAAGTTCGTTCTTCTATGATCTAGCACGCCTGGATTGCGTTTTTGTTAATGCGATAATTTTTTATAAACAAGTTCGTCTGAAGACGTGTTAGGATACTAGATTGTTTTAAATGTTGTCGAACATCGCGTTCTTAATGGCTGCGTTGCGGCTCGTAACTGAAACTCTTGGTTTGTTGAATGTATCCGTTAAATATTTGTGAGCTTTTGGTGAGATGTTTCGTCATTTGCAAATATATCTGTATGAGGGAGACGTTTCATTTAGCTCAGACCGGTTTGAAAGCTTCGCCTGACCAGTAGCATGAATAACCAAGTGGGCACAAATGTTTGAACACGCTCCATCTACCTGCGACTGGCAGGCAGGTATTAGGTAAACATGGGACGATTGTGATCATCCTGTAGGACCGATAGCATGTGGGTCGACGCTTTCTAAGGAAGTATCGTTGAACCATACGGTTTCGTTTGGTTTAAACATGGAGAAAGAGCAAATTTACCAGTATTGTGGAATGTTAAATAAACTGAATTTATTAGTTTGATCCGTGTCGGTTAAATGTTGTGAATACTTGTAAGGTTTCGAAATGAAATTTTCGGTACACTTCGACTAAGGCGTACTCGTATTTACGTTGTAGGCAGTAGACTCGATATAAATTACATTGTGATCAGGAGGCAGTCCTAAGTTTTTAGCGTTTGTAGAGTCGGAAAAAGCTTCTAACTATGTCGACTGGAATACACTTTTTATAATTATGAAGGTAGCAAGTGTAAAATGTGGGGACGAAGAGTTATCATATACAAAAACCAAACAGCAGTTGAGTCGAAGGGCAAGAAAGGGACGCAGAGGTTGGGAAGGGAGTAAGACAGAGTTGTAGGCTTTCCCCAGTGTTGTTCAAAATGTACATTGAGCTAGCTGTGAAAGAATACAAGGAGAAATTTGGAGAAGGAATTATATTGAGGGAGAAGAAAGAACATCTTTGAGGTTTGCCGATGAAATAGCAATTTTGATTTAGACTGCAAAGGATCTGGAAAAACAATTGAATGGAATGGACAGTTTATTGAACGGAAGATATAAGATGAACATTAACAAGAGTAAAACGAGGGTAATGGAATGTAATGTCAGAAAATCAGCTGACGCTGAAGGAATTACATCGAGTAATGAGACAATAAAAGTAGTCGATGTTTTTTGCTATTTGGGGAGCAAGATAAATTCTGATGGCCGAAGTAAAGAAGAAATAAAATGCAGAATGGCTATGGGTAGAAAAGCGTTTCTAAAGAAGAGAAACTTGTTAACATCCAATATTAATATAAATGTTAAGATGTCCTTTCTGAAAGCATTTGTATGGAGTGTTGCATTGTATGGGAGTGAAACGTGGCCGATAAGGAGATCAGATGAAAAGATGATAGAAGCTTTTGAAATGTGGTGCTACAGACGAATGATGAAAATTAGATGGGTCGATCACGTAAGTAATTAGGAGGTGCTTAACCGAATTGAGGAGAAATGGTGTTCCTGGCGTATCCTAAGAGAAGGTATAGATTGGAGGGTGTCCGGACACTTGCCACGCCGGACATTTGCCACACCCCTGTCTCCTCCTCTTTCTCCTCCTCCTGCCCCCCCCCCCCCCCTCACCACCCGGCCCGAGAACTCCGTGGACGGTGTCCCGACATATGACACTGTTCGCTTCCGCATTTTGAAGTGCGATCGTCAGTATGGAAGTTATTACAACGGCCAAGGGCAGGCCTTTTGCCCACTACAATGGTTACGCAATAATAAGGTGTGGATGTGCTTACTCCGAAAACAGGATCATTGCAAGGGGAAGCTGCTTTCGAAGAACGGAGACGTATTGAACGCAGAGAACACCTGTGAGGACCACCTAACAATGCGACCTTTATTAATTGTAAAAATAAAGAGTGTATCAGACCTTGGTATTCTTAAATAACTTAATGATGAAGCTATCTGGTCACAGTTCGGTTCACTAGCGTTTAATCAATACGCGGTGAAATTTGACTCAACGAAGCAAATATATTAAACATCACTCAAATGATCCTCCTACAACCAGAACTTAAATCTATCGCTTTTTAATTTGCAATTTCCTATTTAGGTAAAAGCTCCTACAGTTGACACGTTAAGAGAACGTTTTCCTACCTTCTAATATTATGGCCATACCGTCAAAGATTGTGAGTTCTAAAATATCATTTTTGTTAAACTGATAAGGTACACTCTAGGTTTTAAAAAGAATCTGAACTTTAGAATTGCATCTAAAATACACACCCTAAAACAGATCTGCTTTTAAGATTGACAAGTTCAGCAGCTATAGTGTTGATATAATTCCCATTTCTCCAAAATTAGACAAGGATAGAAGTAACTTTACAGTAGACATACATCTCATGAAGTACATTTAGATGTATTCCTTAGAAATTATAGTTTCTCACCATGTTGTTGATTATCTTTAATCAGGCCAGTAAAAGTTATGGACACAAGGCAAGAGCTGACTATTCATAAGTAATTGTTACAAAAGAGTATCATAAACAAATGTTTTAGACGTATTTTTCTTATGCATTAGAAACTTTTGAAAACATAGTTTATCATTTCGTCTGCAACATCACTTATTTGATAGGGTGATTTATTTTGCATCACCAAGGGTATTTACTTTTATGTTATGTTTGCATCAGTCCTCATTTCGAATTGTGGAATATTTACTTCGTCTTATTTGATGAAAGAATTTCTGAAAACTGCATTTAATAACTCCGCTTTAGTGGCACTGTGTTCAGTAACATTACCGTCGCTATTGCGCAATAAAGGCATTCACCTAGTCTTTCCGCTGCTGTAGATAACATAGGACCAAAATCTCTTTGGATTTTCCGCCACATTTCTACAAAGAGTTTCGTTGTGAAAAATATAAAACTAATGTCGCATTGAAGGCCGCGCTAAATTTCGAGCTTCAGTAAAACATCGGCAATCTTGGGGATTCTGAAATCGTCTAAATTTTCTGCAAAAGCTTTGTTCTGTTTTACGTACCATGGGGGACGAGTTCGGTCTCTTATTAATTTATTTGGCAGGAATCCCGCCAATGCTGTTTATACAATTTCTTTGAATGTAAGCCACATATGGTCTTCATTTTTAATTTAGAAAAAATTGAGTCTGTCTGCTAGAAAGAAGTCAACCGAATTTTTATCTTTTTTTCCATTTTTAATATACGTATTTAGAGTTTAGTTTTGGCGAATATCTTTGTTACAGATTTGAGCTCGCTACAACTTTGGGTTCACTTATCCCTGTATCCGTCGTGACGATCAAGAGTATTTGTGACTAAGAGCTCAAATGGGCCCGTGAACTAATTGTTCAAAATAATTTTTAAAAAAAGCATTTAGAACCATATCGGAAGATGTATCTGCCACCCTGTCAGACGGTGTATTTTTGTCAACATACGGATGGTAGATTTAAGTCACCGCCAACTATAATTGTATGAGTAGTGTACATATTTGTGTTGAGACTCAAGTTTCCCATGAACTGTTCAGCGGCTGCATCATGAGAGTGCCGGGTTCGGTAAATTAAAATTTTCAAATGTTTGTTAAGCTTAAGGGACTAAACTGCAGGGTCATCAGTCAGACGTACAAACTACTTATGAGCTACCTTATACTACGGACGACACAAACATCCATGCCCGATGGGGGATTCGAACCCCCGACGGGATACGGCCTCGCGCAGCGCAGCATAGCGCCTCAATGCTCCGCCGCGGCAGTTATTAATTTATTCCGGTAGTCGGGTATAACATCTGCTCACACTAACAGGAACTAACGATTTCAGTTACGCTTGCGAGCTAGTACACATCTTACATTGTGCTTTTTGTTTCTTTTGGAGCGCAGATCATACGACTTATGGCATTTCCACCAAAAAAAAAAAAAAAAAAAAAAAAAAAAAAACCCTTAGGGTGTTTCCTCTTTGACTCAGCTGAACAATATAGAACAACAGTGTACTTTACAACTATAGCATTCTATATTCCTTCATTTCTTTATTTCAAATTTGTATGTCGACTTTAAGTGATCTGTCTAGCATAGATGCTTTTATCTATATTTTGTAAACGTATTTTCTGTCATTGAATTGAACATTGTCCCAATTCACTTTATTAAATATTTCGCCGCAAAAGAGTAAATTTATCAAGTGTATCATTCTTCTTTCCTCCTTTTTTTCATGCAGTTGTAGCAATTAATACATATAAAATGCAGTGATCAAACTTGAGTGATAAGCGAACATTCGAATTATCTTTATAGCGTTCCTTTCATGTTCCTTCCATGGCGATATGCTATTTCCATCGCCATCAGTAAGTGCGGCAGAAAGCTACCGTACAAACGGAGGGAGAATGGATCCATATTTGTGGTTGGAAGACCTAGTTACACACTGACATGGCCGACGGTATTGCTTTCGTTTTCCAAAGTTATAAATATTTAGATTTCGCGATATTGAAAAGAAGTTGTACATGTCTGCGAGACGTCGAACAAAAATATCCCCTTCGTATTGTCTGTATCGAGTAAGATCGAAGACAGAGGTTTGGAAGCAAACAGCAGGAGTACAGGGAAGGGCGTCCCTTGCTTGAGGAGAAACTAATCCAATTACCTGGCGAAGGGTCAGGTGTTGCAAATGTCCGGTGTGGCAAGTGTCCGGCGTGGAAAGTGTCCGGCACCCAATTGGAGGGTCACATTCTGAGACATCAAGGAATTGTCAACTTAGCATTAGAAGGGAGAGTGTGGGGTAAAAATCATAGAGGGAGAGCGAGGAACGAATACAGTAAGCAGATTCAAAAGGATGTAAGCTGCCGAAAGTATTCTCAGATGGAGAGACTTGCACAGGACAGTGTAGCGTGGAGAGCTGCATCAGTGTGGAGTGTTAAATCACCTATATTTGTTAGTTTGATCCGTGTCAGTTAAATGTTGTGAATACTTGTAAGGTTTCGAAATAAAATTTTCGGTATACTTCGAGTAAGGCGTACTCGTATTCACGTTGTAGACAGTAGACTCGATATAAATTACATTGTGATCAGGAGGCAGTCCTAAATTTGTGAAAGGTGCCAACTTTCTCTTTACCAGCGATAACGCTAAACGAAGGCAAATTCCGATTAACCCAAAACTTCCTGTTCTTAGATCACAAATAAAGCTTCATAAAAATTCAAATGTTCAAATGTTTGTAGAACTTATGGGACTTAACTACGGGATCATCAGTCCCTAAGCTTACAAACTACTTATGAACTAGCTAAGACTAAGGACATCACAAATATCCATGCCCGAGGGGGAATTCGAACCCCCGACCGCAGTGGCCAAGCAGACCGTGACTGAAGCGCCTCAGTCCCCTCGGCCACCGCGGCCGGCTTCATAAAAGTAATTTGCCGATATGTCCAATTATAGACGGTTGCCAGGGCGAAATTACAAGGTTAACAGTTTTTGCTATGCTAAATTAAGAGCTTCATACACCTTTGAAAAAACATGGTCTACCAAAAATTGAAACGAGATGACAATGCTGTTCAGAGATACTACGATTCCTCATGATGCTATAATGGCATCCCTTGATATAACCAATTTGTACACTTATGTGCCTGTTGAAGAGATATTAAATATCATTAGAGCGGGCTAGACTGTGTTCATAATAAATCCCGAAAAATTTCAAAGAACCGTTTCCTGTGGGAACGGATTTGTTCGTTCAAAATCACATCTGGGTTTTCCTTACAATATTTATAAATTTCAATATCTTCCAGAATGTCTAGATACAAGCCTTTCGGCTCTAACATGAAGAATCTTTAAGGATTTTTCAATCGTACCTAGATGATGTTTTTTGTCGTTGAGATGACACCCCATAGCTGTATTATTTTTATTTCAATGTTCCCTAAATCTGACTGAGAAGTCACGCCCTGTTTGTCCAATGTTAACACTATAACATGATGCACAAGCTATTTTGCTTTTTGTCAATAGAAGTACGCAATATTGACTTAAGTTTATTGCGCGTACGGAATCCTATTTTTATGTTGGCTTTCTTGAAGTGGTTAGCAATTTGTTCACAGAAATGCCCTGTGTAGGTCATAGACGCAAATCTAGATTGATTCTTAGAGGGGATAGATTTAAGTCTCTTTATTTTTTTGATCACTGACTTACGAATGTTCTGTATCGCACGTTTGGTATATCCATTACTTATACCTATTTGTGTGATTATATCAATTTCTTTTTTAACACTTTCTGCGTCAAGATTCAGTTTAGCCAACCTGTTGAACATTGACCGAAATAAAGCATTGTTATGGGCGCATAGGTGGCACGAGTTTGCTGCAATAATGACATCAGTGGTAGAGGGTTCTCTAAATATGTCTAAACAAAAACACGTAGATTGCCTGGTGATGTTCAAGACCAAATAATTAATGTTCTTGTTTGATTCTACATCTACCGTGAAGTGTATCTTAGGATGTAATAGATTAAAAGATCCCGCAACCTCCTCTATGATTGATCCCGTACCTTTAAGTATACGAAAATATCGTCAACATATCTGCCATACAGAATAATCTTGACGCATATTGACCCATGATTAGCAAAGAATTTACTTTCCAAACGATTGATAAAGATATCTGTCAGAAGGCAGATATCTGCCAGACCGACCTTCTGAAGGTATATTTTACCATTGAAGGTAAAACAGTTGAACGTAAGCGTAAGGCGTAATATCTCTAGTAATTCATAGATTTGCCCTATTGGAAGTTTCATATCTAATATATAAAGCAGTATATTTGTAGATGTTGCATACAAATCTACAGTTTTGTTCCAATCTTCATGAAATTTTGTACACATAAGCTTCAATAAATGAGAACGGTCGCCATAAGTGTAAGAATCACGTACGAAACAAAACATAGTTCACGGCCGGCCGCGGTGGCCGAGGGGACTGAGGCGCTCCAGTCGCGGTCTGCACGGCCACTACGGTCGGGGGTTCGAATCCCCCTCGGGCATGGATATTTGTGCCGTCCTTAGTGTTAGCTAGTTCGTAAGTAGTTTGTAAGTTTAGGGACTGATGAGCCCATAGTTAAGTTCCATAAGCTATACAGACATTTTGAACATAGTTCACGAGATATGGCGTCATAAGCAATGAGATGCGCAGAAAACTGCTGCATTTAGCGACAATTCTGCTCATTTTCTCCTAAGCCACTGGACCGATTTCAACCACATTTGGTACACACATTCCTTATCGTGAGGTACAATTGCTGGAGGATTAAGAATCATATACGACACATGATTCAGAAGATATGACGTCATAAACAATAGGATTTACAAGAAACTGCTACATAATGCGGCGAGACTTTATAAATACGCTATACGAGAATCAGAGTACTTAGCGACTTGCAACAAACTTTATACATAATTTCAAACTATTATTAAACTTTCTCTCGCTGACAACCATAGCAAAATGATGATAGGAAAAAAGTTTCTCGCTTACTACTATTCCGGTGTTTATTGAGTAAAACTACGGGATTCGGTATGACGTTACAATTTGTACACTACAAATAGTAGCCGCAGGAAGTGTTATAGACAGTATACACGCATATAGTAGAGTATACCTTGTATCACAGTACGACAGGTAGTTTATGAGATACGTTACGTAAACAGTAACGTTCGTGGAAATCCGCCCCATCACGCACCAAGTTTTAATGTTGCTAATTGTATTCCCAAGAGATTTTACAGACCTACAGCTTTCATACAAATATATACCTGAAAAATGGCAGGAACAAATAAATAAATACCCAGGTTTTCAGCTAGTTGGTTGTATCAAGGGATGCCTCTATAGCATCATGAGGAATCGTAGTATCTCTCAACAGCATTGCCATCTCGCAGCTATTTTTGACAGACCATGTGTATACATTTTTTAATTTAGCATAGCAAGGTTAACCCTGTAATTTGGACTCTGGCAACCGTCTACAATTGGACGTATCGGCAAATTACTTTTATGAAGCTTTATTTGTGATCTAAGAACAGGAAGTTTTGGGTTCATCGGGATTTGCCTACGTTTAGCGTGATCACTGGCGAAGAGAAAGTTGGCACCTTTCACAAATTTCTTTAATTCGGTAACACATGTAGGGAGGGGGTTCCTTACAGCTTCCACTATATCATTAGAGAGGATAGTCTTAAAGACGTAATCAGCATCTGAAATATGGACAATAGAATTTTCCTTGTCCGCTTTTGTGCAAACAACTTTATTTTCTACTAGTTTTCCATTCAATTTATTCAAGATGACTGAGAGAGAATTTGAAAAAGTACCTACGGGGACAGGATTACTAAGTGTTTTAAACGTTGTCACCGCAAAAGTGGCCTGTATAGGTTGTAGGACTTTTAGCATCTCACATACAAGCAAAATAAACGTTCTTACAATGATAAACATCGCAAAATGTTTAAACAAAATATCATATGTATATTACATATCCCAATGAACTGACGGCCACCAACACCTACTTTCGATACTCCCAAGGAGTGCATAATACAAGTCAACGACGAGTTCGGATACCGCAGTGCGTTTATGGGTGGATGCGCGCGAAAACGAAATCATGATTTGGCCACGCAGTGCCAGCCCAGTCGCTGACCACGTGCGCTCCGGCCGACCGTCACCTAGAGCGGCTATTGTGGCGCTAAGCAAATAGTTTCACTCCCCACACACACGCGCAGGGAGGAAAGTTCGTCAACAGGACGCTGCAATCTGCAGGCACACATTCAAAATTATCAAACGCGTATTGATTGTCAAACAAAGTGACAGGAAAGAATCATGGCTATCTTCAACAAATATTATTATTATTTTTTGCGAACCTCCATTTCTTTCCTATTCCACAAATGACCTAAATGCACAGTACAGTAATTCTACATTGTAAAAGTCCCATAGTTCAACTAAAGACAGAAATGCAATCAAAACTAATGGTCCACCTCAAATACTTTTAAAAAAATAGGATGTCTCTTATGATCATAACAACACAACTGGCAATAACAGTCAAACATACTATACACTATACACATTCATTATATTACTTTTTTATTTTCCTACCCACCATCACCTCCTTGCAATTCCTCTGTTAAAAGAACACAAGTTCCAGCAGAACAAGTAATAGTTGATATTGCTGAAACACTAAGTCCGTTTCGCGAGCATACACATCGCAAAACAGCTGAAAATAGAGAGGCTTTCAAGCAGGTATAAGGACGCCATACGCCTTATATCAACATACGGTAAAAGTGCAACGTACCTATCCACAACTCTATATTATCATACAAACTAACTCAGTTTCGCGATGTACCCAACGCAGTATTACTAGACACTAAGCCAGCAGCTGTCCACGCTACCCTGTCCTGTGCAAGTCTCTTCATATGAGAATACGTTCGGCAACCTACATCCTTTTCAATCTACTTACTGTATTCGTCCCTCACCCTCCCTCTACGATTTTTACCTCACACACTTCCTTCTAATGCTAAGTTGACAATTCCTCGATGTCTCAGAATATGACCCTCCAATCTTACCTTCTCTTAGGATATGCCAGAAACTCCTTTTCTCCTCAATTCGGTTAAACACCTAATTACTTACGTGATCTACCCATCTAATTTTCACCATTCGTCAGTAGCACCACATTTCAAATGCTTCTATCATCTTTTTGTCTGAACTCCTTATCAACCACGTTTCACTCCCATACAATGCTACACTCCATAAAAATACTTTCAGAAAGGACATCTTAACATTTAAATTAATATTGGATTATAACAAGTTTCTCTTCTTTAGAAACGCTTTTCTACCCATAGCCATTCTGCATTTTATATTTTCTTTACTTCGGCCATCAGAATTTATCTTGCTCCCCAAATATCAAAACTCATCGACTACTTTTATTGTCTCATTACTTAATGTAATTCCTTCAGCGTCATCTGATTTTCTGACATTACATTCCATTACCCTCGTTTTATTCTTGTTATTGTTCATCTTATATCTTCCGTTCAATAAACTGTCCATTCCATTCAATTGTTTTTCCAGATCCTTTGCAGTCTAAATCAAAATTGCTATTTCATCGGCAAACCTCAAAGATGTTCTTTCTTCTCCCTCAATATAATTCCTTCTCCAAATTTCTCCTTGTATTCTTTCACATCTGGCTCAATGTACATTTTGAGCAACACTGGGGAAAGCCTGCAACTCTGTCTTACTCCCTTCCCAACCTCTGCGTCCCTTTCTTGCCCTTCGACTCAACTGCTGTTTGGTTTTTGTATATGTTGAATATAACTCTTCGTCCCCACATTTTACACTTGCTACCTTCAGAATTATAAAAAGTGTATTCCAGTCGACATAGTTAGAAGCTTTTTCCTACTCTAGAAACGCTAAAAACGTAGGCTTGCCTCCTGATCACAATTTAATTGATATCGAGTCTACTGCCTATAACGTAAATACGAGTACGCCCTAGTCGAAGTGTACAGAAAATTTCATTTCGAAACCTTACAAGTATTGACATCATTTAACTGACACGGATCAAACTAACAAACACAGGTGATTTATCATTCCCCAACACGAGTAAATGTGTTCTTTCTCTTCTTTAAAACCAAACGAAACCGTATGGTTCAACGATACTTCCTTATAAAGCGTCGACCCACATTCCATCTGTCCTACAGGATGATCACAATCGTCCCATGTTTACCTAATACCTGCCTGCCAGTCGCAGGTAGATGTAGCCTGTTCAAACCTTTGTGCCTACTTGGTTATTCATGCTACTGGTCAGGCGGAGCTTTCAATCCGGTCTGAGCTAAATGAAACGTCTCTGTCATCCAGATATATTTGCAAATGACGAAACATTTCACCAGCATAGACATATGTAGTTGAATGTAGCTTCTAAATTCTATCACATTCTGACACGTAGTTCATGAGATATGAGCACATAAACAGTAACGTTCCGTTGTTCATGGACTAAAAATTTGGCTGTCGGTAATACATTAAAAATTGTACCTGCAGGAAAATTTACAAGCAGTATACATGCATATAGTTGAGTGTACCTTCTAAATTGTATCAAAGTACGACACGTAATTAATGACATATGAGCACATAAACAGTAACTTTCACGGAAAACTGCCCCATCATGCACTAAGTTTTAATCTACTACTTCTTTAGTACTAATTGTATTCTCAAGAGATTTTACAGTTATACAGCCCTTATACAAACGAATATATACCTGAGAAATGGCAGGAATAAATAGATAAATACCCGGGCAACGCCGGGTTTTCAGCTAGTGTTTAATAAAATTCACTCTAATGATATCTAATGTCTCTCAACAGGCACATTAGTGTACAAATTGGTTATATCAAGGGATGCCATTATAGCATCGTGAGGAATCGTAGTATCTCTCAACAGCATTGCCATCTCGTAGCTATTTTTGACAGACCATGTGTTTACAGCTTTTAATTTAGCATAGCAAGAACTGTTAACACTGTAATTTGGGCCCTGGCAACCGTCTACAATTGGACGTATCGGCAAATTACTTTTATGAAGCTTTATTTGTGATCTAAGAACAGGACGTTTTGGGTTCATCTGGATTTGCCTACGTTTAGCGTGATCGCTGGCAAAGAGAAAGTTGGCACCTTTCACAAACTTATTTAATTCGGTAACAAATTTAGGGAGGGGGTTCCTTACAGCTTCCACTATATCATTAGAGTGGAAGAAGTAGAAAGTCTTAAAGACGTAATCAGCATCTGAAATATGGACAATAGAATTTCCCTTGTCCGCTTTTGTGACAACTTAATTTTCTACTAGTTTTAAATTCAATTTATTCAAGATGGCTGAGAGAGAATTTCAAAAAGTGTCTACGGGGACAGGGTTACTAAGTGTTTTAAGAGTTGTCACCGCAATCTTGGCCTGTATAGGGCGTGGGACTTAGCATCTCACATACAATCAACATAAACGTTCTTACAGTGATAAACATAGCAAAATGTTTAAACAAAATTTTTATATAGGGTGTTACGAAAAGGTATGGCCAAACTTTCAGGAAACATTCCTCACACACAAAGAAAGATAATATGTTATGTGGACATGTGTCCAGTGACACTTAATTTCCATGTTATAGCTCATTTTAGTGTTTCTCTTTAAATGTAAATTGAAATAATTCGTGCAGACAGTTGTCAAAATACGCAATTGTTTCGTTAGTATGTACTGTACTTTCTCGATTCACCGCCAGTTGGCCTAATTGAAGGAAGGTAATGTTGACTTCTGTGCTTGTGTTGACATGCGACTCATTGCTCTACAGTACTAGCATCAAGCACATCAGTACGTAACATCAACTGGTCAGTGTTCATCACAAACGTGGTTTTGCAGTCAGTGCAATGTTTACAAATGCGGAGTTGGCAGATGCCCATTTGATGTATGGATTAGCAGAGATTAACAACAGATTCGGTGACCGATGGATTGGTAAAGGCGGAACAATTCTATGACATACACGTTCTCCTGACCTCAACCATCTTGACTTTCATTTATGGAGGCATTTGAAAGCTCATGTCTACGCAACCCCGGTACCAAACGTAGTGACTCTTCGTGCTCGTATTGTGGACGGATGTCATACAATTCGCCATTCTCCAGGGCTGCATCAGCGCATAAGGGATTCCATGCGACGGAGGGTGGAGGCACGTATTCTCGCTAATGGAGGACATTTTGAACATTTCCTGTAACAAATTGTTTGAAATCACGCTGGTACGTTCTGTTGCTGTGTGTTTCCATTCCACGATTAATGTGATTTGAAGAGAAGTAATAAAATGAGCTCTAACATGGAAATTAAGCGTTTCCGGACACATGTCCAAATAACATATTTTCTTTCTTTGTGTGTGAGGAATGTTTCCTGAAAGTTTGGCCGTACCTTTTGGAACACCCTGTATATTACATATCCCAATGAACTCACAGCCACCAACACCTTCTTTCGATACACCCAAGAAGCGCACAATACATGCCGACGACGAGTTCGGATGCCTCAGTGTGTTTAAAGTGGATGCGCGCGAAACGCAATCATGATTTGGTCACGCAGTGCCACCGCAGTCGCTGACCACGTGCGTTCCGGCCCCAGCGGCGGTGAATCACGACCGTTACCTAGAGTGGCTATTGTGGCGCTAAGCAAATACTTTCTCTCCACAGACACGCGCGCAGGGGGGAGCGATCGTCAACAGGACGCTGCAATCTTCACGCACACCATCAAAATCATCAAACGTATATTGCATCTCAAAGTGGTTACCTTCAACCAATATTATTATTATTTGTGGACCTCCATTTCATTCCTATTCCACAATGACCTAAATGCACAGTACAGTAATTCTACATTGTAAAAGACCCATAGTTCGACTACAGACCGAAATGCAGTCAAAACTAATGCTTGCACGTCAAACACTTTGAAAAAATACGATGTCTCTAATGATCAAAACGACACAACTGACAATAACAGTCAAACATACTATACACTACACACACACACACTCATTATTATACTTCTTTATTTTCCTACCCACTAGCACATCCTTCCAAGTCCTCTGTCAATACAACACAAGTTCCAGCAGATCAAGTAATAGTCGATATTGCTTAAACACTAAGTCTGTTTCGCGAGCATACACACCGCAAAACAGTTCAAAATGGGGAGGCTTTCTAGCAGATAGAAGGTCGTCATACACATTATGTCAACATACAGTAACGTACCTATCCACAACTAAATACGTACAACGCACATTACTAGCCCCTTTTAAAGTTCTTGCACTAATCACACTAAGAATATTATCACACAAACTAACTCAGTTGCGCGATGTACCCAACGCAGTATTACTAGACACTGATGCAGCTCTCCATGATACGCTGTCGTGTGCAAGCCTCTGCATCTGAGAATTCGTTCGGCAACATACATCCTTTTCAATTTGCTTACTTTACAATTTTTACAACACATTTCATTCTAATGCTAAGTTGACAATTCCATGATATCTCAGAATGTGACCCTTCAATGTAGACCTTCTCTTAGGATATGCCAGAAACTCCTTTTCTCCTCAATTCGATTAAGCATCTCCTAATTACTTACGTGATCTACCCATCTAATTTTCATCATTCCTCTGTAGCACTACATTTCAAAAGCTTCTATCATCTTTTTGTCTGATCTTCTTATCGGCCACCTTTCACTCCCATCCAATGCTTCACACCAGACAAATGCTTTCAGAAAGGACTTACTAACATTTAAATTAATATTAGATGTTAACAAGTTTCGCTTCTTTAGAAACGCTTTTCTACCCATAGCCATTCTGCATTTTATATCTTCTTTACTTCGGCCATAAGAAGTTATCTTGTTACCCAAATATCAAAACTCATCTACTACTTTTATTGTCTCATTACTTAATGTAATTATTTTTGCGTCAGCTGATTTTCTGACATGACATTCATTACCCTCGTTTTACTCTTGTTATTGTTCATCTTATATCTTCCGTTCAATAAACTGTTCATTCCATTCAATTGTTTTTCCAGATCCTTCGCAGGCTAAGTCAAAATTACTATGTCATCGGCAAACCGCAAATGTTTTATTTCTTCTACCTGAACTTTAATTCCCTCTCCAAATTTCTCCTTGGATTCTTTCACTGCTTGCTCAAAGTACAGATTGAACAACATTGGGGAAAGGCTACAACTCTGTCTTACACCCTTTCCAATTTCTGCGTCCCTTTCTTGCCCTTCTACACTAATAACTGCTGTTGGGTTATTGTATTTGTTGAATATAACTCTGCGCTCCCTATATTTTACTCCTGGTACCTTCAGAATTTTAATGAATGTATTCCAATCGATAATGTCAAAAGCTTTTTCCTACTCTACAAACGCTAAAAACGTAGGCTTGCCTCCAGACCACAATTTAATTTATATCAAGTCTACTGCCTATAACGTAAACACGAGTACGCCTTAGTCGAAGTATATCGAACATTTCATTTCGAAACCTTACAAGTATTCACTACATTTAAGTGACACCGATCAAACTAACAAATACAGGTGATTTAGTACTCCCCAATACGAGTAAATTTGTTCTTTCTCTATGTTAAAACTAAACGGAACCATATGTATTCAACGATACTTCCTTAGAAAGCGTCGACCCACATTCCATCGGTTGTACAAGATGATCACAATCGTCCCATGTTTACCTAATGTCAGTCGCAGGTAGATGGAGTCTGTTCAAACCTTTGTCCCTACTTGGTTATTCATGCTACTGTCTAGGCGAAGCTTTCAAATCAGTCTGAGCTAAATGAAACGTCTCTCTCTTAGAGATATATTTACAAATGACGAAACATCTCACCAAAACCTCACAAATATATAACGCATACATTGAAAAAACGCAGCATTTCAGTTACAAGCCGTAACGCAACCATTTAGAACTCGATGTTTGACAACATTTTAAACTGTCTAGTATCCTAACACGTCTTCAGATAGACTTGTAACAAAAACGAAATCCAAGCTCGCAAGATCATGCACCAACCACAACAGCAAAGCCGGAAGACATCCTGTTAGTAAAAATCAAATCAACGCAATGCAAGTCAACCAGTTTCCTTCCCAAGCAGACCAAACCATACAATCTCAAGTAGCGAAAATCATTCAAATATAATGTAGATCATATACCAAGACTACAGATCCAAGAAAACTACAGAGTTCTCCTTGTAGAGAGGGTCACCACCGACTGCACGAGACCTCTAGCTTAACCAACGAACGATCTGGAGGAGAACATCGTATTACAAATAAAATAACCCATCAGTAACGTTAATACAGCTCTATCTCCATTATGATCGCATCGAGACATCTCGCGTCAGTGCACCTAAACATCGGTACAAGGCTGTTAGTATCCTCCGGTCGTAACATAATCATCAAGATCATTCCTGTACCCATCCAACGTCCATAGATTCTTTCACATAAAGCAGATGAGCGTCAGACATACGAAACTTTTTTACGATTTTACGATAAAAAAAGAATTTTTTTCGATTGGATGCAGCGGCGTGTATGCTAGAATCATAGCTTACAGAGAAATATTTCGTCGAAGCATTGCTTGTATGTTAGTCTTGTTTACGACTGGTGCCATTTATGTAGCGTACACAACACTGTACTGCGCCAGTACTCTCGTATGCCCTCTTGGTAGTGCATGAACATTACAGTGACAGTGGGAAGGATCTAGATTTTGAATATGATCGTCTGTATGTTCGGTTAGCTCTTTTTTCTTTTTTTTTACCTTCATAAACTCAACAATCTGATGTGAGATCCGATCTGCTCCACGCTAATAAGTTTGTGTGTTGCGAGAAATAATGTTTTAAGACATAGTTCGAAGGCGGTACTTGGAATAGTTCGCACCAATGGAGAACATGTATATTTTTCTCAAAAGATGATTTGTAGCGACCACTTAAAAATATGATTTTTTTTCGCCTTTTATGTCTGCCGCTCGTGTGCTTTATGTGAAATTGTATGTATGGACGTTGGATGGGTACAGGAATGATCTTGATGATGAAGTTACGGCCAGAGGATACTAACAGCCTTGTACCGATGTTTAGTTGTACTGACGCGAGGTGTCTCGATGCGATCGTAATGGAGATCGAGTTGCATTCACGTTACTGATTTTTGTTTTATTTGTAAAACGCCGCGGTGGAGTAGCCGAGCGGTCTAAAGCGTCTCGCTGCGGAGCGCGCGTTTGTTCGCCGTGGTGGTTCAAGTCCTCCCTGGGGCATGGGTGTGTGTGTTTGTCCGTAGGTTAGTTTACCTAGGTTTAAGTAGTTTGTAAGCTACGGAATGATGACCGTGCAGTTTGATCCGATAGATTTACAGACATTTGAACATTTGTAAAACGATGTTCTCCTCCAGATCGTTCGTTGCTTTTGAACATCTCTTCCAGGAGAACTTTGTTTGTATTTTTCTAGGATCAGTAGTCTTGGTGTATGCTCTACGTTATGTTTGAATGATTTTCGCGACTTGAGATTGTACGGTTTGGTCTACTTGGGAAGGAAACTGATTGACTTGCATTGCGTTGATTTGATTTTTACTAACAGGATGTCTTCCGCCTTAGCTGTTGTAGCTGGTGCATGATGTTGACTTCCAGCTCAGTACCTCGAAAGAATGTTTGTTAAAATGGTCACAAGTTCGTTCTATGATCCAAGGCGCCTGGAATGCGTTTTTGTTAAGCTGATAAATCTTTTTAAACAAGTTCGTGTGAAGACGTGTTAGGATACTAGACAGTTTGAAATGTCTAACGTTGCGTTCTTAATGATTGCGTTACGGCTCGTAACTGAAACTCTGGGTTTGGTGAATGTATCCGTTAAATATTTGTGAGCTTTTGGTGAGCTGTTTCGTCATTTGCAAATACATCTGTATGAGAGAGACGTTTCATTTAGCTCAGACCGGTTTGAAAGCTTAGTCTGACCAGTAGCACGAATTACTAAGTGGCCACAAAGGTTTGAACAGGCTCCATCTACCTGCGACTGGGAGGCAGGTGTTAGGTGATCATGGGACGATTGTGATCATCCTGTACGACCTATGGCTTGTGGGTCGACGCTATCGTTGAACCATACGGTTTCGTTTGGTTTTAAACATAGAGAGCAAATTTACCAGTATTGTGGAATGTTAAATAAACTGAATTTATTAGTTTGGTCCGTTTCAGTTAAATGTTGTGAATACTTGTAAGGTTTCGAAATGAAATTTTCGGTACACTTCGACTAAGGCGTACTCGTATTTACGTTATAGGCAGTAGACTCGATATAAATTAAATTGTGATCAGGAGGCAAGCCTACGTTTTAGCGTTTGTAGAGTAGGAAAAAGCTTTTTACAATGTCGACTGGAATACACTTTTTATAATTCTGAAGGTAGCAGGGGTAAAATATTGGGAGCGAAGAGTTATATTCAACATATACAAAAACCAAACACCAGTTATTAGAGTCGAAGGGCAAGAAAGGGACGCAGATGTTGGGAAGGGAGTAAGACAGAATTGTAGACTTTCGCCAGTGTTGTTCAATCTGTACATTGAGCAAGCAGTGAAGGAATGCAAGGAGAAATTTGGAGAGGGAATTAAAGTTCAGGGAGAAAAAGTAAAACCTTTGTGGTTTGCCGATGACAGTAATTTTGACTTAGACTGCAAAGGATGTGGAAGAACAATTAAATGGAATGGATAGTGGCTTGAATGGAAGATATAAGATGAACATTAACAAGAGTAAAACGAGGGTAATGGATTGTCATATCAGAAAATCAGATGACGCTGAAGGAATTAGAGTAAGTAATGGGACAAGAAAATTAGTAGATATAAAATGCAGAATGGCTATGGGTAGAAAAGCGATCCTAAAGAAGCGAAACTTGTTAACATCCAATATTAATTTAAATGTTAGGAAGACTTTTCTGAAATCATTTGTCTGGAATGTAGCATTGTATGGGAGTGAAACGTGGCCGATAAGAAGTTCAGACAAAAAGATGATAGAAGCTTTTGAAATGTGATGCTACAGACGAATGAAGAAAATGAGATGGGTGGATCACGTAAGTAATCAGGAGGTGCTTAACCAAATTGGGGAGAAAAGGACTTTCTGGCATATCCTGACTAAGAGAAGGGATAAATTCGTGGGTCACGTTCTGAGATATCAAGGAATTGTCAACTTAGCATTAGAAGGAAGTGTGTGGGGTAAAAATCGTAGAGGGAGAGCGAGGGACGAATATAGTAAGCAGATTCAAAGGGATGTACATTTCCGAACGTATTCTCAGATGGAGAGCTGCATCAAACCAGTCTGCGCACTGAAGACCACAACAACGAAAACAGATGCGTTGGTCGCGTAAAGTCTTGTTAGCAGTGTCTAGTAATTACGCTTTGGGTGTATGGCGAAACTGAGTTAGTTCGTGTTGTAATATTCCATGTGTGATTAGTGCAAGAACTTTACAAGAGGCTAGTTATCTGCGTTGTACGTATTCAGTTTTGGATAGGTACGTTGCACTTTTACTGTATGTTGAAATAAGGTGTATGACGTCTTTATATCTGCTTGAGTGTGTGTGTGTGTGTGTGTGTGTGTGTGTGTGTGTGTGTGTTTGTAGAACTTATGGGCTTTAACTACGGGGTCATCAGTCTCTAAGCATACTAAATTACTTATCAACTAGCTAAGACTAAGGACGGCACAAATATCCATGCCCGAGGGGGGATTCGAACCCCCGACCGTAGTGGCCGTGCAGACCGTGACTGGAGCGCCTATATATATCTGCTTGAAAGCCTCTCTATTTTGAGCTGTTTTACGATGTGTATGCTCGTGAAACGGACTTAGTGTTTAAGCAATATCGAATATTACTTTATCTGCTGAAGTGTTATTTTGACAGAGGACTCGGAAGTATGTGCTGGTGGGTAGGAAAATAAATAAGCATAATAATGAGTGTGTGTAGTATATAGTATGTTTGACTGTTATTGCCAGTTGTGTCGATTTGATCATTAGAGACATCCTATATATATATATATATATATATATATATATATATATATATATATATATATATATATATATAATTCTTATTAAATGAAAACATCGATAGACGCAAAGGAAAGTCTTTGTGATTTAAATTCCAATAATACCCGTGGAAGGAAGCATTTTTTTTTCTTTCCATGGCATTGCAAGGCATGCAGGATACAGATAGGGTAGCAAAAAAAATATTTTTTATGCCGTACCTGGGTTAAATTTTACTTTCAGTGGCAGCGGTTTAGTAAATTAACGTTGGCAACGAAATATTCGCATTAGGGGGATCATTAATTTACTGATCCAAACTACATTCATTATTTATTTCATTATCAACACTAAGAATTATTTCCCTCATTGTATGTGACACTACACCGATGCCGTAATGAAGATCATAACCCTTGTTTCAGTGTATTACACTTTAGTTATGAGAATAAATAATGCAGCATCGCCATCTATTAGTTATTTGGTATACTATGTCATTAACAGCGCCTCTATCGGGTCTTTGCTATACTACGCTGCATTTCATGCATAGCGTACATCCAGTGATCTGTATACAAACTGGATGTATAACTCTGGTGCCTGAGCATAGAATTGCAGGTGCCGGCACATTCATATGTTTTGCACACGATTTCGCATCGTCCGCCATGTTTAAATTTGGCAAACGAGTTTCTATCAGTTATTACGTGACAAAAAATTGCTTGCTTATCTCTTCATTTGAAATGTAATTCAATATTCGATGTAGTAGGCTGATATGGGAGTGGAATCGAAACATATTTTCTTCTATTTTACTTGTAATGCTTCATAGCAGCCATGTTTGAATTTGGCAAGAAACTAAATATGAATATCTATGGCTGGCACGCTAAGACAGCTGAAGTTCAACATCCAGAGTGTATAGAGATCAATGCGTACATCAGACACTACAAATTACGATATCTTTTCTTCCCCTGATTCGATTCTGACGAAATGAAGCTTTTATGTTGCCCCAAGGTACTCTTAGTTGGCTTATGAAACCACATGAAATTTCGTGTAGTAATCTCAGAGATTTGCTGTTTCACACCATACTTATAAGCATAGCATACATATAAAATTTCAAATTACGATATCTTTTCTTCCTTTGATCCGATTTTGATAAAACTAAGCCTATGTTACTCTCCAAACTATTCTCAATTTACCTGTGGAAACCCATGAAAGTTCGTGTAGTACTTTTGGAGGTTACCTTCAACAAATAGACATACACGATGGATTTTAAGCAAATGATTAAATTATTATATCTTTATTTTCTCTGATCCGATTTTAATTATTGAAGCCTTTATGTAACCGCACGATATGCTCATGTTACGTGTTTAAACCCCATGAAAATTCGTCAAGTAGTTTAGGAGATAGACGTGTTCAAAGAGACAGACAGACATGACGATAGTTGTAATTCTTCATGCTTTCCCGGCGAGATCTTGACATTTTGGATAAACGGGATTACTGCCGGACAGGCAACCAAGTCAGCCATAGCAGAGCACTGTCTAGAGTATGGCCACACAATGGACTACGACAAAACTAAAATTGTGACACAGACCCCAAGATTCTGGGACAGCATCATAAAGGAGGCCATCGAAATAAAGGTCACTGACAACCTAATAAACCGAGATAGCGGTTACCAGCTAAGCACAGCGTGGAGTTCGGCTCTGGAACTTGTTAAGGCCCAGCGGAAGGGACCAAATAACTCCACAAGAAGTAGAAACAACTCAGGAGTGGCGCTAAGCGGGCGTGGACCGAGTATGGAGCGCCTGACACCGGACAGGCCTCAAACAGCTGTCGGCCAAGACGGGCGCGGACGTCCATTGGAGCATGTGGGCAGCATCTCAGGAGCAGCAAGAGGTGGGCGCGGTCCAAGAACAGAGCACCTGACGCCAGGCAGGCCTCAGACAGCTGCCCTGACCACAGATGGTGGACGAGCTGGGCGCGGACGTCCGTCGGAACAGCAGGGAGGTTTCAACACCTCAGAGGAAGCGCCATGCGGGCGCGGACCGCGAATGGAGCGCCCAATGCAGGAGGGGCCTCAAACAGCTGTTATAGCAGCAGATGTCGGCCGAGGCGGGCGCGGACGTCCGTTGGAGCATCTGCGCAGCCACAACATCTCAGGAGAGGCGCGAGGCGGGCACGGACCAAGATCAGAGCGCCTGACGCCAGAAGGGCCTCAGACAGCTGCACCGACCACAGATGGTGGACAAGATGGGCGCGGACGTCCGTTGGAGCACAAGGGAAGCCACAACACCTCAGGAGCAACGCCAGACGGGCGCGGACCGCGGAGGGAGCACCCAACGTGGGAGGGGCCTCAGAGAGTTGCCGCTGCCACAGCTGGCGGCCGATTGGGGCGCGGACGTCCGACGGAACGCCAGGGAAGAGACAACACCCTAAAAGCAGCGCCAGCTGGGCGCGGACCGCAGACAGAGCGCCTAGCGTCTGCTGGGCATAAATACTGGATCAGGTCCTCCAAAAACGGCGCAGTTCTGCCGGTGCAGCGGTGCGGAGCGGACGTCTTGCGTAGCGCTCTGCAGCTAAGTCACCGATCGGAAAGGGAAACCGGCGCGCATAGCAAAATTGTCGTGGACGCTGTTGTAACAGCGGCCAGAGCAAATTGTCGTTGTTGCGCGCGTCGGCCGACCCGACCGAAGCAGCCATGCGGACGAAGACATCGAGCGAGCCAGCACTCCCTCTCCCTTTCTTCATCCGTTTTCGGGGGGAGAATTGGATGGAGCTGCTTGGTCGAGTCTGCAGCGACGCACGAACTCCACTTCTCGACGGAGGACGACCACGCGCTTGTACAAATCCGTGTGCAGAGCTGGGATGATTACGAGGCGCTATCTCCTCTTCTAGAAGAGTATATCGTCCCAGCTCCGGACAAGTCACGGCAGAAGACGACAGAGAAGATCCAGAGGAAGAAGAAGACAACGGTCAAGGCGCTTCTGCGGGGGCTGCCTTGGATTTGTACAGAAGAGATGCTATGCACCTGCCTGACGCGTGCCGGCTTCGGCAATGTGGCGGTCAGGCTGCATAATAAGACAAACAGGAGGAAGCCGCCGCTCTTCATCCTAGCCGTAGACGCGGATGGGGACGGAGAGAAGAAGAAGGGGATCCAAGTGTTTGAGCTGTCTAAGCTCCTTGGCTTCCCAATACAAGTCGAGACCCTGCCACCTGGCCTTGACACAGCACCGCAGTGCTATAAGTGCCAGGGGGAAGGTCACGTGGCAAAGCACTGCCGCAACAGGGAGAGGTGCGTCAAGTGTGCTGGCGAACACGCCAGCAATGCTTGTCTACTGACGCGCGAAGAAACGCCGACGTGTGCCTGCTGCAGCGGCCCACACGTTGCTAGCTGGAGGGGTTGCCTGGCCTTCCAAGGCAGCAACGCCACCGACAAGAAGATGCAGCAGAACTCGCGGCCGACAGATGGACCCGCGAAGAAACGGAGGAACAGAAGACGCAGGACCGCCAGGTCCGCGCCCGCACCTCCAGAGCAGCGAGCGGCCCCCCTCCCTGCCGCTCTTCCGGCGGCCGCCGCCACCGGTGACAGAGGTGGTGGGGGGCGCCGGCCGCGGGGTGGGGCAGGCGGGCAGTCCGTTCCGGACCGTCGTGCGGAGCGCGCTGCCGCAGCAGTGCACGACACCGCGCAGCAGGAGGGAGCTGCGATCGGCGCAATCGACGCGGCCATCCGAGAGGCGGAAGCAAGATTCCGGATGGTCCTCCACGCTGAGATGGAGTCTGCGTGTCTCCGACTGCGCGAGTCCCTACTGCTGCAGGATGAGCGGAGGGACTCGCGAGTCGTGGTGACCACGACAGACGCGGAGACCACGACGGACTTCGCCAGCGAGAAGGAAGAAAGGTGGACGCAGACGCGCCGACCGAAGACGAGGACGCAGGCCGAGCAGACAGACGCCCCCGAATTCATTGTCTGTTCAGACAAGGGGACGCAGACGGAATGCACTGCACCGACTGCCAAGGAGACAAGGGACCAACTAAGCATGACAGAGGAGGTCCTGAACTGGAACGAAAGGCTGATGTCGCAATCCCAGTTCAACAACGAGAAGAGATGTTTCTACGAGGAGAAGGCGCGGGGACAATGGCCCTACCGCAAGGTCTTTCACAAGCCTTACTGGAAGGACCATGCTCCGTACCACCTCCAAGAAGATTATGGCGACCCTCCAAGAGATGAGGCATCAACAGCAGCGCTCAGACAGCTCCAGAAGGAAGCTGACAGAAAGGAGAGGGAAGAACGCCGCGGCAACAACCGCAGGCGCCACTAAGAAGACCATCAAGAGACACACCAAGTGGTCACCACCATCAGCTCTGGCCCAGGTTTCCGTGGTTCCCTGCTGGCTGTAAGGTAAATACCGGAGCTGTCCCCATGCCCACGGAGTATTCCCAGTTAGGACAAACAATGCCCCCCCCCCCCAAAACATAAAATAAGAAAATAGTACCCGCTAACTAATAACCCTAGCACCATTTTGACAAATTTAAAGAGCCAAAACAGAATAACACATATAAATAAGGCTGAAAAGGGCACAAGCTAAGCCCTCAAACAGCCCGCCCGCCTGCTTAAGAGGCAGGAATGAAACGTGCAAAAAAAAAAAAAAAAAAAAAAAAAAAAAAAAAAAAAAAAAAAACTCCAAAAACGCCAGTCTCAGGTAGCACCTGAAGAAGGCAGCGAGTTACGCGGCCGAAATATTGTGCCAGAACGACGCATACATCCGGCAGTAATCCCGTTTATCCAAAATGTCATGACGATAGTTGATAAAATATTTCAAATTTCGATATTCTTTTTTTCCGTGATCCGATTTTTATAAAACGAAGTCTATAAGTTGTCCAACATTACCCTAACGTTACCTGTGGAAACGCCATACAAATTTGTGAAGTAGTTTTGGAGGCAAGAGGTTTTTAATAGTTAAAAAAACAGACACGACGGTTACTGAAAATACTTAAATTTACGATATCTTTTTTTTTCCGCGATCCGATTTTGGTACAATTATGACTATATGTTGACCCAAACTTTTCTCATGTTTGCTGTGAAATCCACATGAAGATTCATCCAGTACTTTTGAAGATTAAAGGGAACAGCGACAGGCCTACATTTACAGATTTATTATTGGTATAGATGTTACTTTTCATCGTTTTACATTTTGTATTTTAAATAGGTTTTTGTTGATAGTTTACAATAAGCGATACAGTTACAAGGTTCCTTAGACAAAGAGTAGGTGCGAGTGATGGACGATTTTAAAAAAATTCAGAGAAGAGCAGCTCGTTTTTTATTATCGCGTTATAGGGGAGAGAGTGTCACGGAAATCATGCATGAGTTGGGGTGGAAATCAGGTATGTGTTAGGGTGGAAATCATTAAAAGAAAGGCTTTATTTATTGCGACGAGATCTATTTGAGAATGCTAACATATATTGTAAGTGCCCACCTACATAGGGAGACATGTTCAGCAGAATAAAATAAGAGAAATCAGATCGAAAACAAAGAGATTTAGCTGTTCCTTTTCCCCGTGAGCTACTGAAGGATGGAACTACAGAGAAATATCATGACAGTGGTTCGATGACCCCTCTGCCATGCATTTCAGTGTGATTTACAAAGTATCAATGTAGATGTAGAAGAGCCACACAAATTTCATTTTTCTTACCTTGGCTAATGCAAAATCTGAGACGATATCCTTTAAATCAATTTTGTCTGCTGTTTCTCGTTCAATGGACAAAGTTGCAAAACCACAACTCCTTCTCGAGTCATTGTGAATTAATTTCGAGAAGCTGCGTTCACCGTTGACTACAGACACAGGAAGAGTAAGCAACACTCTTAGTGCAGTAACTAAATTAGATACAAAGTCTGTAAGTCAATTTTTACAAATATCGTGGGACCCTGAGTTATTCGGTACTCTGCTAACAATGGTTTGTAATTCATTGCATAGATCAGTAGCATTCAAGCCCAAGTTTGGATCAGTTGTTACTCAATGGGTAGCTGAAGATGGCGATTTCCTTTCAGATATAAGTTCTGCTTCAGATGAAAACCATGAAGCTGTTTCTCAGGCAGTGTCATACGACTATTTGGATGAATAACCACGTAGTGGTAGTTGTGAAGATGATGATCTAGATAACAATATCTCGGGACAAATAAGCAGTGAAAGTGCTACCGTTTATATTGCTCCAAATGGTATGCTATGGAATGAAAGGCCCCCAGTGCAAAAGAAAACGCCTGCTCAGAATGTGGTGAAATTTATACCAGAACCAGCAAACTGATGTGATGTTTTTTGTGAAATGATTTATGCTTTGTCAGTGGCAAAATCACATATTTGGACACTGTGAAAAATAATATTGGTAGTGTCTGTATCAGTTTTCATAATATAATCTATTTAAAAATTATTCAGGGTCAAAATTATACTTATTGTACATTTTAAAAACCAGTATAATCATTAAAATAGCCACAGCTTTCTTATATTATACTCAGGAACCTTCACATAAAAATATTTGTGCATGTTAATATCCACAAAACACTTATTTTCATTTAAATTCTCATATTAGACGTAACGGGTCCAATGGACCCAGGGTATGTAAATGTGCAAAAAATATAGGTCATGCATAGGGTTAACCTAAATCATGTATTTAGCTGTCTGTTCAACATACATGATATACAAAATGAAACTCCCAAAGGTGTTCTTGAATAATATGTTAATCTGGAAGAGTCTCCAATTCACAAAGACTCTGAAGATATTAATGCTACTGAACTATGCAATGAATTACAAACCATTGTTAGCAGAGTACCGAATAACTCAGGGTAAAACGACATTCCGAGTTATATTTGTAAAAATGGACTTACAGACATTGTATCTAATTTAGTTACTGCACTAAGAGTGTTGCTTACTCTTCCTGTGTCTGTAGTCAACGGTGAACGCAGCTTCTCGAAATGACTCGAGAAGGAGTTGTGGGATTGGCAACTTTGTCCATTGAACGAGAAACAGCAGACACAATTGATTTAAAGGAGATCGTCTCCTTTTTTGCATTAGCCAAGGTAAGAAAAATGAAATTTGTGTGTCTCTTCTACATCTACATGGATACTTCGCAAATCACATTGAAATGCATGGCAGAGGGCTCATCGAACCATTGTCATGATATTTCTCTGTAGTTCCATCCTTCAGTAGCTCGCGGGGCAAAGGAACACCTAAATCTCCCAGTTTTCGATCTTATTTTATTCTGTTGAACATGTCTCCCTATGTAGGTGGGCACTTACAATATATGTTAGCATTCTGAAGAGAAAGTTGCTGAAAGAAATTTCTCAAATAGATCTCGTCGCAACAAATAAAGCCTTTCTTTTAATGATTTCCACCCCAACACATACCTGATTTCCACCCCAACTCATGCATGATTTCCCGTGACACTCTCTCCCCTATAACGCGATAATAAATAACTAGCTGCCCTTCTCTGAATTTTTTTTTCTAAGTCGTCCATAACTCGCACCTACTCTTTGTATAATGAACCTTGTAACTGTATCACTTATTGTAAACTATCAACCAAAACCTTTTTAAAAGATAAAATGTAAAAACGATTAAAGGTAACGTTATTGTATAAAAGTTATTCGTCTCATTTTAACAGGAAAACGTATATGTTGTCATTATGTATTTGAATAAAAAATATGCAATGTGTATTTTACAAGGTACGTCCAGAAAGTAAGTTCCGTTTGGTTATATAAAACAAACGTCTACAGATACAGAAAAAATAGTTATTGTAGAAAAATCTACAACTGTTAAACTACTTTCCTACATAGCTTCCGAAATTTTGTAGGCACTTGTCATAGCGTGGCACAAGTTTCTGTATGCCTTCTTCATAGAAGGTTGCCGCCTGTGTATTTAGCCATGTGCTAGCATGTTCTTTCAGCTCGACATCATCGTTGATATGTTGACCACCAAGGACAGATTTTTAGGTGTAAGAAGAGGTGAAAGTGGCTAGGAGCGAGGCCCGGACTGTACGGATGATGATCAAACACGTCCCAGTGAATTTCCCGTAAGAGTTGTTTGGTCACATTCGCCACATGAGGTCGGGCACTATCGTGGAAACAAACACCACCTTTTGATGGAAATCCTCTTCTTACACTTAAAATTTGTCCTGTCAACACTTCAACGATAACGAGCTGCAAGAACATGCTACCACATGGCTAAATACACAGGCGGCAACCTTCTATGAAGAAGGCATACTGAAACTTGTGCCACGCTATGACGAGTGCCTATAAAATTTCGGCAGCTATGTAGAAAAGTAGTTTAACAGTTGTAGATTTTTATACAATAATTATTTTTTCTGTGTCTGTACACGTTTGTTTTATATAACCAAACGAAACTTACTTTCTGGACGTACCTCGTATATTGATGTTTTGTTGCCATTTTATTAAATGGGGCGCCATTAAAATTATTTGCCTAGGGCGCCGAATTAGTTCGGGCCAGCCCTGACCGTATGTGTAATAAATTTACACACAACCGATAGTTGCTGTATATTGAAGCTGTTTTGTAGTTATATATTTCAATGAGACATAGTTTTTGCGACTTAATTCAAATGAATACTCTAATCGGAAGATTCTTACGCACATTTAAAGTTCGCGCGGAAGTTTGCCGCTACAATGGCCGCCTAGGCGTTCTTCAATTTGTCCGCTGTTCGCAGTCGGCCGCTTAACCCCGTTTTAAACGATCAACGAAGTTGTAATAGATTGATAACAAGTTGCGTTAATGGCGGCCGTCTGTCGTTTGAACGGCTTGACTAGTATGACCGCGCTACTATCGACTCGGAATAATCGTAGTGATAACGAAATAGGGCCACTTCTAAATTCGGTGCTAGTGTGTTCACTGCGCATGCGCGAGCTAGTAGCTGTCAGCTGCAGTGATCGCTCCACTTAGTCCGCCATTTTCCTTTGTATTTACGTATAATTTGCGTTATGTCGAAATTTATGATCAGAAAGTATTCCAAAATGTAGTTCTAAGGACGGCATCCACAGTGTCCGTCACCAGATCGTCACTTAACGTCAACGTCACGTTATTCACAATCAAGATTGTTTTGATTGAACGGTCGTCTGCTGACATCGGAAGTTAACCTATTTTGGTCACGCGAATTTCAGATTGTAGTTGACAATTACACGGTTTGCACGCAAATTAGTGTTATTAATCTTTACTTTATTATTATACTACGGTTTAGCGGTGAATTTCAAATGTTTTATGAGGACTTCAACATTTATCTCAATTATTGTCCACCGAAAAGCGAGGTCGTACATCTGAAACCGAAAAATGGTTTATGTTTTGCAATATTGTAACAGAAAAGACTGAAGCCAATTGTTTATTTGAATAATATTGTAATTTGATGATGCAATTTTCATTAAATAGCAATCTAAATGAAAAAGTCAGTGCAAATGAAGGACAAAAATTCAGTTTGCATGACGTTATTGCAAGGTTTCTCTTCGGCCCTCAATAACATTTAGCGTTGTTTCCTCAATTCCATTATTAAACTATGACTTCCTACATAACAGATCGCCAGTCATAACCTATCTTTCAACATCGGGTATTGCTGTTCGATTACGTTTATCGTCTAAACACACTGCCACAAGATCTTGCATGACATTGTAGTTCAGGACTAGTTGCTAGGGGCGCTTCAGTAGACTATTCTTGTTCACTTTCGTTCATCGTTTAAAAAGGGCTTTACGCGATTGTAGGGGCTTGGTCCAGCCCAGTCGTGGACCACGTGCGCTCCGGCCGCGTTGCCGGACGGCCAGTAGCGGTGAATCAAGCACACACGGGCCGGCCGTTACCTAGAGTGCCGTGGCCATTGTGGCGCTAAGCAAATACTTTTACTCCACACGCACGCGCAGGGAGGAACGTTCGTCAACAGGACGCTGCAATCTGCAGGCACGCATTCAAAATTATCAAACGTATATTAATTGTCTAACAAAGTGACAGCAACGAATCATGGCTATCTTCAACCAATATTATTTTTATTTTTTACGAACCTCCATTCCTTTACTATTCCACAAATGACCAAAATGCACAGTACAGTAACTCCACATTGTAAAAGTCCCATAGTTCAACTACAGACCGAAATGCAGTCGAACACTTTGAAAAAAAGAAAAAAAAAATAGTATGTCTCTAATGATCAAAAAGACACAACTGGCAATTACAGTCAAACATACTATACACTACGAACACTCATTATTATACTTCTTTATTTTCCTACCCACCAGCACATCCTTCCAAGTCCTCTGCTAAAAGAACACAAGTTCCAGCAGATCAAGTAATAGTCGATATTGCTTAAACACTAAGTCCATTTCGCCAGCATAAACACCGCAAAACAGCTCTAAATAGAGAGGCTTTCTAGCAGATAGAAGGACGTCATACGCCTTATGTCAACATACAGTAAAAGTGCAACGTACCTATCCACAGCTCTATACGTACAACGCACATGTAAAGTTTTTGCACTAATCACACTCGGAATATTACCACACAAACTAACTCCGTTACACGATGTACCAACGCGGTATTACTGATGCAGATAGATGCATCTGATAGATGCTTTCTCCGACTCTACAAACGCTAAAAACTTAGGACTGCCTCCTGATCACAATGTAATTTATATCGAGTCTACTGCCTACAACGTAAATACGAGGACGCCTTAGTCGAAGTATACCGAAAATTTCATTTCGAAACTTTACAAGCATATACAACATTTAACTGACACGGATCAAACTAACAAATACAGGTGATTTAGCACTCCACACTGATTTTTACGATTGGATGCAGCGACGTGTAGGCTAGAATCATAGTTAACTCAAAATGTTTTACTTTCATAAATGAAAGTCAACATTCTGTTGTGAAATCCGGACTGCTCCACGCTAAAATTTTGTGTGGTGTGAGAAATACTGTTTTAAGGCTGTGACAGTTCGAAGACTGTACTTGGAATAGTTTGCACCAATGGAGAACGTGTGTATTTTGCTCAAAGGATGGTTTGTAGCGATCACTTAAAGATAGTATATTTTTTTCGTCTCGATTGTCTGACGCTCATCTGCTTTATGTGAAATTGTACCTATGGACGTTGGATGGGCACAGGAATGATCTTGATGATGTTACGATCGGAGGATACTAACGGCCTTGTACCGATGTTCAGTTGCACTAACGCAAGGTGTGACTCTCGCTGTAAGGAGAACTCTGTTTGTAGTTTTTAATTCGATCTGTAGCATTGGTATATGCCCTATATTATGTTTGAATGATTTTCGCGACTTGAGATTGCTTCGTATGGTTTGGACTACTTTGGAAGGAAACTTATTGACTTGCATTGGTTTAATTTGATTTTTACTAACATGTTGTCTTCCGCCTTTGCTGTTGTATTCGGTGTATGATGATGACTTGCACCTCAGTACTTCAAAAGAGTGTTTGTTAAAATATTCACAAGTTCGTTCTGTCTGCGTTTTTGGTAAGCTGATAATTTTTTTTAATAAGTTCGTCTGAAGACGTGTTAGAATACTAGATTGTTTAAAATGTTGTCGAACATCGCGTTCTTAACGGTTGTGTTACGGTTCGTAACTGAAACATTTGTGAGCTTTTGGTGAGATGTTTCGTCATTTGCAAATATATCTGTATGAGAGAGACGTTTCATTTAGCTCAGACCGGTTTGAAAGCTTCGCCTCTCCAGTAGCATGAATAACCAAGTAGGTACAAAGGTTTTAGCAGACGATTGTGCCCATCCTGTAAGACCGATGACATGTGGTTCGACGCTTTATAAGGCAGTATCGTTGAACCATACGGTTTCGTTTGATTTGAACATAGAGAAAGAGCAAATTTACTCGTATTGGGGAGTGCTATATCACCTGTATTTGTTAGTTCGATCCGTGTCAGTTAAATGTTGTGAATATTTCTAAGATTTCGAAATGAAATTTCCGGTATACTTCGACTAAGGCGTACTCGTATTTACGTTATAGACAGTAGGGTAGATATAAATTACATTGTGATCAGGAGATAAGCCTACGTTTTTAGCATTTGTGGAGTAGGGAAAAGCTTTAGACAATGTCGACTGGAATACACTTTTTATAATTCTGAAGGTAGAAGGGGTTAAATGTAGGGAGCGAAGAGTTATATTCAACATATACAAAACCCAAACAGCAGTTATTAGAGTCGAAGGGCAAGAAAGGAACGCGGAGGTTGCGAAGGGAGTAAGGCAGAGTCTAGGATTTTCCCCAATGTTATTCAAAATGTACATTGAGCAATCTGTGAAAGAATACGAGGATAAATTTGGAGAATTGAGGGAGAAGAAAGAAAATCTTTGCGGTTTGCGGATGACATAGTAATTTTGACATAGACTGCAAAGGATCTGGAAAAACAATTGAATGGAATGGACAGTTTATTGAAGAGGATATGAGATGAACATTAACAAGAGTAAAACGAGGGTAATGGAATGTCATGTCAGAAAATTATATGACGCTGAAGGAATTAGATTAAGTAATGGGACAATAAAAGTAGTAAAAGTAAAGTAGTAAAAGTAGTAAAAATTCTGACGACCGAAATAAAGAAGATATAAAATGCAGAATGGCTATGGGTAGAAAAGCGTTTCTAAAGAAGCGAAACTTCTTAACATCCATTATTAATTTAAATGTTAGGAAGTCTTATCTGAAAGCATTTGTCTGGTGTGTAGCATTGGATGGGAGTGAAACATAGCCGATAAGGAGTTCAGACAAAAAGATGATACAAGCTTTTGAAATGAATGATGAAAATTAGATGGGTAGATCACGTAAGTAACTAGGTGTTTAGCCGAATTGATGAGAAAAGGAGTTTCTGGCATATCCTAAGAGGACGTAAAGATTGGAGGGTCATATTCTGAATTGTCAACTTAGCATTAGAAGGAAGTGTGTGAGGTAAAAATCGTAGAGGGAGAGTGACGGACGAATACAGTAAGCATATTCAACAGGATGTACGTTGCCGAACGTATTCTCAGATGAAGAGACTTTCACAGGACAGGGTAGCGTGGAGAGCTGCATCAGTGTCTAGTAATACTGCGTTGGGTACATCGCGAAACTGAGTTAATTTGTGTGGTAATATTCCGAGTGTGATTAGTGCAAGATCTTTACAAGAGGCTAGTTATGTTCGTTGTACGTATTTAGTTGTGGATATGTACGTCGCACGTTTACTTTATGTTGAAATAAGGCGTATGACGTCCTTTTACCTGCTAAAAAGTCTCCCTATTTTGAGCTGTTTTGCGGTGTGTATGTGTATGAAACGGAATTAGTGTTTAAGCAATATCGACTATTACTAGATCTGCTGGAACTTGTGTCCTTTTGACAGAGGAGTTGGAAGTGACGATGGGTAGGAAAATAAAAAAAAATATAATAATGTGTGTGTGTAGTGTATAGTATGTTTGACTGTTAATGCCAGTTGTGTCGTTTTGATCATTAGTGACATCGTATTTTTTGAAAATGTTTGAAGTGGCACCTTCAGTTTTGACTGCACTTCGGTCTGTAGTTGAACTATGGGAGTTTTACAATGTAGAATTACTGTACTGTGCATTTAGGTCATTTGTGGAATAGTAAAGGAACGGAGGTTCGTAAAAAATAAAAATAATATTGGTTGAAGATAGCCATGATTCTTTGCTGTCACTTTGTTAGACAATCAATACACGTCTGATAATTTTGAAAGTGTGCCTGCAGATTGCAGCGTCCTGTTGACGAACTTTCCTCCCTGCGCGTGTGTTTGTGGAGTGAAACTATTTGCTTAGCACCACAATAGCCACTCTAGGTAACGGACGGCCGGAGCGCACGTGGTCAGCGACCGGGCTGGCACTGCGTGGCCAAATCATGATTTCGTTTTCGCGCGCATCCACTTTAAACGCACTGCGGTATGCGAACTCGTCGTCGGCATATATTATGCACTCCTTGGGTGTATCGAAAGAATGTGTTGGTGGGTGTGAGTTCATTTGGATATGTAATATACATATGATATTTTGTTTAAACATTTTGCAATGTTTATCATTGTAAGAACGTTTATGTTGCTTGTATGTGAGATGCTAAAAGTCCCACAACCTATACAGGCCAAGATTGTTATGACAACTCTTAAGGCATTTAGTAACCCTGTCCCGTAGGCACTTTTTCAAATTCTCTCTCAGCCATCTTGAATAAAGTGAATTGAAAACTAGTAGAAAATGAAGTTGTTGTCACAAAAGCGAACAAGGGAAATTCTATTGTAATTATTTCAGATGCTGATTACGTCTGTAAGACTTTCGATTTCTAACACTCTAATGATATAGTGGAAGCTGTAAGGAATCCAATCCATAAATTTGTTACCGAATTAAAGAAATTTGTCAATGGTGCCAATTTTCTCTTCGCCAGCGATCACGCTAAACGTAGGCAAACTCCGATGAACCCAAAACGTCCTCTTCTTAGATCACAAGTAAAGCTCCATAAAAGTAATTTGCCGATACGTCCAATTGTAGACGATTGCCAGGGGCCAAATTACAGGGTTAACAGTTTTTGCTATGCTAAATTAAAAGCTGCATACACCTTTGAAAAATCATGGTCTGTCAAAAATAGCTACGAGATGGCAATGCTGTTAAGATATACCACGATTCCTGATGATGCTATGATGGCATCCGTTGATATAACCAATTTTTACACTAATGTGTCTGTTGAAGGGACATTAGATATCATTAGAGTGAATCTTATGATACATATGAAACTTCCAATAGGGGAAATCTAAGAATTACCAGAGATATTACGCCTAACGCTTACGTTCAACTGTTTTACTTTTAATGGTAAAATATACCTTCAGAAGGTCGGTCTGGCAGATATCTGCCTTCTGACAGATATCTTTATCAATCATTTGGAAAGTAAATTCTTTGTTAATCAAGGGTCAATATGCGATAAGATTATTCTGTATGGTAGACATGTTGACGATATTGTCGTTACACTTACAGGTACGGGATCAATCATAGATGAGGTTGCATGATCTGTTAATCTATTACATCCTAAGATACACTTCACGGTAGAGGTAGAATCAAACAGGAACATTAATTATTTGGACTTGAACATCACCAGACAATCTGCGGGATTTTGTTTAGACATATTTAGAAAACCCTCTACCACTGATTTCATTATTGCAGCAAACTCGTGCCACCTATGCGCCCATAACAATGCTTTCTTTAGGTCAATGTTCAACAGGTTCGCTAAACTGAATCTTGACGCAGCAAGTGTTAAAAATGAAATTGATATAATCACACAAATAGGTGTAAGTAATGGATATACCAAGCGTGCGATACAGAACATATGTAAGTCAGTGTTCAGAAAAAGAAAGAGACCTAAATATATCCCCTCCAAGAATCAATCTAGATTTGCGTCTATACAGGGCATTTCTGTGAACAAATTGCTAACGCCTTCAAGAAAGCCAACATAAAAATATATTCCGCACGCGCAATAAACGTAAGACAATATTGCGTACCTCTGTTAACAGCAAGCAGGATAAAAACAAAAAATCGGGAGTCTACAAAATAGGTTATCATGTTATAGCGTTTACATCGGACAAACAGGCCATGAATTCTCAGTCAGATTTAGGAAACATTGTAATAAAAATAATACAGCTATGGGGTGTCTTCTCACGACAAAAAACATCATCTAGGTACGATTGAAAAATCCTTAAAGATTCTTCATGTAGAGCCGAAAGGCTTGGACCTAGACATTCTGGAAGATATTGAAATTTATAAATGTTTTAATGATAACCCAGACGTGATTTTGAACGAACAAATCCGTTCCCACAGGAAATGGATTTTTGTAATTTTTCGGGATTTATTATGAACACTGTCTAGCCCGCTCTAATGATATTTAATATCTCTTCAACAGGCACATTACTGTAAAAATTGGTTATATCAAGGGATGCCATTATAGCATCATGAGGAATCTTAGTATCTCTCAACAGCATTGCCATCTCGTATCTATTTTTGATAGACCATGTTTTTTCAAAGGTGTATGCAGCTTTTAATTTAGCATAGCAAAAAATGTTAACCTTCTAATTTCGCCGTGGCAACCGTCTACAATTGGACGTATCGGCAAATTACTTTTATGAAGCCGGCCGCGGTGGCCGAGGGGACTGAGGCGCTTCAGTCACGGTCTGCATGGCCAATGCTGTCGGGGGTTCGAATCCCCCCTCGGGCATGGATATTTGTGATGTCCTTAGTCTTAGCTAGTTCATAAGTAGTTTCTAAGCTTAGGGACTGATGATCCCGTAGTTAAGTCCCATAAGTACTACAAACATTTGAACATTTGAATTTTTATGAAGCTTTATTTGTGATCTAAGAACAGGAAGTTTTGGGTTAATCGGAATTTGCCTTCGTTTAGCGTGATCGCTGGCAAAGAGAAAGTTGCCACCTTTCACAAATTTAGGACTGCCTCCTGATCACAATGTAATTTATATCGAGTCTACTGTCTACAACGTGAATACGAGTACGCCTTACTCGAAGTATACCGAAAATTTCATTTCGAAACCTTACAATCATTCACAACATTTAACTGACACGGATCAAACTAACAAATATAGGTGATTTAACACTCCACACTGATGCAGCTCTCCACGCTACCCTGTCCTGTGCAAGTCTCTCCATCTGAGAATACTTTCGGCAGCTTACATCCTTTTGAATCTGCTTACTGTATTCGTCCCTCGGCTATGTCAGTGTGTAACTAGTTCTTCCAACCACAAATATGGATCCATTCTCCCTCCCTTTGTACTGTAGTTCTCTTCCACACTTACTGATTGCGATGGAAACAGTCCATCGCCATGAAGGAACATGAAAAGAACGATATAAAGATAATTCGAATGTTCGCTTTTCATTCAAGTTTGATCACTGCATTTTATATGTATTAATTGCTATAACTGCATGAAGAAAAGGAGGAAAGAAGAACGATACACTTGATAAATTTACTCTTTTGCGGCGAAATATTTAATAAAGTGAATTGGGACAATGTTCAAATCAATGACAGAAAATACTTTTACAAAATATAGATAAAAGCGTCTATGTTTGACAGATCACCAAAAGACGATATACAAATTTGAAATAAAGAAATGAAGGACTATAGAATGCTAAGGTTGTAAAGTACACTGTTGTTCTACATTGTTTAGCTGAGTCGCAGAGGAAACACCCTAGGTTTTTTTCCTTTTTTATTTTTTTATTTTTTTATTTTTTTTTATTGAAATGCCATAATTCCTATGATCTGCACTACAAAAGAAACAAAAAGCATAAAGTAAGATGTGTACTAGCTCGCAAGCGAAACTGTAGTCGATAGCTCCTGTCAGTTTGAGCAGATGTTAAACTCGACTACCGGAATAAATTAATAACTGCCGCGGCGGAGCGGCCAAGCGCATTGAGGCGCTATGCTGCGCTGCGCGAGGCCGTACCCCATCGGGGGTTCGAATCCCCCATCGGGCATGGATGTTTGTGTCGTCTTTAGTATAAGGTAGCTCATAAGTAGTTTGTACGTTTGACTGATGACCCTGCAGTTAAGTCCCTTAAGCTTAACAAACATTTTAAAATTTTAATTTACCGACCCCCGCATTCTCATGATGCAGCCGCTGAACAGTTCATAGAAAACTTGAGTCTCAACACAAATAGCTACACTACTCATACAATTATAGTTGGCGGTGACTTAAATCTACCATACGTATGTTGACGAAGATACACCTTCTGAGAGGGTGGCAGATACATCTTCCGATATTGTTTTAAATGCTTTTTTAAAATTTATTTTGAACAATTAGTTCACGAGCCCATTAAAATTGTAAATGGTTTCGGAAACATATTTGAGCTCTTAGTCACAAATACTCCTGAGCATCACGACGGATACAGGGATAAGTGAACCCAAAGTTGTAGCGAGCTCAAACCTGTAACAAAGATATTCACCAAAACTAAACTCTAAATACGGATATTATAGAAGGAAAAAAAAAAGATAAAAATCGGTTGACATATTTCTAGCAGACAGTCTCAATTTTTTCTAAATTAAAAGTGAAGACCATATGTGGCTTACATTCAAAGAAATAGTATAAACAGCATTGGAGGGATTCCTGCCAAATAAATTAATAAGAGACTGAACTCGTCCCCCATGGTACGTAAAACAGAACAAAGCTTTTGCAGAAAATTTAGACGATTTCAGAATCCCCAAGATTGCCGATGTTTTACTGAAGCTCGAAATTTAGCGCGGCCTTCAATGCGACATTCGTTTAATATATTTCACAAGGAAACTCTTTGTAGAAATGTGGCGGAAAATCCAAAGAGTTTCTGGTCCTATGTTATCTACAGCAGCGGAAAGACTAGGTGAATGCCTTTATTGCGCATCTTAAAGGACCAGTTGCTGAATACCAGCATAACTATTAAGTTTTCATATTTTATCTCTTTTTCTCTTCGTCTGTATCGCACAAATATAAAATCATTATGTCATCCAACATTATGAAACCAAGCAAGAGGCGATCAAAGAAGAAATCAGTAAGTTCATAATGTGTATAAAGCAAAGCTGTTGTTATTCAAACAGCTGCATCTACTGGTGTTCGTCGTTCCTGATTTATCATTTGGTAATTGATTACAAGGCCACACACTCATTGAAGCCTCCAAAAAAATCACGACAGAAGCTTACAGACAGCATTGACAAGTTTAACAGAAGTGTGATACGAATGAAGGTACATGACTTGAAGTTTCTTTTTCTTTTTTTTTTTTCTTTTTTTGACATAGTTCTTACTGTCGAAAACAAAAATACAGATTTAGTCAATTTTCAGATATTCTATAGATTATTAAAAGAAAATATTTTTTTTAAAATTTCTGTCACGTCTAATATCATTGCTACAAACAAAATCACAAAACCTCTTTGCACCTGATACAGAGGTTTTAGTTCGAAATTATTAAATTATACACCAACAGCCATAAGTTAATGGTCTTTTATTTAACGACCGGTTTCGGTATTGCATTTATACCATATTCAAGCCTTACACAAATTAAGTTGTAAATTAGTATTGTAGCCGGCCGCGGTGGCCGAGGGGACTGAGGCGCTCCAGTCACGGTCTGCACGGCCACTACGGTCGAGGGTTCGAATCCCTCCTCGGGCATGGATATTTGTGCCTTCCTTAGTCTTAGGTAGTTCATAAGTAGTTTGTAAGCTTAGGGACTGATGACCCCGTAGTTAAGTCCCATAAGTTCTACAAACATTTGAACATTTGACTTTTATGAATTTGAACATTTTTAGTGCTGTATCGATAACACCATGTTGTACTTATGTTATTCAAAATATAAAGAAGAATTGATGTAATACCGAAACCAGTCGTTAAATAAAACAACATAAACTTTACGGCTATTGGTGGATAAGTTAATAATTTGAAATTGAAACTTGACCACCTGCCACAGTCCCTATTCCATTACAACATGGAACCACAACGATTGATACATTGGTAGCGACATTGAGCGAACAACTGCTTTTGGCCACCCCTGGTCATTCGTCCCGGTCTGTTTACAGTCTGTCTCTCGTTTCGATGAATGGAGTATAGAGTGGCCATTGTGCTGCTAAGCAAATAGTTTCACTTCACAGACAGGGAGGAGCGTTCGTCAACGGGTCGCTGCAATCAAGACGCATACCATCAAAATTATCAAACGTATATTGCATCTCAAAAAAAGTGGCTATCTTCACCCAATATTATATTATTATTTGCGAGCCTCCATTTCTTTCCTATTCCACAAATGACCTAAATGCACAGTACAGTAAGTCTACATTTTAAAAGTCCCATAGTTCAACTACAGACCGAAATGCAGTCAAAACTAATGGTTCCACTGCAAACAGTTTACAAAAATACGATGTCTGTAATGATCAAAACGACGCAACTGGCAATAACTGTCAAACATACTATACACTACACACACTCGTCATTATACTTCTTTATTTTCCTTCCCATCAGCACATCCTTCCAAGTCCTCTGTCAAAAGAACACAAGTTCCAGAAATTCAAGTAATAGTCGATATTGCTTAAACAATCCGTTTCGCGAGCATACACACCGCAAAAAAGCTCAAAATAGAGAGGCTTTCAAGCAGATATAAAGACCTCATACTCCTTATTTCAACATACATTAAAAGTTCAACGTACGTATACACAAATCAATACAAATCAATACGTACAACGCACATAAGTAGCCTCTTGTAAAGTTCTTGCACTAATCACACTCGGAATATTAACACACAAACTAACTCAGTTTCGCGATGTACGCAACGCAGTACTACTAGACAGTAATGCAGCTCTCCACGCTACCCTGTCCTGTGCAAGTCTCTTCATCTGAGAGTACGTTCGGCAACGTATATCTTTTTGAATCTGCATCCTATATTCGTCCCTCGGTCTCCCTCTTCGATTTTTACTCCACACACTTCCTTCTAATGCTAAGTTGACAATTCCTTGATGTCGCAGAAAGTAACCCTCCAATCTTCTCTTAGGATATGCCAGAAATTCCTTTTCTCCTCAATTCGGGTTAACACCTCCTAATTATTTATGGGATCTACCCATCTAATTTTCATCATTCGTCTGTAGCACCACATTTCTGAAGCTTATATCATCTTTTTGTCTGAACTACTTATCGGCCACGTTTCACTCCCATACAATGCTACATTCCAGACAAATGCTTTCAAAAAGGACTTCCTAACGTTTAAATTAATATTGGATGTTAACAAGTTCCGCTTCTACCCAAAGCCATTCTGCATTTTATATCTTCTTTACTTCGCCCATCAGAAGTTATTTTGCTACTTTTATTGTGTCATTACTTAATGTAATTCCTTCAGCGTCAGCTGATTTTCTGACATGACATACCATTACCCTCGTTTTACTCTTGTTAATGTTCATCTTATATATTCCATTCAAGCCACTGTCTATTACATTCAACTGTTCTTCCACATCCTTTCTTGCCTAAGTCAAAATTACTATGTCATCGGAAAACCGCTAAGGTTTTATTTCATCTCCCTGTACTGATAGATTGAACAACATTGGGGAAAGGCTACAACTCTGTATTACTCCCTTTCCAACCTCTGCGTCCCTTTCTTGCCCTTCGTCTTTAATAACTGCTGTTTGGTTTTTGTATATGTTGAATATAACTCTTCGCTCCCAATATTTTACCCCTGCTACCTTCAGAATTATAAAAAGTGTATTCCAGTCGACATTGTCAAAAGCTTTTTCCTGTTCTACAAACGCTAAAAACATAGGCTTGCCTCATGATCACAATTTAATTTATATCGAGTCTACTGCCTATAAATACGAGTACGCCATAGTCGAAGTGTACAGAAAATGTCATATCCAAACCTTTCAAGTATTCACAACATTTAACTGAAACCCATCAAACTAATAAATACAGGTGATTTAACACTCCATAATAGGGTAACTTTGTTCTTTCTCTATGTTCAAACCAAACGAAACCATATTGGTTCAACAATACTTCCTTAGAAAGCGTCGACCCACATTCCATCGGTCCTACAGGATTATCACAATCGTCCCATGTTTACCTAACACCTGCCTGCCAGTCGTAGGTAGATGGAGCCTGTACAAACGTTTGTGCCTACTTGGTAGTTCATGCTACTGGTCAGGCGAAGCTTTCAAATCTTGATTATGAAGTTACGACCGGAGGAAACTAACAGCCTTGTACCGATGTTCATTTGCACTAACGCGAGGTGTCTCGATGCGATCGTAATGGAGATGGAGCTGCATTCACGTCACTGATAGGCGATTTTATTTTTAAAACGATGTTCTCCTCCAGGTCGTCATTTCTTACGCTTGAGGTCTAGTGCTGTCGGTGGTGACCCTCTCTGCAAGGAGAAGTCTGTTTGTAGCTTTTACTTGGATCTGTAGTCTTGATATATGCTCTACGTTTTGTTTGAATGATTTTCGCCGCTTGAGATTGCTTCGTATGGTTTGGTCTACTTGGATAGGATGTCTTCTGCCTTTGCTGTTGTAGTTGGTGCATGATGACGTGCACCTTAGTACCTCGAAAGAATGTTTGTTAAAATGGTCACAAGTTCGTTGTGTCTATGATCCAGCGCGCCTGGAATGCGTTTTTGTTAAGCTTATATTTTTTTTAAACGAGCTCGTGTGAAGATGTGTTAGGATACTAGATTGTTTAAAATGTTGTCTAATATCGCGTTCCTAATGGTTGCGTTACGGCTAGTAACTGAAACTCTGCGTTTGTTGAATGTATCCGTTAAATATTTGTGAGCTTTTTGTGAGATGTTTCGTCATTTCCAAATATATCTGTATGAGAGAGACGTTTCATTTAGCTCAGACTGGATTGAAAGCTTCGCCTGACCAGTAGCATGAATTACCAAGTAGGCAAGGACAAATTTACCCGTATTGTGGAGTGTTAAATAACCTGTATTTGTTTGATCCGTTTTAGTTAAATATTGTGAATACTTGTAAAGTTTCGAAATGAAATTTTCGGTATACTTCAACTAAGGCGTACTTGTATACGTTATAGGCAGTAGACTCGATATAAATTTAATGTGATTAGGAGGCAATCCTAAGATTTTAGAGTTTGAAGAGTAGTAGAAAGCTTTTGACAATGTCGAATGGAATATATTCTATAAAATTCTGAAGGTAGCAGAGGTAAAATATAGAGAGTGAAGAGTTATATTCAACATATATAAAAACCTAAAAGCAGTTGTTAGAGTCGAAGGGCGAGAAAGGGACACAGAGGTTGGGAGGGAGTAAGACAGAGTTGTAGCCTTTCCCCAATGTTGTTCAATCTGTACATTGAGCAAGCAGTGAAGGAATGTTCAAATGTTCAAAATGTTCAAATGTTTGTAAAGTCTATGGGACTTAACTGCGGGGTCATCCGTCCCTAAACTTACAAACTACTTATGAACTAGCTAATCCTAAGGACGGGACAAATATCCATGCCCGAAGGGGGATTCGAACCCCCGACCGTAGTGGCCGTGCAGACCGTGACTGGAGCGCCTCAGTTCCCTCGGCCACCGCGGCCGGCTGTGAAGGAATGGAAGGATATATTTGGAGAGGGAATTAAAGTTCAGGGAGATGAAATAAAACCTTAGCGGTTTGCCGATGACATAATAATTTTGACTTAAAGGATGTGGAAGAACAATTGAATGGAATGGACAGTTGCTTGAATGGAAGATATAAAATGAGCATTAACAAGAGTAAAACGAGGATAATGGTATGTCACGTCAGAAAACCAGCTGACGCTGAAGGAATTACATTAAGTAATGAGACAATAAAGGTAGTAGATGAGTTTTGATATTTGGGTAGCAAGATAACTGCTGATGGGCAAAGTAAAGAAGATATAAAATGCAGAATGGCTATGGGTAGAAAAGCGTTTCTAAAGAATCTAACCTTGTTAATATCCAATATTAATTTAAACGGTAGGAAGTCCTTTTTGAAAGCATTTGTCTGGAATGTAGCATTGTATGAGAGTGAAACGTGGCCGATAAGTAGTTCAGACAAAAAGATGATATAAGCTTTTGAAATGTGGTGCTACAGACGAATGATGAAAATTAGATGGGTAGATCACGCTAGTAATTAGCAGGTGCTTAACCGTATTGAGGAGAAAAGGAATTTCTAGCATATCCTGACTAAGCGAAGGAATGGATTTGCGTGTCACATTCTGAGATATCAAGGAATTGTCAACTTTGCATTAGAAGGAAGTGTATGGGGTAAAAATTGTAGCGGGAGACCGAGGGACGAATATAGGAAGCAGATTCAATAGGATGTGGGTTACCGAACGTATTCTCAGATGAAGACACTGGCACAGGACAGGGTAGCATGGAGAGTTGCATCAAATCAGTCTGCGGACTGAAGACCACAACAACAACAGATGCGTTGGTCGCCAAAAGACTTGTTTGCAGTGTCTATTAATTCCGCGTTGGTACATCGCGAAACTGAGTTAGTTTGTGTGGTAATATTCCGTGTCTGATTAGTGCAAGAACCTTACAAGAGGTTAGTTATGTGCGTTGTACATATAGAGTTGTGGATAGGTACGGTGCACTTTTATTGTGTGTTGAAATGAGGCGTATGACGTCCTTCTATCTCCCTTAAAGCCTTTCTATTTTGAGCCGTTTTGCGGTGTGTATGCTCGCGAAACCGACTTAGTGTTTAAGCAATATCGGCTATTATTTGATCTGCTGGAACTTGTGTTCTTTTGACAGAGGACTTGGAAGGATGTGCTGGTGAGTAGAAGTATAATAATGAGTGTGTGTAGTGTATAGTACGTTTGATTGTTATTGCCAGTTGCGTCGTTTTGATCATTAGATACATCCTTTTTATTTTTATTTTTTTCGAAGTGTTTGAAGTGGAACCATTAGTTTTGACTACATTTCGGTCTGCAGTTTAACTATGGAACTTTTACAATGTGGATTTACTGTATTGTCATTTGTGGAATAGGAACTAAATGGAGTTTCTTAAAAAATAATAATAATGGGGCGTATGAATAAAATGGAGTATCTACTTTATACTCTGAATTCCAGAGAATATACTCAGGTTCGCATGAATAAAGGGAGTCGGAGAATATACTTCAGCCGAGTATGTTCTCGGCGTGAGTAACGGGGTGGGAGAAGTTGCTCATAGCAGAGAACATTCTCCAATTTCATATGAATAAAAGTACAGAAGTTTCTCGCTACGGGAGAACATTCTCAAATTTCTGGAGTGAGCTCTGTGGCATACTCCGTGCTGAGTAACTTCTATTACGGTTACGTTTTACTGAGGTTTATAGTAAAAATGACAACAATTTTTTTACTTAGAAGGCAAAAACAAGTTCCTTTATATGTAGTCTTTAAGAAATACAAGGGGATCTATAAAGTTAATACAAATAAAAACATTTTGTTGACGAGTGTCTTCCTTCGGAAAAATCGTGTAACACTTCCAGCATTTTATACAGTGACGAGAGTGATGTAAGATGTGTTTTTCATTACCGACATAAAAATAAAACACAAATGGATTCAGTTGCGTGTTTTACTCATTTGTTTGGCGTGTATATTTATAGTTGTAAACAGCCACATAGCAAAATAATATTGTTTTTAAATAGGGTCTATTAGTAAGACCTTATGCTGTTAGTTCCAAATAAAGTGTATCCCAGGACTTCACAGTATCTATCACAAAATAAATATTGCTGCAATACCAGGTAGGCCTACTGAAGTACTGTTTCTATCCAAACCGGTTAGCCTATTTATGATGCGTTTTCTGACTTTGTAATCGTAACTTCTGTCATGTTAAAAGTAAGTAAACACGACAGGAAAATTAATAACTGATTAATTACATACCTAGCAGCCTGTTTCTTGTTCAAAATGGCCTAACGCTTATGAGCAAACAATTGTGTGTCATAATTAACAATAGGTAAGGCCTATCTCATGTTAGAACACTCCGATAGCATTCCACGTTGTAACAGATGAATATGTGATGCATTCTTAAAATATCGTTCGCAAATTGTGCTAACCCTACTTCATTAACAAACTAGTTTCTCGCGTGACGAAAATTTTGTCTCGCCAGGAGAATACATTTTCGTAAAAGGTGCATATTTAGTCTTAATAAAAGGCTCCTTCACAACAAACTAATATCTAAACATAGTACAGTTCTTTCTGAACACGTAGATGCGTACTTCATATTTGTACAGTTAATAATTTGCCTGATTGGGCTAGTTTAAAGAAATACACGATTGGACAGCTGATCTGTGACAGACATGACACGCGGAGAACTTACTTAAGTAGGAGGGGAAATAGCGAGAATAAACTACCTGCTCAGAGCATATGCTTCGAAGTTTTTATTCATACGAAACTGAGAACTTACTCAGAGAACGTTCTTTTGCTCTGAGAATCTTCTGTGGAGCATGTGCTCTTTTTTATTCATACGACCCAATATTGGTTGAAGATAGCCATGATTCGTTATTGTCACTATTTTTGAGAAGCAATACACGTTTGGTAATTTTTGAAGGTGTGCCTGCAGATTGCAGAGTCCTGTTGACAATCGCTCCTCCCTGCGCGTGTGTCTGTGGAGTGAAAGTATTTGCTTAGCGCCACAATAACCACTCTAGCTAGGTAACGGTCGGGTCGAGCGCGCGTCATTCACCGCTTTTGGGTGCGGAGCGCACGTGGTCAGCTACTACGATGGCACTGCGTGGCGAAATCGCGCTCATAACGAGCATCAAAAGGGATACATGTATTAGTGAACACAGAGCTGTGGTAGCGAGATTGAATATCAAAAGTCCCCAAGTTACCAAAAAATAAACGAAAACTATATTTGTTCAGGAAAGCAGATAGAAATAAAAAAAATTGCTTGTTTCTAACACTAAAAGTAGGTGTAGACCAGATGTGGCTCAAATTCAAAGAAGTGGTATCGACAGCAATTTACAGTTTTATACCAAATAAATTAATAAAAGAAGGAGGCGATCCCCCCTTAGTACACAAAACAGGTCAAGACAGTGTTGGAAAAGCAACGGAAAAGACATGCTGAAATCCCCAGGATTCGAGACCCTACATAGAAGCTCGAAATTTAGCGAGGACTTCAGTGCGAGATGCCTACAATACTTATCACAACGAAACTCTCTCTCTCGAAATTTGACTGAAAACCCTAAGAGATTTTGGTCATATGTTGAATATAATAGGGGCAAAACACAAACAATATCCTCACTACGTGATAGTAATGGCGATCCTGCCGATGACAGCGCTACTAAAGCAGAGTTACTAATCATAGCTTTTAGAAACTCATTCACCGAAGACAACGAAACCAATATTCCAGATTTCGAATTACGAATATAGGCCGTAATGAGTAATGTAGAAGTAGATATCATCGGAGTAGTGCACCAACTAAAATCACTTAACAAGAACACGTCTATGTCCGGACTGTATACCCATTCGATTTCTTTCTGATTATGCTGAAGCGATAGCTCCTTACTTAACAGTCATATACAACCGCTCTCTCAAAGAAGGATCTGTACCAAAAGACTGGAAAGTTGCACAGGTCACACCTATATTCAAGATTCGTGGTTATGGCATATCGCCCCAAATTTGCGAATGGATAGGGGATTTCCTGTCAGAGAGGTAAGGTATCGACTAAAACAGAGGTGATATCGGCCGTTCCACAGGGTAGTGTTATTGATCCCTTGCTGTTTCTTATTTACATAAACGATTTAGTGGAAAATCTAGTAGCTCTCTTAGGTTGTTTTCAGATGACGGCGTCATTTACCGTCTAGTAAAATGCTACCACATGGCTAAATACACAAGGCCGGCCACGGTGGGCGAGGGGACTGAGGCGTTCTAGTCACCGTCTGCACGGCCACTACGGTCGGGGGTTCGAATCCCCCCTCGGGCATGGATATTTATGCCGTCCTTAGTTGTAAGTAGTTTGTAAGTTTAGGGACTGATGACTCCGTAGTTAAGTCCCATAGACTCTACAAACATTTGAACAAATACACAGGCGGCAACCTTCTGTGAAAAAGGCATACAGAAACTTGTGCCACGCTATGACAACTGCCTACAAAAGTTCGGCTGCTATGTAGGAAAGTAGTTTAACAGTTGTAGATTTTTGTACAATAAATATTTCTTCTATATCTGTAGACGTTCGTTTTATATAACCAAACGGAACTTACTTTCCGGGCGTACCTTGTAAAATACACATTGCATATTTTTTATTCAAATACATAATGACAACATATACATTTCCCTGTTAAAATGAGACACATCACTTTTATACAGTAATGTTACTTTTCATCCTTTTTTACATTTTGTCTTTAAAAAAGGCTTTGGTTGATAGTTTACAATAAGTGATATAGTTATAAGGTTTATTATACAAAAAGTAGGTGCGAGTGATGGACGATTTAGAAAAAAATTCGGAGAAGGGCGGCTCGTTTTTTATTATCGCGTTGTAGGGGTGAGAGTGTCACGGAAATCATGCATGAGTTGGGGTTGAAATCAGGTATGTGTTGGGGTGGAAATCATTAAAAGAAAGCCTTTATTTGTTGCGACGAGATCTATTTGAGAAATATCTTTTAGCATCTTTCTCTTCAGAATGCTAACATATATTGTAAGTGCCCACCTACATAGGGAGACATGTTCAACAGAATAAAATAAGAGAAATCAGATCGAAAACAGAGAGATTTAGGTGTTCCTTTTCCCGGCGAGCTACTGAAGGATTAACAACAGAGAAATAACACGACAGTGGTTCGATGAGCCCTCTGCCATGCATTTCAATGTGATTTGCAAAGTATCCAAGTAATTGTAGAAGAGACATACAAATTTCATTTTTCTTACCTTGGCTAATGCAAAACCTGAAACGATCTCCTTTAAATCACTTGTGTCTGCTGTTTCTCGTTCAATGGACAAAGTTGCCAATCCCACAACTCCTTCTCGAGTCATTGTGGATTAATTTCGAGAAGCTGCGTTCACCGTTGACTACAGACAACAGGAAGAGTAAGCAACACTCTTAGTGGAGTACCTAAATTAGATACAATGTCTTTAAGTCCATTTTTACAAATATAACTCGGAATGTCGTGTGACCCTGAGTTATTCGGTACTCTGCTAACAATGGTTTGTAATTCATTGCATAGATCAGTAGCATTCAAGCCCAAGTTTGGATCAGTTGTTACTCAATGGGTAGCTGAAGACGACGATTTCCTTTCAGATATAAGTTCTGCTTCAGATGAAAACCATGAAGCTGTTTCTCAGGCAGTGTCATACGACTATTTGGATGAATAACCACGTAGTGAAGATGATGATCTAGATAACGATATCTCGGGACAAATAGGCAGTGAAAGTGGTACCGTTTATATTGCTCCAAGTAGAATGCTATTGAGTGAAAGGCCCCCAGTGCAAAATAAAACGCCTGCTCAGAATGTGGTGAAATGCATTCCAGAACCAGCAAACTTATGTGATGTTTTTTGTGAAATGATTTATGCTTTGTCAGTGGCAAAATCACATATTTGAACACTGTGAAAAATAATATTGGTGGTGTCTGTCTCAGTTTTCATAGTATAATCTATTTAAAAATTATTCAGGGTCAAAATTATACTAATTATACATCTTAAGACCCAGTATAACACTTAAAATAGCCACAGCTTTCTTATATTATACTCAGGAACCTTCAAATAAAAATATTTGTGCATGTTAATATCCACAAAACACTTATTTTCATTTAAATTCTCATATTAGACGTAACGGGTCCAATGGTCCCAAGGTATGTAAATGTGCAAAAAATATAGGTCATGCATAGGGTTAAACTAAATCATGTATTTAGCTGTCTGTTCAACATACATGATCTACAAAATGAAATGTGTTAATCTGGAAGAGTCTCTAATTCACAAAGACTCTGAAGATATTGATGCAACTGATCTATGCAATGAATTACAAACCATACCGAATAACTCAGGGTCACACGACATTCCCAGTTATATTTTGAAAAATGGACTTACAGACATTGTTTCTAATTTAGTTACTGCACTAAGAGTGTTGTTTACTCTTCCTGTGTCTGTAGTCAACGGTGAACGCAGCTTCTCGAAATTAATCCACAATGACTCGAGAAGGAGTTGTGGGATTGGCAACTTTGTCCATTGAACGAGAAACAGCAGACAATTGATTTAAAGGAGATCGTCTCCTTTTTTGCATTAGCCAAGGTAAGAAAAATGAAATTTGTGTGTCTCTTCTACATCTACATGGATACTTTGCAAATCACATTGAAATGCATGGCAGAGGGCTCATCGAACCACTGTCATGATATTTCTCTGTAGTTCCATCCTTCAGTAGCTCGTGGGGAAAAGTAACACCTAAATCTCTCTGTTTTCGATCTGATTTCTCTTATTTTATTCTGTTGAACATGTCTCTCTATGTAGGTGGGCACTTATATGTTAGCATTCTGAAGAGAAAGTTGATAAATTTTTCAAATAGATCTCGTCGCAACAAATGAAGTCTTAATGATTTCCACCCCAACACATACTCCATTTCCACCCCAACTCATGCATGGTTTCCGTGACACTCTCTCCCCTATAACGCGATAATAAAAAATGAGCTGCCCTTCTCTGAATTTTTTTCCAAATCGTCCATCACTCGCACCTACTCTTTGTCTAATGAACCTTGTAACTGTATCGCTTATTGTAAACTATCAACCAAAACCTTTTTAAAAGACCAAATGTAAAAAGGATGAAAAGTAACATCTATACCAATAATAAATCTGTAACTGTAGGCCTGTAACATTATTGTATAAAAGTGATGCGTCTCATTTCAACAGGGAAATGTATATGTTGTCATTATGTATTTGAATAAAAAATATGCAATGTGTATTTTACAAGGTACGTCCAGAATGTAAGTTCCGTTTGGTTATATAAAACAAACGTCTACAGATACAGAAAAAATATTTATTGTACAAAAATCTACAACTGTTAAACTACTTTCCTACATAGCTGCCGAAATTTTGTATGCACTTGTCATAGCGTGGCACAAGTTTCTGTATGACTTCTTCATAGAAGGTTGCCGCCTGTGTATTTAGCCATGTGGTAGCATGTTCTTTCACCTCGTCATCATCGTTGAAATGTTGACCACCAAGGACAGATTTTTAGGTGTCAGAAGAGGTGAAAGTGGCTAGGAGCGAGGCCCGGGCTGTACGGATGATGATCAAACACGTCCCAGTGAAATTCCCGTCAGAGTTGTTTGGTCACATTCGCCACATGAGGTCGGGCACTATCGTGGAAACAAACGCCACCTTTTGATGGAAGTCCTCTTCTTACACCTAAAATTTGTCCTGTCAACACTTCAACGATGACGAGCTGAAAGAACATGCTACCACATGGCTAAATACACAGGCGGCAACCTTCTATGAAGAAGGCATACTGTAACTTGTACCACGCTATGACGAGTGCCAACAAAATTTTGGCAGTTATGTAGAAAAGTAGTTTAACAGTTGTAGATTTTTATACAATAATAATTTTTTCTGTATCTGTACACGTTTATTTTATATAACCAAACGGAACTTACTTTCTGGACGTCTGCACGGCCACCATGGTCGGGGGTTCGAATCCCCCCTCGGGCATGGATATTTGTGCCGTCCTTAATTCATAAGTAGTTTGTAAGTTTAGGGACTGATGTCCCATAAGTCCCATAAGCTTAACAAACAATTGAACATTTGATTATTCCAGTCGACATTGTAAAAAGCTTTTTCCTACTCTACAAACGCTAAAAACGTAGGCTTACCTCCTGATCACAATTTAATTTATATCGAGTCTACTGCCTATAACGTAAATACGAGTACGCCTTAGTCGAAGTGTAGCGAAAATTTCATTTCGAAACCTTACAAGTATTCACAACATTCAACTGACACGGATCAAACTAATAAATTCAGTGATTTGACATTCCACAATGCGTGTAAATTTGCTCTTTCTCTATGTTTACACCAAACGAAACCGTATGGTTCAACGATACTTCCATAGAAAGCGTCGACCCTCATTCCATCGGTCCTACAGGATGATCACAATCGTCCCATGTTTACCTAACACCTGCCTGCCAGTCCCACGTAGATGGAGCCTGTTCAAACCTTTGTGCCTGCTTGGTAATTCATGCTACTGGTCAGGCGAAGCTTTCAAACCAGTCTGAGCTAAATGAAGCGTCTCTCTCATACAGATATATTTACAAATGATGAAACATTTCACCAAAAGCTCACAAATATTTAACGGATACATTCAACAATCCCAGAGTATCAGTTAAGAGCCGTAACGTAACCATTAAGACCGCAATGTTCGACAACATTTTAAACAATCTAGTATCCTAACACATCTTCAGACGAAACATGTTAAAAAAAATTATCAGCTTAACAAAAACGCATTCCAAGCGCGTTGGATCATAGAACGAACTTGTGACAATTTTAACAAACACTCTTTCGAGGTACTGAGGTGTAAGTCAACATCATGCACCAGCTACAACAGCTAAGGCGGAAGACAATCTGTTAGTAAAAATCAAATCCACGCAATGCAAATCAATCAGTTTCCTTCCCAAGTAGACCAAACCGTACAATCTCAAATCGCGAAAATCATTCAAACATAACGTAGAGCATACACCAAGACTACTGATCCTAGAAAAATACCAACAAAGATCTCCTGGGAGAGAGGTTCACCACCGATATCACGAGACATCTAGCTTAAGCAACGAACGATCTGGAGGAGAACATCGTTTTACAAATAAAATCGCCTATAAGTAACGTGAATACAGCTCTATCTCCATTACGATCGTATCGAGACACCTCGCGTCAGTGCAACGAAACATCGGTACAAGGCTGTAATGAGTAATGTAGAAGTAGATATCATTGGAGTAGTGCAGCAACAAAAATCACTTGACAAGAACACGTCTTCTGGTCCGGACTTTATACCCATTAGATTTCTTTCTGATTATGCTGAAGCGATATCTCCTTACTTAACAGCCATATACAACCGCTCTCTCAAAGAAGGCTCTGTACCAAAAGACTGGAAAGTTGCACAGGTCACACCTTTATTCAAGAAAGGCAGTAGGAGTAACCCACTAAACTACAGGACGTCAATTTGCAGCAGGGTTTTGGAACATATCCTGTATTCAAATATTGTGAATTATCTCGAACAGAATGATCTATTGGCCCAAGGTCAACACGGATTTAGAAAATATCATTCATGCGTAACACAAGTAGCTCTTGATTCACACAAAGTGATGGGTGCTGTCGACAAGGGTTCGGAAATTGCTTGCGTATTTCTTGATTTCCAGAAGGTTTTTGACACCGTAGATCACAAACGGCTTTTAATCAAATTGCATGGTTATGGCATATCGCCCCAAATTTGCGATTGGATAGGGGATTTCCTATCAAAGAGATGACACAGTTCGTAGTAATCGATGGTAAGGCATCGACTAAAACAGAGGTGATATCGGGCGTTCCACAGGGTAGTGTTATTGGTCCTCTGCTGTTTCTTATTTACATAAACGATTTAGAGAAAAATCTAAGTAGCTCCCTTAGGTTGTTTGCAGATGACGGCGTCATTTACCGTCTAGCAAAATCATCTGAAGATCAAAACCAACTGCAGAACGAACTGAATAAGATATCCGTATGGTGTAGAAATTGGCAATTGACTCTAAATAATGAGAAAGAAAAGAAATCAGTTAAACTTTGTTATAATCTAAATCAATCAAAAGTGAAGGTCGTAAACTCCACTAAATGCCTAGGAATTACTATTACTTCTGACTTAAACTGGAGGAACACGTAGATAATGTTGTGGGAAAATCGAACTAGAGACTGCGTTTTATTGGCAGAACCCTTAAAAGATGCAACAGAACAACAAAAGAAACTGCATACACTACGCTTGTCCGTCCTTTTATGGAATATTGCTGTCCAGTGTGGAATCCTTATCAGGTGGGTTTGACGGAGGACATCGAAAGAGTCCAAAGAAGGGCAGCTCGTTTTGCATTTTCACTATACAGGGGAGACAGCATTACGGAAATGATATAGGATCTGGGATGGGAATCATTACAAACTACGGCGCTTATCGCTGCGGCGTGGGCTACTTACGAAACTCCAATCGCCAACATTCTCCTCCGAATGCGAAAATATATTGTTGACTCTTACTTACATAGGTAGAAATGACCATCAGAATAAAATACGGGAAATCAGAGCTCGAACGGGAGATTCAGGTGTTCTTTCGTCCCGCGCGCTATTCGAGAATGGAATGGAAGATAAATAGTATAATTGTGGTTCGATGAACCCTCTGCCAGGCACTTAAATGTGATTTGCAGAGTATCCCATGTAGATTTAGATGATTTCGTTCTCGCGCGCATCCACCTTAAACGCACTGCGGCACTAGGACTCGTCGTCGGCATGTATTATGAGCTTCTTGGGTGTATCGAAAGAACATGTTGGTGACTGAGTTCATCTGGATATATAATATAGATATGTTATTTTATTTAAACATTTTGCAATGTTTATCGTGATAAGAACGTTTATGTTGCTTGTTGAGAGAATGCTTGTGGATTGGGGAAGAGAGAGTGGGGGCCCCATAGGTACACGAAGCTTTCCCCAGTGTTCAAAATGTTCAAATGTTTGTAAAGCTTATGAGACTTTACTGCAGGGTCATCAGTCGTTAAACTTACAAACTACTTATGAACTAGCTTATACTATGGCCCCCTGCTCCACAACCCAATGACGTGATCCAATATGGCGTCGTTTCCTGTTCTGGAACGAAAAGGCCGCCAGGGAAAATCCAGGATCACACTTTAAACATTATTTTGGCGAGTCACAATTTCCAAAACATCACTGTGTTTAACGGAAATCGTCAGTTGGATAGGAAGGGAGCATCAAGACACAAATAAAAAAAAAAATTTTGATGAAAAGCCACAATTTCCCAAACATCACTCTGTTTGTCGAAAATTAGTACTTGAACGCGAAAGAAACATCAAGACACAAAGCACAAGAGATCAGCCTTACAAGTCTATGTGACTGGAGCAGGAAGGATACCCATCAAACAAACAACCACCAGATCGTAGATTCATAAACAATTCCGGGTTGGTATGCAAAAGTTTCGCCTCCACGCTGGTGGATGCGCGCGAAAATGCAATCACGATTTGGCCACGTGCGCTCCGGCCCCAGCGGCGGTGAATCACGACCGTTACCTAGAGTGACTATTGTGGTGCTAAGCAAATAATTTCTCTCCACAAACACGCGCGCAGGGAGGAGCGATCGTCAACAAGACGCTGCAATCTTCACGCACACCTTCAAAATCATCAAACGTATATTGCATCTCAAAAAAGTGGCTACTTTCAATCAATATTATTATTATTTGCGAACCTCCATTTCTTTCCTATTCAACAAATGACCTAAATGCCCAGTACAGTAATTCTACATTGTAAAAGTCCCATAGTTCAACTACAGACCGAAATGCAGTCAAAACAAATGGTTCCACTACAAACAAAAATACGATGTCTCTAATGATCAAAACGACACAACTGGCAATAACAATCAAACATACTAAACACTACACACACATTATATTACCTCTTTATTATCCTACCCACCATCACATCCTTCCAAGTCCTCTGTCAAAAGAACCCAAGTTCCAGCAGATTAACTAATAGTCAATACTGCTTTAACACTTAAGTCCGTTTGGCGAGCATACTCACCGCAAAATAGCTCAAAATAGGGAGGCTTTCTAACAGGTAATATTAGACACTGATGCAGCTCTCCACGCTATCCTGTCCTGTGCAAGTCTCTTCATCTAAGAATACGTTCCGCAACGTACATCCTTTTGAATATGCTTATTATATTCGTCCCTCGGTCTCGCTCTACGCTTTTTACCCCACACACTTCCTACTGATGCTAAGTTAACAATTCCTTGATTTCTCAGAATGTGACCCTCCAATCTTTACCTTCTGCTTGGATATGCCAGAAACTCCTTTCCTCCTTAATTCGGTTAAGCACCTCCTACGCACCTTAAGTGATCTACCCATCTAATATTCATCATTCGTCTGTAGCACCTCATTTCAAAAGCTTCTATCATATTTTTGTCTGATCTCCTTCTCGGCCACGTTTCACTCCCATACAATGCTACACTCCAGACAAATGTTTTCAGAAAGGACTTCGTAACATTTAAATTAATATTGTATGTTAACAAGTTTCGCTTCTTTAGAAACGCTTTTCTACCCATAGCCATTCTGCATTTTATATCTTCTTTACTCCGGCCATCAGAAGTTATCTTGCTACCGAAATAACAATACTCATTTACTGCCTTTGTCTCATTACCTAATGAGACATCAGCTGATTATCTGACATGACTTGACATTACCCTCATTTTATGTCTTCCTTTCAATACGCAGTCCATTCCACTCAATTGTTTTTCCAGATCCTTTACAGTCTAAGTCAAAAATACTATGTCATCGGCAAACCGCAAAGGTTTTATTTCTTCTGCCTGACCTTTAATTCCCTCTCCAAAATTCTCTTTGCATTTCTTCACTGCTTGCTCAATGTACAGATTGAACAACATTGGGGAAAGGCTACAACTCTGTCTTACTGAGTTTCCGACCTCTGCGTCCCTTTCTATTCCTTCGACTCTAAAAACTACTGTTTTGTTTTTCTATTGGTTGATTATATATCTTCCCTGCGTATATTTTACCCCTGGTATCTTCAGAATTTTACAGAATGTATTCCATTCGACACTGTCAAAGGCTTTCTCCTACTCTACAAACGCTAAAAACATAGGATTGCATCCTGATCACAATTTAATTTATATCGAGTCTACTGCCTATAACGTAAATACGAGTACGCCTTAGTCGAAGTATACAGAAAATTTCATTTCCAAACCTTTCCAGTATTCACAACATTTAACTGAAACCAATCAAACTAACAAATACAGGTGATTTAACACTGAATAATACGGGTAAATTTGTTCGTTCTGTATGTTTAAACCAAACGAAAGCGTATGGTTCAACGATACTTCCGTAGAAAGCGTCGACCCACATGCCCTCGGTCCTATAGGATGATCACAATCGTCCGATGTTTACCTAACACCTGCCTCCCAGTCGCAGGTAGATGGAGCCTGTTCAAATCTTCGTGCCTACTTGGTTATTCATGCTACTGCTCAGGCGAAGCTTCCAAACCAGTCTGAGCTAAATGAAGCGTCTCTCTCATACATATGTATTTACAAATGTCGAAACATCTCACCAAAAGCTCACAAATATTTAAAGGATACATTCAACAAACACAGAGTTTCAGTTACGAGCCGTAACGCAACCATTAAGAACGCGAAGTTCGACAACATTTTAAACAATCTGGTATCCTAACACATTTTAAACACTATAGTATCGTAACACGTCTTCAGGCGAAACATGTTAAAAAATATTATCAGCTAAACAAAAACGCATACAGGCGCGCTAGATCACAGACAACGAACTTCTGACCATTTTAACAAACATTCATTCGAATGGTACTGCGGTGCAAGTCATCATCATGCAGCAACTACAACAGCAAAGGCAGGATACATCATGTTAGTGAAAATCAAATCAACCCAATGCAAGTCAATCAGCACTAGACATCAAGCTTAAGCAACGAATGACCTGGAGGAGAACATCGTTTCACAAATAAAATCGCCTATCAGTAACGTGAATGCAATTCGATCTCCATTACGATCGCATCGAGACACCGCGCGTTAGTGCAACTGAACATCGGTACAAGGCTGTAAGTATCCTCCGGTCGTAACTTCATCATCAAGATCATTCCTGTACCCATCCAACGTCCATAGATACAATTTCACATAAAGCACACGAGCGTCAGACTTACGATTCGAAAAAATAGTATATTTTTTTAATATGAACCATCCTTTGAGAAAAATACACTCGTTCTCCATTAGTGGAAACAATTCCAAGTACAGTCTTCGAACTATCACAGTCTTGAAACAGTCTTTCTCGCACCACACAATCTTATTAGCGTGGACCATACCGGGATGTCCGTCTGAGCTTTCATTAGAGTGTTATGTAAACATTGTAGTAAATCCGTCAAGAACTTTGCAAGATTTTCGTTGACAAAGTGTCCGCTTTATATAGTAAATGTGTATTTAAATATTATGGATATACTTTGTCCTAATATGCATGTAACGCGCAAGCTCCAGTAATAAACTGACAAAGTTTTATCACAATCGGATGAACGGTATGATAGCACAAAAAATAAGAACACACAAACAAATACCGAAAATAATTTCATTTACATGTGTTCCTGAAAATAGCTAGAAATTATGAAACAGTCAAAAAATTAAAGAAATGTATTTTTTATTTAGATCTCTATTTAATTCGAACTGGTATATAAATATTAATAAAAAATATTTCCAAAACATAATGTTTACTGTACTGTTTCATACAGAGCGTTGATAGTTTGGTCTTCTGGTGGATAAATGAATAATGTTGCTGGTGTTCCGACACGGGAACACGCAACTTACAACTGACCGTGAGAAAAATATGGATTTTCAAGACTGATGCCCAAACACATAAAGACTGTGTCAGTTTGACTTGGTCACTGACGCAAGACAATTAAATTACTTATGTTTTTTATGTACAAAGCAAATGAAAATTTTAAAAAAATATATTTGTGCAATTTTTAATTTTTTTCTATGACATTCATATTTATCAAAAAAAGGAGTTTGTTAAAAAAATTATGTATAAAGATGTACATGGAAATTTCCCAAAACCTTCTCCATGAAAACATACGTACAAGAGACAACTTTTAGTGTATGTTGAGTGTAATTTCATCAATATCGAAGTAGAAACGTAGATTTTATCTAATTCCGTCATGAACCATACGAAATTTTATGTAGACTGTGACCTTCCTTCTGGTTTAAAGGTTAAGAGTGTAAAATTCATGAATATCGGAACAAAATTACGGATTTCGTCAAAGTAAAGTACCCTCCGCCAAGCAATGAAATTTTTTGTAGACACTGACCTTCCTCTTGGTGTAAAGGTCAAATGTGCTAAAATTCATCAAGATCGCGATGCAAAAATCATGGATTCTGTCTAAAACCATAAGTAAAACACCCTCCGCCAGGCACCGAACGAAATTTTATGTAGACAGTGAGTTTCTTCTTGTTCTGAAGGTCAAGTGTACAAAATTTCGTCAATTTCGGAAAAATAGCATAGATTTGTATGCAGTGAAACGTACGGTTACATTGAAAATCGCACCTCAGTTTTTCTCAAATCTTCCGGTATTTCGCAATTTAAAAAGAAAAGGACCTGATATAAACCTTGTCCTGAGAATTACTTTTTTCTCACGTATTACTTCTTTTCAAGCTCAAACACGAGGAGGATACTAACCACCAATGATGTGTTAGTATTATTACTAGGGCGAGGAAAAATTTAATAAGTCCAAATTTTTACGTGAAAAGTCTTAGAAGGAGACAACCTAGGTATCTGACTTTTTTAAACATTTACGATATGCGAAGTTTAGAACTCAATTAGCTATCTTTCAAAGTTGGATAGGAAGGGGGCATCAAGACACAAATTAAAAAAAAAAAAATTAATGCATAGAAATATGAAATACTTCCTGCAAAAATTTCGACAAAAAAAGTTGGCACTGAGTTTAGAAAAACAAAATTCTGGTATATTGGATTTTAACATTTTATCAAAAAGTAAATGTTACTACAAGAGATACAGCCATTCAAATTTACGGCACCATAACGTTTTCCCTTCCTGAGTAACTGAGCTGCTTCTTGTAGTTTCAACACCACAGTAGCCTTTTTCTTGAATGTTCTGAATATAAATCTTCACACAGACTTCTTGAGGAGGAGAGTGATACGGATATGTGATTGTAAACCACTGCCTATTACCTTAGACCTTTTTGACTGTACTGAACAGGAGTTCCGTATTCCGTAATTTATATTTATACAGTTAACAGGCAATGTAATTTATAACCAACTATTGGCTGCCAATTTCGCTTATTTTTTCCTGGAAGTCTTGCAACTTGTTTCTCCCTGTTGGTTTATGCCAAGTTCGGAGTAAAAATGGTTCTATATCACGGTGATGGAAAATAGAATTTATCTTTAGCATTTTTCGGCGTGTGACATTCCCTTACACATTCCGTATTTCATATATTTCTTAGATGTATTTGTAATTCGAATACAGCCAAATCGTTTTGGGATCTACGAATAAACGCTTTAAGTATGTAAAATACTCACTGACTTATTATTAACGTTTTTCAATTGAAGGTTTAAGGTTGCATCTCCTATTAAAAAGCATAGTAGCTATTTTTAAAGAGATGGAAGTTGCGTGATAGTGGGGTTAACTACATAGCGGTCAATTACATCAACGTATCTGTGCAGGATGCCTAATTTATTTATTGCTTGCGCAGGTGTCTTGATATGCTTAGTGTTCTGAATAATATGGTTTTAGGAGGTATGACTGTGGAAAGTCATAGTCTTGTAGTAGCAGAGACTAACTCTCCAAACATTATCACTATTAAAATACCTTTTTGTTTACAGGAGGAACACTCAACGGATTAATATGTAGTTAGAACAAGTTACTATATTGCTCTTCAGCTTGCAAAGGGTTGTGCAATTTCACTGATTTTCGTGTTATGTTGACAGTGTGGAAACTTGACTACAGCAGTGCTAGACTTCTTGGTGTGCCTGTACCCAGGAAAAGGCATTAGCCGCCCCAAGGGCACCAGGTTCCGCGCAAGTGTCACTCCGCGCAAGTGTTCCAACCCCTTCTAATGCCCCTCGGGCATGGATGTTTGTGTCGTCTTTAGTATAAGGTAGTTCATAAGTAGTTTGTAAGTTAAGGGACTGATGACCCCGTAGTAAAGTCCCTTAAGCTATACAAGCATTTGAATTTCTTTTGTTTCTTGGTTGGGAAAGAAGCATTAAGACAAAAAGCACAAGAGATCAGCCTTACAAGTCTATGTGACTGGAGCAGGAAGGATGCCCATCAAACAAACAACCACCAGTTGGTAGATACATAACCAATTCCTGGTTGGTATGCAAAAGTTTCGCCTCCAGGCTGGAGGATGCCCACTCCCTCAGACCAGTATAATTTATACTACAAAGTCTGTTCACTCAGCGAAGCACCTTAATTACAGACCACATTGAATACAAAATTAGATGTACATATAGTAGGGACATATCGAAAAACCATCTGTAAGGCCACGGGCATATACCCTAATTACTCAACTACATATGCAGTCATTTACAAAATCGCTTACAAGAAAATGATTTGTTGTGTCTCTCCTGGTGAGAAAAGCAGAACTCAGACAGTTCAGTCCTTTGGCAATAGAGGCTGCTGATACCTGCTTCCACCCTCTTCTTTCACCCCTGTCTGTTACTCCCTCCCTCCAATTTCAGCCTTTCAAACAAACCGCCAGGACACTGGGGAAAGCTTTGTGTACCTATGTGCCCCCACTCTCTCTTCCCCAAATCACAGGCTTTCTATCAACATGCGATATGCGTGCGACATAAAGTCGTTGACGAGGCAGGCGATCATGATGAAATGATTGTGTAGTACTTCTGTGAAGCTGGTTAGGTCGCAAATTCTTTATTATAGGTCACACTTCATGTATAGCGTGCTCTTCAAAAATGGCGCGTTTCGGCATTACAATCATCAGATTAGCATCTACCAACATAAAAATAACACAATTTCTCATATGACAGAAAAAGTAGTTATATGCCCTAAAAATGACGCGTTTCGGCTTTACCAACATCAGATAAGCAGGAAAAGTAGTAATTTACATTTCATATTAAAAATGATGATTTACGTCGTGTTATATCTCTTCCGTGCCATGTGCACATGTCAACAGATGTAAGAAGTTGTTTGATACACATACAAATGCGGACTACAAACTTTAACACATTCGGTACTGTCCAGGTAGACATTTCTTGCCACCCACAAAAGTTGTTGCGGGTTTGAACCTCGGTATGAGTGTGATTACTGATTGAAAAACAAATTGATCAGGTATTTAAACATTTTGTTCCATTCAAGCGTCAAGCAGTGCAATGAAATCTCGAAGAAGAATGCGAAAAGGTTCATATCCTCAGTTAGAAGAGGTTTTACTTTTGTGGCATGAACAAATAAGTGCCAAAGGCGTGCTAGTTAAGGTCCTCTACTTCGTCTAAAAGCGATGACTTTTTATGAGCTCATTGAAGGAAAGGAGTAAGAATTCCGCGGAAATTATGGCTGGCTGGATCGGTTCAAGAAGCGGCGTGATATTCGCACGTTTCGCTTCTTTAGAAACGCTTTTCTACCCATAGCCATTCCGCATTTTATATCTTCTTTACTTCGGCCATCAGAAGTTATCTTGCTACTTTTATTGTCTCATTACTTAATGTAATTCCTTCAGCGTCAGCTGATTTTCTGACATGACATACCATTACCCTCGTTTTACTCTTGTTAATGGTCATCTCATATCTTCCATTCAAGCCACTGTCCATTCCATTCAATTGCTCTTCCACATCCTTTGCAGTCTAAGTCAAAATTACTATGTCATCAGCAAACGGCAAAGGTTTTATTTTTTCGCCCTGTATTTTATTTCCCTCTTCAAATTTCTCCTTGCATTCCTTCACTGCTTGCTCAATGTACAGATTGAACAACATTGGGGAGGAAAGGCTACAACTCTGTCTTACTCCATTTCCAACCTCTGCGTCCCTTTCTTGCCCTTCGTCTTTAATAACTGCTGTTTGGTTTTTGTATATGTTGAATATAACTCTTCGGTCGCAATATTTCACCCCTGCTACCTTCAGAATTATAAAAAGTGTATTCCAGTCGACATTGTCAAAAGCTTTTTCCTACTCTACAAACGCTAAAAACATAGGCTTGCCACATGATCACATTTTAATTTATATCGGTCCTACAGGATGATCACAATCGTCCCATGTTTACCTAACATCTGCCTGCCAGTCGCAGATAGATAGAGCCTGTTCAAACCTTTGTGCCTACTTGGTAGTTCATGCTACTGGTCAGGGGAAGCTTTCAAATCTTGATGATGAAGTTACGACCGGAGGATACTAACAGCCTTGTACCGATGTTCACTTGCACTAACGCGAGGTGTCTCGATGCGATCGTACTGGAGTTGGAGCTGCATTCACGTCACTGATAGGCGATTTTATTTTTAAAAAGATGTTCTCCTCCAGGTCGTTCGTTGCTTACGCTTGAGGTCTAGTGCTATCGTTGGTGACCCTCTCTGCAAGAAGAACTCTGTTTGTAGTTTTTACTTGGATCTGTAGTCTTGATATATGCTCTACGTTTTGTTTGAATGATTTTCGTGACTTGAGATTGCTTCGTATGGTTTGGTCTACTTGGGAAGGATGTCTTCTGACTTTGCTGTTGTAGTTGGTGCATGATGATGACTTGCATCTTAGTACCTCGAAAGAATTTTTGTTAAAATGGTCACAAGTTCGTTGGGTCTATGATCTAGTGCGCCTGGATTGCGTTTTTGTTAATGAGATAATTTTTTTAAATCACGTTCGTCTGAAGACGTGTTAGGATACCAGATTGTTTAAAATGTTGTCGAACATCGCGTTCTTAATTTTTGCGTTACGGCTCGTAAATGAAACTTTGGGTTTGTTGAATGTATCCGTTATATATTTGTGAGCTTTTGGTGAGATGTTTCGTAATTTGTAAATATATATGTATGAGAGAGACATTTCATTTAGCTCAGACTGGTTTGAAAGCTTCGCCTGACCAGTAGCATGAATTACCAAGTAGGCTAGAACATATTTACCCATATTGTGGAGTGCTAAATCACCTGTATTTGTTTGATCCGTTTTAGTTAAATGCTGTGAATACTTGTAAGGTTTCGAAATGAAATTTTCGGTATACTTCAACTAAGGCGTACTTGTATACATTATAGGCAGTAGACTCGATATAAATTAAATTGTGATCAGGAGGCAAGCCTAAGTTTTTAGCGTTTGAAGAGTAGTAGAAAGATCTTGACAATGTCGAATAGAATACATTCTTTAAAATACTGGACGTAGCAGGGGTAAAATATAGAGAGTGAAGAGTTATATTCAACATATATAAAAACCTAACAGCAGTTATTAGAGTCGAAGGGCGAGAAAGGGACACAGAGGTTGGGAAGGGAGTAAGAGTTGTAGCCATTCCCCAATTTTGTTCAATCTGTACATTGAGCAAGCAATGAAGGCATGGAAGAAAATATTTGGAGAGGGAATTAAAGTTCAGGGATATGAAATAAAACCTTAGCGGTTTGCCGATGACATAGTAATTTTGACTTAGACTGCAAAGGATGTGGAAGAACAATTGAATGGAATGGACAGTGGCTTGAATGGAAGATATAAAGTGAGCATTAACAAGAGTAAAACGAGGATAATGGAATGTCATGTCAGAAAATCAGCTGACGCTGAAGGAATTACATTAAATAACGAGACAATAAAAGTAGCAAGATAACTTCTGATGGGCGAAGTAAATAAGATATAAAATGCAGAATGGCTATGGGTAGAAAAGCGTTTCTAAAGAAGCGAAACTTGTTAACATCCAATATTAATTTAAATGTTAGGAAATCCTTTCTGAAAACATTTGTATGGAGTGTAGTATTGTATGGGAGTGAAACGTGGCCGACAAGGAGTTCAGATAAAAAGATGATAGAAGCTTTTGAAGTGTGGTGCTACAGACGAATGATGAAAATTAGATGGGTAGATCACGCTAGTAATTAGGAAGTGCTTAACCGTATTGAGGATAAAAGGAGTTTCTGGCATATCCTGACTAAGCGAAGGGATGGATTTGTGTGTCACATTCTGAGATATCAAGGAATTGTCAATTTTGCATTAGAAGGAAGTGTGTGGGGTAAAAATTGTAGAGGGAGACCAAGGGACGAATATAGTAAGCAGATTCAATAGGATGTTGGTTATCGAACGTATTCTCAGATGAAGAGACTTGCACAGGACAGGGTAGCGTGGAGAGCTGCATCAAATCAGCCTGCGGACAGAAAACCACAACAACAACAACAACAACAGGTGCGTTGATCGCGAAAAGACCTGTTTGGAGTGTCTAGTAATTCCGCGTTGGTACATCGCGAAACTGAGTTAGTTTGTGTGGTAATACTCCGTGTCTGATTAGTGCAAGAACTTTACAAGAGGCTAGTTATGTGCTTTGCACTTTAATTGTATGTTGAAATAAGGCGTATGACGTCCTTCTATCTGCCTTAAAGCCTCGCTATTTTTAGCCTTTTTTGCGGTGTGTATGCTCGCGAAACCGACTTAGTGTTTAAGCAATATCGGCTATTACTTGATCTGCTGGAACTTGTGTTCTTTTGACAGAGGACTTGGAAGGATGTTCTGGTGAGTAGAAGTATAATAATGAGTGTGTGCAGTGTATAGTACGTGTGACTGTTATTGCCAGTTGCGTCGTTTTGTATCATTAGAGACATCCTATTTTTTCAAAGTGTTTGAAGTGGAACCATTAGTTTTGACTGCATTTCGGTCTTCAGTTGAACTATGGGACTTTTACAATGTGGACTCATTGCACTGTTATTTGTGGAATAGGAACGGAATGGAGTTTCTTAAAAAATGATAATAATATTGGTTGAATGATTCGTTGCTGTCACTTTTTTCGAGAAGCAATACACGTTTGATAATTTTTGAAGGTGTGCCTGCAGATTGCAGCGTCCTGTTGACGATCGCTCCTCCCTGTGTCTGTGGAGTGAAAGTATTTGCTTAGCGCCACAATAACCACTCTAGGTAACGGTCGGGCGAGTGTACGTGATTCACCGCTGCTGGGGTCGGAGCGCACGTGTTCAGCTACTATGCTGGTACCGCGTGGCCAACTAGAATTGTAAATGGATGTGAAAACATACTTGATCTATTAGCAACAAATAATCCTGAGCTCATAACGAGCATCAAAGCGGATACAGTTATTAGTGAACACAGAGCTGTGGTAGCGAGATCGAATATCGATAGTCCCCAAGTATCCAAAAATAAACGAAAAGTATATTTGTTCAGGAAAGCAGATAGAAATAAAATACATTGCTGCTTGAAAGACAGCATCCACTCGCTTCTAACACTAAACGTAGGTGTAGACCAGATGTGACTCAAATTCAAAGAAGTGGTATCGACAGCAATTGACAGTTTTATACCAAATAAATTACTAAAATAAGGATTCGATCCCCCCCTTAGTACACAAAACAGGTCAAGACAGTGTTGCAAAAGCAACGGAAAAGACATGCTAAATTTAAACGAACACTAAATCCTCAGGATTGAAGATCCTACATAGAAGCTCGAAATTTAGCTAGGACTTCAGTGCGAGATGCCTACAATACTTATCACAACGAAACTCTCTCTCGAAATTTGACTGAAAACCCTAAGAGATTTTGGTCATATGTTAAATATACTAGGATCAAAACACAAACAATACCCTCACTACGTGATAGTAATGGCGATCCTGCCGATGACAGCGCTACTAAAGCAGAGTTACTAATCATAGCTTTTAGAAACTCATTCACCGAAGACAACGAATCCAATATTCCAGATTGCGAATTAAGAATAGAGGCCGTAATGAGTAATGTAGAAGTAGATATCATTGAAGTAGTGCAGCAACTAAAATCACTTAACAAGAACACGTCTTCTGGTCCGGACTGTATACACATTAGATTTCTTTCTGAATATGCTGAAGCGATAGCTCCTTACCTAACAGTCATATACAACCGCTCTCTCAAAGAAGGATCTGTACCAAAAGACTGGATAGTTGCACAGGTCACACCTATATTCAAGAAAGGCAGTAGGAGTAACCCACTAAACTACAGGACGTTAATTTGCATCATGGTTTTGGAACATAATCTGTATTCAAATATTATGAATTATCTCGAACAGAATGATCTATTGGCCCAAGGTCAACACGGATTTAGAAAATATCGTTCATGCGAAACACAAGTAGCTCTTTATTCACACAAAGTGATGGGTGCTATCGACAAGGGTTCGCAAATTGCTTGCGTATTTCTTGATTTCCAGAAGGCTTTTGACACCGTAGATCACAAACGGCTTTTCAAAAAATGTTCTAATGTCTGTAAATCTATCGGACCAAACTGCGTGGTCATCAGTCCGTAGCTTACAAACTACTTAAACCTAGGTAAACTAACCTACGGAGAAACACACACTCCCATGCCCCAGGGAGGACTCGAACCTCCACGGCGAGCAACTGCGCGCTCCGCAGCGAGGTGCTTTAGACCGCTCGGCTACTCCACCGCGGCAAACGACTTTTAATCAAATTGCATGGTTATGGCATATTGCCCCAAATTTGCGATTGGATAGGGGATTTCCTGTCAGAGAGGACACAGTTCGTAGTAATCGATCGTAAGGCATCGACTAAAACGGAGGTGATATCGGCCATTCCACAGAGTAGTGTTATTGGTCCTCTGCTGTTCCTTATTTACATAAACGATTTAGTGGAAAATCTAAGTAGCTCTCTTAGGTTGTTTGCAGATGACGGCGTCATTTACCGTCTAGTAAAATCATCTGAAGATCAAAACCAACTGCAGAACGATCTGTATAAGATATCAGTATGGTGTATAAATTGGCAATTGACTCTAAATAATGAGTACGAAAAGAAACCAGTTAAACTTTGCTTACAAGCTAAATCAGTCAAAAGTGAAGGCCGTAAACTCCACAAAATACCTAGGAATTACTGTTACTTCAGACTTAAATTGGAAAGAACACGTAGATAATGTCGTGGGAAAGGCGAACCAGAGACTGCGTTTTATTGGCAGAATACTTGGAGTTACTCCCCAGTGTGGGATCCTTATCAGGTGGGTTTGACGGAGGACATCGAAAGAGTCCAGAGAAGGGCAGCTCGTTTCGTATTGTCACGATACAGGGGAGACAGCGTTACGGAAATGATACAGGATATGGGATGGGAATCATTACAACAACGGCGCTTGTCGCTGCGGCGTGGGCTTCTTACAAAACTCTAATCGCCACCATTCTCCTCCGAATGCGAAAATATATTGTTGACTCCCACTTATATAGGTAGAAATGACCATCAGAATAAGAAATCAGAGCCCTAACGGAGAGATTCAGGTGTTCTTTCTGCGTTTTATTGGCAGAACCCTTAAAAGATGCAACAGAACTACAAAAGAAACTGCATACACTACTCTTGTCCGTCCATTTTTGGAGTATTGCTGCCCAGTGTGGGATCCTTATCAGGTGGGTTTGACGGAGGACATCGAAAGAGTCCAAATAAGAGCAGCTCGTTTCCTATTGCCACGATACAGGGGAGACAGCGTTACGGAAAAGATTCAGGATCTGGGATGGGAATCATTACAAACTACGACGCTTATCGCTGCGGCGTGGGCTACTTGCGAAACTCCAATCGCTAACATTCTCCTCCGAATGCGAAAATATATTGTCGAGTCCTACTTACATAGGTAGAAAAGACCATCAGAATAAAATACGGGAAATCAGAGCTCGAACGGGAGATTCAGGTGTTCTTTCTTCCCGCGCGCTATTCGAGAATGGAATGGAAGATAAATAGTATAATGGTGGTTCGATGAACCCTCTGCCATGCACTTAAATCTGATTTGCAGAGTATGCCATGTAGATGTAGATGTAGATGATTTCTTTTTCGCGCGCATCCACCTTAATCGCACTGCGGCACCTGGACTAGTCGTCGGCATATATTATACGCCTCTTGGGTGTATCGAAAGAAGGTGTTGGTGACTGTGAGTAATGTAATAATGATATGATATTTTGTTTAAACATTTTGCAATGTTTATCGTTGCAAGAACGTTTATGTTACATGCCAATATCGTTGACATCAGTTTCATGTAGGATTTTGGAGCATGTTCTCAGTTCGAATATAGTAAATTTCCTTGAAACGGAAAAGCTTCTTTCCATGAATCAGCACGGGTTTAGGAAACATCGTTCATGTTAAACTCAGTTTGCCCTTTTCTCACTTGACCTTGCGAGCCATGGACGAAGGGCAACAGGCGGATTGTGTTTTTCTCGACTTCAAAAAGGCGTTCGACGCGGTGCCACACTGCAGACTGCTAACGAAGATACGAGCTTATGGAATAGGTTCACAGATTTGTGACTGGCTGGAAGACTTCCTAAGTAATAGAACGCAGTTCGTTGTTCTCGACGGCGAGTGTTCATCAGAGACGAGTTTATCGTCGGGCGTGCCCCAGGGGAGTGTGATAGCACCGCTATTATTTTCTATCTATATAAATGATCTGGAGTAAGTTGTATTTTGCGGCTGTTTGCTGATGATGCTGTGGTGTATGGGAGGGTTTCGTCTGTAACTGACTGTAATAGCATACAGGATGACTTAGACAAAATTTCTAGTTGGTGCGAAGAATGGCAGCTAGCTCTCAATGTTGAAAAATGTAAGGTGATGCGCAGAGTAGGAAGAACAATCCCATAATGGTCGAATACAGCATTAGTTGTGAGCTTCTTGATGCTGTCGCGTCGTTCAAATATCTTGGCGTAACATTGCAGAGCGATATGAAATGGAACGAACATGTAAGGACAATTGTGAGTAAGACGGACAGCCGACTTCGGTTTGTTGGGAGAATTTTGGGAAGATGTACTTCACCTGTAAAGGAGACCGCGTATAAAATGCTTGTACGACCACGTCTTGAGTATTGCTCAAGTGTTTGGAACCCGCAGCAGATGAGTTTAAAGGAAGACATAGAGGCGGTTCAGAGACGAGCAGCTAGATTTGTTACCGGTAGGTTTGACCAATACGCGAGTGTCACGGAAATGCTCCGGCAACTCAAATTGGGGATCGCTGGAAGAAAGACGACGTTCTTTTCGTGAATTTCTGTTAAGTAAATTTAGAGGGCCGGAATTTGAAGCTGAGTGTAGTACGATCTTGCTGCCGCCTACTTACATTTCTCGTAAAGATCACAAAGACAAGATAAGAGAAATTAGGGCTCGTACGGAGGCATATAGGCATTCTTTTTTTCCTCGTTCAATTTGGGAGTGGAATAGGAAAGGAAATGCCTAGTAGTGGTACAGTGTACCCTCCGCCACGCACCTTACGGTGAATTGCGGAGTATGTATGTAGATGTAGGTAGATGTAGATGTTCCTTGTTGAGATAATGCTTGTGGCTTGGGGAAGAGTGAGTGGGGGCCCATAGGTACACAAAGCTTTCCCCAGTGTTCAAAATGTTCAAATGTTTGTAGAGCTTATAAGACGTAACTTCAGGGTCATCAGTCCCTAAACTTACAAACTACTTCAAACTACTTATGAACTAGCTTATACTAAAGACAGCACAAACATCCATGCCTGAGGGGGGGATTCGAACCCCCGACGGGGAACGGCCTCGCGCATCGTAGCATAGCGTCTCAATGCACTCGGCCGCTCCTCCACGGCTTTCCCCAGTGTCCTGGCGGTTTGTTTGAAAGGCCGAGATTGGAGGGAGGGAGGAACAGACATCAGCGGCCTCTATCGACAGGGATGAAAGAAGAGGGGGTGGGGAGAGCACGTATCAGCAGCCTCTACTGTCAAAGATCTGAACGTCTGAGTTCTGCTTTTCTCAACAGGAGAAACACAACAAATCGTTTTCGCGCGCGTGGTTTTGTAAATGACTGCATATGTAGTTGTGTAATTAGGGTATATTCATGTGGCTTTACAGATGATTTTCGATATGTCCCTACTATATGTAGATCTAATTTGTATGCAATATGATCTGTAATTAAGGTGCTTCCTGTTACGTTACCAAAACTAAGTGCACAGACTGGTCTGGGCTACATCACTGTCTGCAACTCCAAAACTCCAGTTTGTTCTACTCCTCCTCCAGGGTGTCTCAAGGTTCCGCCTTTCTCCTCTCCTTTATCTCACATACTACACCGGAATGCCACAACCCCAACCTCCTGTCTATGCCTTGTAATATGCTGATGACACCACCTTCCTATCCCTCGCCCCCTCCCTTGCCGGCCTTTCTTGCTCTCTCTCCCTCCCTTGCCCATTCCCATTATTTCGCGTAAAGGCCTCAAATATCAGAGAGATTAGGGCTCGTTTTTCCCTTGTTCTATATAGGAATGGAACAGAAAAGCAAGTAACTAGTAATGGTACTAGGTACCCTCCGCGACGCATCTTTGGGAGGATTCCGGAATATGTATGTGGATCCAATTCCCATGCATATTTAGCAATTGCGAACCATTGCGACATTCACTAGTCTAATATATAAAGCAGAGTGTCCGTATTTTGTATGCGTTGCATAGAAATCTACAGTTTTGTTCCAATCTTTATGAAAATTTTGTATATGTAAGCTTCAATCCATGAGGACGGTCGCCGTAAATGTAAGAATCACATACGATATATAGTTCACGAGATATGACGTCATAAACAATGAGATGCGCGAAAAACTGCTGCATTTTGCGACAATGCTGCTCATTTTCTCCTAAACCATTGGACCAATTTCAACCAAATTTGCCGGCCGCGGTGGCCGAGGGGACAGAGGCGCTCCAGTCATGGTCTGCACGGCCAAATGTTCAAATGTTTGTAGAGTCTATGGGACTTAACTACGGGGTCATCAGTCCCTAAACTTACAAACTACTTATGAACTAGCTTAAACTAAGGACGGCACAAATATCCATGCCCGACGGAGGATTCCAACCCCCGACAGCAGTGGCCGTGCAGACCGTGATTGGAGCGCCTCAGTCCCAGCGGACACCGCGGCCGGCCTGCACGGCCACTACGGGCATGGATATTTGTGCCGTCCTTAGTATAAGGTAGTAGATAAGTAGTTTGTAATTTTAGGGACTGATGACCCCATAATTAAGTCCCATAAACTTAACAAACAATTGAACAATTTTTTTCAACCAAATTTGGTACACACATCCCTTAACGTGAGGTAACATTTGCTGCGTGGTTAAGAATCACATACGGCACATGGTTCAAAAGATATTACGTCATAACCAATAGAAATCGCAAAAAAAATGCCATATAATGCGGCGAGACTTTCGAAATACACTGTATGAGAATGACAGTTCTTAGCAACTTGCAACAAAAACATAATTTCAAACCTTTATTAAACTTTTTCTCTCTGGCAACCATAGTAAAATGATGAAAGGAAAAAAAGTTTATCCCTTACTACTTTTCGGCTGTTTATGGAGTAAAACTACGGCTCTCAGTATGACGTTACAGTTTATAATTTGAACACTACAAATTGTAGCGACAGGAAATTTTACAGACAGTATACACATATATAGTTGAATGTAGATTCTAAATTGTATCACATTCCGACACATAGTTCATGCGATATGAGCACATAAACAGTAACGTTAATGGAAAACCGCCCCTTCCCACACCAGGTTTTAATCTATCATTTCTTTACTACTAACTGTATTCCAAAGAGATTTTACATACATACAGCCCTTATACAAATGGCAGGAATAAATAAATTAATACCCGGCCAACGCCGGATTTACAGCTAGTCTTGTATAAAATTGGTTTTTGTCCGGTTTTTCACACTGGAGTAATAAAATACCATCCCTTCTTTTGCGAAGTATGGGACAAAGTTGACGCCTGTATATCCAGTGTTAGATAACGCTGTCCATGTAGTGTGAGCCTCTCTCGACCAGACGACTGCGATCCATCAGACGTCTACGCAACACCTGCTCACATTACAAACCGCTCTCGGCTTACCCGTTACCGGTCCCGGCGCCATCTCTTTCGGGCGTATCCGGTGTCTCCCCAAGGGACCATCACACCTCTGCCGTATTCCATCACAGCCACTAGACGTAGCTAACAATGGCAGAGGGGCCGTCGTATTCTTCTGCTTCCTGCTGGTGGCGGAAACCGATATCTACAGAAAGTCACTGCTTGGATTCATAACATAATAAATCTAAACGAGACAGGACCACAAAGATTACCTCCGTTGCGGTGGCCGAGGGGACTGAGGCGCTTCAGTCACGGTCTGCACGGCCACTACGGTCGGGGGTTCGAATCCCCCTCGGGCATGAATATTTGTGCCGTCCTAGTTCGTAAGTAGTTCATAAGTAGTTTGTAAGTTTACTGACTGATGACCCCGTAGTTAAGTCCCATAAGCTTGACAAACATTTGAACATTTTTTTTTTTACCTCTGTTGCGTAATTCTGAGTGAGAATACAGCATTCTACACCTACATCCACACTCCGCTAGCCACGGCGCGGTGTTAGGCGGAGGGTTCTTTGCGTACCATTGTCGCTTCCTCCTATGCCAGTTGCGTATGGTTCGCGGGAGAAATGATTGCCTGTATGCGTCTGTGTGGGCCTTAATCTCCCTGAGCCTACCCTTGTGGTCGCTTCGCGAGATATATGTAGGAGGAATCAATATATTGGTAGAATCTTCATGGTCTTGGTTGTTGCTGTTGTTATGGTCTTCAGTCCGGAGACTGGTTTGATGCAGCTCTCCACCCTACTCTATCCTGAGCAAGCCTTTTCATCTCCTCATAAGAACGGCAACCCACATCCACTTGAATCTGCTTACTATACGCGTCTCTTGGTCTCCCTCTGCGATTTTTACCCCACACACTTCCCTCCAATGCTAAATTTACGATTCCCCGATGTCTAAGAATGTGTCCTACCAAGCGATCCCTTCTTTTAGTCAGGGTATGCCAAAAATTCCTTTCCTCACCAATTCTGTTCAGTACCTCTTCATTAGTTATGCGATCTACCCACCTAATCTTCAGCATTCTTCTGTAGCACCACATTTCAAAAGCCTCTATTCTCTTCCTGTCCGCATTGCTTATCGTCCATGTTTCACTCCCGTACAAGGCAGCACTCCACACAAATGCCTTCAGAAAAGACTTTCTTACACTTAAATTAATATTCGATGTTAACGAATTTCTCTTTTTCAAAATCTATTCTCTTCCCATTGTCATTCTGCAACCATCATGCGATGTTTTACTACCCAAGTAACAAACCTCATCTACCACCTTCATTGTTTCGTTACCTAATCTAATTCCTTCAGCATCGCCTGATTTTGTAAGACCGCATTCCATTATTTTTGTTTTGCTCTTGTTAATGTTCATTTTCTACGCTCTCTTCAACACGTTGTCCATTCCATTCAACTGCTCTTCCAGGTCCTTTTCCTTTGCTGTCTCTGGTCTTGGAATTTTAACAAAAGCGCGCATCGCGATACAGAATGCCGCTCTCGCAGCGTCAACCACTGGGGTTTCCTTATCATCTATGTAAAGCTTACACGCTTACTAAATGAACCCATAACGAAGCCTGCTGCTATCCGTTGGATCTTCTCTATGTCTTCCATTAACCCTACCAGGTACAGATCCCACACTAATGAGCGATACTCAAGCAACGGCCGAAAGAGAGTTTTGTAATCCATTTCTTCCAATGAATCTCAGTCTGGCATCTGCCTTACTCAGGACTTGAAACGATACACGATTCATCAGGTAGGTCGTAGTAATAACTTTTCTGCAAGTCACTGTCATTTTTTTTCGCTGCAAAGATACCTCACTGCTCAACCCTTTATTTTTTTCTCTCTGCAAAGAAAAGAAAGCTGTTCACTTGTTTTCATTGTCTTTAGATCCGTTGTCTTGGAAGGACGTAGGCATTCCTGCTCATTCAATTCTACAACTGTTAATGTGCGTAATTTGTTTTTCGAGATAAAAATTTGGATTTTTTTTTTTTTTTTTTTTTTTTTTTTTTTTTTTTTTTTTTAAAGTCGCCAGGTAGTAAAAATATTCTAAAATATTGTCTTTGTATTTTATATTATTTATTTTGCCAACTAGCTCAGGAAACATATGAAACTTGAACCTTCTCAGGGACGTGATTAGTAAGGTTAAATTTTAGTTGAAGGTCTTCAACTGGTGCGAGTATTCTTGCAAAATAGTCCCACATTAAATGCTATACAAATGCAAATCTTGTTAATATTTCCTATTGAAGACAATGTGGAACCTAACCTTTATATTAAAATTCTGAATATTAATCTCAGTTACATATTTTATTGAAACTTTAATTGAATGTCCAACTTGTAGTAAAATCACAAAGTCTGAATTCACTGAAGCTAAATGAAAACTGTCTTTTAACTTTTTAATATGTGGCTATCAGGAAAGTATTTAAGGAAATATTATTCACTTCTCACTCAGAATAATACTCACTTTGAATAATTATGCATTTCATAATTTATAAATCTTTGTAACATACCACATTTTTACCATACATTACCACAGAAGCTGGCATAATTTTTATATAAATCCAGTTTGGTTTTGCAGATCTGAAACAGAATATTATTATTATTTATTAAGTCTTATTTTCCACTCATCCTTGCTTTATTAGTTAGGAATTCTATATTTGCCACATAATGGCGGCGGTTTATGCAATCTGTGTCGTTAGCTTCTTGCTGAAACAAATGTTAATGGCATCCTTTAGCATTTCGTATAAATGATATATGAATCCACAAGAGACAAGTCACAACCAGATACAACAAGATTACTTTTTAAACATTACATACATTTATATATTTTAATTGTACAAAGGTAATAACACACATTAAAATAATTATTCTTTGTTACGAGTGTATACACAGACACCTTTTGTTACATGTTGCGCCTATATTAGTGGTAGCACTAAACCTTTCAACTGTCGATTTCGGTAAAAATTGGAATGACATTACAATGTAAGTTTTCTGCAAAATCAACTAGGTCTATACATTCAGTTTCATGAATATGTGCTTTTTTGTCCTTCAAAAACTTGCTTTGGATTTTCGAAATATGATCATGAGTTTTTAAAATTTTGTAATTCATCAAATAAACATATAACCACAGTTATCATTTTTGACCTTTCAGCTGTGGCTACTGTTCGATTGTAACATTGAAGGGTATTTCATCCTCATATTCGTTGAACAATTCGAGAATGGTATGCTTAGCAGGGCATTTATCACATAAACCCATCATGCAGCATAACTGTTAATGTCACAACCATAGTCATCACTTTGACATACACAGTGTTTTCCTGAGGAGCTGGGAAAAATACATCAGTTAAGCTGAATGTCACAAAAATTTTGAGTTTCCGGTTTTACATTCTGAATGAATAGTGTTGAAAGCTACATAAATCTCATTTAAATCTGATAGCACTTGTCATTTATGCTTTGTTCTTTTAATTCAATCTACAACAACCCATTTGCTACTATTGCAGCCTGGCCATAGTCTTAATATTTACATTTTCTTTAAAAAGAAACTGCTGGATCTTTTTGTTTCAGCACTTATACCTAACTCATGTAGGCGATTAATTAAAAGCATTTATTTTATGGCTATCAAAATAATATGAATGTTTATTTCAGTAATTGTTGCAGCTTTTATTATAATTCAGTACCTTAAGTTCAACAATAATAGATCACATCCAGCCAGCATCACACATAAATTAGGTAACAGGCAGAAGATCAGCTGTGGTGCAATGTGAATTATTTCATCATATTCAAAAATATTATCTTTGTTCATAGTGAAATATCAATGTTGAACAGCGCTTTTCTATCATATAGTTGAACAAACTGTGCAAAAATCAGATTTTTATATTCAGTGCCACCAGAGATAACTAATCCCAAACTTCACAATTAATGAAAATTTTTCAAAATTCAAAAATTCATACAAAATCAAGGAAACATTTATAAGTATTCTTACTCTACGTAAGGTTAGAGTTTATGGTATCTAGCTAGTGAAAAAATTAGTCTTTGACAAATCACTCCTTGGTTGTCATTTTTGGGCCTACATAGTGGATTTTCAACGTTAAAAAATGGTTCCACACTTACAAATAAAAATGTTTGTAATTCAGTAATGGTAAACAGTAAAAATGTTTAAACTGTTTTTAACTTCTGAATTATAGGATAATTACATATAAAAAAATCAAAATATGTAAAAGTTGTCAAGCAAGCTTTATTGGACCACTTCAAATAGATTGACACAGTTACATCCAAGACTGGCTTCACAACTAGTGAGCTTCTTTCAACAGTCTTATGACGGTCATCAGAAGCTTTATTTTCTTTCAAAATTTTGGTATTCACTTTTGTTCTTTATTTTCATGACATACTGCATCGGTCAGCAAATACAAATGCCAAAGATTCTGAAATGTCATCCATAAATGACTTCTTTTTTTGCTAGGAACACCATGTTTCTTGACTTTCGCAAGGCTGTTCCTCACCATCGCCTGATCTACAAAGTGCAATCATATGGAATATCAGATCAACCGTGTGTGTGTGTGACTGGATTGAGGCGCTTCTAGTTAACAGCACACATCGTAGGCTGTCATTTTCAATGGAGAAAGGTCTTCAGATATTAAAGTGATCTGAGGCGTGCCCCAGGGAAGTGTTATAGGACCTTTGCTTTTTACAGGACAGATAAAGGACCTCATAGATAATGATTCGCGGAAAATCTGCAATGCTGGTAAACGTTAGCGAAATGCAGGATGATCTACAGCGTATTGACGTGTGGTATAGGAAATGGCAATTGATTGTCAACATAAACAGTTATAAAGTGCTGCGTTTACATGAAAATAAAGATCCTTTATTATATAGCTATGCAATAGCAGATACTTCGATAAAATATCTAGGAGTAGACATATAGGACGATCTGAAATGGAACGACATAGAGAATCTGTCTATAATGCTACCGCCTATAAGACTTGGTTTAATGTACAGATAAAATTTATTCGAAATTCAAGGTGGTGGAAATGGTAAAAAAATTGTTAAATGATTATACTTTTACTCATAACTTCAATTTGTACATAGGGCGGCTAGTAGCATTATAAAAATGAGGAATGAAGTTACCTCGTATGGGTTGTCGATGCTGGTTCTGCAACATCAATCTGTCGACTATGCTGAAATTAAAATATCTTTTTATTGGTAACTTATTCCTAAAGTGATTTGGATCAGTTATAGTTGTTATTGTGGTGTCGCAGAAGTCTAAAGTGCGCGCCACCTACTTTCGCCGCGCGCCGCCATGCACGCACGACGCGGCGTTCTTACGACGTCAGCCACGAGCGCCCTCTGCTGCTACCCTGCGTCCACACATTGGTACCAACGCTGGCGCCAACATTGGCCAATATTTTTGAGACAGCGTCCACACATTGGAGCCAACATTCAGTTGAATTCGTAGAGAGCCGACGAAAACATATCTGGACGCACAAATCGCGGCCAATGCATTAACGCTTTTGAGTGTGAATAATTACATTTTGTCATTGTAAATCAAATTGGGAAACATACGTAAAAGATGATGGGGTGTTGTATCAATTCCTACCGAACATTAATTACGGTACGAAATCATTAATTTTTTAAAATATGCTACAAGTAAACGATACACATTATAAAAACTTAGACCTGCTACTTTAAATGATTGCAAATAAAAAAAAAAAAAAAAGAAAGAGATGTTTTGGAGGGATGCTATTCTTTTGGTATTGCTCTTCAATTTATTGCTAAAGGAGACAATATTACAAGCCTACACTTCCCGTTTTAAATAGCCATGTAATTGATATTACTAGTTGTGCTTGAAGTTTGCAAAACGATATTAAAAACTTGACATGAAATATTAAGTACTGTACTGTTAATTTTAAAAATTAAATTCATTAATGGAGTGTGTCGAAAGTCTTGAAAGTTTTTAATTTTACAGTTAGCGCCTAAGTTTTGCAGTGGCAATTCGTTTTTTGAGGTTTCTTTCACAAATGAATCACTTTCTGATACAGTTCTAATATTTACAAAGAGATTTCGAAACTTTAAAACGGCGACGAAGAACGAACGAAGAAAGTATAAGTTTCGAGATGAGCAGACGACAAAGACAGAATGAAATGTTGGCGCCAATGTGTGGACGACGTACCCATGTTGGCCCAACATCCTTTGATGTTTGGTCGAAATACCGACAAGCAACGGAGCCGTACCAACGTTGGCGTCAACGTTGGTTCCAAATCTATTTCACCGATCCACACATTGGACGAACACTGTTGGCGCCAACGTTGGGTCCAATGTGTGGATCCGGCCCTATCCCGCTCGTGGCCACCACTGAACGACATCGTTCACTTGGGACTGGGATAGGAACCAGTTAACACATTCGGAATCAGATAGGCACCAGTGAAGACTTGGCTATCGGATAGGCACTAGGCAGGCCTCTAGCTCAACTATGTATCAGCATTCTGCAGTACTGAACTATGTAAAAGTTAAGTATTCCTAAGTCTCTAAGAAATATATATCTCGTTCTAATTTACTCTATTGTTTCTAGTTTCTGCTGTCCCACTGGCTGGTCACCTCCACCCTGCACAAGCGTGCATCCCTTATTCCTGTGTCGGTCTCGTTCTACTCGGCCACCGACACCTACGACGGAAACGAGACACAAAAGCGACGACGAGGCTGGGACACCTTGCTATAGTGACCTCATACCAGGACAACTGCTCAATCACCAAGAAGTGCACAAAAAGGAGTGTGCCTTGGTGGAATAATAACCTGGAAATGTAAAGGAAACAGGTACGAAGACTGCTTAACCTTGCGAGGTGCAAAGGACAATGGGCAATTACAACCTTGCCATCAGACGGGCAAATTAGGCATCCTGGAAGGTATTCCGTGAGGAAGTGGAGGGCACGGCTGCTCAAGCGAGACTTCATTTCCTCACTAGGATACCAACTAATCCAGGAGGAACATTGAGGAAGGAGGATGGGGAGTATACAAAGACAACACATGAAACGCTGGAACTGCTCCTCAAGACACACTTTCCGCAATATACTCTGGGGGATAACTCAGACCAGAATGCAATTCCCGAGAGACAACGGTTCTCAGGTGTTCACAAAGAGGACTAGGATTTGGCCAAGGAGTGTGTCGATTTCAGTAAAGTCCGATGGGCGGTGGGAACATATCAACCGTTCTGGTCACCTGGCCCCGATGGAATCTTTCCAGCTCTCCTGCAACAAGTGGGAGAAAATCTTATTAGATTCCTATGCAGGTTATTCAGGTTTAGCCTAGCAGCAGGAATCATTCCCAATGCCTGGAGGGCAGTGAACGTTGTCTTCATTCCAAAACCAGGGAGAATTGATCATACCAAGGCCAAGGATATGAGACCAATCAGCCTGTCCTCCTTCATTCTTAAGACATTGGAAAAACTGGTTAATGTGCTTGTTGGATAAGGAGGTTAAGTAGGGCTCCTCTACATTCAAACCAACATGCATATCAACCAGGTAAATCTTGTGAGACAGCTCTCCACCAACTCGTTGGGAAGGTGGAGGAAGCACTACACTTTCAGGAAATAGCCCTCTGTATCTTTCTGGACATCAAGGGGGCTTTTAGCAACACGACATTCGATTCCATGGTTACGGCAGCAGAGGTGCATGACCTAGAGACCACTCTATGTAGGTGGACTAAGGCCATGCTCAGTGGAAGAAAGGTAGAGGCTACCATGATGAATGCAAAAATGGTAATCAACACTACTAAGGGTTGCCTGCAAGGAGGAGTTCTTTCCCCTTTATTGTGGAATCTAGTGGTGAATGATCTCATTTGAGAATTAAACTCTAGGCAGTACTTTTGCCAAGGATACGCAGATGATCTTTTCATAGTAATACTTGGCAAATTTGCTGACACAGTGAAGAATATGGCACAAGGTGCATTGGACATTGTGCAAGACTGGTGCAGAAAACAGGATCTGGGGGTTAGCCCTAAGAAGACTTTTGTTGTACCATTGACAAGGAAACTTATCCAACACTCAAGTTAGAATCTAAAGCTTTTCAATGAAGCACTAGCTGTGAAGGGGACAGTGAAATATCTAGCGGTTACCCTAGATAAGAAACTGACATGGACCCCTCACATTAGGAATATTTGCTCCAAGGCAAAAGGTACTTTGGTAAGTACCAGGAGAGCTTGTGGCAAAATTTGGGGCCTGAGCCCCAAGGGTATGCACTGGATATACACCATGGTGCTTAGACCCAGGATCACCTATGGGGTGGAAGAAGATAGAACAGCAGGTTGCCACTAAGGAGCTTGGTAAGGTGCAGAAACTAGCCTGCTTAGCCATAACAGGCGAAATTAGCAGCACACCAACTGCTGGGATGGTAACCATGCTGAATATGCCCCCATTACACCTTTGGGTCACGATGGAGCCAGCAGCTGGTGCATACAGACTCAAAACTGGCAACAACTGGAACTCTTTGGGATATCCAGAATCACACACTAAAATATTGAGTGAGGTAAATATAGGAAAGGTTGGGGAAATGCCAGCCGATTATATTATAACCCCATATTGCTTCAATAAGTCTTTCAGTATAACAATTGGAAGTAGGGAGCAGTGGGAGAAAACAGTTCGACACCGTACGGGGGATATTGTCTGGTTCACTGATGGGTCAAAATCAGAGCAAGGCGTTGGGGCCGGGGTATACGGGGTGAAGCCAAGACTGGAGGGCGTGATCTCTCTAGGGAAACTGGCCTCAGTATTCCAGGCCGAAGTCACTGCCATCATGGCATGTGTGGAGGAGAATTTGCGTAGGTGCTACAAAGATCGTAGCATCTATATGTATTCAGACAGCCAGACAGCCCTGAGATCACTGGCAGCTCCTGCAACAAGGTCTAAAATTGTTGCAGAATGTCATAGGGTTCTGGTGGAGCTAGGGGAAAGCAATAGAGTAAACCTATTGTGGGTCCCTGGCCACTCAGGGATCAGTGGCAATGAACATGCCGACAGATTAGCCAGGATGGGGCAGAGACTCCATTTATTGGACCGGAACCTGTCCTGACAATCACCAAGGCAATGATCAAATTGGAGCTACGGAACTGGCTCAGAAGACAGCATATAGAATATTGGACCAAAGTCTACCAACAAAAACATGCCAAAGCCATGTTTTAAAAGAAGCTCTGCAATCCTGGGCCTGAACAGGAGAGAGATTAGACTCATGGTTGGATTGCTGACAGGCCATGGGAATTTCAAAAAACACCTAAATGTAGGATCTGTGATGATGGTGATGAAACTGCATCACATCTAATCTTTGAATGCATTGCATTGGAGAGTAAAAGGCACAGATCATTTGGGACAACTAGACCCGAAGTAATTGTGTCTAATAAAGAACTGGTAAAGGGACTCCTTGCACTGTTCAAGGGCATTGGTTAGCTTTACTAGATATACAGGGAGCGATACCGCACAATAAACGTAGTTTCGGTGCGGGCAGTGGTGGGTTGGACCAAGACTGTTTCGACTTCCCTGGAAAAATCAATCGGGTTGAAGATTAAGTTTCCACAAGTACTGAGAAATGTCCTCATTAACATTTGAAACTGAGAGATATCTCATAATACTGTACACTCGTGGGTTTCTTGAAAAGTTTGTCCACATATTAGTTTAGTCCCTTATAAAACCCAACAACAACATCCACAAGAGCATGTGTTTTTTTGATAAAGACAAACTTCACAATCTGACAGGGATAATTTGGTTCTGGGTAGGCCTATATAAAACTATCATCCTAGGGTAACGAATATTAATACAGAGAAATCACTGTCATTGCTTGTTTTGTGAAGGATACTACTCATGCGATGGGAATTCATAAGGGGAGTGCCCCAGGGATCGGTGCTACCCTGTGTACTGTACCTAATCAGAAAATTAAAAACCTGTGTCAGTGAGAAACAATTACTCCTAACATATTATGCCTTTTTTCACGCACATATAAACTGTGGCATAATCTTGTGGGGTAATTCTGCTGGAGCCAGAAGAGTTTTCCTCTGGCAGAACAAAGCAATTCGGAGCACTATACTGTAAGAGCCAACGCTCCTTGTAAAACTCATTTTGTTGTTGTTGTGGTCTTCAGTCCGGAGACTGGTTTGATGCAGCTCTCCACAATACCCTATCCTGTGCAAGCCTCTTCATCTCCACATAAGAACGACAACCTACATCTGTCTGAATCTGCTTACTGTATCCATCTCTTGGTCTTCCCCTGTGATTTTTTCCCCATACACTTCCCTCCAACGCTAAATTCACAATTCCTTGATGTCTAAGAATGTGTTCTACCAATCTATCCCTTCTTTTAGTCAAGGTAAGCCAGAAATTCCATTTCTCCCCAATTCTGTTCAGTACCTCCTCATTAGTTACGCAATCCACCGACCTAAACTTCAGCATTCTTCTGTAGCACCATATTTCAAAAGCCTCAATCCTCTTCCTATCTGCACTGTTTATGGTCCATGTCTCACTCCCATACAAGGCAACACTCCTTAGAAATGCCTTCAGGAAGGACTTCCTTAGGTTTAAATCAATATTCGCTGTTAACAAATTTCTCTTTTTCAAGAACGCTTTTCTACCCATTGCCATTCTGCAATTTATATCCTCTGTACTGCGACCATCATTTGTTATTTTACTGCCCAAGTAACAAAACTCATCTACCTCCTTTATTGCTTCGTTTCCCAATCTAATTCTTTCAGCATCACCTGATTTTCTTACTCTGCACTCCATTACCCTAGTTTTGCTCTTGTTAATGTTCATCTTATATGCACCTTTCAGCACACTGTCCATTCCATTCAATTGCTCTTCCAGGTCCTTTGCTGTATCTGACAGAATTACTATGTCGTCGGCAAAACACGATGTTTTTAATTCTTCACCCTGAACTTTAATTCCTTCTCCAAATTTCTCCTTGCTTTCCTTTATAGCTTGCTCAATGTACAAATTGAACAACAATGGAGAAAGACTACAACCCTGTCTTAATTCCTTTCCAACCACTGCATCCCTTTCATGCCCTTCAACTCTGACAACCGCTGTCTGGTTTTTGTACAAGTTGTAAATAACCTTACGTTCCTTATATTTTACTCCTGCTTGCTTCAGAACTTGAAAGAGTTTATTCCAATCAACATTGTCAAAAGCCTTCTCCAAATCTACAAAAGCTAGAAATGTAGGTTTGCCTTTTCTTAATCTATCTTCTAGGATAAGCCGTAAAGTGAGTATTGCCTCCCGTGTTCCTACATTTCTCCTGAACCCAAACTGATCTTCCCCGAGGTCGGCTTCTACCAGCTTTTCCATCCTTCTGTATATAATTCGCGTTAATATTTTGTAGCCATGACTTATTAAACTGATGGTTCTGTAGTTTTCACACCTGTCTGCACCTGCTTTCTTAGGGATGGGGATTATAACATTTTTCTTAAAGTCTGAGGGTACTTCACCTGTCTCATACATCTTACCAGGTGAAACAATTTTGTCATGGCTGGTTCTCCCAGAGACTTCAGTAGCTCTGAGGGAATATCATCTACTCCAGGGGCCTTGTTTCGACTTAGGTCTTTCAGGGCTCTGCCAAATTCTTCTCTCAGTACAGTATCTCCTATTTCATCTTCATCTACATCCTCTTCCCTTCCTACAATATTGTCTCGAAGTTCATTTCCTTTGTAGAGCCCTTCTATATTGGAGTAGGGGACAGCGTCACAGACTGCGGTGCAGAAGGTCGGCGCTTGAATCCCGCCCACCTGCAACAAAATTTATTTCTTTGTAAATAACAATTCCAGAAGGTTCTACATCTTTCTTATGTTCACTTGTAAATTCTACTTGTTTCTTATGTTAACTGTTCTTCTAATTTCTGGTAAATTCTGTCTGTGTATAAATAGCAGAGCACTCTGCCTGAGAGGCAGTCAGTGCTGCGTGTATGTTGAGTTCGTAATAAACGTGTTTCCAATATAAGTGCTGTGTTTAGTTGCCTTCGAAGTCAAACCTACTTCCATTGCAACGCGACAATATACTCTTTCCATCTTTCAGCCTTCCCTTCTTAGCTGAGAACTGGTTTTCCATCAGTGTCCTTGATACTCATAGAGCTGTTTTTCTTATCTCCAAATGTTTCTTTTATTTTGCTGTAGGCTGTGTCTATTTTCCCCCTATTTATACATTCTTCTACATCCTTGCATTTGCCTTCTAGCCACTCCTGCTTAGCCATTTTGCAGTTCCGGTCAATCTCATTTCTTAGTCGTCTGTACTCCATTTTGCCTGTTTCATTTACTGCATTTTTATATTTTCTCCTTTCATCGATTAAATTTAGTATCTCCTGTGATATCCAAGTATTTTTTGTAGGTCTTTCCTTCCTACCTATTTTGTCCTCTGCTACCTTCACTATTTCATCTCTCAATTTTACCCATTCCTCCTCTACTGTTTTACTTTCCCATGTTTCTGTCAATTGTTGCCTAAAGCTCCCTCTGAAATTTATTTTATTCACCACAAAATAATGCCTCTTCTTGGTATTTATATATTTCAGGCTCTTATGCACACCGAACTCAATTTGGATAAGCTTGAGACCAGATCTGATATTTTACTTATGAAACCAGGAACAGAAACACTTTGGACATTCCCAGGACCAGATTAATAAAAAATAAAAACTTTATTTATGCAGGAAAATCTTTCTTTAACAAATTACCCAGTGAGATAAGGCAGATTAAAACTATTAAATTCAGGAAAACTATAGAATCTTGCTTGAGAGGAAAGGCCTTTTACACAGTCGAGGAATTCATAAACAGTGATGTCAGAGAGCAATTATTGTAATGTAGGCTAAAAAAGAAGATTGAGTGTGTTAAACTTAAGAATTTATGTACTCTTATTATGTGTACCATAAATTAAAGTATTATAGTAGAATAATAATTGTTTACTGGCAGTATGTCAACTGGCAGTTCATCCTGTATTTCAATAAGTTTACTACATAGGCTTATATGTAACTGTGGAATGTTTACCAGAAAGTAAATTTAACATGTACACTAGTTATTTGTTGTAAAATCGCATATTAGGCTATTTCATCCTGTATGTCAAAAAGTATGTAACTATAACTCTTGCCTTCTACAGCCTGAAAGCTGTCGTAGGGGCTAAATAAATAAATATTATTATACCTTCAAGCTGTTACCGCAAAGGTCTTGCGATCTGCTATTGCCTACAACCCTTAGCATGTACAGCTGTCCGAGATGTACAAATCAGGAAAGGTGCGGAAAGTATTAAATACTTTTGGTACAACGAGTTTTTTGTCGGAGAATTTTGTTTGGCTGGCCTATCAACTTATGATAAAACAAGAAGGTAATCTTTCCAACTTCTCAAAATTAGTGCGCGTTAAGAAATGTGTAGTTCAAATCATTCGAGCATGTTTTAATACCATGTCTGATTACCGTAACTGACAATGAACTATAAGTTTTTCTTCTTTTCTTTTATTTCTGATGCCTAACATACCGTTTGCTTAAGAAGTTACTTCAGGTTGTCACTATTCTTCGTAACTGGTTTATATCATAGCTCCTAAAATGTTAAATTCTTTCAAACTTCTTATTTTAAAAGTCAACGGCAGCTTCGACCATGGTCGAAGACGAAGAGTCATTTCAACCATAGACCATAGATTTCAACACTTTCGGAAGCTTTGTCGACTTTGAATGTGATTGCGCCAACAGACGTTATCGATATGATAGCCGTTAATTCACGATCGAGAAAGGGCGAATACGGAAACTACCAGGGGTTTAGCAGTCTCCCCACCACATCGTCGCAGCTGTAACCAAGCCACCAATGATATGGCGCTCCAGAAAAGCCAATGGGAAAAGTCTTGTTTTTCACGCGCGTGCATATGAACACTTGTGAGGCGTATTGCAATAATATTCTATCTACGTGTTCGCTTGTGTAGCTTCTATAAACGGCCAGTTGTACTTCTTTCTCGAAAGATGTGTTTTAACATATGATTATGACTTCCAGTGTTTGTTTTTTCGCATTGCTGTTTTATTCAGTAAACTCACAATCAGACGAACTAAGCGCATAGCATTCGAATGCACAGAACTAGAATTCCGTCCGCAATATCGGCACTCAAGTCAAGTGATATGGGAACAGCGCTGCAGGCCATATAGCGCCAAGCGTATTTCAAGCATTATTAACTCTTTATTGCATGCAGATAACTTAATAGTCATCTTAAAAATTGTATTCTTGGATGGAGTTAGTTTACTCACGCGAAGATCGAGTGTGTGATGGTTTCTTATGAGAACTGATTTTTTTTATTATTTTTTTTTATTTTATTTTATTTATTTTTTTTTTTTTTTTAGGTTGGAATTGGCTGCTAACAATATTCTTTTTATTTTCTACAACTGTTAAACGAATGTGTGTTCGAATTAAGTTTCGAAGACGCACATACACACATAAAAAGAAAAAAATCTTACAGCAAATGACAATCTTACACAACTATTTTCAGTCTTTGCTTATCGTTTTTCATTTTTCCCCGCGAGAAGGCAGTTACCTACAGCGTTTTTCATAATCTTCATTGGGTAAGTTCAAAGGCGAAATAAGAAGCAGTAATTAAAATGGACTGAATCAAATTTGTAATGGTTTGAAAAATAAGTTACTGTACAGATAGTTTCTCCTTTAGGTGCTGAGTTCAGTCTTTTGCTCTTGTGTCTCAATTAGGAACAGGAGACTGATGACTCTTCTGTTTAGTTCCCTTAAAAGTATAGGAAGTTTTGATCCAGACACTAATGAAAGTACATGTCCATATACCACCAACAAACATAAAAACTATCTGGAGGAAATTAAGGACATTTGGGCAAACAATCTTGGAAATTATACAAACTTCACTCATTCATAAGAACATTCACTCATAACGAAATAAAGCACAGCCAACTATGATTTTTTGATCCTCTTAATTACATTTTGTATAAAGTTTTTACCAGTGTATAAGGCTAGACACAATAGTACAAGAGCGAAATTAAGGGAAATGAACAATACTGGAATAAAAATAAACCAAGGTATCATCGGAAGTGAAACTAAATCAGTATACCATCTTGTTAACGTAACTATTTAACACTGGAGCAAGTAGATAGAAACTCAACCTTTATTCTCTTATAAACATTAGATGATCTACATAAAGTGAGATGTTATGTAGGTAAAGCTGTTGGTGATAAAACTTAAGGTACTGGTCTAACATGTGTTCATACTTCAAAAAAAAAAAAAAAAAAAAAAAAAAAAAAAGAGTTGCGGGTTAAATCTATTTACTATTGCTTATCCATATAACTACTGTGACTTGGCTAAATCCACAGATAATAATTAATGTACATTTAGAATCTTACGTCATACTATTAGAAGTTTAATTTTAAAAAATACTAACATTTCCATTCATGAAAATAAAAGAAATGTGGCATTTCAGTAAATTTGTGTACACCAAAATATCATGTGAAATTTACTGGAATAGAACAGATTCATCTTGATCGATACCATCTGATAAATTACTGCATAACTAATAAAATGGAAGCCAATTCAAATGTACAATATTTTAACAAGACACAAAAACTGTAGTCAGATAGTATACACTTTACACTGATTCTTCTGGGTGATGTGACTCTCTTTCTCCATTTCTGCACTTGCATGTAAAGTGTCTGCATGCAGATTTCATACACCTGCATAAACAGGATTTCACACATAGTATGTGACGTCATCACATTAAATTTCCAAAATATAGACTATTTGACTATCTTTTGACGTTATCATGACATGTAGTATAATGCACATGATCTCACAAATGAAGTATTGATGGAGGTATGTTCTGTGACATTATCAAAGCCTTTAACTGTGCAAAACATAAAATTATACTTAACATATCAGGGCATGAATGGCCTTTCTTCCCAGTAGGGGACCTCACTAGCAGACTGGTCTTGGGCATGTAGAGTGTGAAAACAATCACTTACAGTTCCACGGAAGTGTTCAGTGGTAGATATACAAAAGAACATGTATTTTTCAGCAGAGTCATAACACAGCTATTTTATCTTGGCATTGTTTCCATTCAATACAGTCTCTATGTATGTGCCCTATAAAAAAGAACCAAGACTTATTGACAACACACACATACTAACCAAAGAATCCTAATTAAACTTGAGCTATATAACTATAAAATAGTTGGAGGGGTGTATAAGTGGTTCACAGCTACTGGTTAAAGTTTTAACCTCACAAAGAGACACATTATGTAACAGCTGTGCCCCAAGGAATTTTGTGCGTGTCTACTTCTGGGGTTAAATTTTTTATTGGGTGACTTATTTACTTGGATTAATAAAGAAATCAATCAATTAATAAAAAATGTAACCCCAACAGGTGTACATTAATTGTCATACACAGAATTTTTCCAAGTATTGTTCCTATAATTGTTTAATATTAGTATAAGATTTTACTGTTAAGTGTTAACATTTGACTACCCTGGTCCTTGTAGGGAATTTTGTTTATTTATTTATTTAGTCTGGTTTGTTTCAGCACTCAGGCTGATGTTTTGCATACACTTATTGAAATACAACTACACTGATTTACTATTGTGTGTTTCAGTGTTACAGGTTTATACATTATATTTAAACACACATGGTATTATAAATTTACTCAGCCTTTTTTTGAATAAAGACAATGAGTGACAGTCTTTTAGTTCTTTTGGTAAACTGTTGTATTGGCTTATACCTTTGAAAAATATGCAGTTTTGACCTTTTTTTACACTCCAAGTAGTAGTTGTTGCTACTTCTTGTATTATACTGTATTTATGAACCTCTTTCACTAAGTTTATTGCCTAAATAGTCTGGACACATTCCTAAAAATAATCTTATGAATAAAATCATTGCTTGTAGTGTGATGAACTGTTTGACAGACAACCAATTTAATGTTACCAACATATATTCTATTCTAGTGTACATATCACAATTCAGTATTAATCTCATGCATCTGTTTTGTAATATCTGTAGCCTACTCACTGATGTCATGTTACACAGGTACAGTATTGATCCAGCATATGAAAAGTGGGGCATTATGATGGTGTTGTACTCTGTCATTCTACTTTTTTCTGTTAACATTTTTCTAATCCTACTAAGGAATCCTATTTTCTTACCTATCTTCTTGGTTATATAATTTATATGTTCATCCAGTTTTAACTTACTATCTACAATCACTCGCAAATATTTATAAGAGCTAACCCATTCAATTTTTTCACCACCAATAATTATGTCACTGTTCAGATTACCTACCTCTGATTTTAGTGTAAGAAGCATGCACTTTGTCTTCTTTGGGTTAAGCTTTAATTTATTTCCATTTAGCCAACGATTGGCACTGGCTAGATTGCTGTTCAAATTGTCTATAAGGCAATCAATGTTTGTACCTGAAGCATACAGAAGTGTGTCATCTGCAAATAGGTGTATCTCACAATCCTTTAGCACTTTTCAGATTTCATTAATGTATAAACTGTAACAGGCCAAGAACACTGTCCTGTGGCACACCTAGCTCTTTTCTATTATTTTGCCCACAAGCTGATCACATTTCACACACTGCTTCCTCCCAGTCAAGTAACTTTCAAACCATTTTAACATAACCACTTGTATACCATAGGCTTCCAGTTTCCGAAGTAGTTGCAGTCTGTCGATACTCTCAAAGGCTCTCTTCAGGTCCAGGAAAACTGCCACTACACTTTGTCCAAGATCCATCTGCTCCTTCCATTTAAAAATGGAAAATAACACAGCTAGATGTTGGCAACCAGCCACTTCATCTTCCTTTTTATTAGTCATGCAGTAGTTTATCTGCTTGTATCAATCAAGATGACTCTGTTCTAATCCAGTAATTTTCACGTGATGTGTTGGTGTGCACACATCTACTGAAATGCCACCTTCCTTTTATTTTCATGAATGGAAATGTTAGTATTTTTTAAATTAAGCTTCTAATAGTATGATGGAAGATTCTAAATGTATAGTATTTCTTACTGTGGCTTTAGCCAAGTCACAGTAGGTAGTTGGATAAGCAATAGTAAACAGATTTAACCTGCAACTCTATTTATTCTAAAGGAGGGGATGCTACTGATTTTACTTGTGGTTCCTTTTTTCAGTTTGTTCTCATTCCTTTTGTACAACATTATCATATTGTTAGGTTTTGTAGCAAATCACACATAGTAATTTTTCTTTTTTTTCTTTTTTGCAAATATGGACATGTTAGGCCATTACCGTATGTTTCATCACCACCAGCTTTAGCAACATAACATCTGAGTTTATGTAGATCATCTAATGTTTATAAGAGAATATTAAAATAAGTCTGTTGTTTCATATAAAGAAAATAAAGGTTGAATTTCTGTCTATTTGCTTCAGTGTTTAGTGATGTGTAACATGGTGCTATATTGATTTAGTTTTACATATGATGATACATACCACTAGTTATTTTGATTCCGGGTATTGTTCGTTTTTCTTAATTTTGCTCTTGTACTATTGTGACTAGACTTACACAATGGTAAAACTTTATACAGGATGTAATTCAAGAGGATAAAAAAAAAAAAAAAAAAAAAATCAAAGTTGGCTGTAGCTACTTTATTTCGCCATGAGTAAATGTTCTCATGAATGAGTGAAGATTGTATAATTTCCAAGATTATTTACCCAAATGTCCTTAATTTCCTCCAGATAGTTTTTATGTTTGTTGGTGGTATAGGAGATTGGCTTTCATTAGCGGGTGGATCAATACTTCCTAGGGGAAAAGCTACCTGATGTCAGTTCTTGTGGTTTTGGGATTTTTTAAGGGGACTAAACAGCAGGTCATCAATCCCCTGTTCCTAATTGAAACACAATTCAGCAAAAGACTGAACTCATAACCGAAAGGAGAAGCTGTCTGCACAGTAACGTAATTTTCAAATCATTACGAAGTTGATTCATTCCATGCTAATTAATGCTCCGTATTTAGCCTTTGAACTTACCCAATGAAGGTTATGAAAAGAAAACGCTGTACTAACTGCCTCCTTGCATTTAAAAAGTCAAAAGGATAAGCAAAGACTGAAGATAATTGTGGAAGGTTGTCATTTGCTTTAAGAATTTCTATACTTTTTCCGTGGCTGTGAGTGTCTTCGAAACATAATTCGAGCCGACATTCGTATAACAGCTGTAGAAAACAAAAAGAATATTGTTGCCTGTCAAGTTCCATTCCGTCATGGAGGAAAAAAAAAAAAAAAAAAAAAAAAACCTAAAATTTCAGTTCTCATAACAAAGCTCTCGATCTTTGCGTGTGTAAACCAACTTCATCCAATGTATATAATTTTTAAGATGTCTATTAAAATGTATACGTAGTTTTACTATAGCTCTGAAAGATATCTGCATGTAATAACGAATTAATAACGCTTGAAATACGCTTAGCGCTCTATGTCCTGCAGTGCCGTTACCGTATCACTTGACTTTAGTGCAGATATTGCGGAGAGAATTTTCGTTTTGCACATACGAGTGCTATGCGCTTAGTTCATCTGTTTGTGTGTTTACTGAGAAAAATAGCAGTACGAAACAAACAATGGATGTCATAATCGTAACGTATGTTGAAACATATCTTTCAAAAAATAAGTACAATTGGCTATTTCCAATCTAGAAGCTACACAAGCGAACACAAAAGTAGAATACTACTGCAATACACCCTACATGTTAACTTAGTTCATATGCACGCGCGTGAAACACATCGCCTTCCCATTGGCTTTCCCAGAGCGCCATATCATTGGTCACTTGGTTGTAGCTGAGACGGTGTGGTGGGGAGCGTGGAAAGTGGGGAGACTGCTAAACCACTGGTCGTTTCCACATTCGCTCGAGAAAGGAAGAAAAGTGAAGATCGATGGTGCACGGTGTTTGTAAATAAGGATCGCATTTAATAATACCAGTGGGGAAACATGGATATAGCAGGACCTATTACTATTGGTGAAAATACAAATGAAAAGCCAGGAAGGTATGTAATGTGCTTCTGTTGGTAAACAGTTGCTTTGTTACAGACATATTATATGCATAATGTAAGCTATGTAAGTTACATTGACCTTGTTTACTGATCACAGTGTCTTATTATTAGAGATAAATTGTAACTCTACCCTTGAAACTCGCAAGAGTCCGTTCGTTAATAAAATGATAGTAGTATCTTAACAAATAACCTTTTAAAGAGATTAGCTATTTTGTCATTTACTTACGATTACCCAAAGAAGTGTTGCGATTTAAGCATTTTTCACCATAGTGTGAGGCCTGTGATTCAGAGTTGGAAATGGAATTTTACGTTCATTCACTTTCAGAGATGGGAAATGGAATTTCACACTAATTCACTTAGAAGCGACTTAATTTTACAATCCGTGTCGTGGTGGCGTAGTGTAGTGTGTTTAGGTGTTGGCTACGGCCACGCCATGTGATCAAGTGTTAGCATATTAAGTTTATAATTTACTGTGAAGCGGAAACAACTGTTAACGTTATATCTAATTGGCTTTTATCGTCCATGCTATTACGGCCACTGCCCAACACTAGACACCTTGCCGCGACACGGATTGTAAAATTTTAAAGATAGTATTATAATTATCTACAGACTGTCGTACATATACATCCTAATTTTTGGTGGAATATTAGCTCCTAGTCACATCAGTACTTTTTGACAGTGTTCTAAAAAGTTTATATCCTCTCATAGCACTTTAAACAGTGATATGCCTAAACTGAATTTTTGAAACAAGTGATCATGTGAATTCTGATAAAGGGACCAGGCAGGGCGAGAGCAATATTTTCTTTGGATGCCTTTAGATAACATGAATTATTTCATAGTCTCTGCAGAATTGTTAATTTGCCAAGATGATGAAAATTAGATGGGTAGATGACGTAACTAATGAGAAGGTGCTTAACCGAATTGGGGAGAAAAGGAGTTTCTGGCATATCCTAACTAAGAGAGAGGATAGATTGGTTGGACACATTCTGAGACATCAGGGAATTGTTAACTTAGGATTAGGAGGAAGCGTGTGGGGTAAAAATCATAGAGGGAGACCGAGGGACGAATATAGAAAGCAGATTCAAAAGGATGTAGGTTGCCGAACGGTATTCTCAGATGAAGAGACTTGCACAGGACAGGGTAGCGTGGAGAGCTGCATCAAACTAGTCTGCGGACTGAAGACCACAACAACAAAATTGTATTGGAGCCTTTTGATACCTAATAACTTTCAGAAAATTGCTGCTACTGTTTTTATACTATTACATTTAGACCTATAAGCTTTTAGTGTATGAAAGTTACGCATGCCTAATTATTTTGAATTACTTTTAGAATAACTAAGTATTCTAGAATGCTATGAATTACTGGTATGGTGAAAATAATGTTGGAGGATGGCAAATTTTTTATTTACTTTTGCTATTTGTTTATTTATTGTAGAACTCGCCTACAACAACTGGATTACATGCAATGGATATATATAATTGCTTAATTGCTATAAGACTTTTATAGGACTAACTAGTTGCAACATATTTAGGCCTATTAATGTCTCTACTTTTAGAGCATTTGATAGTGTGTTCAAATCCAGTAGTCTACTCATGATAGCTGTACTATAAGCAGTAGGCTGCAATAAACATAATTACAGTTAGTTTTTTTCTTTCTTTTTTGTATTGCAATTCACAATAACGGTCTTCTTTACGGTTATATTAAATACAATATCTGCCACAGCATTACTATGTCACAAGCCAATCAAATATCCATTGTCATGGCAATTTTCAGTCAAAATGTTTGCAAATCTATCGGACTCAACTGCTTGGTCATTAGTATGTAGCTTACAAACTACTTAAACTAAACTAATCTAACCTAAGGACAACGCAAATACCCATGCACGATTGGGGGGGGGGGGGAGACAGCCGCGCAAGCCACAGCACGGCGCCCCAGTGTGCACAGCTAATCCGCTGCGGCGATCTTCAGTCCAAAGACTGTTTTGACACATGTTCCTTTCCACACTACTGCAATGTATACATCAATTTGCACGTTTGTTCTTTATTCATATCTCTGTCACTCTGTACAATTTGTACCCCTCACATACAGTATTCTCTCATTACTGGGTTGATAATTCCTTGGTGTCTGAAAGTGTTTGTGATTTGCTCTGTCTGTTAGTCATATTATGCCACATATTCCATTTCTCTTTGATTCACATATCATTTCTATTGTTCAGTACTTTGTCATATTCACATGATCTAAAAATCTAATCTTTACCATTCTTCTATAACAACTCATTTCAAGAGCTTATGCTCCCTTCTTGTTTGATCTTTTTATCATCCACGTTTCACTGCCACGTAATGTTACACTCCAGAGAAGTACTTACAGAAGAGACTTTCCGGCAGTTATACATTTTTTTCAGAAACACTTCTCTTGTCATTTTCAGTACATGTTATGTACCCATCATAGTTTAAAACTACCGTGCCTGACGTGGCAGAATGGAGAGTGATCTATGAGAAATTTACGATAAAAAAAAGCTTCCTTGAGGAAGTGTTTGCCCACCTTAAAAGTCTATCAATGCAAATAGTTCACAATGGCATAAAATTATTGTATGTATACTGACAGTTACATGCTGTTTCCCGCATGGGTTTGTTCCTTTCTACGTGTTATGAACACACAAACATTTCTACAGCATCAAGCACTGTTTGCATGGAAATAATTCTAAGTACCCTACATATATGTTACAACATTTTGCAATTAGTTAATCACAAAGGTAGGCAAATTTATTTTTTAACAGATCAGAAAATAATGACTAAGACTCATTAACCAAGCAATCGACTAATAAAATAAATTTGCATTATTCACCAATAACTTCCTTCTGGGAATTATATTTTGTCATTTATTGCCTAGATAATAACTCATCTAGCCTAATATTTTCAGTATTTCCTAGTCCTCCCCTGTTTGAGAGATAATTCTTATTTCATCAGCAAACCTCATTGTTTTCATTTCTTCTATTTAAACATTGAATCCTCCAAATTTCCATTTCTCTTGCTCAATGTAATTCTGGAGTAGCACCAGGGATAATGTCTCACTCCTTTTTTAACTGTTGCTTCTGTCTCATGGCCTAAAACTCCCAATTTCTCTCATGTCTGCATATGCTATAAATACAGATTTTTCCTTATTTATTGTATTAGAGTAGTCAAAGAGTCTATATTGCCTTGTGAATTTCAGCATTTTGTCTGTAAGAAATTTGTCAGGTGTTTTGCAACCATGATTTATCAGACTGATAGATTGTAATATTCCTGTGTATCATCATCTGCCCTTTTTTGGAACTGGAATTATTACATTTTTCTTTTGTCCAAGGGTGTTTTGCGTCATTTGTAACATCTTGCGACCGGTTGGAATATTTTTATATGCCTGACTGTCCCGAGGATATAATTGGATGTGGGGGTAGGTCACTTACTCGGAAACCTTTTTTGGCTTTCATTTTTCAGTGCTCTTTGAAATTATTCTTGTAGTATCAGACTCGGGCTTCTTATCTTCATACTATCTCTTCCATTTTTGTATTACTATGTCAAAATTACTTTTCCTTGTATCCTTTCCACATTTCCCCTTTTTGCTCAGTAGTACCTACTGGGTTTACATCTGAGCACTTGATATTCAAACAACCGCTTCACTTTCCTCCAAGGCATCCTTTATTTTCTCATAGACTGTATCTATGCTTCCCTTAGTTTGGATTGCATATGTCCTGTATGCTGCTTAGTCATTTTCTCTGTGTGTTCATTTAATTTTTGTGTGTCTGTATTCCCTTTCATTTAGTGAATTTTTAATTTTTCTCCTTTAACGAATGAGATTGAATATCTCCTGTGTGATCTGAGATTTCTACTAGACCTTCTCTTTTTACATCTTGACCCTTCAAGCCACTTCAAAATGTGTGATAGACGGTACTTGTTTACCACTGATTTTATCCTAATGGTCACATTGTGAGATGGGTCATACCATGTCAACTCACCTAGCCCTCCCTGCTCAACCATCACTGATTTTGATGAAATTTTTAGTGAACATTCGCACATGTCCCCAGTGAACATTGGTAAATTTTAAGGCTCGTTGAAGCAATATTGTTAGAGATATAGTCAGTTGTTTGACACCATTCATGACTTTGCGCAGGGCGAGTGCGAATTGTTGAAGATTTTAAGTTGTTATAAGTTGGGCAATATTTCGTCGAAAGAAATGACATTTGGCCTTCTTGTACAAGTGTATACATTCTCTTGGGAATAATAATGTAAACAATTTTATGTGCCATATACAGCCAGAAAAGTTCAGCCAAAGTTGCTGAAAGAAATTGATGCCAAAAAAAAAAAAGAAAAAAAACTGCAAAGTTTGGCATCCTATATCTCGGGGACTGAAGCTACGGCGAACATGAAACTTGGCATGTGGTAACCTAACAATATAAGGTTCTCAAACATAAAGTTTTGTTTCGGTATCGCTTTCCAATACTGAATTAATTAACTGCAAAGTTAAAGATTCTAGAAAAAGATGATAAAATGTGGTATTATTTTACCTTATTTTGCAGAACACTACTCTATAAAACTTTTCAAGTTGGGCTGACTAGAAAGACCATTATTTTCACTGCATAAAAAGTGTATTTGATCATCCAACACAGGCTAACATATCTGGATAATTTGAATCGAAGTTGAATGCGTAAATCACGGTACGAAAACTGTTAAACTTTGGATTCTTATATCTGCTAAACTAAATGTATGCTGAACATGAGAAACTTTGTACTTAATAAGGTGGTAGCACAGGGATGTGGCATAAAAAATTTCAAGCTCTTACTTTTTCCAGTAGTGTAAAAAATTGTTGTAAACGTGACAATTTTTGTCAGAAGGTGAAAAAAAGGGTGTATTCGATAGTTTTTACAAATACAAGTTTCTAGTAAAGCTTCGAAACCAGTCTCATATGAAACATGTTTCAAGGAACCACAGACACATGGGTTTAATTCCCAACATTGATGAACAATGCTACAAAAATTGAAGCAAACTAGGCGAAAAAATAGCACTGGTTTTACCTTTGGGTTTTTTAATCTCTGTAATAAAAACTACGATAAGTGTGAAATTTTTCACACAACTACTTAGTAACATAAGGTTTCCCGGCGTAAAATATCATTCACATACTGCTTTTCTGATTTGTAGAAAAATCAGTTCAAACTTTCGATTTATGTAAAATTACAAATGTGTATCTTATTTAATTTGCCTTTCAATAATTTGTTTTCCATAATTTAATAGAATCTATTCACAGTTGGAATGAGTATATTATCAAGCATCTTGTTCGATTTCCAATGTGTGCTATCAAAATCCGAAAACGAAGAACAAATTTGAATGAATCTAACGGGCTCACCTGTAGACGGGAATACCGCCCATCAGCTTTGACCCATGATCATCGCAGCACGGTAGTTTTGAGGTGTGTGTGTGTGTGTGTGTGTGTGTGTGTGTGTGTGTCTGTGTCTGCAGTGACGTGACAGTTTCCTAGCTACTATGTTGTTGGCCTTACAAGGTATTGTAGAATTTAGATGAACTACTTTCTAGTGTTATAAATCCTGTATAAAATGGATGTAAGTTTATCGATGAGTGATGATCTAATGCCTGAATGGTGATTGGAAGGAAATTATCCTCAATGCCACAAGGGCAACTTCTATTCGAAGAAAATTGGAGTTGAATCTGTGGACAGTTGGTCAGTAGAGCAAAAAACTACTTGTTGCTCTATGATCAGAGATTAAGCGTAAGGATAATGCCAAAGTCTGCCTGCACCACAAAGAAAAATACCTCAACATGTATGAGATAGTGCTAGGCATTATTGTGAGAAATTACATATCAATTTAAAAATAAAAACCACATGCAATGTAAAACAGTCACAGGTTGCTACATTATAGCCTGTTGACGTGGTAGATTCCCTCAAATTTGTCAGTCATTTTCAGGTATTGTTAGTACACATTGGAAAACCGACCATGATTTTCTGGATGCTTGATAACATGCTCATTCCAAATGAATAGATTCAATTACGAAAAACAAATTATCAAAAAGTCAATTAAATGAGACACACGTTTGTAATTTAACGAAAATCGAAAGTTTGAGTTAATTTTTGTAGAAATCTGGAAAGCGGTACGTGAATGATAATTTACACTGGGAAACTTTGTTACTAAGTTGTTGTGTGCAAAATTTAACATTTGTCATAGTTTTCATTAAAGAGATATAAAAACCCAAAGGTAAAACCTTTTTTACAGCACTATTTTTCCGCCTAGTTTGCTTCAGTTTATGTAGCATTGTTCGTCAATGTTGGGAATTAAACCCATGTGTCTGTGGTTCCTTGAAACATGTTGTTTCATACGAGACTGGTTTCGAAGCTTTGCTGGAAACCGGTATTTGTAAAAGAAGTCTCGAATACATCCTATTTTCACCTTCTTAGAAAAATCGTCATGTTTGCGACAATTTTGTACAATATTGGAAAATAGTATGAGGCTGAAATTTTGTATGCCACATCCCTTTGCTGCCAGCCTGTTAAGTACGAAGTTTCAAGTTTAGCATGCATTTACTTTAGCAGACATAAGAATCCAAAGTTTAACCCTTCATCACACACTTTCTTTTCTTTTTTTCCTCCTCGATCGTAAATTATTATTATTATTATTATTATTTTTGTTGTATTACAGTTTGTTCAAAGATGCCAAGAAAAATGTCGAAAAAAATGTGCCTTTTCTTACACTTTGCATTTATGCAAAACTGAGTGAAACTTAACAAATTTGTTCATACCTACTACTTTGCACTTATGAAAAACCATGTGAAATGGACATATGTAATTCATGGATGTTTCTGCCTGAAGCTACAAAAAATGACCATCAAAAGAGAGCACTAGCTCTGTGTGCTGGTCTGGGAACGCTACAAAGAGCAGTACACATTGTCATGGTAGCGAGGACTGTAGCGCATTCTACTGACAGGAGATCCAACTCGTAAGCACACGACGTACAATTGTCCGTGAGAAAAGCACGATTTCGTTAAATGAGCACCGCAGTATTTGAATGTTTGCCTCTGAGCTTTGTTGATGGTCATACTGTATGCTAATTTAACTGGAAACCGCAGTCTTAAGGTGAAGGGCAACCCATATGATAATAAGGGTATTTGTGGTATAGAGACCGTCTGTCCCTTTTGTTTGCCGGTCATTATATTCGCTTCGATGATGTTACTGTGAAGCTGTGTGATGCAGAGTCTGCTGCCATTACACAGTTTTGGCGAATTTAGATTATGTAGTAAAATGACTGGCGAACCAACTTTCAATTTGAGGCAGTGTAATAGCATTCCAGGTATAATCAAAGAAATTAAAAAATTCTGTTGGAAAGTGTACACTGTCATTATCATCAGTCACTGTACGATTGACATGTAAGATGTCTCTGGTCCTGGGATTAGTTGTTGTACTGTCTTGTTGATATCATTGACAAATTCGTTTTTCGGTGCCAGAATAATTCGCTCACATCACCCGTCTGAGTTCGTGTAATTGTTGACGATATCCGGGTATATCTGAGTTATAAGCAGTTCAGGAATTTTGAACATTATTACACAATTCATTTGTAACTATCATATGATCTGAGTCTGTTGGATACATGTCTTCTCCTATTCGTAATAAATTACGACAAAATTCTTGCGCTCTTTCATTGCCCAATATTTGGGCTCTCATATTGGTTGTTAATCTGAGTACCTTTACGTACTGCCATATGAGAGACTTTTTTGTGCAGGCATTTATTTCATCTGCTAGTATAGATTATGTAATTACTGGTAGCGTTTGACGAAAATTGCCTGACAATATTAGTAAAATGCCTCCCATTAAACTGGTGTTATCCCTTAAGTCCTGCAGTGAACTGTTTAATGCCTCCAAACACTTTCTGCGGGCCATTGTGCATTCATCCCATATGATGGCTTTGCACTCTTTCAACAGTTGTGCACATGTTGATGATTTTGTTATGTCACAGATAGCCAGTACGTAGTCAGCTACATTTAAAGGTAATTTAAACGCAAAGTATGCTGTTCGTCCGCCATCCATAAGTGTAGCCACTATCCTGGATGATGCACAGGCGAGTACTATTTCTTTGGTTGCACGAATTTCTGCAAGGAGTAAGTTAATTAAAAACATTTTGCCTGTACTACCAGGTGCATCTAAAAATATTATGCCACCGTTGTGGTTGTGATAATATTTCATTATTGTGTCATATGCATCTTTTCGACTTTGATTTAATAAGGGTTGTGTTGGACATAAGGTTGCTAATCATCGGTTTCATAACTTTTTTCTCTTAATATTTCATGGTTGCCAGCATCAAAATTGTGTCGTGGAATTAACTGTACGCCAAGTTGCAGTAACATTTGGTTGGTCATTGCTAAACATTTATCTTCTAGTAAATGCTAGCAATGTTGAAAATTTCCTCGTTGAAATCTAATCTTAATTCCGGGTTGTTGCGTCATAGTTTCGCTAGGACATCGTCGCTCATACTATCTACATCTACAACCATACTCCGCAAGCCACTCGGCGGTGTGTGGCGGAGAGTACCACTAGCGATTTTCCCTCCTATTCCAGTCATGTATTGTTCGTGGAAAGGATTGTTGGTATGCCTCTGTGTGGGCTCTAATCTCTCTGATTTTATCCTCACGATCTCTTCGCGAGATATACGTACGAAGGAGCGATATACTGCTAGACTCCTCAGTAAAGGTAAGTTCTCGAAACTTCGACAAAAGCCCGTACCGAGTGACAGATATTTCAGCCAGAGTCGATTGGGATCTGATTGATTGCATGAAGTCAAAATAATTGCAAATAACTTCCTAATCTGGTTTGCTGTGGCTGTTTGTACTGCTTCGTTCATAGCCAGATCCCAGTCATTGTCATTTTCTAGTAGACCTAATTGCTGACATGCCTCACAATATGTTTCAGAAATGGAGCTATTAACAGTTCTCAGATGCGCAAAACTTGTTGGTCCATGGATAATGTGAAGCAATAGACGCAAATAGAAGCACTCAGCGCCCAATTGTGTTAGTCTTGTACACACCACCGTGTCCATACACTGGCACTCCACGTTTTCATGGGCGAAATTTTTCCTCGAGGTATCCCATACGTATAGAAACTTGGTACTTCAGAGTACAGTAAAGTTCTTGCAAATGGATCGTCTTGGCAAAGTTCGAAGAAGGCTGTCAAAGTTGTTCGTGCTGGTGGTCCTGTCGCAACTGTTTATAATGTTTCTCGAGTGAAATATATGTGTTAGCCATTTTCTAAGGGCTCGGATAAATGAATAACCAGTGGATCTCGATCGTGGATCGGAAAACCTAAAATTCGCCAAATTGCCTCATTGGTGTTGATATAACGACCCATTTGATACTGTAATATTTTGTTGTGCTTGTCTTCTTTGGTTAATGTAAATACAGCCATGTCACTGCCCTTGTTGATATACTTGCATACACACAGACCTACAGTATTCAACAGTGATGTAGGCAGAGAACATTTTAGATAACAGCGGGGTATATGGAACTACCCATTGATTACCAACCTCAATTTTGTCATGGCCACATATTTTAATTACTGCCATGACACCGCCTTGTTCTTTTGACCGCCATCTATATTTCGTATACCCATCCTCACCAGTTTGCGTTTCAAACAGGAAAGATTTTGAGTAATGTTTTGTGCAGTTGTCGTGTTTCATGCACCGGGAGCTTCTATTGAAAGCGCCACAGGGACTGTGAATCATGTGTTTCTTAATTATTTCAAAGAGTTCGTAATTCTCCTCCGGATTCGGAAATTCAGCCCTGATGACGGTGTCTATCTGATATGGTTTTAGTTTCTCTTGAAGCCACATTAAGGCGTGAGAATGTGGGAGTCCTCTTTTCTGCCACTCGATGGAATACATCCAGCAGGTTACTGCACCAAATATTTGAAGCTTGACGATTGATTCAACAAATTTTATCTGTTTTTGACAAAATACTTGAGCAATAATGTTGTGTCGGTCATTGGCCGCCTGTCCGTATTGTAATTCAGCTTTTATTTCATGCCACGAAGAGTTGCAAGTAAAAGTGATAGATAAATCAGGTCGACCGGGTTTTTTGACCTTGGTCATCACATCCTCTGCATATTCATGCAGATGACATGGACTGCTGGTAAATGTAGATGGCAAGATGACAAATTTTCCTACGTTGTCCACATTTCAATCATTCATCATGGCGTCGCATAAATGGATGTATTCGTCAGAGTGCAACTTATGTTGGTTATGGCGAATAAAATCCAGTCTCTCTGTCTCAATCTTGGCATACATATCTACGATAAATTGCTGGAATGGCTTCTTGCAATTTAGAATATGATTGTATTCACCTTCTCTAATCGTAAGTCGGTAGGCATAGAATTGCATTGATGAAACCTTTTTGTTGGTTTCGGCACCTGTAGTTAGATTGACTTGGTGGATGTTGAAGTGGTACCCGTCTTCACCCTGCCAGAATATTAGCGGATACTGTAAGGCATCTTAACTACGATGCGTTTCGGCAATGCGTTGGAGTTCGTTGCTGCGGCGTTGTATAATGATATCACGTTGACTGTATTTATTGTCTACAATTACTACTGCAACTTCATTGACCTGAGGTGTAGTATATCTACATTCGTGCTCACCGGCTGGTCATTTATCAGCCCGAATAACAATTCTATAGTTGTCTGCAACCATTTGTTGTAGAGAAGTCTTGAACACATTGATTAGTTGATTGAGACTATGGAGTAGACTCTGTAACTCCTGTACGATAGGTCATTGAAGTCCCTGAATATGTGTGCAACGCTGATCTAATTCTTGTTGCTCGTCACCAACGAAATATAATCGCACTAATTTTGGCGTTACATTTAGTGGAGGTATTAATGACCCTAATTGATGATAAACTTGTCCTTGGATTTTAAAAACTGGTGCGAAATTGTCGTCATTGCATTCTGATGTAGCCCCGAACAATGTCATCTGGGAGCAAGAATTGTAACGATGTATATTTTGTAGCAAGTGCTTAGAATCTGGTGCCGTTACGATCATATGAGTATAGCTGTGTTGGTGGCACATTTAAAGGTGGTAATTTGACTTTACCACTCATACAGCACATACCTGGTGTTTCACCTTTCAATTTTTTTGCAGAGCAGTACTTGCATGTTTTGATCATTTTTCCGATGACGATGTTTGGATGTTCACTGTATTTCTTTGTGGCATAATACTGCAGCTCCTCAAGGTGTAAATTGTAGTTCCTCCGTATATCATGACATATATTGGCCATTCTGTGTCTATTTTGTGCATTTCGGATTTGACATTGGTTATCAGATTCACGGTTTCTTAGTGAAGGTCGAATGTTCAGGGTACGAGTGGGCTCTGTTTTGTCGGACACCTTACACTAGGAGAATGGGGTGCCACAGGGCTCCGTTTTGAGCGTGGCACTTTTTGCCATTGCAATCAACCCACTTATGGATTGCCTCCCAGTTGATGTTTCAGGCTCTCTGTTTGTGGATGACTTCATGATCTATTGCAGCGCTCAGAGAACATGTCTCCTGGAGCGTAGTCTTCAGCAGTGCCTTGACAGTTTCTGTTCCTGGGGTGTTGCAAACGGCTTCCGCTTCTCCCATGAGAAAACAGTCTGTATCAACTTCTGGAGGTACAGAGAGTTTCTTCCACCATCTCTCCATCTCAGCCCCGTCACTCTCCCCTCCATAGAGACGACGACATTTTTAGGGCTAACATTGGATAGGAAACTGGGGCTGGTCTCCACATGTGTCTTCTATGGCTGCCCACTGTACTTGTTCCCTCAATGTTCTCTGTGTTCTTAGTGGTACATCATGGGGAGTGGATCGTACCGTCCTGCTTCACAGCTCTCGGTCTACTGTCAGATCCAAGCTGGATTACAGGAGTTTCGTGTAGTCTTCTGCACAGCCGTCCATTTTACCCCGCCTAAACTCGATTCACCATCGGGGATTACGCCTGGCGAAAGGAGCCTTTTTACACTAGCCCTGTTGACAGCCTCTAAGCTGAAGCTGCTGAATTACCTTTAATCTATCGACGCGACATATTGCTGTGTCGGTATGCATGCCATCTGCTTTTGATGCCCCACCACCCTGCCTATTCATCATTCTTTAATGACTCCCTCAATAGCCATTACAGGCTGTCCACAATTGCCCTGCTCCCTCCTGGAGTCCGCTTTCATCGCTTGCTTCAACAGCTCGATTTTACCTTCCCCGCCACATTTCGAATTGGTGAGAGCCCAGTGCCATCTTGGCTTCAGGCTCAAGTTCACGTTCAGCTCGAACTCACCTCACTCCCGAAGGAGAGTACTTCGGATGCTTTTTACCACTCGAGTTTTTTTTAACTTCGTGCACGGCTCGAAAATTCCGTCTTCATATATACGGTTGGCTCAAAGACCAATGAAGGTGTCAGATGTATGTTTGTCGTCGGGGATGGCGGTTTTTAGTACAGGCTTAATGACCTTATTTGGTTTCTACAAATGTCTGCCTAGGTGTGTTTGGATGTGGATATGTGTGAGTGTGTGTGTGTGTGTGTGTGTGTGTATTTGTTTACCTTCCTTTTTTTCCCCTAAGGTAATTCCTTCCACTCCTGGGATTGGAATGGCTCCTTTTCCACTTCCTTCAAACCCGTATCCTTCCCTTTCTCCTCTCCTTCCTTCCTCTTTTTCCCGAAGAAGCCACCACTGGTGGCGAAAGCTCGAATGTTTGTGTGTTTTTGTGTTTGTCGACGAGCCTGTACTTTAGGTAAGTCAAAAATCTTTATTTTATACCTATTTTCCCACCTGGAAGGTCTCCTTCTATATATATATAAGCCACAGTCGCTTCTTAGTCCAGTCAATAAACGCATTGTAGAGCACATGGAATATGCAAGAATTTTTTACTTTAGGTTTTTGTTAGGGATAGTTAGGAGCTGAGCATACTAAAAGTCCCCGCCCCTGGGAGTGAGCTGAAGCGGGGAGGGGTGTGAAAAGGTACCATTTTTTGGTTTTTCGCTTATATCTCAAAAATGGTCTGCTTTAGGAAGAAAACGTTCCAAATAAAAATGAAAGATAATTGATTTTGCTACACAATTGTTTCTATTCATAAATGTCAAATTCCCTATGGTTTTTGAGATACATGTTATTGAAAATCGACAATTTAGGAAAAAAACATTTTTGACACACTAATTTTGTCAAACATTTAGTTCTAGTGACTCACTGTCATTTCTCTGAAAATTTGTTAGAAAGAAACTTGTAGAGCATTAAATTTCCTCCAATTTGATATGTACATTTACCACCTTATCTGCAGCCAATCAGAAGTTATATCATTTATAAGATGTGCACTCAGTTCCGATTTCCTTCAAGAAATGAATGTTTTGAGTAACTCTGACATTTTTGTCTTATGAACTGTGCTAACATGGTACATAACAACCAGAAAACCTTTTTATAATTATAGTTTTTATTATAATAATATGAATCAGGCCTGTCAATGTTGGTGATAAGAAGGTTCGTGGCCCGACAACTGATGTGATGACATGTCCTATAGCAACACACTTTCTCCTTGATTCCTCATTTTTTCTGACTCTTTTATTCCCCCCCTACATAACCACCTCAAGAAAGGTTTGGAGGGATTGAGAGAGAGAATATGCATCCTTCAAGAAGGTCTCTCTTGGTGGGTATGTATTATAATTGTACATTTCACTCTGAATATCTCAGCAGTTTTCTCGACAATCCTGAGTCGCTCTTCTTTCTCATCCTTTTCCTTGTTATCATACCAGGCGTTGGTTATCAGTTTGTGCCCAGTGTCCCTAAAACAAGTTATTGGAACCTTAATCTGTTGGAGCCTGCGATCACCATTATGCGATCCCTATACCTTTTCAACAGTTCTGCTCTGATAGTTCTCCGCTCAGGTTTCCTCCCAGTAAGAACAACTTTAATTTCGTTTACAGTGAACTGACACTCACTATTCCCCTCCAGTAAGAAGCTAACCTTTGCCATTCTGAATCAGAGTCTTCAAACGTGGTTGTTGAGAGTTTCTGGTAAAACGGCCTTACAAAGTCCAACCGACATTCATCATGATACACAGCCTAAATCATTTGAGGTGGAAAGATGCCTCATCACTTCCTCACACCACTGATCATGCCTAGCTCGAGGAGCATCCATACTCGTCACTTGTATGTCAGTTTTGTTGCATACTTTTTGTTATTAGTAACTGAAAATATCTTCCTGCGTCTCTCCTTGAGCTTCATTTGCTCGCTGTCAACACTTTTGGCACAAAAGAAACATTTTGTTTTGAAATAGAATTTTGGTTTTTTGAATCTTAAAGTTGCAGGCTGAGGTGCTTCAGAGGATGATGAGAGTGCCTGTCTCTTTAAATGAGCCTTGATGGATTGTGGCCTGATGCAATTCTTTCAACATTCAGTATGAATCAGAAGTATGTCCAAACCTTCTAAAGATGAGCCCTTGATATCTTCCCTTTCTCTACTTGCTTTGATTAGTGATAGTATTCCTTTTTTTTTTTTTTTTTTTTTTTTTTTTTTTTTTTTTTTTTTTTTTTTTTTTTTGTCGCTGTGGAAACACCAACACATGTTCCAGCTATTGTTTCATCACATACAAAACACCTAGTAGCCATTGTGCGCTGTACACAGTCAACATTTTCATAAATAAATAAAAAATATCATTAAAAGCCAACACAATACCGCCACACAAATTTTCTCTACGCTTGGCGAACTTTTGATGTGAAATGAAGTAAGAAGTGAGTGAGAACACCCCATTCCACCCCCATAGTCTGGTGTCTTGCAACAAGCCAGTAACAGGCCTTCCATGTTCGTTGTGGGGCATTAGGTACCGGCGACCTTGATCAACACCACTTCGATACAAGGCCTGTGCGCTGCCTGCCAAGAGTAGTCATAACATAGGCAAACTATTTGTGTCGCGTTCCACACAGTGTTTCAGAATGTTCTTAATGTTACTTATGTGATTCACAGACAAATCTGTTTTGGTATAAGATATTTATGAACTGTTAGTAAGATGTCGTATTAAGCCCCATTTACACTGAAGTTCGGAACACGTTTTTGTTCGCAACTTGTTCCAGACAAATGTCGACAACATTGTTCGATGTTCGTGTCCACGTTTACACTATCGGCGGACATTTGTACTATTGTCTGCTTCAGAGAATGTCTGCAAACATCTTATTTTGTGTATTTGCGTTACGAAACCCCGGCGCCGCTATGTCAAGCGAAGAGGAAGAAATATTAACATGCTGTACTGAATTGTTACTTCTTGATAGTTTAAGAAGACGATGTCCTGGTGGACCAAAACATATTATAGAAATCGTGGCAGGAGTAACATGCTTTCAGTCCTGAACATGGAAGACGGTTCTGACTTTCGGAATTTCACTCGAATGTCACCATCCGATTTTGAATTTTTGATAAATATTATAGAGCCAGTTGTTACCAAAAAGGACACTAGTTTCAGGAAAGCAATCCCTGTGAAAGAAAGACTTGCAATTACCCTTAGATTTCTCGCAACGAGAGATTCCTATCAAAGTCTTGCATAGTTATTTCATGTTTCCAAGCCAGCCATATCGAAAATAGTTCCTGCAGTTTGTGAAGCTTAGGTTCCAGGGTTGAAGGAGTATGTAAAGGTAAGTCAGTTATGTTAATATCACGGAAGCAGATTGTATCCACAACAAGAAAAGTGTTAAACGATGGCAGTTTTATGGGACATTTAATTTTTTTGTCGACATCACTGCTAGTTGTACCCAGCTCCACGGCAATTTTTTGGAGAGACTCGTGTTTTTCGTGTATATTTTTATAGCTTGTGGAATGTACGTTCCACGAGCTCTGTTCTTCCTCATTGATTTGATTTGATTTTTCCAGGGAAGCCCAAACAGTCTTGGTCTAACCCGCCACTGCCCGCACCGAAACTAAGTTTATTGTGCGGTATCGCTCCCTGTTTATCTAGTAAAGCCAACCAATGCCCTTGAACAGTGCAAGGAGTCCCTTTACCAGTTCTTTATTAGACACAATTTCTTCGGGTCTAGTTGTCCCAAATGTTCTGTGCCTTTTAGTCTCCAATGCAATGCATTCAAAGATTAGATGTGATGCAGTTTCATCACCATCATCACAGATCCTACATTTAGGGTCCTCTTCTGTTCTTCCCATTGTATGTAGGTGTTTTTTGAAATTACCATGGCCTTTAAGCAATCCAACCATGAGTCTAATCTCTTGTTCAGGCCCAGGATTGCAGAGCTTCTTTTAAAACATGGCTTTGGCATGTTTTTGTTGACAGACTTTGGTCCAATATTCTACGTGCTGTCTTCTGAGCTAGTTCCGTAGTTCCAATTTGATCATTGCCTTGGTGATTGTCAGGACAGGTTCCGGTCCAATAAATGGAGTCTTTGCCCCCATCCTGGCTAATCTGTCGGCATGTTCGTTGCCACTGATCCCTGAGTGGCCAGGGACCCACAATAGGTTTACTCTATTGCTTTCCCCTAGCTCCATCAGAACCCTGTGACATTCTGCAACAATTTTAGACCTTGTTGCAGGAGCTGCCAGTGATCTCAGGGCTGCCTGGCTGACTGTATAGATATAGATGCTACGATCTTTTTAGCACCTATGCAAATTTTGCAGAACACACGGAAAACAGTAGATCAGTACCGTAAAGCGAAAACAAAACAAACACTAGCACTTCGTAGCGGCAGTTCATGGTAGCAAGCCACGGAACAAATGTTCCTTTGATCTCTACTGACACAGCGGTGGAACACCGTTTCCGTATTGGCAACATGTTGTGAACATCGACAGACTAGTAGGAGCCACAAAGAATGTTGCGAAAAATGTTGCGAACACAGTGTAAACGGGGCTTTAGGCATTTTGTCTCGTGCCAGCAAAAATCTGCAAGGAGAATTACATAGATAACATTAAGAACATTCTGAAACACAGAGTGCAGCGTTCACATATTCACAAACTCATCACATCACAACACTACACAAGACAAATAGTTTGCTTGTCTTATGAGTACTCTTGGCAGGCAGCACACAGGCTTTCTGTCTAGGTGGCATTGCCTTGATGGCGTGTCCACTGTACACGACAATAAATGAACTTCGACTCCTCCTCTGCCTCTGAAAAACGAAGAAATGCATTGGATGCACTTTTTTTCCCTTCATTTTGAATTACTATCAGTGCTTGTTAAGACTTTCATTATATGATTCATAATATTATAAAAGTTGTTGTGTTTCAATTGCAATTACCTTATTAACAGTGTTAAAGTATTGTTATTTACCATGCTAACATGTTTCATAAGATAAAAACGTCACAGCCCCTTAAAACATTCATTACTAGGAAGACGTCGAAACTGAGCGCACATCTTATAAATAATGTAACTTTTGATTGGCTGAAGATAAGGTAGCAAATGTGGATATCAAATTGAAAGCAATTTAATGCTCTACAAGTTTCTTTGTGACAAATTTCATGAGAAACAATCGAGTGAGTTACTAGAAGTAAATGTTTGACAAAATTAGTGAGGTCAAAATGATTTTTTTCAGAAATGGTCTATTTTTCTATAACGCATATCTCGAGAACTGTTGAGAATTTGATGTTTATGTATAGAAATAATTGTATAGCAAATTCAATTATCTTTCATTTTTATTTGTAATGTTTTCTTCCCAAAGCGGACCGTTTTTGAGATATAAGTGAAAAACCAAAAAATTGTACCTTTTCACCCTCCCCCTCCACGCTTTAGCTCACCCCTCAGGGGTATGTTCATCTCCTAACTATCCCTAACAAAGTCCTGAGGTCAAAAATTCTCGCATATTCCATGCACTCTACACCCCTGTTTTGAGCTCTTGTTGACTCATCCTGGGGAGCAGATTGTACAACACTCCTTCATATGTACCAGGCTCTGATTTGGTCCGATTAGATTACAGGTGCCATGTTTAAGTCTCGGTAGCTCCTTCTGCCGTGAAATTGTTAGACACAGTCCACCACTGTGGTATCCACTTGGCTACAGGTGCCTTCCGGACCAGCCCTGTTGACAGTCTCCTTGCCAAAGTGGGAGTCCTCCCTCTTCAGATTACCCGTACAATGGTTTTCGATATCCTGATACTTGCCCTTAAGTGGAATTACCCATCAGAATGTGGCTCACTTCCCTTTGTAGAGATGTACGTCACCCATCCCTTCACTGCATGCACCGTGCTATGGCGCGCACTTTCCTTCGATGGTGCTTCGGGCACAAATTTGATTAAATCTCTTCCAAGGTCCAAAAGCTTCAATCTCTCCCATAATCTTCTGGCATTTATTGCACGCAGTACTTGCAGAATTTCAAGGTGCCACGATCTCTTACACTGATGGATCACAATCTGCTGGTCATACAGGATATGCGTTTACATCTCCTTTTGGTATTGTATGCCATTGTGTGGCAGAATTGTGCAGTGTGTTTACAGCAGAACTGATGACTATTAATAGAGCAGTTCATTTTAGTAAACAGACTGCCCTGGACTGTGTTATAATCTGTACAGACTCAATAATCAGCCTATAGGCCACAGACCAGTGCTACTGTTCCCATCCTATAGTCATTGATATCCATTATCTCTTTGCTTACTTTCATCATGCCGCCTGTTCCATTGCTTTTCCCTGGATCCCCAGTCACGTGGGTGTCATAGGAAATGAACAGGCTGACTTGTTGGCTACAGTAGCTGTAACTTACTACCCCTTCCCCTGTGGAATCCTGGCAGTGGATTTGTGGGAGCAGATGAGATCTGTGCTCAAACAAGAGTGGAACAGCAACTAGCAGGCTACTGCACATCTAATAAACTCCACTCCATCAAGTCGACCACTGCAGCTTGGAGTTCTTCCTTACGCCCTTCTCGGAGGGAACCCACTATCCTTTGCTGCATTGGACATTCCAGGCTGACACACAGTTTTAATTTGTGCAATAAGATCCCCCCCCCCCCGCCAAAAAAAAAAAATCTCAGAAATGACAAAATAATCTTACACACTCATTTTCTGATATCCCAGCATGTAAACTACAACTGCAAATTGACAATGCAAAGAAGAATGGGTGTACGACAAAGTAACCATTCGAACTGATTAACATTCTCCACAAGAGAGCACCACTCCATACTTACACACATCTCCTATAAACAAATGCATCTCTAAACTACCGTATATGTGATGATGTCATACAACGCAGTACACCAATGTCAAGAGTCAATGCCAGTGGGTAGAATCACATCTTATAAATGACCCAACTACCCTTACAGTAAATTATCTTGAATGGAGGGGATTTGAATTAAATTTTGTATCTCAGCTGGGATTCTAAATTCATGCACTTCCTCACACATATTCACTCGTGCATGACCACTGTCTTCAGCCTCTGTGGTAGGACTGCAGCGGCTAGAAGCAGAGGTCGTGTGTGTGTGTGTGTGTGTGTGTGTGTGTGTGTGTGTGTGTGTGTGTGTGTGTATTTTTCTGTTTCTGATGAGGGTTGCATGGGCTGAAAGCATCATTTGCAGAACACAATTCCACCCGTTGGCTTTGACCTGTGATGTTGGCTTGTGCTGTGATGTCATCATTGCGTGATAATTTTGAGTTGCCTTTGTTTACAGGTGGTGTGTGTGTAGGCATATCGTGGAATGCTCATTTGGTGGAAATTAAATGGTTTGCTGTCGTTTTTGGTTGTAATGTCTATATGGTGTGGCACTCTTCATATCTGTGTGGTTTGGTTGCTTCTCTTAAAGTAGTTTTTTTGTCATGTATGCATTAATATATGTTTTAGTAAATTGATCTTTCCAATTTAGTTCGCCTGTCTATAATTTCAAGTATTTTATTGTTCTGTTTGTATTAAGGTGATTTGACGATTAAGTTCAATTCTTTCTCGCTGCGTGACGCACTTTGGAGAGAAAATGTTGGTAACTATAAAATTTCTTCAGCTGCTTGGCGTTAACCCTGACTTCGTTCAGTGTACGAGATGTCAACAACCAGTAAAGCTAATGAAAGGGAGGGTGATGGGTGTTGGTGTATGTGTGTGCGATATATTTTTGTCTTAAGTGTTTTGTATACTGGGACAAATTTGCAGTAAATGAAGCAGGTAAAATGGACTACAGATGACTAAGGAATGAGGAGTGATTAGAAGGTAAATGCAAATCTGTAGAAAAATGTATAACCAGGAATAAAATAGATACTGCTTACAGGAAAATAAAAGAAACATTTGGAGGAAAGACAAACAGCTGTATTAATATCAAGAACTCAGATGGAATACCAGTTCTCAGCAAAGAAGGGAAAGCTTGAGAGGTGGAAGTGAACATAGAGACAATACTGTAGGAAAGAAAGTAGATTAAGATGAAACAGGTGACACTGTACTGAGAGAAGAATTTGACAGACCGCTGAAAGACCTAAGTCAGAATAAGACTCCTGGAGTAGACAACATTCTCTCAGAGGTACTGAAGTCTCTGGGAGAACCAGTGATGACAAAACTATTTCATCTGGTGCATAAGATGTATGAGACAGGTGGAAATGCCCTCATACTTGAAGAAAGCAGGTGCAGACAGGTGTGAAAATTACAGAACCATCAGTTTAATAAGTATGGTTGTAAACACACACTTTTTACAGGAGGAGGGAAAAGCTGGTAGAAACTGACCTCAGGGAAGATCAGTTTGGATTCAGGAGAAATGTAGGAACATGGGAGGCAATACTCACCCTATGACTTCTCTTAGAAGATTGGCTAAGGAAAGGCAAACCTAAGTTTCTAGCTTTTGTAGATTTGGAGAATGCTTTTGATCAGAATACACTCTTTCAAATTCTGAAGTTAGTAGGGGTAAAATATAGGGAATGGAACAACTGGTACAGAAACCAGACCACTCTGCAGTGGAATGCGCACTGATGAAATTTCCTGGCAGATTAAAATTGTTTGGAAAGTAGGAGGTGAGGTACTGGCAGAATTGAAGTTGTGGGGTGGCACCGTGAGTCATGTCAGGGTAGCTCAGTGGTAGAGAGCTTGTCCGCGAAAGGCAAAGGTCCCAGGTTCGAGTCCCGGTTCTGGCACACAATTTTAATCTGCCAGGAAGTTTCAGCATTTATAAGGGTTGAAATGCATGAAAGTGACACGGTGGGTGGGAAAGTTGGGAAGTGAGTAAAAACTGGGTTGTAGCCTTTCTCTATTTTTGTACAATATGCAACCTGTGAAGGAAAGCAAGGAGAAATTTGAAGAAGGAATTAAAGTTCATGGTGAAGAGATAAAAACTTTGCGTTTTACTGATGACATTGTAATGTAGAGACCTTTGTGTTGTTTTGGTTGGCTTTTTCTCATTTTTCCCTGCTTGGGATGCCCTGCCCAAAGCCCCATATCCCCATGCTTGTCACTTTATTGGTTTTACCTTAATTTTTGCATGTTTATATGTGTGTTAGTTTTATGCAATTGTTTTGGTCGCCATATTGGCTAAGAGTATATTGTCATTGCCGTCAAGTTCATGGCATGGGTCAAAGCGAATAGGTGGAATCGCATCATGAAATAATGTCTGCTGAAAGCAGAGAATAGTGGGAAGTCTTTTAAATGTGTATTTCTGTGACACATCAAGACATCTGTATGGCAAGTAGCAATCTATCCTTACCAAATATTCTAATCCTTCCTGGACATTCCAGTCTTTAACAACTTTGTATCAGGTCCTATATATTATTTGATAGTCTTATTGCTCTGTGTTCAATCAAGTTCATAGTTCTTAGATGTTGTTTAAGCTTATTTATTTTTCAGTTGTCTCCTGCTTCGATATGCAAGTCAGAATTCTCTTGATGAAAGCTCTCAAAAACATATACCCCATGCAGGAACCAGGGAGAAGCCACCTTACAAGAACCTTAATCACACACAGAGAGCATTTGAAGTAATGAATGTTCTGAGAAAGTAAGTTCAACTTTTTCATTTGTACCATATTACATTAACTTTTGCATAATATTGCACTTCCAGTGTTGTTAGCATTTCTGTTGCATACTGTGGTTCGTAAGTGTCTGCACGATAAATGATGGTATGTGAACAATGCAAATCATTAGTTGGATAAATGGAAAAGATCATCAAATCAGAACCAAACTCTAATATTTCATGTAATGTTTTACCCAGTTGACAGTAAACAGCCATTAAGCAATTTAAAATGTGTTTATCCATCAGCCTTTTACTTAAAACTTTTATTTCCACCAGTTTCTAATATGCCCCATCACCTCAGGATTTAAGATGAAAACTGAGGAATAAAAGCTTACTACATGTAGTTTTTAGTTTGATACAATGTCTAAGCTATAGTAACACATTCAAGTTTATTATGTTTTCAAAGTAATTATCATCCTGCTGTCTATGCTACACAGCAGTCCATCACCACAACCTGTTTCCTTCATAGGCGTCTGAACCATAATATTTCAGCCTAACCTAATCTTCAGTCTACACTACAGATCAGCCTGTTACCACAGCCTGTTTTGTTACTGTTAATTTCATTGGCTTTGATAATTCACAACCAAACTACAGTATATAATGTTTGGTGAAGAAACAGTACCCTAAGAAATCCTGCCATATACTGAGAAACATACGAAAATAGATTTCAAAACCAGTACGGTAACTAACTTTATAATCTGCAGACAGATACATAGAAAACACAATCTCACTCGCACAATAAAATCTTTTGGCGACAGTGTTCATCAGAAAAAGAACACTCACATATACTCAAGGGCCGTCTCCTTTGCACCTCAAGTGTTGTGCCAACTGTGAGAGCAATCTGGAGTGGGGAGTGGAGAGGAGGGGAAGAATACTGGGCAGTATTGCTGCCTGACAAATTGTTCAGGGACTAAATAGCTGGAAAAGAGTGAGATATAGCTTAAATGGAATGCTATGAAGGAGGGAGAGGGAGTGAGGAGGATTCTGTGGGAGGGGGGAGGGATGCACAAACGAGGAGTTAATAGTGACAACAATGAGGGTGAGAGACGTGAGTTGGGAGGTGTAGGATAGAGTGCGTGGGAACTGTTAGGTGTAGTTGTGGGACTGTAGGTTACTACAGATTTGAGGCTAGGATAATTTTGGAGAATGTACTGTGAGGATATATCCCATCTGGGAAATTCCGTGGTGATTCATGTTACATTTTGAAGTCTTTGGTTTATTATGTTGACTTCATATCAATCTATGAATCCACATTTTCTTTTGTGAATCATCATTACATTTTATGTTATTCAAACAAAGATATTGATTCAATATTTAAGCATGGAAGAGCATTTAAAATTAAAGAACAAGTAGATAATTGTGACACATGTTACAAAGTTGGGACATCGTGTTTCTGATTTAGGGCAGTGTGGTTCTGTTTTTTATCACCTGGGACCTTTGCCTTTTGTGAGCAAGCTCTCTACCAACTAAGGTAGTCTGGCACGGTTTTCAGCCTGTCCTCAAAGCTTTAGATTCGGCAGTACCTCACCTACTTTCCATACTTCACAGAAGTTCTCCTGCAAATCTTGCAACACTCCTGGAAGAAAGGATGTTGTGGAGACATGGCTTGGACTGTGATGAGAGCTGAGTGACAAATACTAACTTGAGCTTTTGCACATTGCACCTCACCTTTAAAAACAAAAGTAATGTTCAGCAAAACCAATGTATGGCTATGCAGATGAATAGAATAGAATATTGGCTTGGAACCATTTCCTTTTGCTGATGTTATTTATGAAATTTTCATGATAATGACACGTAAGTTATTAGTTTGCTGCTTAATAGAGCATTGGCAGCAGTACTTCTGCAAATGTAGATTTCCCAATTTGAACTTCAGGGTATTCCTGTTTGAATGCCTTATATGCTACCATGATGGAAATCACTAAGTGATGAAAATGAACTGCATGTTCGTCATTGTTTTTACTAATCAGTTGTATCCTTCCTGTCTGATGACAGTAAACAAATGTCACAACAGTAGAAATCAGTTATCAAGTCTCTAATTTCATTGATGGGATGTTAAACCTTAATTTTCCTTTCTTCCTTTAGTTTCAGAACTAAGGCCTCTATCTTCTGGACTACTATGACAACTGGGCATATCAGACTTTCCATCTGATGAATTTTCACAAAGGTGATTGAACAACTATGAATTTGTCATGGTGATTATTGCCTCAATCCATGGCTTTACCCAGGGGACTCTGTTACTTATACAGTGACAAACCAGCTTTTTCTAGGTTGCTGATCTCATATGCCCCCAAAATTTGGCATGTTCTTCTAACAACATCTGTTGCTTATGTTGATTCAACTTATTTTTTATCTACTTTTTTTTTTTAAGGTTCATCAGTGTCTAGGTTTGATTTGTGTAATTTCCATCTTCAACATCTGTTCCACTTCATCGGCTACATAATCTATTTATCACATGCCTAACTCATGTAATTACCACCCCTTCCAAATTCCTGTCACACCTGCTGCATGCCTCCAGGCAACTTGCTACATATCTGCAACTCTCACTGTTTTCTGCCTCCACCACACACTATCTGCCACACCGTAGTCTACCTGTTGAAATGTAACCGTGATCTTTTACAAAGAGTAGGTCGCACCAGGAATCTATTATTTGGTCTTCCTTCCATGTGTTATTACACTTTAAATTCAGGGATGTTATCACATGTAATGAAATTTGCTGTATTTAAATGTTTGTTGTGAAGAGTTCCATTACATGTTTTTATGGTATTATAGGATCAGATGAAAAGTGACTTAATTTCATGCCGTTTCTGTCCCACCATATTCTGTATTTTCTTAGAAAGATAAATTTTTTGTTCTGTTTTGATTTAAGATGATGACTTGACAAATCTCCGAGCTACTGTGGTGCCTACCATATGTCTAGTGAACATGATGTGTTCTAAGGAGAGAGTCTAGCTCTTCTCCTTTTTGATGTCAAATGAAAGTCCTATCAGTGTGGTTGATCAGTTACTCTCAATCTTGTATATTAACAACATATTCAGTACAACTTCACAAACACACTGGCCAGATATAATTGAAATATTCAATTTTTACATTTATGAGATTTCATTTATTGATAGCAGGCGGATGTTTGGCAAAATGAAGCTGAAGAAATGGTATTTGAAGTGCTGTTTCATCTGCTGATCTCATTTAGGAAGTGTTTCTATTACATAATGGTTACTGTTCATAGCAGGCAGTTTATTTTAAGAAAGAAATTATAATTGGCCCAAAGAAACTCCTGCAGAACAATTCCTCTGCTGCTTCCAAGAGCAAATCATGTCTGTATTGAAGACATTGTTCTGATTCAAATCTGAATCTAACAGTACTGTGTTTTGTTCGATGTGGCTAGTGCTAACGTGACACAACTGTGGTAAAAGTGGGGACTGTAATCTAAATTGATAAATTATCACATAATGAGGTGTGTGCTCCTTCTCAAAACATTATCTACTAGATGCCTGTACACATTATAGAGATATAGGGGGGGAGATGGCGAGGAACATGTTGTTTATAAATGAGGATAAAACTGCATTTTGAACATTGTATTTGATTAGCAACCAGTGTTAAATGTAACAAAAGGGGTAACTTGTTCCTTGTCACCATCAGTTATCACATGATATGGAATCTAATGGTCATTCTTCGTGAAGTATTTTATGATACCTGAAGTTACAGGCTGTGTGGCTGTAGTAGATGATGTTCATTTGGTCTCCAGTTAAGTCAGTGGTATGTTGTTGATCGAAACTAGAGTTTTTCTTCTCCTATAATATTAGGAAATTTTAATTAAAAGTTGCCAAGTAATAGAAAAATGAATGGGTCTGATGCATCCTCAAGAAATTGAGTGCAGTTTACATCTTAAGACTAAAAGATGCAAATCCAGAAAGTAAGTACCATTTTGAGAAAAAAATATAATAAACATATGTTGTGTTTTTAATTTTATCATAAAAAAGAGCATATCTTAAAGTACTTTTCCGCATAGTTTCCACTATTGTTGAGGCACTTGTTGTAGTGCTCAGTCAACTCATCTAGTACTATCTTTTAGAACTCTGCCACCAGTGATGAGAACCCTTGCTGCAGACTGTTTCACTTTGGAATTGTTTCCTGCCAAACTCGTGTTTTAGGTGTAAGTATTAAGTGTTAGTTGGTGTGAGATCAGGGCTGTATGATGGGTGGTCGAACAGCTCTCATCCAAACTGCTGAATGAGTGTTTGTGTTACCTGCAGTGTCTGGCTGAGAATTATTATGAAGACGAGCTTCCTCCTCCTTTTGTTCTGAATGGCGTTTAGATGATGTTTCATGGGCTGACAGTATCTGGTTGCATTGATGATTTCATCTCTTGGGAGAAATTCAGCAAGCAGCTGTGGTTCCCATCACAGGCAGCATCGTTACACGAGATAGGAATAGATAAATTGATTGACCGCTCAAAGTGCCTCAATAGCAGTGGAAAGTATGAGGAAATGTAGTTTAAGATATGTTGTATCTTGTGACAATAAAGTTAAGAAACAGGTTTTTTACCTCTCCTGAAAACGGTACTTATGCCTCATACTTGGCAGGTGTTGCAACTTTCCTTCCTGCCCAGATCATTAAGAACATACATACTTATTTTTCTCCATTTAATATTTACCATTTTACACTTCATAAATTAAGTCATTAATCAGTGTAACCACATTTACTTTACTTTGCCATTTAGGTAATTTTGTATGGTGCTTGTTTCTTCTCCAGTATATTAGCAATCAAATGACTTTCTACTTAATCATCTCTCTAATAGCAGGGTACACATAATAAATTTTACACACCAAAAAAACTAATTTTAAATTTTTTTACACAAGACTAATAAGTTGTATAATTTTACAGGCAAAATTTACTTTGTGATGTGACATTGGTGGCTGGCAATGTTGAAATGCATGCACACAAGATGGTTCTCGCAGCGTGTAGCCCGTACTTCTATGCAATGTTTAATTCTTTTGAAGAAAGTCGACAAGAGCGAATAACACTTCAGGGTGTGGATCCATCAGCCCTTCGACTACTTGTTGAGTATGTGTACTGTGCTGAAGTCCATGTCACAGAGGAAAATGTCCAGGTATTACATCATTTATCTGCATTGACTTTTGCTACACAGGTTTGAAATAAGCTGGAGGCCTTGCCCACAAACTACTATTGCCTTACAAGGGCAGATTTATAATTTTCTGAAGCTTTTGAATCGTGTCCATTTTCCCCCTGAGTGATAGATACACTAATATGTTACATTATAATAATACAGTAGTTGTTACTTTGTTTTGAATTTTGCTGAATGTTTTGAATTTTTGTGAATCGTAAAACCTCATGTCTTTGACTGACTATTAAACTGAGTATAGTTTTGTTTGTTTGTGAAAGTAAGTCTAATATAGTCTTTCTCAGCTGCTATGTTGCCACACATTTTTTTGTCATGGATACTTTAGAACTATATGCATTTTTGAAAGTAATTATACTAATTAGTTTGATTGCTGTGAATGTCTTACAAATATCATTTGGCATGCTCATCTTGTGTACCTTTCATCAAACTTATTTCTTTGAATTCTAGTATGCAGGGATGGCATGTGACAATCATATCATAAAGTTATAAAATTAGTGCATTTTCAAAAATAAATTAATAAAAAATAAGTATTTTATAAAAAAAATCCTTTATCAAATTTAGGAGAGAATAATACGCCTTTAAAGCTCTGACAATCACATCAAGTGGATTGAATACACAACAAAAACTTAAGATAAAAGAATACAAAAGACACCTATATCAGTTAACTTATCAAAGTTGCAAGAGTGGATATCCATGTTCCTTCCATCAATTTCAGCTGCATGCTAGATGTGGTTGATTGTGCCTGACAAAAAAAAAAATCCAAATCAGGATTCAGTAGCTGAAATAAAGAAAAAGTTATTGAAATATCATTGGACGTAATCCCGAGATCAGTTTTCTTAAAGTTTCCAATGTTTTTACGATCTCAATCAAAAGTGAATATCTCGATATCATAACTAAAGCGGCATCTCTTTTTCTACCCTTCTCAAAATACTATTTGTGTCATTCTGGATTCGTTGTAATATAAAATGTCACTGCAGGTGTCATCTACATCTACATACATACTCTGCAATTCACCGTAAGGTGCGTGGCAGAGGGTACACTGTACCACTACTAGGCATTTCCTTTCCTATTCCACTCCCAGATTGAACGAGGAAAAAAAGAATGCCTATATGCCTCTGTACGAGCCCTAATTTCTCTTATCTTGTCTTTGTGATCTTTACGTGAAATATAAGTAGGCGGTAGCGAGATTGTACTACACTCAGCTTCAAATTCCGGCCCTCTAAATTTACTCAACAGAAATTCACGAAAAGAATGTCTTCTTTCTTCCAGCGATCCCCCAATTGAGTTGCCGGAGCATTTCCGTGACACTCACACATTGATCGAACTTACCGGTAACAAATCTAGCTGCTCGTCTCTGAACCACCTCTATGTCTTCCTTTAAACTGACCTGCTGCGGGTCCCAAACACTTGAGCAATACTCAAGACGTGGTCGTACAAGCGTTTTATACCCGGTCTCCTTTACAGGTGAAGTACATCTTCCCGTAATTCTCCCAATAAACCGAAGTCGGGTGTCGGCCTTACTCACAACTGTCCTTACATGCTCGTTCCATTTCATATCGCTCTGCAATGTTACGCCTAGATATTTGAATGGCGCAACAGCATCAAGAAGCTCACTACTAATGCTGTATTCAAGCATTATGGGATTGGTTTTTCTACTCATGTGCATCACCTTACATTTTTCTACATTTAGAGCTAGCTGCCATTCTTCGCACCATCTAGAAATTTTTTTCCTTTCTAAGTCATCCTGTGTGCTATCACAGTTAAAGACGACACCCGCCCGTACGCCACAGCATCATCAGCAAACAGCCGCAAATTACAAGTTACTCTGTCCATCAGATCATTTATAAAGAAAGAAAATAATAGCCGTCCTATCACACTCCCTTGGAGCACGCCTGACGATACACTCGTCTCTGATGAACACTCGCCGTCGAGAACAACGTACTGTTTTCTATTACTTAGGAAGTCTTCCAGCCAGTCACAAATCTGTGAACATATTCCATAAGCTCGTATCTTCGTTAACAGTCTACAGTGTGGCACCGCATTGAACGCCTTTTTGAAGTCGAGAAAAACACAATCCGCCTGTTGTCCTTCGTCCATGGCTCGCAAGATGTCATGTGAGGAAAGGGCAAGCTGAGTTTCACATGAACGATGTTTCCTAATCCCGTGCTGATTCATGGAAAGAAGCTTTTCCGTTTCAAGGAGATTTACTATATTCGAAGTGAGAATATGCTCCAAAATTCTACATGAAACTGATGTCAACGATATTGGCCTGTAATTGTATGGATCAGTTCTTTCCTGCGTTGTTTCCCAATCACTAGGAAATTTGCGCTGAATTAAAGATTTGCGATAAATGCAAGCTAAGTAAGGGGCCAACGCTGCAGAATAGTCTTTGTAAAACTGAACTGATATTCCATCCGGACCAGCCCCCCCAGGGGGCCCACAGTTCTTTTGTGGGTACGTGTGTGGCGCGCACGGGGCCCCGAGCCGGAGCAGCCTTTCTTCTGCCCCAGGCTGCTTCACTTTCCCTCCCGGTTTATGCCTTCGCCCGGAGACGGGCGTATTTCACGAGTTCAGGTGTTTTCTTGTTGTCGTTTCTCTTATTCCTTGGTTCCTTCGTTTCTTACCCTTTGTTTCTGTCTCTCTCTCCTTGTCCTCTCCTCGCCTTCTTCTCCTCATTAGTCTCCGCCTCGGCGTTTGAGACACCTTTCCTTCTTTCTCTTCACTTCCTCTATTCTTCTTCTTTCCTCCCTGTGCGTGTCTGAAGGCCGACCCACGCATTATCATGCGTAGCAGGTGACGGGGTAACGCGTAATTCCCCGCCCCGGGTAGACAAGTAGGGCACGTACGTACCCCCTGGTAAAGGCCAGGCCCAGGGAGGGGTGATTACCCGAGCTGGTACCTTCCGAACATGCCAATTGGTCCCTCCGTCAGTTCTCGGGAGGTGTGACCTGAGGTGTGAACAATCACCTAAGGCGGGTAAGCCCTCGGAGAAGGGCCCCCACTAGGAAGGAGCGCGCCATCGGAGACGCCGGTAATCACGGGGGACACTTCCGCAATGACTTCCTTCTCTTCTTCACTGACATTGACCCAGAAACGTAAGATAGACTCGCCTCAGCAAAAGAAGACTCTGCCTAATTTGCCGAAATTTCTTGTTGTGTCGCGCACCGACGGAAAAGACTTCAATTCTGTCAATCCTTTCGTTATACAGAAAGGTGTTGATGCAATTGCTGGCCCTGTTAAAACCTGTTCGCGTCAGCGCAATGGCTCATTGTTGCTGGAAGTGGACAGTGCTTTCCAAGCCCAGAAACTTATCCGGACTACGTTATTGCACACGTTTCCAGTCAAAGTAGAAGCGCACCGCACACTCAACTCGTCACGGGGGGTAGTTTTTACGAGATCCCTTGACGGGTTGTCTGATGACGACATCCGGTCCTATATGTCCGATCAGGGTGTGACAGCCGTCCACAGGGTGATGAAAAAGGTAGATAACCAGCTGACACCGACTCGTACTGTGTTTTTGACATTCGACAGAGTTGACCTCCCGTCGAAGGTCAAAGCAGGGTACGAAGTTATCTCAGTCCGCCCTTATATTCCGAACCCAACGCGCTGCTACCAATGCCACAGGTACAACCATACCCGTGAACATTGCCCACATGCAGCAAAATGTGTCACTTGTGGTAGGGACGCCCATGAGGGGGATTGCCCACCTCCGTCCCCTCACTGCCTTAACTGCAACGGCGACCATGCGGCTTCCTCTCGCGACTGCCCTGTATATAAGGATGAAAAAATCATTCAGCAAATTCGGGTTACGGAGAAGGTATCGACATCTGCCGCTCGTAAGTTGTTGGCGAGTCGAAAGCCCACTGTCCTCCCAGCGGGTACATACAGTAAGGTACTCACCTCACCTCGACCTACCAAAGATTCCAGTACCCAGACATGTGATTTCACTTTCGCTGACACAGTTGTGCGATCCGCCAGCCCGAAGATTGCCCGTTCCACGTCCCCGCTTCCTCCTGCTGCTTCTAAGGTACAGTCTTCGTCAACATCTAGTAAACCGCGGGCACCTAAACAAGATGCCCGGACCTTGAAAAAGGAACCCGTCCGTGAGGATTTTCTGCGTTCTCAGGCTTCCCAACCGTCAACTGCCTCTTCCCGCCGTCACTCTTCCAGAAGAGCTGACAAGAAAAAGGGTTCCTCTCCTTCCCCGCCGAGGCGTGACCCATCTGTCGCTCCGTCCAACAGTTGCCGGCCTCGGCCGTCTTCTGTTTCACCGGGACGCTCCGTTTGCCGGGCGCCCGGCCCTTTACCGGCGGTGGAAACTGCCCCTCCTGATCAACTCAGGGAGGTGGCAGGCGCGTCGGTCGAACCTATGGACCACGACCCTTTGCCCCTGGTCAGCGATAGCAGTGCTCCCTCGAAATCCGGTCCTCAGCGGCCGTCGAGGTGACCCCGCTCGCTACTTGGTTTTTATCCTTATTTCTTCTCTCATTTTTATCATGGCGCTCCTTCAATGGAACATTCGCGGCATTCGTTCTAATCGGGAGGAGTTAAAATTACTCCTTCGATTGCACTGCCCGCTTCTAGTCTGCCTCCAGGAAACTAAGTTGCGTCCACGTGATCGTGCAGACTTTCCACACTACACCTCTGTGCGGTTCGACCTGCCACCCGTGGAAGGTGTCCCAGCCCATGGAGGGGTTCTGATGCTCCTTCGAGACGACGTCTATTTCCATCCCATTTCCTTGCACACTCACCTACAGGCAGTTGCCGTCCGCATCACCTTATCCACATTTACCTTCTCCCTCTGTAATATATATTCGCCATCGTCATCTGCCCTTACTAGGGCAGATGTGCTAAACCTTGTTGACCAGCTCCCTTCACCTTTCGTGTTGGTAGGCGACTTTAATGCCCACCACCCCCTATGGGGCTCTCCGGCACCTTGTCCGAGAGGCTCCCTTTTGGTGGACCTTCTCCAACACCTCGATCTTGTCTGCCTCAACACCGGTGCACCGACCTTCCTTTCTGACACAACACACACTTATTCCCATATAGACCTCGCAATATGCACTCCTCAGCTTGCCGGTCGGTTTGAGTGGTATGCACTTTCTGACACGTACTCGAGTGACCATTTCCCTTGTATCATCCACTTCCTACATCACTCCCCATCTCCACGTCCCACCAGTTGGAACATTTCTAAAGCCGACTGGGGGCTTTATTCTTCCATGGCTGTTTTTCACAATCAGCATTTTCCCAACTGTGACAGTCAGGTCGAATACCTCACAGAGGTTATTCTCACTGCTGCTGAACGTTCCATACCTCGTACATCCTCTTCTCCACGTCGTGTGCAGGTCCCTTGGTGGACTGCAGCCTGCCGCGACGCGCTTAGAGCCCGACGCCGTGCCTTACGCACCTTCCGCCGCCACCCAACTTTGGAGAATTGCATCAATTACAAACGTATGAGAGCGCAGTGCCGTCGTATCATAAACGACAGCAAGAAAGCTTGCTGGACAGCTTTTACTAGTTCTTTTAACCGTTTTACTCCCTCCACGGTTGTCTGGGGTGGCCTACGCCGTTTGTCCGGCATCAAGGTCCACTCCCCGATTCCTGGCCTGACCGTGGAGAACGCGGTCCTCGTGGACCCAGCTGATGTTTCAAACGCATTGGGTCGTTTCTTTGCGGAGGTTTCGAGCTCTGCCCATTACCACCCTGCCTTTCTCCCTCGCAAACAGGTAGAGGAGGCACGGCCGCCTTCTTTCCGCTCTTTTAATCGTGAAAACTATAACGTCGCCTTCACCATGCAGGAGCTAGACCGTGCTCTCGCCCTGTCCCGGTCTTCTGCTCCCGGGCCCGATTCCATTCATATTGAGATACTGAAGAACCTTTCTCCTGCGGACAAGTGTTTCCTACTTAACACCTATAATCGCGTATGGACTGAAGGTTAGGTTCCCACAAGTTGGCGTGAAGCCATTGTTGTCCCCATCCCCAAACCAGGGAAGGACAAACACCTTCGTTCCAGTTATCGTCCCATTTCTCTGACGAGCTGCGTCTGTAAGGTGATGGAACGCATGGTTAACGCTCGGTTGGTCTGGCTCCTCGAATCTCGCCGCCTCCTGACTAATATACAATGCGGTTTTCGCCGACACCGCTCTGCTGCTGACCACCTCGTTACGTTGTCGACCTTCATTATGAACAACTTTCTACAGAAGCGTCAAACAGTAGCCGTGTTCTTCGACTTGGAGAAGGCATACGATACCTGTTGGAGAGCGGGTATTCTCCGCACATTACACACATGGGGCCTTCGGGGCCGCCTTCCTCTTTTCATTCAAGCGTTTTTGGCAGATCGCAAGTTCCGGGTACGGGTGGGCTCTGTTTTGTCAGATACCTTTTGCCAGGAGAATGGGGTACCACAGGGCTCCGTCTTGAGTGTGGCGCTCTTTGCCATTGCAATCAATCCGATCGTGGACTGCCTTTCAGCCGACGTCTCCGGATCTCTTTTTGTTGACGATTTCGCAATTTATTGTAGCGCCCAGCGGACGTGTCTCTTGGAGCGTTCTCTCCAACGCTGTCTTGACCGTCTATATTCCTGGAGCATCGCAAACGGCTTCCGATTCTCCACTGAGAAAACTGTGTGTATCAATTTTTGGAGATACAAGGAATTTCTTCCACCTTCTCTACGTCTCGGCCCTGTTGCTCTCCCTTTCGTGGAGACTACCAAATTCTTGGGACTCATGTTGGATCGGAAACTTTGCTGGTCCACACACGTGTCCTACCTGGCTGCCCGTTGTGCCCGATCCCTTAACGTTCTTCGTGTCCTCAGTGGCACGTCATGGGGAGCGGATCGTACCGTCCTGCTTCACCTTTACCAGGCCATTGTTCAGTCGAAGCTCGACTAAGGAAGCCTTGTGTACTCTTCAGCACGGCCGTCGATTCTCCGCCGTCTCAACTCTATCCACCATCGTGGATTACGTTTGGCGACCGGTGCATTTTATACCAGCCCTGTTGAAAGTCTGTATGCCGAGGCTGCTGTATTACCCTTGACCACTCGACGTGACATACTCTTGTGTCGGTATGCATGCCGCCTACGGTCGATGCCCAACCATCCCTCTTACAGATTATTTTTTGACGACTCACTCGATCGCCAATACCAGCTGTCTGCGATTGCCTTGCTTCCACCGGGAGTTCGGTTTCGCCGCCTGCTACAGCGGCTCGATTTTACCCTTCCTTCCACCCTTCGGTTGAGCGAAAGCCCATTGCCACCGTGGCATCAGGCCCAGGTTCACACACACCTCGAACTTAGTTCGCTCCCCAAGGAGAGCACTCCGGATTTGGTATACCGCTCGAGGCTTGTCGAACTCCGTTCGCGGTTCGATAATGCCGTATTTATTTACACTGATGGTTCCAAGAGCACTGCCGGTGTCGGATCTGCCTTCGTCGTTGGGGACAACCATTTCCAATACAAGCTCCCTGACTGGTGCTCAAACTTCACGGCTGAGCTTTTCGCCCTCCACCAGGCCGTTTTGTATACCTGCCGCCACCGCCACCCTTTCTATGCCATATGTTCTGACTCCCTTAGTGCCCTGCAGAGTCTTCAGGACCCTTTCTCGAACCATCCTCTCGTGTATCGGATCCAACGCTCCCTCCAGTTGCTGGCGGATGACAGCTGTCACGTTTCTTTCCTTTGGGTCCCTGGCCATGTGGGTGTGCCCGGGAATGAGGCCGCCGACACAGCAGCCAAGGCAGCAGCTCTTTTGCCTCGCATGGCTACCTTTTGCGTCCCATCGGACGATGTTCAACGGGCTCTTCGCCGGAGTATCGTGTCGCAATGGCACAGTGTGTGGCTTTCACTGTACAACAATAAATTGCGAACTGTCAAACCGATCCCGACCGCTTGGAGGACATCCTCACGCCCCTCTCGGCGGGAGGAGGTCATCCTGGCTCGGTTGCGGATCGGTCATTGCCGTTTTAGCCACCGTCACTTGCTATCCGCCGAACCTGCACCGCTATGCTCCTGCGGTGAACTGCTGACAGTGCGACATGTTTTACTGACTTGTGTTAATTTTAATCATCTCCGTGTAGCCCTTCACTTTCCGTCTACTCTGGAGGAAATTTTAGCTGATGACACACGAGCAGCTGCTCGAGTTTTGCGTTTTATCAACTTGGCCAACTTATCCAAGGATATTTAACTCTTTTAATTGTCTTTTGTCTTTCGTTTTTAGCCTCTTGTTGATGTTCTGACAGTCTACATTTTTTAGATCATAGCGAATCTATGTTCCTGGCTGGGCGCTAATGACCATAGAAGTTGTGCGCCCTAAAACCACAAAAAAAAAAAAACCATCCGGACCAGCAGACTTTTTCGTATTTAGCTCTCTCAGCTGCTTCTCTACACGGAAATAACTATTGCACTGTCCCCCATTTCAGAATTAGTACGTTGATCAAATGATGGTACATTTGTGCGGTCCTCCTGCGTGAAAGATTTCTTAAAGGTTAAATTTAGAACTTCAGCTTTCCGTTTGCTTTCTTCTATTACTGCCCCGGAATGATCGAGTGACTGGACAGTGGGCTTTGACCCGCTTATCGATTTTACATAGGACCAGAATTTTTTTCGGGTTCTCGGAAAGATCTTTTGGCGCACGAATCTCTACTAACTTTTGCCTGTCATCATTTGCGTGTTCTTTTTTTGAATTGAGAGTGCAACAGCCTTTGCATTCTCAGCAGCTTTCTAACATTATTATTATACCACGGTGGATCTTTTCCATCCTTAATCGTCTTTACTGGCACATATTTCTCTAACCCTTTATTAACAATGCACTTAAATTTAGTCCACAATTCCTCTACATCCATAGTCCCGGAATTAAACGATGCCCATTCATTTTCTAAGTGCGATCGTAACATTTGCTTATCGGCTCTTCCCAACAAAAACACGCTCCTTGCCTTCTTGATTGGTTTATGAACTTTGGTCACCATTGACGCTATGACGATATCATGATCACTAATTCCTGTCTCTACACAGACATCATTAATAAGGTCAGGCTGTTTGTGGCTATTAGGTCTAAAATATTTCCATTGCGCATGGGTTGCCGGTTTAACTGCTCAAGACAGTTTTCGGATAATGTGTCCAAAAGTAGCTCGCAAGACTGCTTGTCTGTACCGCCTGAAATGTAACTAGCGAGGTCCCAATCTATACTCTTAAGGTTGAAGTCTCCACTGACTAATATTGCATGGCCCGGATACTATGCACTACCTGGTGTAGACTTTCTTTGAATGATTCTAAAACTGCTACAGCAGCACTGGGGGGGGGGGGGGGCGGTAAAAACGGCCAACTATTAACTTTACTTCTTTTAGACCTGTTATACGTGCCCAGATAACTTCAGTTACTTTCAACATCGATCTCAGTAGAAACAATATCTTTATCCACAGTGATGAACACTCCTCCTCCAGTTGCATCCGATCTATCTATCCGATATACATTCCACGCTTCACCAAATATTTCACCTCCTTTATGTAGGCAGCTACCGTATATTTCCGCAGATAAGACGAGGCACAAATTTTCATCAAAATTTTACAGTTTTAGCATATATCTGGACTATAAGACGACCCCCAAGTTACCTTATTTACTCGATTGCAAGCCACACTTTTTTTCAGTATTGGGATCTAAAAATACTCCTGTGACTTAGATTCGCAGGAAGTTCCGAAAAATGCTGTTAGAAACTGCCGTAAGTAGGTTTTGTGAATGGTAGTTCCAAAAAATGCTTCTAGAAGCTGCCATAAGTAGTTTTCGTGATTGGTACACCTGAATATCACCCTTTGTTGCATTGTTTGTGGACTATTTTTGAATTTCCGTGTGTGGTGCGTGTTGGGCTATGTTGTATCCAATTGTGAAGAAGACTCAGGTGAAAACACGAAATTACCCGAGAACAGTAGACAAAAGATTTCAAAGGAAGCCGCATTTGTTGTGCATAGCTCCAAAATGTTTTAACCCTTTCACTGCTCCATATGTAAATATATGCTAATTGTTTCAGTACGACTCTGGATATATTGAGAAATTATTTTTGACTAGTGACATTGGAAATAATTAATTCTATTCCTGCTTTATGGCATATAGGTTATTGTATGTACCCTCGTCTACTCAGTAAATTAATAAAGCTTGAAAAGCAAATATTTTTTAAAGAATGCCACAAACTTTTGTTTTCATAAATCTTTCCTCCACGATGTACATTTCAGGGTAATTTCGCAGATGTCCTGCATAGTGGGGCTGTAGTGAGGCTTCTAGCTGCAAACATTATATATTGATTTAAATATAGATTGAGAAACCCTGAGACAGTTTTTCGTCCCGAATATGTCCAAGACATTAAAGATAAATGTGAAGCAATGAATTCAAATTTGTGGTGCAGCCGGGAATTGAACCCGGACCTCCATGCTTACTAGACAGACAGTCTTACTGTAACACCACCGCACCTCTAACGAATAAGGTGCCTCGGAATAGTCTGACGACGACTTCTCTCCTGCTGCATGGAGAGCATTGGCAGTAGTGACAATTATCTTTGGAACACAGAGGCAGAATTAAAATTTGTGACGTGGAGGGAAGTTCCGAGGTGCCTTATTCGTTAGAAGTGCGGTGGTCTAACAGTAAGACATCTGCCTAGTAAGCATGGAGGTCCGGGTTCAGTTCCCAGCCGCACCACAAGTTTAAATTTATTGCTTCATGTTTATCTTTAATGTTACATATTGAATCAATACGTTTTGAAACATTATGTACGGAATAAGCAAATGTTTCTGAACCACAGATTTGTGCACTGCGTGCCCTCAAGTACTAAAAAAGATTTCTCGTTTGTCCTATACCTAACCTAACTTTCACTTCAAAAAAAACGTTATCTGTAGCGTAGCCTCAAGGAGGTTAGGTATAGGTTAAATAAGAAGTGTGTGAGGGCGCATAGCGTTTGAATTTACGGTGCAGAAACACTAAATCAATTTATAGTTGTACATTCGATATATATCACTTTAGGCCGAGCTATTTCGATTGTAAGCTTTCTTGTAAATTACACAGAAAGCTTTACTTTTAGGTTCCTGCCTTACTACAAACTTCAAAATCGTGACATATTCGAAAAAATCATAACATTCGCCTGTTTGATACCTATTGTTTTGATATTTAATCGCTTTGATATATATCGTTTGGAGGTTGAAGCCTCGCTATAGCCACGCTTTGCACCACATCTCCGAAATTTCCAATTTCACATTAAATTTAAAGAGTCTCCCTACCTTCACAGTGACGTCAAAATGACCTAAGTGTCAAAGTCGAATACTTATTGACTGCTGTCGAGTTTTTGTGGTCAAATCGAGTAAACCGTGGGGAGTGCGAAATTCTTGGTTGTCGCTACACTCACACATTGACGGTAACGGGGATTTGTACGTGTGTTATTATTAGGAAAGAGTTGTGAAACAAGCGGAGACTTTGAGTGCAGTGCAAACCAGGTGTTACTCATAGTGACCGGCGTAGTTATACAAATTTTACTTGTTTCTTTGCCCGAATGGATTGATCTGTTTGTGTGTTGAAGTAACATATGTTGCATAAAGTGTACTTTACATAAGCTCATAAAAAGGAGCACAGGTGTGACAGCATCACAAATAAATAAATGAATACACACACACACACACACACACACACAATCGCAAGCTTTCGCGATTGTGTGTGTGTGTGTGTGTGTGTGTGTGTGTGTGTGTGTGTGTGTATTCATTTATTTATTTGAGATGCTGTCACACCTGTGCTCCTTCGCCTGGTGAGTAATCTTCGTCTATTTTTTATATTTTATTTTTCCTGCTAGGAATTTTTCGTCTTAATATAAGCTCATAAAAATTTATACATGTAAATAATAAATACAGTATCGCCTTTATACACCCCAGAAACCAATATGTAGTACTGTAAGAAGAGTTGAAACTGACATTGCGTACCAAATGTAATTATTGTCGGTTTTACAGTCCAATTTTTTATTTTTATTTATTTATTTTTTAAGAATTCAGTAAGTCTTTCATAGAAGTGTCGTTACAGGGCAGATAAATTTTTAAATTTAGTAGACATCAGAGCTCACTTCTCTGATGAATCACAGTAGCCAGAAATCTGGCCTCCTGAAATGCTAAACTCTTTGAGAATTTCACGAATTATACTTTCGTAAACTTCGCACATTTTCATTCACTAGCTAGTTCAAAAGACAATAAGCAAGATAGACAGACAATATGGAAGTGAGAAAAGAGCTTTCCTTGTGCCTTAGGTGTGTTAGACCACAAAACTCGACAGCAATTGATAGGTATGCAACTTGGACACCATACTTCATTTTGACATCACTGCGAAGGCCAACGCTGTGAAAGTAGGGAGACCCAAATTTCAATCTAATTTATTTTTGTACCGTCATAAAGGCAACATTGGATTTTGGGGCCTTTTTTTAATGATTCAGCCATTGTCTTATCTGCGGAAATATATGGTAGATGAAATTATGTCTATCAAGAGTTCATGCACACATTGGCTAATTTTGCAAAAATTACCAGGGACAAGTGTCTGATTATTTTTTAAAGTTTTTTATATTTATTATGATAATGTTTATATTTTGTGTTTTTGTTTGAGTCATAAGATTCTTTTATATTCTTATCTATCAAGTCCAAAGTCTTACAAACTGTAATAATTTTGTGAGATTTGTATCTTGTCATCCTGTAATAACAAAACATATATTGTGTGTGCTTTTTTGTGGCCCTGCTTCAAGTAATGTTTCTTTTACTGTTTGTATGTTTCAAACTTTAGTATTACATGTTCATATATCTTTGTCAGTCTCATCTCCATTTATTTAATAACTGTTCAGTTTCTACAAGCGTTCATTTCAGTGTGTGTTACTGTGAGTACGTTTTCACAGTAATACGTTACGAATGAAATATTTTTCAATTTGAATGAGAACGCTTAGTAGATAAAATAAGAGAATTTTAGGGGGTTGGTATGAGATTCACATCCTCTGGATATGACAATCTTGCGCACCTCTCTCTCTCTCTCTCTCTCTCTCTCTCTCTCTCTCTCTCTCTCTCTCTCTCTCTCTTTTTCTCCATTGTCAAAATTTGGGGGTGTGCGGATAACTTGAATATATACGGTACTTTGAACTATTTATGGCCTTCTTGTTCCCGAACAATTATGAAATTTTGTGGAAGACCATGTGTCTTGTCACTGATCCACTTATGTCACTCATTGTTCAGGTGTATGTTGTGTACAGTTCCAGTTAATGATTTGCCCACCCAGATTGCCTAATATAAATCCCATAAAACATTTATAGAGCATAATTGAGACGTTGGGTCTGCAAAAAATCCTGCACTGCCAATGTTTCACATTTAGGGACAGCTATAGACATAGCATGGCTCAGTATTCCTGCAGGGAACTTCCAAAAACTTTTGAGTCCAAGCCAAGTCCAGTTACTGCACTTGCCAGTTAAAAGATGATCTGATATGATATATGTACCACTTCTGCACTGTGCAAAAGTCCACAAATATCAGTTCTTCATCTTGTAAAGTCAGTTTTGCCTGAGCGAATCAAGTTTCGTATTTCAGTGATTACTTGTACTCCATTCCTTTTCTAGATGTATCAATATATTTTGAATATTTTTTAATTGTAGATCAGTTACTGAATAGGACGATCATCCAAATGCTGCTGGAGGTTCTAGCCAAAGCCACGTTGGATTTGAAGATGACCCATCAATAGACTGAAACCAGTCATCATATATATTAATAAATAATGCAGTCATTGACTGATTTATAGTAATAAAGATCACTGACTCCGTGACAGTGTTGAAAAACTAAAACAAATGTTTCGAATATGTCTACTAATCTGATGTAATTGGATTCTGGGATTAAATTCAATTTCAAAACATCAGGCTGTTAATTTTTCTGTGTGTAGTCACAAAAAATGGAAGAAGTACATAAGGATAGAGTGGTGGGGGCAGGAACTAGTGAAGATTTAGACCTGGGGGATTGTGGAAGTGTAGGGAGAGCTCATGTTAGTGGGAAGAATCCATATGGCGCAGGCTGCGTAGCAGTCATTGAAGCGCAGGGCTGCATGCTCTGCAACATGATGGTCGAATGGTATCCTGGCCACAGATTGACAGTGGCCTTTCATCTGGATAGACAGCCTGTTGCTGGTTATGCCCACGTATAAAGCTGCACAGTGGTTGCATCTCAGTTTGTAGATAATAATACTGCTTTCACAGGTTGCCATGCCCTTTATGGGATAGAAAATGTCTGTGACAAGACCGGAGTAGTAAGTGGTGGTGGATAGAGGACAGGTTTTGCATCTGGGTCTATTGCTGGGATATGAGTCATGGGGTAAGGGTTTGGGGGCAGGGGTGGACAAGGATATTACATAGATTTGGTGGGCGATGAAATATCATTGTGGGGGGGGGATATTGGGTAGGGTATTTCTCATTTTAGGGCAGGATGAAAGGTAAATCAAAACCCTGGTGGAGAATGTTGGGTGGGACTACTCCAATCTTGGGTGGTACTGAATCACAACGGGTGGGTCGGTGATGGGTGACTGGATAGACAGGGCCTGCGAGATCTGTTTCTGCACAAGTTTGGAGGGTAATTGCAGTCAGTGAAGGCCTCAGTGAGGCATTTGACGTATTTGGAGAGGGACAGCTTGTCACTGCAGATGCAACGACCATGAGTGGCTAGGCTGTAATGGAAGGGACTTTGTGGTGTGAAATGGGTGGCAGCTATCAAAGTGGAGGTATTGTTGATAGTTGGTAGGTTTGATGTGGGCGGAGGTACTGACAAGGCCATCTTTGGAGGTGTAGCTCAACATCAAGGAAGGTGGCTCATTATGTTGAGATGAAGTGAATGGAGGAGAAGGTGTCGAGATTTTGAAGGAATATGAATAGTGTGTCCTCACCTTCAGTCCAGATTATGAAGATATCATCAATGAATCTGAACCAGATGAGGGTTTTGGGATTCTGGGTAGTCAGGAAGGATTACTCTAGATGGCCCATGAACAGGTTGGCATAGGAAGGTGCTCATAACTGTGCTGCAAATTTGTTTTTAGCTGATGCCTTCAAAGGAGAAGTAATTGTGGGTGAGGATGTAGTTGGTCAAAGTAACAAGGAAGGAGGTTATGGGCTTGGAGTCAGTCGGGTGTTGTGAAAGATAGTGTTCAACAGCAACAAGGCCATGATCATTAGGGATTTTGGTGTAGAGGGAGGTGGCATCAAATGTGACAAGCATGGTACCAGTGGTAGAGGAACAGGAACTGTGGAGAGTCAGCGGAGGAAATGACTGGTGTCTTTTATATAAGGGATAGGTTGTGGGTAATAGGTTGAAGGTGTTGGCCCATGAGAGCAGAGATTCTCTCAGTAAGAGCACCATTACCAGCCTACATGGTATGTCCAGGGTGGTTAGGTTTATGAATTTTTGGGAGCATGTAGAAGGTGTGGGGTGTAGGGGGGGGGGAGGGAGGGAGAGAGAGAGAGAGAGAGAGAGAGAGAGAGAGAGAGAGAGAGAGAGAGAGAGAGAGAGAGATATATATATACTATGCAGAGTGTCCCTGGGATGGCCGTATGGGTTTGAGATTCTGTTGGTTTTTGGGGATGGGATTATTGCGGCAGGATGTGTAGGTGGAAGAATCTGACAGTTGGCGGATACTCTGTGATGTAGTCACTGCAGTCTAAAACCACTGTGATGGAGCCTTTATCAGCAGGTAGGATCATAAGGTCGATTCAATTTTTAGGTGGTGGATACCATTTCTTTCTGTGGGTGTGAGTTTTGTATCAATTTTGAGAGATTTGGTGAAAGATTGTGAAGCCAGGTTAGAAGTTAGGAGATTCTGAAAAGTTAGAATGGAATGATTTGGGGACAGTATGGGTGGAACTTGAATGGATAGAGGAGTGAACTGGGTCATGCAGCATTCAGTATTGGTATGTGTGTGAATGGTTGGATTGGTGGCAAAAATAGTGTTTCCACTATCGGGAGAAGAGAAGATCCTTGACAAGTCCGGCATGGTTAAATGTGGGAGTGGGGCAAAAGCTAAGGTCTTTAGAAAGGACAGACACTTCTGTGGGACAGGCTTTCCGAGGAGAGGTTCATGACTATGTGTATGGTCTGTTTAGGTTTTGTTCTTTGAATGGTGGTGTGTAATGCAGATTTATTTTTCTATTAGTATATAGTTAATAATTTAATTGGATTATCTCCATTTCTTACTTTCACATATTGTTATAATGGTTTATTTTTTAGATGTGATATGTAGCTTGAATTGTGATGGTTGATTGTTGATATTAGCAAATGATTACAGGTCTTACTGCCAGCTGCAAATTTACTTCAGCTGACTTATGTGCGAGATGCTTGCTGCGACTTCTTGCAAGCACAACTTCATCCGACTAACTGTTTGGGAATCAGAGCTTTTGCTGACCTTCATGGCTGTATGGAGTTACTAAGCCATGCTGAAGCATATATTGAGCTACATTTTCCGTAAGTTGAGAATCAAATTGTAATATGTTTAACATTGTGGGATTGGAAGTCTTCCATGGAAATCCCTCTGGGTTGTTTATTGAAGAATGATGATTTGTAGCAAAGATGGGCAATGTGTGCTCTAGATTAAAAATAGGAGGTAAGATGAGTTTTTCTTATACATCAGGGATAGCTGGAAGCAGGAAGTAGGTATGGTGCGGACAAGTATATAAGAATTTATGTGTAATTATCATAAATATCTGAAATTGTGATTTCTTTTTGTATGCCAAAGAAACAAGAAGGAATGGATTTGCAGTATCAGTACATGCTAAATTAACCCTTAACTGAATAAACACATGCCACATCTTGACAGATTTTTTTGTGTTGAACACCACTAATAAATGTATGGGTGTGTTCATTATGCGAACATAATTTCCAGTTTCAAGCCATAATGATAAAGAGAGGAACCTGTATATTGAAGTTAACAATCTTCTTGATAAATACATGTAGATGAATATCACAATGAATGTTACCAAATGTTTGAACCACGTAAGAAAATTAACTGAGATGAAACATACAAAGTGATCAGGATGTTGAAGATTTGGAACACTGACAACACACTATTATGGTTGGTGTTGACAGGAAATTGTAAAAGGTTGTGTTTTATTTCAGAACATGGCTTATTATTTCTTTTCTTTTGTGTCCATCTGATTACTACTTCTTGTGGATAAATTTAATGTACTTATGTTGGCAGATGAGAGAATTCATGATTTCTGAAGTAAGAATTTTTCTGCTCTCTGTTCAAGCATTGTTGTGTTTTCTTTTAGATAGTAGAAAATGTTTGTACCTCTTTTCAGTTCTAGTTTAATTTTGGTGACCACTTTGCCATAGATATATTTAATGTGTGTGTGTGTGTGTGTGTGTGTGTGTGTGTGTGTGTGTGTGTGTGTGTGTGAAAATGAATAATATGTGCACAGGCTGCATGATATTTGAACTATTCTACTCACAGATGGTCTATTAGTGGAAAGTTTTCAAATGTTAAGGGCTTACTCGTGTACCTATAGTAAAAAATATTATCCTCTGTTTGTAATTGTCTCTTTAACTACAGTATGATATGCGTCTTGTAAACTGCGTTATTCTTTGAGGTCCTAAGTACTACAGAGATATACCGTCCATCACAAACTTCCGTAAAGTTTATTATTCAGATTTGCTTACTGTATCTGTAATATTTACACTGCCAGAAATAAAAGTTGGTTTTCCAATTCATTCAACATTTATTGTTGGATAAGTGTATGAAATTATTACATCTACAGGTTAATAGCTAATGTGATACAGAGGTACCAGGTGTCAATCTATGCTGAAACACCCATATTAGTAAGTGGTGTCACCACCATGGGCAAGAATGATGGTGCTGATTCTGAAATCCATTCGAACACAGATGGTGAATATTGTATCGGGATACATTATTCCATGTCTGCCCTACTGTGACCGTGACCGTGTAGTGCTGTAAGAATTGTGAGTTGACGAGTCACACATGTCAGTTGTCATTCCATCATATCCCACTCGTGCAAAATTGGAGAAAAGTCTGTAGATCATGCTGACTGGGGAAGTAGCTGCATGTCTTGCAGAGCTCATTGAGTTTCACACACTGTGTGGGGAGCATTATCATGTTGGAACAACACACCACCTTTCAGTTGCAAGAACGGCAAAAGAGTGGGTCTTACAACATTCTACATGTACGAAGTACTGGTCAGCATTCCCTCCAGAAACACTAGAGATGAGCGAGAGTAGTAGCTTATTGCAGCCCAGACCATAAGGCCTCAGGTGGAGTCAGTGTGTCCTGGAAGATTGTGCACTCCCAACACAGCGGTTGCCAGGTCTACATCCTCTGCACAAATAACCATAAATTGCATGCAGGCAGAATCTGCTTTCATTGCCGAAGAGCATGGCCCACTCTTACGCCTTAAAAGTGATACTCTGACAGTGCCAGTCGAGTCGTGTGTGTCGGTGCTGTGCACGAGTGGAAGATAGGCTAGAGTTGTGCGTGTCCATAGTTACAGTGCTAGGTACTTGTTGGCATCAGTTTCTGTTGACACTTCTGGACTCACAAGACTTCTTATGTGTGCTGTGGTAGCTGTATGATCTGCCACTGCTGCCCTTACAATACGACGATCTTGGCTTACATCTGAGCTGCCTGGATGTTCAGAACCTCATCAATGAATTTGAAAATGTTCACATGCCCATTGCAGCCAACGTCATTGCTCAGCTGACATAGCATGGCCAACTCGTACGGCAATTTTTTGCAGATATCATCCCACCACGCAGAAGATTATGATTTGACTCCTTTCAGACCGATTCAGTTGGCTGTAGAAAGCACAAGTGCATTTCTGTGGCATGGCACCTATTTGTTTCACTGGGCCTCATGGCTGCAAATATTCCCTAATAAGTGATGTGCACAGATGACAGGTATATCACTCTATCTGTTGGGAGGCAATGTTGAGACCATTATCAGTGCATCTATTGTCCACCATGTATCATCTGCTGTCATCAGATAAAAATTGACATTGTCTTCCAGGTGTACTAATTTTTATTTCTGGTAATGTATGTTTAAGACGGGTTATCTAAAGAGAGCTTAGAAATAAGTAGCTACTCACCACAAGGATGAATGCTGAGCTGCCCATAGAAAAAACAGTGATTGTCTTTCCTGCATGCTTTTGTCTGTCTCGGTGATCATATTTGTGATGAGTTGCACCTGATCCTCGCATTGTTGAATTCCAACAAGGAATTCTAATTGTTAAAAAAATAGTAGCATTAGTTGATAAAATACACTGTTTCATACTCCATATTTTCTGGGAAACTATCTTTCAATCTGCTGCAGCCTGTGCACTGTCTTGAAATTTCCTCACATATTAAAACTGTGTCTTAGACTGAGACTTGAACCCAAAGCCCTGCATTTTCTGGGTTGAGCCCCTTGCATTTTCTGGTTTGAGCCTGAACTAATACTCAGGTTTCTTGCTTCCTTGCACGGTATGTAGGAGAACTTTTGTGTACTGTGAAAGGTATTAAAGTAGAGCTGTGGGGGTGGATAGTGACTCATGCTTGGCTAAATCAGACTGCAAGAGGGTTGCCGTGGAGTAGCAGGGTTCAGAGTTCAGAACTCTGGACGCATACAATTTTAATCCATGTTTTTCAAAACTGAAATAACAACATGTACATTTTTTTCTATTATGAAAATAGTATATACCTATTATCATTTTGAAAGTGAATTAGATTGTGCAACAAATAAGTCATTATATTTGTTTCAGGGAAGTAGTAGAGTGTGAAGAATTTCTAACTCTTTCTCCTCAACAAGTGGCAAAGTTGATTTGCAGTGACAGGCTTACAGTGCCTTCAGAAGAAAAGGTTTGTCTCATTTGTATTTTCATACAAGAATGAATTTTTTTGTTTACTGTCAACAATTGTTTTAGGTTTCACTACATTTCTGTTTTTAAGTCTTCTGTTAAGTTGGAACATGATGTTGTAGATAAGAACAATTCAACCAAGACAAAATGCTGCATAAGATTTCAAGGGGGGGAAAGTGGGTTCTTTTCCTGGGGAGAGCAGTTCTCAGTTTCTCCGGTGCTATTTATTTAGACTTACGACCCCTTTAGGATCCAATCATAGGATGTGGAATTTGAGGAATCTGGTAGATAGGAAGTCAAAAGTCCCTTGACAAATTTATTGTAGCAATCTTTTAATACACTTTCCATGTGTACAGATACACCATACTCATGGTACCACAAAACAAACTTGGGATATACATTTAGCTAAGACTGCAGGGGACATCCTCATGTAATTTTCAGAAGCTATTGTAGGTATTTCACCATTATTAATACATGTATTTAACCTTAAACACTAATTGTTCCTGTGACACCAATATTAACCACAATGTAACAGATACTGTGATAATAAGTTTCTATAGCAACATAGTACATACATCCATAACTGGAAGGAAGCATTACACAGTTTATTGCATTGGGCCAATATTATGATGCATTCATTTGCCAGTAAAAGCTGTTCTACGGATTTGAATGTGTAACATAGTGCATGGTAGACACTCACCTGGAAACCTAAAAAACCAGGGAATATAAAGTTCCAGCAAAAATTTTTTTTAGCTGTACTAATAGTGTTGCAAGTTAGAAACTTGCCCAAAATGTTCCATTATGCATTAGAGCATATTCACCTCCTCTGCTGCACATGTGTTATCAACGACAGCGTATAACATCTCGTATTTGTTCCTGGGGTAATGTTTTATAATTACATCTTGTGGCTAGGTAGTTAGGTGGCTGGGTGGAGATAAGTGGAACAGTTTGTATTGCCATAATCACTCAGTAATATGACAGTCGCAATTTACAGACTGCCAAAGACACCAAACCAGCCCCCCCCCCCCCCCCCCATTTTATGTCACCAAATTTTACATTTTCCCACCATTTTCAACATCTTGTAAAGTTGAACATGTACTTGCATTGAAGTAATTTTTGTTTGAACAAGAAGTGTTCTTAAAAGAACCAGCTCCTAAATTTTGTTTTATACATTACTGAGACTGAGTTATATTTTAAATCTACCATATATGTAGGGACAGGAAAAATTCGTTTGGCGATAACGCAGCAAATAATGCGAATTCTGCAATATTTAGGAAATAATATGAATTTTTCAAGTTTTTGGGAATTTACACAAAATCAGCAGTTTTCAAAAAAAAAAAAAAAAAATACACTGTGTCTGGGTAAGAAATATCATAAGTTTAATGTTGTCAGTGATATATTTTATCTAAATAATGTTCCATATCCAAATGCTGTTGCTGTTTTATTATTTTGTCAAACATACTGTAATAATATAGCACCACACACTGATAGATGTGCATATTGACAGTAGTAAGATTTCTGATCTGTAACTGTTGGCAATCTTACTTCTCTCTCTCTGTGTTAAGTTATGAAGATATTATGGTAATTAATATTGATTTAATTGTTTTTCAAATTTCAATGGATTTCTTCACCAAAATGTTTCTAGCATTTTGAAATTGTTTGAGATTATTTTCCGTGATCAAACGCCGACCTTGCAGATTGTAAATTTGACATATTGCGCATGTGCAGTTTTGACTGATGGAAGTGTCTTTTAACAAGATCTTTGAACAGCTTTAGGTTTTGTTGTTATAGTCTTTAACTGTGCTGTTATTGTTATCGTTTCTGTTTCATTGCGACTTGGATTACTACTTTTGGATTTACATTGGATTTCTCTCAGGCTTAGTCACTGCAACTGAATTTAAACAAACTCTTCCTTTTTTGGATGCTCATTTTTATCATCTTCTGGGCTTTGTCCATTTTAACCTACTCAATAAAACTGTATTTATGAAAGCGCCTGCGTAATATGCTAATTTTGGCAATATCTTTGATTGCTCTTTGAAAAGTCAATCACATAGAATGAAGGGAATAATATTTTGTGTTGACCACAAAATACATAATTAATGCTGTTCCTGCTGCATTCTAGACAGGTTCTTTTATGGAACCTTGTCCTGTCAGTCAATTATCCTCAGAAATGAATATTTTGTTGCCAACATTAGATTACTAATCCGCCACTGCTGTAAGTATAAATTAAGATGGATTTGTTTTTTGTTTGTGGGGAGGAGCAAGAGTTTGTGTCCCGGAGTCAAAGATCTGGCACTGAAAAACACTCGAAAATGCAGAGTATAAATGAGCCTTACTACCATTTGTGTGTCAAAAATAAGAGCACGTTAAAAAATTATTTTGTATTAAGTCTGTATTACTGACAGGAAACAAAATTTAAAACTCAAACTTGAAACAAAACATATATTATAAACTTAGTTTAAAAGGCAAATGTGACTAAACGTTTAAAAAATATTAAGAAAATTTGATTTTGTCTCATTTACATGTTGAGTTAAATACCTTTTCTACATGTTTATAAATATTTTGTTCCTGAGCAATACTTTAAAAATTTGTTAACCTTCAAGTTTGGTGATTTTCATATAAAAATTTCTCTCATAGCAAAGACTTTTTATTTATTTACAATAGGCAAATACTTTTCTTTAGCCTACACTAAAATATAACCTTCTATTTTTTGATATTTTTATTCTATAAGAGATTGCGACAATGTAACACAGTATTTAATCCAGCAAGAAAAGTTCTCGTTTCGAAAATGGTTTGTGGACCTAAAAAAATGTGTAACCTGCTGGATACAATCATTGTCAATTTTTTTCCACAGTATTTAAAATACTTGGTGTATGAAAAAAGAATTTTCGGGTACATATTTGCAGCAATATTTTATGTTAAAATTATTTTTTTCAACACCTGTATCAAATTTGACCCCCATTATTTTAGGAATAGTGTATTTTTCAGCAAACCATTGGAAAAATTGTTAAATACAACAAAAATATAAAACCAAAAATGGAAAAAGTTTACCACAAAATAACACTGATAAATAACACTGACAAGTGCAAAAAATAACACAGATTTTGGCCATAACACTGATTTTTTCATCTCCCTATCTACGATATTTGTGTGACACAGTGGGGAAGTGCCTGACTATGAATCCAAAGATTGCAAGTTCAATCCACATTTTGACCTAGGACTTTTATATGTCACTTCTCAATTCTTTTGCCTTTGGCAATGATGTTGAAATGGAAAATGCAGAGTTGCACCATGGTTTGCAGTTCACATTTAATTGTAGACCACCTATTACTGGCTGGATGAGTTGGTTCAGATAAAGGAAAAAGGCAGCAGCATATCATCTCCAAACAGGGCAATGCGTAGTAAAGTAGTTCTGTGTTCAAACCAATCTTCTGATAGTTGACTGCTATAATACCATGTAATAAAACTCTATGAAGATCCTGGAAAAATTAGGGAAATTAAATCAGCTCCTAGAGTGGCCATGCAATGGAGTTAAAATCATGGCAGAATATCTGTAATTACAATAAAATCAGCACTGTGACAGGACTTGAAGAGTGGAAGGGGAGGGATGATATGGGAGTTATACTTCAACCTTACGTTGACATGAGGTCAAAGTCAAGAAGGGGGTTGAGGGAGGTTCAAATAGGCCATGATCGAGCTTGATAGCTTCAGGTAGGAGTGAAACGGGCCAGGGAAAAGGGCGGGTGATGTCACGGTAACTGGAATTTTCGGAATTGGGAAGTGGTAAAGGGTTTGAAGAAGTATGGGCCAGAGCCGGTCGACCTGCGGAGGGTAGTAAAACATGTTGGTCCCAGAGGTGGAGTGAGCTATGGGGAAAGTGAGAGGGGATTTGCAGCAAGACCTTGCCCAGATACTGTCAGCTCAGAGTAACATTGTATAATAATGGAAACTCCAGGTTGGAATAAGAAGGAAAATAAGAGAGAGAAGGAAATATTGATAGAGGAATGTTTTAGAAAGCAGTAACAAAAGAAGAGGTTATGGGATGGAAGGGAGACCGTTAGGCAAAATATAATAATGGAAAGTCCACTGTTTGATATAATGCTGAAAAATGTCTTGGTATAAAATTACATCACATAATTTACGGTGGAGTCGGTTCCCACTGACCCTTATGCACAAGCCAACCCTACTCGATACAGAATAACAGATCTGACAGCTGTGTTAACAAGTTATTTGACTGACAGCCACAAATTACCATCATTCACTGATTCAACGAGGTACATTTCAGTAGCTTCACTTGATTTACATTGTTTGCACTCCATTATGTGTAGCTCATGTTTACAAGCATATTTTCCAATATGCAACCCCCTACTTTTATCTATTGATTGGTTCCTGAAAACAATTTTTAGACTGTGCTTATTCATCATTAACACTTGTAATAATACAATCATGCAAGTCCTAATGAGTATTACACTAGGAACTCCCTAGTTTTAACACTAAATAAATTTCTCTTGGGCATTAGTTTTTAGATTACTGAACCCCTAGTTACTTTATGGTGAAAGTACTTCTCCTGTGATGGAAACATGGCAACCCCCCAAAATAAGACTTTGCAACCTTCTTGGGAGTTGCAATCCACAGGTTGGAAAACAGTGCTCTAAAGCATTATGCATTGGTTTAGAGTTGTGAGGTGTGACAGAAAGGGCATTCGACCACTCCATAAATTAACCATTCCAAATCCAAAATTAACCATGCAAGCCACTATCTATGGTGCATAAAGGCAAAGCAGAAAAGAGACTACCAGAAACTAGCCATAATTACTATGTGGCCAAAAATTTGAAGTTGTGTGAATGTGAGTCTTTATTCTACATACCTGTCTGTGGCTCAGTGATTGTCTTTATGGTGTGTTGTTATGTATTCTCTATTATTGACATTCCAGTCTTGACTTTCTTTTACTGAAGTGTATGACTCATTAGTGGTGATGTAAAATTAGTGCTTTTCTTTATTGCTTTATTGCTATCCATCCCAGGTTTCTGTTAAATCTTCATTCTCCTTGTGAAGAATGCAGTAAACTCTAATGTCTGTAGCATGGATTCCCCTTCTGTTAACACCCTAAACCTATTTTCATTATTCAGAATGAAACTTTCACTCTGCAGCGGAGTGTGCGCTGATATGAAATCTCCTGGCATTTATTTTCATTATTGTCATCAAATATACTTTCCTTTGCTTATTTCACTTTGTTTGGTTACTCCTTTTGAATATTTTGTTTCCCATTTAACCTGTCGCATAAAAGTTCCTTAAATTTATCATTGCTTACTTAGTTTCTTCTAGAAGAGGAAATTTCAGAAATAAGACTTGATCAAAATCCAGTATCTGTGTTTATCTGTTACTGATATAGTCCCATCTTCTCAATTTTTGTGTGTGCTATTTTATAGAGAGATCAATGTAATAACTTCTTGCAGGTATTTGAATGTGTAATAGCATGGGTACACCATGATCTGGAGTCAAGGCGTGCACATTTGGCGCAATTAATGGAACATGTGCATCATTTCTTGCAGGTATTTGAATGTGTAATAGCATGGGTACACCATGACCTGGAGTCAAGGCGTGTACATTTGGCGGAATTAATGGAACATGTGCGTCTTCCACTTCTGTCACAGGAATACCTTGTCCAACGAGTTGAAGAGGAACCTCTGCTGAAAGCAAATCTTCAGTGTTAGTAAAATATTTGTTACTACCGTCAAACATATTTTAGTTTATACTTAAACAATAAGGAAATAGTTTGTTTTTACAGAAATTTGTTTTCATCTGGCCCAGCATAATCTTGATTTTTTTGCAGCATTGGAATCACAAGCTTTAGCTTTGTAGCTCTTCCTTACGCCAACCTTGAGAATGTCTGAAACATTTATTTTGCAGAAACGTATACATTGTGTTTGCATTAACAATGATCATGGTTGGGGTTAATGTGCTAGGTAATGCATGATCAAGTTTAATCTAGTTACTTCTGTTTGGAGACTGTTTGATTTGTAAGAAGTTTGAAGTAAGAAGTTTGACAGTCTCATCTGCCGAACACAAGGTGAATATGAGCGAGTGAGATGGCTCAGTGGTAACGCACTGGACTCGCATTCGGGAGGATGTTGGTTCAAATCCCCTCCGGCCATCGAAATTTAGGTTTTCCGTGATTTCCCTAAATTACTCCAGGCAAATGCCGGGATGGTTCCTTTCAAAGGACACGGCCGATATCCTTCCCAATCCTTACCCAAAAATCCAAGCGTTAGCTCCGTCTCTAATGACCAAGCTGTCAACGGAACATAAAACCCTAAGCTTCCTTCCTTCCAAGGTGAATATGTTTACAAAGTAATACAGAGAACAAGTTTTTGTGGAAATTATAAGAAATTTGAATACTCTCTAATAAAAACTATAAAATATTTGTCATTATGCTTGGGGAAAGAATAATTCAAATCAACCAGCACATACGAGGCAAGCTGTGGCAGGTAAAAACTATGAAAACCTTTTAAAGTTCAGGTAACGCAAGTAGTACAAGGGGAGTTGGAAAATAAATCTTCACTGTCAACTACGGTCAGAGTTGCGTATGAAAGGAAAAAATAGAATGAGACATTAAAGATAAGAAACATCTTTATTTTACTATATAATTTGTAAGCACATTGAGACATTTGACATACTGCTTTATAAGCTCCAAAAAGCATTCCAAGGAAAAATCAAGGCATTGCATTCGGAAGAAGCATTGAGCAGCTTGTTTGACATCAGCATTGCTTCCAAAGCGCCTTCCACAAAGAGTCTTCTTCAAAGCTGGTCTCGCATTGTCATCCAACAGCAGAACACCAGATCTGAGAAGGCCAGGCCGCATTTTCTCATTCACCTCTCAATTTTAAGAGTGGCACAGTACCGCATAGCATTGATAGTTGCATCCTCCATAAAGTCCAGCAACAAAACTCCTTGGGTGTCCCTGAAAATGGTGAGTAGCACTTAACCTGCAGACGGAGGGCTTTTGAACTTCTTTTGGACAGGCAATGATGGATGTTTTCCACTCCATGAATGTGGCTTTTGATTCAGGAGTGTAATGGTGGACTCAGGTTTCATCCCCAACGACAATCCGAAACAGAAAGTCATTGCCATATTCGTGGTAATGTACAAGCTGCTCCAGGTTGAACGCCATGCTTTGTTCCATGTGTGTCGGGGTCAGTTGGCAGAGCACCTGTCGTGTTGACACCTTTCTGTATTGAAGAGTGTCATGGATGATCTTGTGAGCTCACTCAAGTCCGATTCAAAGTTCTTCCACTGCTCCATCGATGGTGATACGCTGGTTTACTTTAATTATGTCATCCACCTTCCTGACATTTGTATCTGTAGTGACATGCGTGTCCATTCAGGTCTCGGTATGTCCTGTACTTGCTGACCTCCATTACTGTACTTACTGCACCATCTCCGCACCATGTACTTCAACATCACACCTGGCCCATACACCTCAACAAGGTGAATTTCAGAGTCTGATACTCCATGTGCCCCTTCATAGCAGATAACAGCTCTCACTTCCGCCTTTGACCACAACATCAAAATGCATCTTCTCTCCATAGCTCCAGGAAAAGACTGAGAGGCTGGTCTCAGCTTTGCGCAGGCACTGCAACAGTGCCATCTGCTTGATTGTGGTCGACCTCTACTCACTGGTGTATCAGTGTCTTGCACGTGTGCATTCACCTGCTATGTCATCTTTCACCCATAGCCGTTCAATGTACTACTAGGTCTCACCAAATGAAATGTTTTAAAAATAAAGAAAAATTTGCATTAGCAAAATGATAAGAAACAAAACAAATAAAAGTAACTTCTATCTGTGTGTCCTTGTTGATTTCATGATACAAGAAAAGCATAACGGGTTGTTGTAGTGGCCTTTGGTGGTACATATGTACCCTGTGTCTACATTGGTGCTAGCATTTGTTGACACAATATGAATAAAAGTATATAAACTGTACAAAATTATCAGAAAAGAATGAAAATTAATATGGTGTAAATAATATAATTTTATTATATGCTATTCAATTTATTTTTTGCACTTATACGTAGGTTACAAAAAGTTTTGAATCTCGGTAGTGTAATGAGGATGTGTTGCAACTCTCAGGCAGGTACTGTAGTACACCCACACGCTCACACAACTTAAATTTTCAGTCTCAGCCTTCATCATAAAATGAGAGCACACACCACACATATTCACAAAGGCAAAACTCTTGTACACATGACCACTGTATCCAGCTGCTGCAGTTCAGCTTGCACAATGAGAGAGGAGAGGAGGTGGGAGGGGAAGGATGCAGGGCAAGGATAGGGAAAACCTTGCTGTTAATTAAAAGTTAAATTGTTAGTAAACACAGAAATCCAGTAACTAAAAGTGGCTTTTATTGCTGCAAATTACTAGTTTATTTATCCTTCAAATCATAAATTCTGTAAAGGAGTCAATAGCTTGCTTTTGATTCAAAAGTAGAGTTAATAACACATTGAGAAATGCAGTGGTTGTTAAGTTTTTGTGTAACTTACCTGTTTACTTACCTTGTGACACCAAAATTTGTCAGAGAAAATTGCTAAAAATGAGTCTGAAATGATAGAGAACTTCACTTTGGGATATTTGTGGTAACCCTTTGGGTTATATTAATCCATTGTTGACTACAGGTCCTTTGTAAAAATGACATCATTCAAATATAGGTTAAGTGTAATTATAAACCATCATATGAAATTACTTTGTGTGCACTAAGAGTCAGGGTTGTGTGTAGGCATGTTGACAACTGTGTACATTAAGCACCTATTTTATTTTGTTATTTTTTCACCATGGGTGTTAAAGTGCATTAACCTTGTAACAATGAAGGACGAAATTTCATGTGTTGCATTTTCAGGATTACATCGTTCTTGTTGGCAGGTATTCTGTTGATGAACCACAGCCACGTAAAAATTTCTGTTCTTTTGAATGCTGAACTCTTATGATAGTGACTGCTCATGACATTAATGATCTGTAATTTCCTGTAATGTTAATTAATCATTGTGTGTCCTGTAATTTACGTGAATGGATGAACTTTCTACTATTTCATTTATTGCTGTAATATTACAACCTTTGTTTTCATTTCTTTGACTATGTACAGAAAATGCACATATTCTTAAGTTTTGTGTGCATTTTCCTTACAGGTAAAGATTTTTTAATTGAAGCATTAAAATTCCATTTACTTAAAGGTGAACAGAAGTTGTTGTTCAAAAGTCCAAGAACGAAACCCCGGCAGCCAGTTGGTCTTCCAAAGGTAAGATTCCTTGCTATGTCATTGAAAGGTCTAACCTATGTTTTCAGTAATTCTCAGTAGTCCTACAGGGTGTCCAGAAAAGAGTTCCCCGATTTCAAAATTAAACAGCTCGAAAACAAAGATCGATAGAGGAATGCAGTAAACGGTATGTTTATTGTGAAAGCTGTAAGAAGTTTATACAGCAGTTTGAAATAATAGTTACAAAAGCTGCTAACAGATGGCGCTGTACGCTGTACAGCTCATATCAGCATACACATAAGTGAAATAATCATATGAAAACACTCTTTGCAACCAATCACATCACAATGTTTTCAAAATGTTCACCATTGTCACTACAGAGGTGGCACAAATGAAGAATGAAATTCGCCATCACATTTCGTAGCGTCTCAACCGAAATGGATTCACATGCCACAGAGATCACTGATTCAAGTTCGTCCAGCGTGGCGGGATGCTTCGGGTACACCATGTCTTTCACTGTGCCCCACAAAAAAAGTCACAGGGAGTCAAATCCGGCGAATATGAAGGCCAATCCATGATTGCCCCAGTAAATTTGGGATATTCCAAAGCAATGACTAGATTCCCGAAGTATTCCTCAATATGGCGAAACACTTGTTCGGTCTGATGTGATCGGGCTCCATCTTGCATAAACCGTTCAGTACCTGGTTGATCCTCTAACGCTTGCAGTGTGGCAACAAATTGTTCCAAAATTGCAACTTAACGTGCACCAGTGACCGTTTCACGAATGAAAAAAGGGCCAATAATGCCTCTACTCCATACTGGAGCCCACACAGTAACTTTAGGAGAATACAGGGGTTTCGCTTCACACCAATATGGCTTTTCAGACCCCAAAATCACCTGTTCTATTTATTCACATATCCATGTAGGTGGAAGTGTGCTTCATCTGTAAACCAGATGCAGCCAACATCAAATCCTTCACTATCAATCATTGTGAACATCTGATTATCAAAGGCAACCCTTTGTTGCACAGCTCGTACGGGTATGGCCTGGTGCGTTTGAATTTTGAATGGAAACATGTGTAGGCTCTTTCTCAGTATTTTCTGCATGCTGGAACGCTTCAGACCAGTCTCAGATGCAATTTTACAGACAGATGACATTGGATTTCGCTAAATAATTCCAGAAACTGTGGCGATATTTTCAGGCGTAACTGCGGTTTGCTTGCGGCCAACATGCCCCACTAGATCATCAGTTACGCTGCCTGTTCGTTGAAATTTTGCGAAGAGTGTGTGAATGGTTTCCATATTGGGTCCTTTAGGAACATTAAATTGTGCTTGAAAACTTCGCCTTATTGTCGTAGGACACTCTTCTAACCTGTGGTACTCTAGCACCAGAAAAATGCGTTGTTTAATGGAGTACATGGTTTTAATCACTTCCTTCGGTACGCTAACCTTTCACTTTTCAAAAGTGGAACTGTTCGCTCTGGGCTTCGGATTACTATTTATACTAAGCATTACGTGTGGCAATTACAGCACCATCTGTTAGCTGCTTTTGTAACTATTATTTCAAACTGCTGTATAAAATTCTTACAGCTTTCACAATACCGCTGAATGCATTCCTCTATCGATCTTTGTTTTTGAGATATTTAATTTTGAAATCAGGAAGTCCTTTTCTGGACACCCTGTATGCATATTGTCACAGTGAATGTGTACTGTAGTCATCAATCAAATTGTGTACTAGCTGAAAATTCGGCGTCACCCCCATACTTGTTTATTGTAGTCGTATGTTAGTCCATCTCTCCTTACCTTTTTTCTCTCTGTCCACTTTTTTTCCATCTCTCTCTGTCCATCACCTTCGTCCCCCCCCCCCCCCGCTCTCTCTCTGTTAATTTCCTCATCTCCCCTCCATCTCCTCCTACTCCTCTCTATGACCATCTCTGCTTTTCCCTTTCTGTTCCAATCATCTTGTGTCTCTGTCAAACTCGTCCACCTCTTCAGTCCATTGCCTCCTCCATCAGTGAAAAATTATATAACTTTCAAAGTTATCAGTGAAGTGGTGTCTACGTTTCTTGCAATGTACCCTCCACCATGCACCTTATGAAATCTTAGGTAGGTGGTGATGTTCCTCTTGTTTTGAAGGTTGAGTGTGCAAAGTTTCGTAAAGATTATCATAAAACTAGATTTGTCAGTTTGTAGGTAAAGTACCCTCTGTCATGCGCCATACAGAATTTTACTTGGATAGTGACGTTAGTCTTCTTTTGAATGTCAAATGTGCAAAGTTTCATTGCAGTTTGCAGAATGGCATCTCAGCGCATAAAATACGAACAAACACGATGCCACAGTTTCCCCACAAGTCTCAGTATTTATGATTTCATATATCCAAAACTTTAAGTTGTACTTTGTATATTCATTAACATAAAGTGATGTTGTTTGCAAATTATGTTGCTATTACTTTTAGTAGCAAAGAAATAATAAATTTAAATGACATTCATAATGTGGCAGTTTTTTACACATCTCAGTGTTCATAATGTCATATCTCCTGAACTACGCGTCATGCAGTGATGTAATTATGCCTATAACATCCACGAAAGTGCAAACAATATATTGACAGTGTTTCATTGCAGTCAGCATAATGGTACAAAAGTGCATAATAAAATATAAAAAAAAACATACATTCATATTTATATGTCAATAACAAAGGACTCAATGTAAAGAGGCTCTCTGAGTTACTGATAGGCACGAAAAATAAACAATCACATTCACACAACTTAAATTTTTATCCATGGCCTTTGTATGTTTTCAATTGTTACACATTTCATGTGTATTAGAATAAAAGACTAATTGATCACAGGATATCAATGAAATGAATTTGTAGGTAATAAAGTATTTTCTGCATCAAGGCAGACCGCTATATCCTGTAATGGAATAATGTTATTGCACTAGGAATTTAATAGTGTCAAGTTCAATTTCCCATAGCATTCAGTGCTCCAACACAAGTTCTTCTGTTTGTCCACACTGTTATGTTTGTACATCATTTGCAATTGTGGTATCCATTCATTACCAATAAAAAGTGTCCACACATGCTCTCACTATTATATAATCAGTTTTGCCATTCAAAAGAAAGTCTTTTTTTAATACTGTATCAAAACTTCACTGACAAATGCTCTTTAAGAATGAGTCTTTTTCTTTGAGGTGTTAATATGCAACTGATTTAAAGATTCTCATGAATTAATATGTTTGTTAAGGGAACAAGAAAGGCTTACTCATACAGATATCAGCTGCTGCTGAACACAAGGATTTTTACCAACTCAGACAAAAGGACGGGGTGGGAGCTATGTGTAAAATAATGGGTGTTGTCAGTCATGTTATTCCCCTCCGCCTCCTCCCCTCTCCTCCCCTCCGCCTCCTCCCCTCTCCTCCCCTCCGCCTCCTCCCCTCTCCTCCCCTCCGCCTCCTCCCCTCTCCTCCCCTCCGCCTCCTCCCCTCCCCTCCCCTCTGCCTCCTCCCCTCCCCTCCCGTCCGCCTCCTCCCCTCTCCTCCCGTCCGCCTCCTCCCCTCCGCCCCATCCCCTCTCCTCCCCTCCGCCCCATCCCCTCTCCTCCCCTCCGCCCCATCCCCTCTCCTCCCCTCCGCCCCATCCCCTCTCCTCCCCTCCGCCCCATCCCCTCTCCTCCCCTCCGCCCCATCCCCTCTCCTCCCCTCCGCCCCATCCCCTCTCCTCCCCTCCGCCCCATCCCCTCAATAATTACATAAAATATTGGTTTTTCCCTTTCAGGTTTTACTAGTTGTTGGAGGGCAGGCACCCAAAGCTATTCGAAGTGTAGAGTGCTACGATTTTAAAGAAGAACGCTGGTACCAAGTTGCTGAAATGCCTACACGCCGCTGCAGGTAGTATCCTTTACTGTTGTCATATTTTGTCTCGTATTTCATTCTCATATTGCACATAGTTGAGATATAATCAGCTGGTGTTGGATAGAAGAGAGATTAGTGTTTCTGTTCACTACATAAATACACACAAGATTTACATATGGCAGAGTACAATGATTAAGCACCTCCTAGAAATTTATCAGTGATTTGACTTTGATGACTGGTTTCGATTTCTTATAAAATCATGTCTTGTATGCTCACAGAATTGATTTCCATTTTTTAGAAATCTCATGACTGGGAAAACAATTGACATTGTGTTTCTCCTTTCACCCAGCCACAACATGGGAAGAATTATAATGGAATAGATATCTATAACCGTGGTCTCTATTTGTCAAAGACAAAATGTCTTTCAGCACATGCTTGTACCTTGCACATACATAATCATCAGTTTGTCACATTACTGGATTTATTTTTTATGATTTCAGAAACTCATTTCAAATTCAATCAACAATATGAATAATATAGTAAGGACAGTTTACAACTCACCGTAAAGACATGGTGACGAGCTGCGACAGGCACATACAAACGACACACACATTCTACACTTTCAGCTATCGGCCATGGCCTTCTTCAGAAAATAGAACACTCGCGCAATAACACAGGCACACAACAGTCATACAACCATCACCTGCGGCTCCCGCACTCTGTCCAGAGATTGGAGGCAAACATGTTGTAGAATGTTGGGTAGGAATATCAAACGAACCAAGGTTGAGACCAGGTGGGCAACGGGAAGAGAGAATATGTTGAAGGGCTAGTTCCCATCTCCGGAGTTCTGAAAGATTGGTGTCGGTGGGAAGTATCCAGTTAACCCGGACGGTGTAACACTGTGCCAAGATGTGCTGGCTGTGCCCCAAGGCGTATTTAGCCACAGGGTGATCCTCGTTACCCACAAACACTGTCTGCCTGTGTCCATTCATGCGAATGGACAGCTTGTTGCTGGTCATTCCTACATAGAACGCTTCACAGTGCAGGCATGTCAGCTGGTAAATCACGTGGGTGCTGTCGCAAGTGGCTCTGCCCTTAATTGTGTACACCTTCTGGGTTACAGGACTGGAATTAGTGGTGGAGGGAGGATATGTAGGGCAGATTTTACACCGGGGGTGGTTACATGGGTAGGAGTCGGAGGGTAAGGAGGTGGATTTGGGATTTCATAGGGATGGACTAGGTTTATGGAGGTTAGGTGGGCGGCAGAAAGACACTCTCGGTGGAGTGGGAAGGATGTTGTGAAGGATGGATCTCATTTCGGGATAGGTTTCTGCAGACCCTATTGTGATTTACTTTAGCCAGTATTAAGTTTATAACTTGTAATTTTCTCATTTTGTGATCCAACTGTCTCATTGACTTATTATTGCCAGTTTCTCCTTCTGGCATACTGAAATAAGGCACAAGATGCAATCCAGTAAAATGTGATGTTTAGAAAGCATGTGCCCAAGTTATTCCTGTCTAGTGCACATGCTGATTCACCAGAGTTTAGAAATTCAACGAATAATTTCACATTGTGCTACTAGATGGCTGTTGCGGTAGACTACTACTAGAGCCTACCAATACTGTACTTAGCAGATCATTGCATACAGCAGATCATCTTATACCCCTCAATGCCATCACCATAGATGTTGTGAACTGTCTATTTTGTGCCACTTGTAACTCGTTCAGTCACATCAAATGTCAGTAGGGAGGAAACTGGACAGTCGAGCAAGACATTAAGAACATAGACTCATTGTATACCCTCCTAGGAAGAAACTTAAAATTGTGGGATTTTTTAGCATTGGCCTGATGGATTTTTGTCAAGGGTTATGAATTCATGGTTTAGAATCGCAAAAAATATAAAATCAGTGAATGTAAAATTGAAGTTCCACTGTATATTTCCTCAAATTCATTTGAAAATATATATTATTATTATTATTATTATAGAGGAAAAATTCCTAACAGGAAAAAATATATATATATATATATATATATATATATATATATAAAATATAAAAAATAGACGAAGATTACTCACCAGGCGAAGGAGCACAGGTGTGACAGCATCACAAATAAATAAATGAATACACACACACACACAATCGCAAGCTTTCGCAACCCAGTTGCGTCTTCAGGCAGTAGGGAAGGAGAGGGAAAAGGAAATGATGAGGGTTTTAAGGAAGGGGGTAAGGAGCCATTCCAATCCCGGGAGAGGAAAGACTTACCTTGGGGGAAAAAATGGAGGGTAAACAAATGCACACATGCCCACACATTCACACAGACACAAGTACACCTAGGCAGACATACTGTAGCTACAGTATGTCTGCCTAGGTGTACTTGTGTCTGTGTGAATGTGTGGGCATGTGTGCATTTGTTTACCCTCCATTTTTTCCCCCAAGGTAAGTCTTTCCTCTCCCGGGATTGGAATGGCTCCTTACCCCCTTCCTTAAAACCCTCATCATTTCCTTTTCCCTCTCCTTCCCTACTGCCTGAAGACGCAACTGGGTTGCGAAAGCTTGCGATTGTGTGTGTGTGTGTATTCATTTATTTATTTGTGATGCTGTCACACCTGTGCTCCTTCGCCTGGTGAGTAATCTTCGTCTATTTTTTATATTTTATTTTTCCTGCTAGGAATTTTTTGTCTTAATAATCGTTTCATATATATATATATATATATATATATATATATATATATATATATATATATGTGTGTGTGTATATTTCATATATATATATATGAAAATATATATTGTCGCGTTGAAATGGGAGCAGGCTTGACTTCGAAGCAACTGAACACAGCACTTGCACTGAAAGCACATTTATTACGAACTCAACATACACGCAGCACTGACTGCCTCTCGGGCAGAGTGCTCTGCTATTTATACACAGACAGACTATATCAGAAATTAGAACAACAGTTAACATAAAAAACAAGTAGAATTGACAAGTGAACATAAGAAAGATGTAGAACATTCTGGAATTATTATAAAGAAATAAATTTTTGCCTGTGGGTGGGATTGAAACGGCGACCTTCAGCACCGCAGTCTGTGACACTATCCCCTGCGCCATGCCGGCAGTTGGTGTACGTGGTCTCTCGCGGCAATATATATTCCAACCCCATAAACTGCAGATATTGCTGAGATGGGGTGGCTTGTGTGTCATGATGGTACAGATAGCTCCAACCTACTGGAACCACAGTGGAGGGGTATCTGCCAAGGCCTGACACACATTTGTTTCGTAAAGAACTAAGCAGCCTTTTCATTAGTAGCAGGGGTAACAGTATGTGTGATTGATAGAGCTGCCTTGTAACAACATGTAACATGGCTTTGTTGTACTGTTACAGCAAACAGCTGAAAGCAATAGGAAATTATAATCGTTACTCTTCCTGAAGGTGTGCAGCTCTACTGTAGATTAGAACGTTTAGTGCCAGACTGAACCAGACTTCTGGTCATATGAGTTTAGGATTATAATTATAAAATGAGCTGGGGAAATGAAGGAGTTGGTCTAATAATGAATAAGGAAATGGGGATGCAGAAAAGCTACAATTAACAGCATACTTAATGCACTATCACACCCAAAATAGGCACAAAACCAACACTGGCCACAGTGTATAAGTTTATATTCGCACCTAGCTCTGCCAATGATGGAAAGATTGAAGAAATGTTTGAGGCGATAAAAGAAATTATTCAGGCAGTTAAGGGATAGCCGCGGTGGAGTAGCCGAGCGGTCTAAAGCGTCTCGTTACGGAGCGCGTGGTTGCTCGCCGTGGAGGTTAGAGTCCTCCCTGGGGCATGTGTGTGTGTGTGTGTGTGTGTGTGTGTGTGTGTGTGTGTCCTTAGGTTAGTTTACCTAGGTTTAAGTAGATTGTAAGCTACGGACTGATGACCACGTAGTTTGGTCCGATAGATTTACAAACATTTGAACATTTTTTGAGTTAAGGGATAGGGAAACTGATTGTGATGGGGACTGGCATTTGCTAGTAGGAAAAGAAAGAAAAGGAAAAATGATAGTGAGACAGGGACTGTAGAAAAGGAATTAAAAAAAAAGGGGGAACTACTTAATAGAATTTTGCACAGAACATGATTTAATCATTGAAACACTTGGTTTAAGAATCATCAAAGAATGTTTTATATGTGGAAGATACCAGGAAAATGCTACATAGTTCAGAATGATTTTATACGAGGGTATAAAATGAAGATTAACAAGAGCAAAAATAGGCTAATGGATTACATACAAATCAGGTGATGGTTGGGAAATGAGACAAATGATGTAGTAAATGTGTTTTGTTATTTGGCCAGTTCTGATGGGTGGAGTAGAGGAAGATAAGAAATGCAGAATGGCAATGGAAAGTGTTTCTAAAGAAGATACATTTGGTAACAATGAATATTACGAAATGCTTTCTGAAAGTCTTTGTCTTAAGTGCAGTCTTTTACAGAAGTGAAATTTGAATGATAAATAGACCAGACAAGAGGATGATAGAAGCTTTTGAAATTCAGAGCTACCGAAGGATGCTGAATGGAATTGAGGAGAAGAGAAATTTCTGGCATATGTTGACTAAAAGAAGGGATCAATTTGTAAGGCACATTCTGAAACATCAAGAAATAGTTTAGTATTGACAGGAAGGGTGTTTTTTTTTTGGGGGGGGGGGATGAAAACTCTCAGGAGGGATCAAGGGATGAATGCAGTGAGGCAGATGCAAATCAGGGCCAGTTACTGTTGTTATTCAGGCTTGCATCAATAGAGTAGTGTGGAGAACAGCATCAAACCAATCATAAGACTGAAAACCACAATAGCAGCAGAAGGGTACGCTATAAAATTTGATGTTACGTAAAATTAAGTGCATATCCGAAATTTGAGTTTGTTCAGTTGGCTTTCTCTACAGGGCAGCTTGCACATTACTTACAGTAAGATATTTAGCACTAAGTGAGACTGATAATACTTCATTTTTTAAAATGGTGATCTGCAAACTTTTTCAGCTGACATCTGCTACTGGAGTGTGTACCACATTGATTAACATGTCTTCTATATACAAGTTGCATCATTTCTGAGAGTTCAGCAATACACTGAATATGGCATGCTCAGTGTTGATGATCAGATGCATTGCCTGTGAGTCAACCATTTAATGCTTGTGAACATTAACGTATTCCATGTGCTACAGTACAGGTTATGTGCAAAGAAATATCTAAATGTAATATATCAATTAGAATAAACCTGTACTATGTGTAGTTAGACCATATATAACAACACATGGATACATGACTATGACGAAAGAATTGGTTTTAAAAAATTCAATTATATAATGTTGCATAGGAATAGATAGCTTTACCATATATACTAGAGTAATCCGCGCATAATTTTTTTTTTTTCCAAATTTATGATAAAAAAAACTGGGGTGTGTGGATTACTCGAAATTAGATTGGTATTACTCCATCTGCAACAACAAAACTAGGTGGATATTACTCCGCTTAAAAAACAGATCCCTTTAGGCCGGTATCACATAATATGTTTGATCAAATCTTTGACAAAGAAATATCAAATATTCGTAATGTTTCTTAGACATAAATCTTCATTGTGGTGTTAAAAAGGGGTATAATGGTTGTCATATTTCAAAATAGCAGATAACTTTTTATTGTGCACTGCCTTAACTACTATCAAAACTGCTAATAATTTACTTGACAATGACAGTGAAACAATGTATCGGTAATTTCGGTGTAAAGGGTCCCCTCACAACACAAACCGGTGTGGTGTCTCTGCCAGTTTCTTTGGCAGCGTGGCTGGCACATACATACCTGCCAACTCTCCTGATTTAGGCAGGAATCTCCCGATTTTTCACTTATTCTGCCGCCTCCTGATTTTTCCATAATTTCTCCTGATTTTTAGCTTTTATCAACAATTTTTATCGTCAATGATCGAAAACCCTTTGATCACTCATCAGTCTAATCGACATATGTATCGAAATTCATAGAAATTAGGATTCGTGTGTGACTTGGATATTGATTATTTTTGCTCTTCCCTGTGCTACTAGAAGATAAGTGCGTACACTTTCAGTGTTGAGCTCAGTTTGGAGGCAATGTTTGCTCATTGTCAGGAAGTGAAGTTCCTTGAGGAAACCTATGCTATTCGTGGAGATGCAACTTTGTGTACAGTAATTTTACGTGTTGTGGAATTAAAAAAATAAAATATAACTGTTTTTAAGCTAATTTGGTACGATATTTGCATTATTGAATTTAGGAAAAGTATGCCACTTGAAGTTTGCATTGTTGGTCTGTGTGATATTTTCGTATCACATGATATAAAGAGGAAGGAATGTTTCATTTATTAAATTAGGTTGCAAAAAAGGGAACTCACTGTCTGCCATTGATGATTTTCTGCAAAGAAGCGTGAAGAGAAAAGAGAAGGTGATAGTATTTCAGAAATTATATGATGTTGAGATGGTGCGAATTTTGAAACATGTGTGCACCCGTTTTCTTTCTGTGACCAAATGTTTATTTTGGTTATTGGAACAGTATGCTCATTTAGGAACAAGTGTTGTGTGTTTTTGTAGCCACTATATAGTGTTGGGGAAATCACAGAAAAGGCTAAAATCAGTTACGTTAATCTTTATACTAAAAGTAGCCACATTTTTTGATCAATCATATCTCTGACTTTTTGAACAATCTCCTGATTTTTTGAATTGGATCTCCTGATTTATATGTTTTGGAGGTTGGCAGATATGCACATATGAACAGTTGCATTGTTGATGAAAGAACGACTAGTTGCATTTGCTTGTGATACCATCTTTCTGAATAATAAAGTACATTATCTATTTAAGTTAGGTATTACTTGGTTCAGTACCACAATATTACCTACACCAGTATCAGCATGTGACTAAAACTGTACCTGGAGAAGGCAGTGTTACAGCAATGTCTTGCTACTGGGCTTAAACATTAATTATGGCGCGGCATTGCAGCTATGTTTGGACACGCGCACAGATCGATTTGTGACAGTGATGCTGGTGCTCAGAGCGGTTACATTTTGCATTGCAGCGAACAGAAGACAAGCAACTTTCATAATCAAATATACGGCGAGATGCTACATTTGATGATTTTTTTTATGACAGATACCTGTATGTCAAAGTTCCGCCGGCCGCGGTGGCCGAGGGGACTGAGGCGCTCCAGACACGGTCTGCACGGCCACTATGGTCGGGGGTTCGAATCCCCCCTCGGGCATGGACATTTGTGCCGTTCTAGTTCGTAAGTAGTTCATAAGTAGTTTGTAAGTTTAGGGACTTATGACCCCATAGTTAAGTCCCATAAGCTTAACAAACATTTGAACATTTGTCAAAGTTTCCTATTACACTATCAAATATCTTTGATGTAAATACATGATGTATTGACTTGGACAAAGATATATGAACGTGTAATACCTGTCTCAGCTCCATTTATTAATTGTTCAGATTCTATAACCATTTCAGTGTGTGCTTTTGTGAGTACTTCTACACAGTAATACGTTACACATGAATATTTTGAAATTTGTTTGATAATGTTTTGTAGGTAAAATACGAGAATTTTGTGGTTGGTACAAAATTTGAACGCTCTGGATATGACAACCCTGCGCTCCTCTCTCTCTCTCTCTCTCTCTCTCTCTCTCTCTCTCTCTCTCTCTCTCTCTCTCTCTCTCTCTCTCCAGTCAAAATTTAGTGCTTTGTGGATTACTCGAGAATATACGGTAAATGACTGACCAAGAATCACTAAAAGTCTCATTCCAAGATATGTATAATTATTTTTTTTTTTTTAACTACTGACCATTGAAGAATGTCCAGCATGAATATGCAAAATGTGTGGTGCACAAATAAATCCAATTGTTGATGATGGTATTTTTTGATCTCTCTGTAATAAAACATAATTCAGTTAGCAACTATTGTATGGAGAACTTCATAGTTAAAAGGCACTATAAATTTTGTACAGTTGATATTACTTACTGCATCATAGTTATATGATGCCAGATTTGTGTGCTCATTCATCATATTTTCTCATGTTAAGTAATACACAGAAATTTTACCTAACTGTTTCCTACTTCTTACAGGGCAGGGCTCTCAATGATTGGTGGCCGTGTTTACACAGTTGGAGGCTTCAATGGCTCATTAAGAGTCCGTACTGTGGATGTTTATGATGCATCATTGGACGAGTGGTTCACTTGCCCAAGTATGGAAGCTCGGCGCTCTACACTTGGTGTAGCAGTTTTGCATAATTGTATCTATGCTGTAAGTTATACATCCTGTTGCTTCTTTTTGTATGTTGTTGATACTAATATAATTTTTTCCCAAAGACGCCACCCTAACATGGCAAACATATAATCTTCCCAAATCTATCACTTTTCTACTTAAACTACATAGGCTTTATAAGTTGTCTATTTTAATTGACATTTGTCAACTCAGAATGCCATAGCTGGAGATAATGACAATTTCATACTCGGTGTATAAAACTGTGGTTTTTAAAAAAAATAGACGCTACAGCTAAATCTAGCGTGTGCGCGTGTTTGTGTGTGTTTGTGTGTGTTTGTGTGTGTTTGTGTGTGTTTGTGTGTGTTTGTGTGTGTTTGTGTGTGTGTGTGTGTGTGTGTGTACACAATATATAAAATAATACAAATTCTTGGATATTTGACCAAATATTCAAGAATTTGTATTATTTTTTATGTTGTTGCAGACTATGTATCAAATGCTATACCGCAGGCTGCTAACACACGAGTCATGGGAAAAAAATAATTGTTACTTTCTTCATGCTTATTACCTCGATATAAATTCTTCTTTATGCTTTAAAATTCAGAAATAGTTGCAAAAATAAAAGGGGGGGGGGGAGAGAAGAAAAAGATGGCAAAGATAGAAAATTCAAGAAAAATATTTATATTCTTTTTTAAACTTTCTAAATTGTTACAGGATATTCTTATGGTGTATGACCAGAGCTAGGCACCATTAATCAAAAAGTTAACTTTGTTAATCATTAAAGCATTACTCTGCAAACAATTTAAAGAAAATTAATGTTAATCGTTAACTCGTAACAGTGTTCTGCATTTATTTTAGAGGAAAAAATTCCTGGTAGGAAAAATATATATAAAAAGTAGATGTGGTTTACTTACCAGGCGAAAGAGCACAGGTATGTAGATAGAAACACAAATAAAAAAATAACAAAACACACACACACACACACACACAGACCCAACACACACACACACACACACACACACACACACACACACACACACACGCTGAGCTTTCGCAACACTGGGTTTCTAATTCAGAAAAAGAGCAGGGAAGGAGAGAAAAAAGGTTTTAAAACCTGCATCCTTTCCTTTTCCCTCTCCTTCCCTGCTCTTGTCCTGAAGCAGCAACCCAGGGTTGCAAAAGCTCAGCATTTGTGTGGGGGTTTATTTATTTATTTATTATTATTATTATTTTGTTTCTGTTTAAGTACCTGTGCTCATTTGTCTGATAAGTAAAACACATCTAAAAACAATATAACCCTACCTGATATTTTGGATATGCATGTCTAAATAGGGCTTGGAGTATAAATAATAACAAGTATTACTCTGCCACTTTATCATGGCAGTCAGCCCTGGGCATAAATAAATGTTGTCTTTTCACATACCATAGTGTAAAATAGCCCTGCAAGAGTAATTTGCTTTGCGGGAAAAGACTTTTGTTCTTTAAAATGATTTGTCTTCTAGTATAAAAAAAAGTTTGTCATTTGCTTCTCATATGCTGTTTAAGTTTATGAAGGCTTGAGGTATGAGCCTTGATTGTTGACTTTTTCAGAACGGAACAATTTACAGTTAAAAAGTATTTGTTCTGCCGATCTAGATATAAAATCAACAAAATCACTTAGATGTGGCCATGGATTTTCATCAACTGTTGGGCACATGATAACGTTTTCACACACAAATCTTCTTCGACAGTCGGATCACTTTCACTGGCGAGAGGTGCATTTAACTCAGACTTGACAAGCAACTGTCTACTGCCGGCAAGTACAGTGCACTAACACAGGACGTCAAACTGTTACTCTTTCTTGCTTCATAGACTGACTCAGCACAGGTATATGTAGAGTTGCAGTTTTCCCTCAGTTAGAGCAGGCTTGTGCTAATTTGTAGGTTTCCCTTGGGCTCTCATTTCCGCTGTTCAAGTCTTGACGGCACCATTCAGAAGATCAACCGTATGCTTCCAGGGAGTGATTCAACCCCTAGCTTGGGTGTATCTGCATACAGAACAGATCTGCTCTAAAATGAGTGTAATTTATGCGGCAAGACTTCTGTCATAAGAAGTGGGTACAAAAGTAACAAATTAACAGACTTACAGCAAATTAACAATGTTAGAGAGTCTGTTAACTTTTTTAAATTAAACATTAATCTGTTACTCAAAAAGTTAGATTAACTGACTTGTGCCCAGCTCTGTGTATAACACTTCGTGAAACAATTTATTTCAGAGTAAGGCAGAAAACAGATTACATTGAGAACAACTCACATTTGTTAGCTTTGAACAACTAATTCCTCTCTACATTGACCTGTTTGTTCCTTACGTAGCTGTTCCTGACATATAAATGAGCTTTGCATATCTTATGGCTGTTGCTGGTATTGGCTGAACTGATCTTGTCCTCTTCCTATTCTACACTTCCCTCCTTATAGGCCTATGATATTTAGTGACTGAGATTTGATGTATCATATATGATACATGTAACAAAATATTTTTTCTGAAGGAAAATTGTCTTTTTATTTGGGAAACTTTTAACTTTATAGCACTGCTTTACAAAGAAATAAATAATAAATTAACAATACCAATCTTTCTTTCTTGAATCCATGTTTAGCCACTCCGAAAGCATTGTTATTGACTGCCCCTGATACCTAGCAGTCACTCTTAAGAACTACAAGCAGGTGAATTCTGTCCTGACTTCTCACAGTTACATTTATATTGTACTACCTCATTACACTCATTAGGGTAACATTTTCTCTATTGTACAATATACAATGAAATCACAATTCTGGTTATGTATATAGCTTATGAATGATGGTGTCAGTGTTCACAACCTGTTACCAGCTTTGTTCTTGTGTAGAACATACATTATCTATAATGGGTGAACAATTGAAATGACAGCACAATCCTTCTCACTTTTAAGAAGATTCATCTACTGTATATTGATATCTAGTAAGTCTATGTATATTGTTAATTGGGATAATGATTATACTCTCAGCTTAGCTTGGTAACCAGTATTTGAACATAACACATAACAGGCAACAGTCTGCATTGTGTATGGCAATGGTGAATGTTGTAACACACAGAATAAAATCACCCATAGCAATATAATTGCTTTAATGTGACACTGATGATGCAGTACAGTATATAGAATATTAATGCAGCTGAGAGGTCATAAGGAATTTAATAGTACCACACGAGTGGAAGCCAGTGCATATTCTTATGAAACATTACAAAATGATGAGGAATATTGCTCTGCTCCAGGTTCTGTGGAGGTCCATAAACATTTTGAAGTAGAATTTGGTGGCAGCTTCACTTGCCTCTTTTGATGCATGGCTGTCAGTGGCTGAAAATAGTTTAATGATGGCCAGTGCTTTTCGTCCAACCAACAAACCAATGTTGAGGCTTCTGTACACTTGGGGTGGTAGCTATGAGTTACCATATTCCACTTCTCATGGATGGAGAGAGAGGGGGGTGTCTCTTTTCCCCATAGCACACTGCGTTGCTTGGCACTTCAGAAAGTAACATCCATAAGACTCTCAGGGATCGCAAGTTGTCGCAGGAGAACCAGTTGGTGGCTCTTACTGCAGTGTAAGGCCCCCAAGACCAGTGCTGTCATCACCAGAGGCACACACTTTAGCCATGAGCTTCTCAAACTGGAACAGGATCTACAGGAACATCCAGATGTAAGGGAGCATGTGGCATCTCATGTTGACTCCCTGCCACCTGGTGTCACAGCAGCACCTGTTGTTGTTGTTGTTGTTGTTGTGTGAGGTGGCTAGCATTTATGACCTGATATTCGGGTCAGAGCTGTAACTGAGAACAGAGGAGGATGAGGAAGGCTGAATAAAATCCTTTGTCAGTAGGTGCAGCAGACCCAGAGGAGAGTACACCAAGCTCAGAGGGAATGGAAAAAAAAAAAGTTTCATACTGAAGATAAGGCAATGGAGATACGTGTAGAAGAGCAGATTCTTGAGCTTCACTTGGGAAGCAGAGTTGATTCTGGTGGCGGATCATCCACTTTTTTCTGACTGCAGCATTAAGACTTTCCAGCAGTACTGACAGCAAATGATTATTGTAATCCAGCTCTCACAGTGACCAAAACACAGAATTCCACCTGAGGCCTTTGAGTTACAGTAAAACCTCGTTTTTACGTTCCCGGTTTTTACGTTTTCCCGCCATTTACACCATTTTTTGTTGGTCCCATCAAATTTCCTATATTCACAATGTTAATTCGCCCTCATTTTTGCGTTAACATGTTTACACTTTTCCCGCGTTTTACACTTTTCGAAGGCATGTTCGTGAAGAAAAAATGACGTAATCTACATAAATTGACACTAGCAAGGCTTTGCCCTTAAAGTATAGTGCTTAAAAATTATTGGCAGTCGAGTTTCTTGACACTTTGAATTTATTCAAACGTATATTTTGCGTATCATTGTTGGCAGTATGCAGCTAGTTGACTTAAGACGTGCCGATTTGTGGCGATGTAGTTCTTCTTTCCCCAGCTTCTTTGCCAGAGTGCCTGGCATGTACTCAGACAAACAAAACGGTTTGTTGATGTGAGAATAACGCCAATTTGTAGCAGTGTAGTTCCTCTTTCCGCTAGCTGCTTTGCCAGAGCGGCTGGCGTGTACTCAATCAGGACCAGTTGCTTTGTTGGTGTGGGAATAAAGAGTTGCATTGTATTTGTGATACATATTTCTGATTCATAAAGAATGTTATCTGTCAAAGTTGGGTATCATAATACCCACAACCTCAAAAAAGCAATAATAGTGTGAGATGCCGATCCTATGCAAACGTCACAAAAATACTTATGCATATGTTTGCACTCAAGAATGCGAATAAATTCTCTAATATTGTCATGTGAAACATCGAAAAATACAAAAAGAACGGAACTTTACGAGTTTTACTACATAAATAATCAATGCCGGTAAAAGGCAGTAATTTTGAAGATGTGCTGCTTAGCCTGGTAGCGACGTCCAAACAATATCTATTGAAGCGGTTCAGGTAATTTTGAAGATGTTTTACATAGCCGAGCAGCGACATCCTCGATTATAATGAATGAAATTACGTCAAAAATTCCTACTTCCCATTAAATTACCAGTTCTGCCTGGCGCTTAAAATATTGGCGTCCTCGATTATAATGAATGAAATTACATAAAAATTTCTACTTCCTATAAAAGTACCAGTTCTGCCCTGCACTTAAAATAGTAAAAATTTGGATAACCTTTATTTTATAATAAGCTTCCTGGGGAGTATTTAGATGCCTATTATGTACATATATCACAAATAAACTACGAAAATGCAAGGCTGAAACAGTAAGCATATTTTACCATTTAAAACATTATTTCCTGCATTTTACACAATTTTACTTAAGTCCCTTGAAAAGCGTAAAAACGAGGTTCTACTGTAGTAGTGTTGTAATTTATTATTATTATTTAAATATTCCTTTCATTTTGTATTTATCTTTTTACTCCCTTCCTCTCTATAACAAACACACGCACAAACAAACAAACTTCTATTCCTTCCCTTTTTCATTCCCTGTCCCTTTTCTTTACTGAGTTCCAAGTTACATCTCACAATCCCACCTGTCAGAGCCTTTACAATCCATCATGTTGCACAGAACATTCTATCTCCATCCTTGCTTGGCATCCGCTCTGCACTCATTGTCAAGATGCTAGTTGTGCCTGGGTGACCAGACGGTGGTCATGTATGCATGTGTTATATATGAATGATAGTGTGTGTATCTTTTTCTGATGAAGGCTGTGATCGAAAATATAGTTGTGTAAATGTAATTGATTGTCTATTCTACATGCCTCTCTGTATCAGTTGTCTTTATTGAGAGTTACTATGTATCTTCCATTATTGACATTTCATCTTGTGAGAAAAACTTAAACATGGTATGTTGGTGTATTCTGTCCTGTGTTTCTCCTGACAATGAGGTGTTACAGGGAAACAAAGTAGACCCAGAACCATGTTCATGTGACATTATGTCTTTGTCTGCATGTTAGGAATATGTCCTACAATTCGTACCAAACATTTTTATTACTTCCTGTATGTATCTAAGATTATAGAAATCAGGAAATAAACAACAACCAGTAAATGAACTAAGTTTGTTTCTCTCCATAATCAGTTTGTTGGGACTGCAGCTGATAAATTTGAAGGTGGAAGAAAGTACCAGCAGCTGTATAACAATGACTTATTTAATTGTGCAACCGGTTTCGGGGTTACAATTACACCATCTTCAGGTGCCCGTTGTGCAACTGTCAGTATTAGCACATTTGAAAAGGGTGGCCATTAATACCAGTAGCCATAAATTTCTTCATGTCAAAAACCCAACTGTTATTGTCCCTATGTTCCACACATTTCGTAGAATGTGTACTAGTAGTGTCCAATATTGGAGTTTAGTTTTTGTGTTGCCATTGTACTTACATGAAGCCTGTAGAGTGATGACTATGAGTGTTATTTTGAAACCTGAATCACGACAGTGTGTGTGTGTTTTTTTTTTTTTTTTTTTTTTTTTTTGTGGGCGGTGTTTCACAATTTTGCTTGGAAATATGGACACATAAGCACGTTTATTATTTTCTTTTTAGGTTGGAGGTTTTGATGGTTCTACTGGTTTGAATTCAGCAGAAAAGTATGATCCACGACACCGTCAATGGAGATCAATTGCACCTATGTCCACAAGACGGAGCAGTGTTGGTGTTGGTGTCGTGAATGGGTTGTTGTATGCTGTGAGTAATTACTGCTTATTATATTTACATTTATTAAAAGCAATAAATTTCCCTGCTTGGTAGTATGGTATGAAATATTTATTTAAAAAAAATTTACATACGATTTCATGTATTTCGTATAAAACAAATAATGGTCAGCTCCATAAAATAACTATAGAGGTCTATCAGTACATGTAACAAGTTAAAAGAAGAAAAAAAAACCTCTTTAAGCTTGTAACATGTATTGATAGACCTTTTTAGTTATTTTATGGAAAATTATATATGACTTACCAGGCGAAAAGATACCGGTTCGTTGACACAAAGTTAAATAACACAAAAATTGAGCTTTCACAACAGCTGGGTGTTTCCTCAGAAAAGAGGAAAGAATGAAAGGGGAAAAGGAAAGGATGCAATCTTTAAGGGAGTGGGTAAGGAGTCATTCCAATCCCAGGAGCGGAAGGACTTGCCTTTGGGGGGGAGGGAATGAACAGATAAACAAACACATACACCCACACACATATACACATGCGCGCACACACCATAGCAGACATATGCAAAATTGGCAGTTTGCATATGTCTGCCTGTGTGTGTGTGTGTGTGTGTGTGTGTGTTGTGTGTGTGTGTGTGTGTGTCAGCCATGCAAGTTGTCGCGGGTTTTCCTATCACCAGTTTGTAGGCAGCAGAGGGCATTGCTGCCACTCCTGCACTCAAGGCATCCTCCTGTGGGTGCACTGCCTTAGTACCTTCGAGTGTGTTCTACTTCGACCTAGTAGTGGTTCCAACCTCATTGCGCTGCCAGATTCTCTTTCTTTTTCATTGGGATCTTGTGGGCTTGCGGACATTAAGCAGAGGTGAAGCCCACTTGGTAGCCATGACAGGAAGCAGAATAACAGCTGCTGTCAGGTGATCTAACTTGACTTTAACAGCCCCTCAGAGGGTGATAGGAATGGTGGCGAGCCCGACAAAAGACAGGGTGAATGGTGGGTTTGAGCATAATGGAGAACTGAAATGTCTTGACATATCTAACACCCAGCGCAAATAAAGATGTGAATCCCACACGCAGCTGTGAGAGGCTATGAATGGATTAGGGTCAGAATCCGAGCAAGCAGATAGTAATACTAAAGCCAAAGGGCATCGAACCCAAAAATATTTGTAGCTGTCCCACTGTTAATGACCACAAATGGCAACAAGCGGTGAACATTCTCATGTTTTCTCAGCCACAAATGAACCCAAGAGTGCAATGGGGTGGCCTCCTTAGCCGACAGATGGGCAAGGTGCCAGACACAACTTCAGGAGCCCAATGATTCATAAGTAGCTGAGTTTAAAAGAGAGACCCTGACGCTGGAATCCACCTGAAGTAATACATTATTTCTGAATAATGCAGAGGTCAATAAATAATTTTGGCATCGGTCAGCTGTCAAGAACAACCCTTTTAATATCCAAAGGAGAATCTCTGAAATTGTGAGGTTTTATTGTGGTCACGAGCAGCACAGTCGGGCATTGTGCCCGAACTTTACACAGCGATACATGTAGCCCATTGGTGCAAGCACAACTCCTGAGAATGAGATGCCCCACAGTGACACAAGTGCCACTCTCTCTCTGAAGTGGGAGACTTCCGCCACTGCCTCTTCCGCACATTAGACACCGGGGTCACCATGGCGGGGAGGGGAGGAGGAGGAAGACAGGACTATGCCCACTGAAGAAAGAGGTTCAGAGGATAACTGGGCCAAATCATCAACAGAGGACCCACCCAGGTGGCCCACAGTTCTTTTGTGGGTACTTGTGTGGCACACACGGGGGCCCCGAGCCGAAGCAGCCTTTCTTCCGCTCCAGGCTGCTTCACTTTCCCTCCCGGTTCATGCCTTCGCCCGGAGACAGGCATCCTTTGCGAGTCAAGGTGGTTTCTTGTCATAGTTTCTCTTATTACATGGTTTCTTCCTTTCCTAACCTTTGCTTCTGTCTTTCTCTCCTTGCTGTACTTTTCTAACCTTCCTCTCCTCCTCATTAGTCTCCGCTTCGGCGTTTGAGACACTCTTCGTTCTCTTCACTTCCTCTATTATTCTTCTTCTTTCCTCCCTGTGCGTGTCTGAATGCCGATCCACGCATTATCATGCATAGCAGGTGATGGGGTAACGTGTCATTCTCTGCCCCGGGTAGACAGGTAGGGCACGTACGTACCCCCCTGGTAAAGGCCAGGCCCAGGGAGCAGTGATTACCCGAGCTGGTACCTTCCGAACATGCTGATTGGTCCCTCCGTCAGTTCTTGGGAGGTGTGACCTGAGGTGTGAACAATCACCTAAGGCGGGTAAGCCCTCAGAGAGGGCCCCCACTAGGAAGGAGCGCACCATCGGAGACGCCGGTAATCACGGGGGACACTTCCGCAATGACCCCTTCTCTTCTTCTGTGACTTTGACCCAAAAAAGAAAGATAGAGTTGCGTCAGCATAAGAAAACTTTGCCCAATCTCCGGAAATTCCTAGTTGTCTCTCGAACCGACGGTAAAGATTTCACTTCTGTAAATCCTTTCATCATTCAGAAAGGTGTTGATGCGATTGCTGACCCTGTTAAAACCTGTTCGCGTCTGTGCAATGGAACATTGTTGCTTGAAGCGGACAGTGCCTTCCAGGCGCAAAAACTGATAAGGACTACGTTGCTACACACGTTTCCTGTCCAGGTAGAAGCGCATCGCACGCTCAACTCGTCACGGGGGGTTGTTTTCACGAGATCCCTTGACGGGTTGTCTGACGAAGACATACAAACTTATATGTCCAATCAGGGTGTAACAGCCGTGCATAGGGTGTTGAAAAAAGGTAGATAACCAGCTGACACTCGTACTGTGTTTCTGACTTTAGACAGAGTTGAACTCCCGTCCAAGGTCAGAGCAGGGTATGAAGTTATCTCCGTCGGCCCTTATATACCAAACCCAATGCACTGTTTCAAATGCCACATACAACCACACCCGTCAATCTTGCCCTAATGCAGCAAAATGTCACTTGTTATAGGGATGCCCATTAGGGGGATTGCCCACCTCCGTCCCCTCACTGCCTTAATTAAAACTGTGCCCATGCGGCTTCCTCTCAGGACTGCCCTGTATATAAGGATGAAAAGGTCATTCAGCAAATTCGGGTTACGGAAAAGGTATCAACATCTGCCACTCGAAAGTTGTTGGCAAGTCGAAAGCCCACTGTGCTCCCAGCGGACATATACAATATGGTCCTCGCCTCCACTCTACCTACTAAGGATGCAGGTACACAGACCTGTGATTTCACTTTTGCTGACACAGTTGTGTGATGAGCCAACCCGAAGATTGCCCGTTCCACATCCCCGCTTCCTCCTGCTGCTTCTAAAGTTCAGTCTTCATCACCCACTAATAAAACGAGGGCATCTAAACAAGATGCCCGGACTTTGAAAAAGGAACCCGTCCGTGAAGATGTTCTGCATACTCAGGCTTCTCAACCGTCAACTGCCTCTTCTCACTGTCACTCTTCCAGAAGAGCCAACAAAAAGAGTTCCTCTCCTTCCCCGCCGAGGTGTGACCCATCCATCACGCTGCCCAACAGTAGTCGGCCCTGATCATCTTCTGTCTCGCTGGGACGCACTACTGTTAGCCGGACAACCAGCATTTTACCGGCGGCGGCGGCGGAAGCTGCCCCTCCTGATAAACTTGGGAAGGTGGCAGATGCATCAGTTGAACCTATGGAACATGATTCTCTGCCTCTAGATAAAGATAGTAGTGCTCCCTCGAAGTCCGGTCCTCAGCGGCCGTCGAGGTGACCCCACCTGCTTGTTCCTTTTTATCTTCTCTTCTCATTTTTTATCATGGCACTCCTTCAATGGAATATTCGCGGCTTTCGTTCCAATCGGGAGGCATTAAAACTTCTCCTTTGATTGCACTGCCCGATTCTAGTCTTTCTCCAAGAAACTAAGTTACGTCCATGTGATCGTGCAGACTTCCCCACTACACCTCTGTGCGTTTCGACCTGCCACCTGTGGAAGGTACCCCAGCCCATGGAGGAGTTCTGATGCTCATTTGGGGTGACGTCTATCCCCATCCTATTTCATTGCGTACTCACCTACAGACAGTTGCCGTCCGCATCGCATCACACTATCCACCTTTTCCTTTTCCCTCTGTAATATCTATTCGCCATCGTCATCCACCCTTACTAGGGCAGATGTGCTTCACCTCGTTCACCAGCTCCCTTCACCTTTCATGTTGGTAGGCGACTTTCATGCCCACCACCCCTATGGGGCTCTCCGGCACCTTTTCCAAGAGGCTCCCTTTTGGTGGACCTTTTCCACCACCTCAATCTTGTTTGCCTCAACACCGGTGCACCGACCTTCCTTTCTGACACAACACATACTTACTCCCACATTGACCTCATGATATGCACTCCTCAGCTTGCCGGTCGGTTTGAGTGGTATGCACTTTGACACATACTCGAGTGACCATTTTCCTTGTGTCATCCACTTCCTGCATCATTCCCCATTTCCTCGTCCCACCATTTGGAACATGTCTAAAGCCGACTGGGGGCTTTATTCTTCCATGGCTCTTTTTCACGATCAGAATTTTTCCAGCTGTGACAGTCGGGTCCAGTACCTTCTCACAGCTGCCGAACATTCCATACCTCTTCCCCTGGTGGAGTGCAGCCTGCCGTGACGCTGTTACGCACCTTCCGCCGCCACCCAACGTTGGAGAATAGTATCAACTATAAACGACTGCGAGCGCAATGTTGTCGTGTTATAAACGACAGCAAAAAAGCTTGCTGAATTGCTTTTAACAGTTCTTTTAACCGCTTTACTCCCTCCTCGGCTGTCTGCGGTGGCCTAAGCCGTCTATCCGGCATCAAGGTCCACTCCCCAATTTCTGGCCTGACCATCGAGAACGCAGTCCTTGTGGGCCCCGCTGATGTTTCCAACGCATTGGGCCGTTTCTTTGCAGAGGTTTCGAGCTCTGCCCATCAACACCCTGCCTTCCTCCCTCCAAACAGGTAGAGGAGGCATGGCCGCCCTCTTTCCACTCTTTTAATTGTGAAAGTTATAATGTCTCCTTCACCATGCAGGAGCTAGACCGTGCTCTCACCCTATCCCGATCTTCTGCACCCGGGCCCGATTCCATCCATATTGAGATACTGAAGAACCTTTCTCCTGCGGACAAGTGTTTCCTACTTAACACCTATAATCGCGTATGGACTGAAGGTCAGGTTCCCACAAGTTGGCGTGAAGCCATTGTTGTCCCCATCCCCAAACCAGGGAAGGACAAACATCTTCCATCAAGTTATCGCCCCATTTCTCTTACTAGCTGTGTCTGTAAGGTGATGGAACGCATGGTTAACACTCAGTTGGTCTGGCTCTTCGAATCTCGACGCCTCCTGACTAATATTCAATGTGGTTTTCGTAGACACTGCTCTACTGCTGATCACCTCGTCACCTTGTCGACCTTTATTATGAATAACTTTTTAAGGAAGCGTCAAACGGTAGCGGTGTTCTTAGACTTACGAAGGCTTACGATACCTGTTGGAGGGCGGGAATTCTCCGCACAATTCGCACATGGGGCCTTTGTGGCCGCCTTCCTCTTTATTCAAGCGTTTTTGGCAGATCGCAAGTTCTGGGTATGGGTGGACTCTGTTTTGTCGGATACCTTTCGCCAGGAGAATGGGGTGCCATGGGGCTTTGTCTTGAGTGTGTCTCTTTTTGTCATTGCAATCAATCCAATCGTAGACTGCCTTTCAGCCGACGGTCCCGGATCCCTCTTTGTAAATGATTTTGCAATTTATTGCAGCGCCCAGCGGACGTGTCTCTTGGAGTGGTGTCTTAAACGCTGTCTTGACCGCCTATATTCCTGAAGCATTGCGAACGGCTTCCACTTCTCCACTGAGAAAATGGTGTACATAAACTTCTGGAGATTTCTTCCACCTTCTCTATGTCTCGGGCCTGTTGCTCTTCCTTTCGTGGAGACAACGAAATTCTTGGGACTCATGTTGGATCGTAAACTTTGCTGGTCCTCACACGTGTCTTAACTGGCTGCCCGTTGTGCGCGATCCCTTAATGTTCTCCGTGTCCTCAGTAGCACATCATGAGGACCGGATCCTACCGTCCTGCTTCACCTTTACCAGGTCATTGTTCAGTCAAAGCTCGACTACGGAAGCCTTGTATACTCTTCTGCACGGCCGTTGATTCTCCGCCTTCTCAACTCTATTCACCATCGGGGATTACGCCTGGCAACCAGTGCATTATATACCGGCCCTGTTGAAAGTCTGTATGCCGAAACTGCTGTATTACCCTTGACCACTCGGCGTGACATACTCTTGTGTCGGTATGCATGCCGCCTGCGGTCGATGCCCAACCATCCATCTTACCTATTATTTTTTAATGACTCACTCGATTGCCAATATCAGTTGTCTGCAATAGCCTTGCTCCCACCTGGAGTTCCGTTTCACCGCCTGCTTCAGCGGCTCGATTTTACCCTTCCTTCAACCTTTAGGTTGAGCGAGAGCCCATTGCCACTGTGGCGTCAGGCCCAGGTTCACACTCACCTTGAACTTAGTTTGCTGCCCAAGGAGAGCATCCCGGATTTGGTATACCGCTCGAGGCTTGTCGAGCTCCGTTCACAGTTCGATAATGCCATATTTATCTACACTGATGGTTCCAAGAGCACTAACGGTGTCGGATCTGCCTTCGTCGTCGGGGACAACCGTTTCCAATACAAGCTCCCTGACCGGTGCTCAAATGTCACGGCTGAGGTTTTTGCCCTCCACCAGGCTGTTTTATATACCTGCCGCCACCGCCATCCTTTTTATGCCATCTGTTCGGACTACCTTAGTGCCCTGCAGAGTCTTAAGGACCCTTTCTTGACCCATCTTCTTGTGTATCGGATCCACTGCTCCCTCCAGTTGGTAGCAGATGACAGATGCCATGTTTCTTTTCTTTGGGTCCCTGGCAATGTGGATGTGCCCAGGAATGAGACCGCCAACATAGCAGCCAAGGCAGCAGCTCTTTTGCCTCGCATGGCTACTTTTTGCGTCCCATCAGACAATGTTCAACGGGCTCTGCACCGGAGTACTGAGTCGTCCTGGAACAGTGCGTGGTTCTCACTCCATGACAATAAACTGAGAACTATAAAACCGATCCCGACCGCTTGGAGGACCACCTCACGCCCCTCTCGGCGAGAGGTGGTCATCCTGGCCCGGTTGCGGATCGGTCACTGCCGTTTCAGCCATCGTCACTTGCTAACCACCAACCCTGCACCGCTGTGCTCCTGCGGTGAATTGCTGACGGTGCGACATGTTTTACTGTCTTGTGTTAATTTTAATAATCTCCGTGTAGCCCTTTACTTTCCGTCTACTCTGGAGGAACTTGTAGCTGATGACACACAAGCAGCTGCTAGAGTTTTGCGTTTTATCAACACGGCCAATTTATCAAATGATATTTAACCCTTTTAATTGTTTTTTATCTTTCGTTTTTAGCCCTCTCTTGATACTCTATCTGGTAGTTACTAATTTTTTAGAGATCTAGCGAATCTCTGTTCTTATCTGGACGCTAATGACCTTAGAAGTTGTGCGCCCTAAAACCACAAAAAAAAAAAAAAAAAAAAAAAAAATATCAACAGACGACACGTTGCCCCATGCGCTGACCACCCACTGCCTTAATAACCTCAAATACACACGCTATATGCAAGACGTCTGCCAGTGGGGGATTGGAGGACTGAAGGGGCTGCTTACGAATTCAAAGTTGGGAGCAAAACAGAGCAAAATATCATGGACCATAGAGTCCGCATACAAGTCCCCTTGTGGTTCTGACCAAAATTGACAGTGATGGGCGAGCCCCTGAGGTTATGTTGCCCAAGTGCAGTAAAATTGGTCCAGCACCTTATGCGGGCAGTAAAATGATATGAGAGCCGACACAACATGAGTGGCAGCTACAATATATAGCAAAGAGGGAACAGATATTCTACAAGGAAAGGGATGCATGCCCCGAAAGTGGCGCCAAAATCACCTAACATACGGAAAAGACGAGGCAAAAGCCTCAAAAGGAAATAAACATTTTGCTTTCTGCCATCAGGCATTTGAAAGCCATGAAATGTTGGTGCAGACATTGCTTGTTTTTGGACCAATCTTCAGCATTTTCATCAAACAACGAGAGTCTAAGAATGGGCACAGAAGGCCACAACCCGACTTGCTGTGACAGAGCTCGATTCACGGTGTCAATAGTTGAGGTGCAGGAGGCATTCTAATGAGATAAATCCACTGGCAATAACTGAGTATTAGACAGCTAAGTGCTAAGTTGACCGGCCGCGGCACTGTACAGGAAGACACACAACCAATAGCCTCATTGGCACTGAAGTAAAGAACATCGCTGTGGGAGTACACACTTTATTATCGGACACTGGCATTACAAAAAGAGAGAGAGGCTGGCATGCGCAGGCTATTTATCAGTGTGCCACAGGCAGATGGCACACGGCTGGTTTGTCGCCTACAGCCATGACCTCAGGTGGCCATGCCGTTTACTATTGTGACATGGCTGGCATGAGTCTGACACATGATGCTGATGCACACTTGCTAGTCCACGACACAATATTAGCCTACTCTGTAGTATTCTGAGTGAAATCTTTGTATTCTGTTTATTCCACTTCAGTGATCCTAGTTCATCTCGAATGAGTCTTTTCTGTTTCCTTTTCACATTTTCTTCCTTTCCTGTTGTGAAACTTAGAGAAGTTCAAAAACACTGATTCTATCAATTGGGCAGAGTTTTGTAATGTGGTATTTATGCCCCAGGAGATATGGGATAAGCATGGGAATTTTTTAATCCATGAGATGTCGAGGAAATCTTTAGAATTCCAGGAATTTTTCATTATTTTTGTTAAAAGTTAATTTTTTGGTTTTTTGACTGTACTTAACCCTCTACTGCAGAATAATACTCCTGCAATAAAACATAAAAAAGAACACCAAGTTAAATTTTTAGTCAAAAAGAAATTGTGCAGTCAACATCAACAGAATACAGTCCACACACAAGTGTCTGCACATACCAGGGTCAAGGTCTTGAGTATGAAGACTACGCAACACTTCCAAACAATAAATTTCTTTCAGCGTTTATGTTGTCTCTCTTTGCATTTCTAACACACTGCAGGAAAAATTACAAATAGTGGTTTTGAGATATGTTACTAACACTGGGCATCGGCCTCTTAGAATGTTTTGGTTTCAAAAGATCAGTGATTTATATCCTTGTTAAAAATTTTAATGCACATTTATGTTTTGATGTATTGAAAAGAAAAAGGTTCAATGTTAATTTATTGTATTTATTTTGGATTTCTTATATATAAATTACAAATTATGCTATAACAATGGCAGAAATATAATCATCTTTTAAAAAAATTATAGGAAGTTAAGACCGCCAATCAGGAGCTTGTAAATAATTGTGTGTTTTGGTCATAGTTTTGCTGTGTTACTGGATTTGGGCCTAACAACGTATTCTCAAGTCATGAACCATTTAAATAAAGCAGTGAAATTTTTTGACAGACATTCCAAATCTGTATCTTTTCCTCCCATCTAGTACCTGCACATTTTGTCAGACAGGCAGTCCAGATATCTGTACTCCCAACCCTTGCTCTACATCAGGCAAGAGCATTCGGGTACACCCCTACTTAGACCTTACACAACCCGCCAATTTGGCCTTTATGCTGGGACACAGCAGCATGTCCTGCTGGCGGTCGCCTTTGCTGCCGAGCCAGGTATCTCATGCGTATGTGGGTATAATCGGGTATGAGTACATGTGACTGCCATGTCTCCCACGTACTTTTCCATGTTATTTGTAGAAGACATGTCTGCTGCTTGGCCATTTGGGTGTCTCACATATTTATGTGTCAGCATCCAGTAAAGTCTGCAAACTTACAAATACCCCACAAAATTAATTTTATGACAGTTCAAGGGGATTTAGCAATTGACAATTCTTAAAAGTAATTCCACTTAAGTTGTGTCATACCCATGAGGTGAAGAATTATATTCACCATTTTCTCACTGCACAACATGAGTAGGAGGACAGCAAATAAAATACTTACTTTGATCCATTATTATCAGTTGTAGCCTGAGACTCTAAACACTCACAATGCTTTGGCACAGTGTTATCTGTAGGTCATGGTGTATTCAGCAACATTCACAGGGTTCTTTTGATGTTCACACACAATATTTGATTGTGTCGTATGTGCTCTTTGCAGGCTGTTTGTTGTGCTAAACATTTTGCACTTCCATTGTTTCATGATAAATATTGATGTGAGAAACACCACTTCTCTTGAAGTTTAAAGGTAAGAATCAAAGCAAAAACTGAAATACCAAAGTTTATGTTTTTCATTTTCAGTAAATTATTAATTTATGGCTTCATGTCAAAGGCAATATGAAACATCTCTCCAACAAAAGCTCAATAAATGTAATAAATAAAATAAAATGAAAAAATTAAAAAAAAAATTGGTTGACCGTTAGTGGGGAGTATATAAGCTACTGAATCGTATTGGAATCTTTGCCAGAAAGCGAGACCTGGTTAAACTTCCTGCTAATTCTGGATCAGTATTTTATAACTGCAATGCATAGTCTTGTTAGCTGTTTACAGATGCAGACTGATCTTTTTTTTTTTTTTTTTTCAGTTGCCTTAGGGGAGATAATTGGAACAGTGAGGGAGAGTACAAATAAATTGTTTCATTAAATTACTATTAGAAGGCACTCTTCCAGTTCCAGTAAGTAAATTTTTGCTTAAAGAAGATAGCTTTTCCTTTCACAAAACACAGAATGAGACTATGCTCATATAAAATTAACTAATGAAAGATGCACATTTAACTACGGATTACACAGGATGACAATGTTTGTAGAATGGGTATGTTACTGCTGATGACACGGGTATTGGATACATCGATTGAGACATCAATAAAGTCAGTGTGGTAGTTGAAACTAGTTACTACAGATGCATCCATGTAGTTTCTTTCTTAGACCAAGTGGAGCATTGTCTTTTCAGAACAGAGGTTTTGATATTACATTACATGCAGTGAATCATTTAAAGAGATTTGCATACATGTTTTACACATAATGTTGTGCAAAGTTAGTAAAGCAGTTAAGTCTGAAGTTTGAACACCACCTTGCCTTACCAGATATGGTCCTGTTAGAGATGGTCTGCCGTTTCCGACCTTTGAACTGAACAATTTTCTGGGGGACCTACAGTTAAATGCAGATTCCAAGCTGTAACTTCGTGTTTTAGACATAAACAAATATAGCCAGAAATGGAATTCATCATAAGTGAGAGATAAGAGTCCTAGGAATGACCAGGGATCGAACCCATGACATGCATTTGTATTTTGGCACTGCATCATTAGCTTTATTGTAATTCTGTAACCTTTTCGAGAAATGAAAAAATAAATGCCACTGTTTTGACCGAAGATACTGGCTTGTTTCCCATTAAATTAACAGAGATCAATAATGAACTTGGATAAATTGTTTCTCATTCTGCTGGGCACAGAGGCAATTGCACAACTGAAGCAGAAACATTGGTAAACTGTCAGCAGCACACAGGTGGCATATCACATGACTCAGCTGTGCTCCTGTAGGCACTCGCACTGTCCAATCAGACTGCTGCAGTACGCTGCTGACAATTGCAGCAGCGGCTAGCAGACAGGGCGCATGTCTGGTCTGGCGGCAGCAGCAGGTCGCTCACCCCGCCGCTTCCCTTTCCTCTTGGTCAACTGGGAGAGCACGGTCTCACATAATTTAATAGCGCTCGTGGAGCTTGAGTATTTGTCGTGAGCTGGTATTGTTTATCTTTGAATGTGTTTGGTTAGAATAATGGCTGCATGGCTTTCCTCTTATTTTGTAGATAATGTGTGCAAAATTTCATCAAGATAGGAATAGGACTGTAAATGCTGTTGAAGTCAATAGGTAAAGTACCCTCTACCATGCACATTACAAAAATTTATGTAGACAGTGACCTTCCTTTCATTTTGAAGGTCAAGTGTGCCAAATTTCATGTAGCTCAGAACTAAACTGTAGATATATATGAAATAGAAATACATGAACACACACATAGACACTCTGCCTTAAATATAAAAAAAGTAAGAAGAAAATGAAGAATTTTTTTTTATTGTAGTTAAAAATGATTTATGGTCTTCCTTGCCTTTGGAATGTTATGAGCACACTGAAAGAAAGTGATATTAGTGTAAGTCTGGTATCGGGTACAAAATCTGGCGGTCCAAATATTGGAACACAGAACCAACTCTGTCGGCCCATATCCAATTGAAATCACTCGGTACACAGCCGTATCTGACTGTTGCAGACCTCTGCCCTACATGATCTCACTTCCCCTTCCCACATCTCTCCAAATTGTCATAACCTTTTAAGGAACCGTCGGGGCACAGCAGCTGGAGACAGTGGTCATGACAATGTGTTTTGCTTACGTGATTCTATGAATACATGTGTGTGCTGTTTTTCCGAAGAACTCTGCAGCCAGAAGCTTTTAGTTGTGCGAGTGTGATTCTTTTTCTGCATGCCTGTCTGTTCAGGGATCATTTTTACAGTGAGTTGTGAAGTGTTCTCTGTAAAAAAAGTTCGCAGTTTAGTTTACAAATCAAAATTATGAAGTTTTATGTAAGTTGAAAAATCTGGTAATTCATCTGCAACTACATCTCAAGAACAAAAATAAAACTTGTAGGGCATGTAAATGCAAGAACTTTCACAGCCAAGGAAAACAATACCGTTGTCTGAAGATTAAAGCATAGTTAAAATTTTGTGCCAGGTCAAAAGTCACTTACAGTATTTGCATTTCATGAACATGTATTACTGATTTCAATGTTAAGAGATGACTCAATATCACGCAAAGCTTTCAACTTGACACTAGCTCCTCTCCACTGCTACGAAATCATATAAAGATTCCCACAATCCTGCAGATCAAGTACTATTAGAATAAACAACGTAATGGCCACTTGAACTCTCGCTGTTAAGATATCATATATCATGACATGGCAATAGCAAGAGGACTGAATATAGTATGTTGTACTGTCTCACCAGCAGAATATGTTTTGTCTTGGAGACAACAGCCAGTCTGTTAGATGTGTCTGATAAGAGTGAAACTTTTCTTAAGTAATAAACATTGGATATACAGCTCACAAATATTGTGAAGTTGTTTCCACTTAATAATCAAAGATTTTACTGCTTGAACAGTCCATGGATGTATTACCAGTTCATAGTGTCCAACGGGCCCCATATTTCGTGATCAGACATGTCGCCATCATCAGGTGCTCTGACGAACTGAGGTCAGCGCTCCTGGCGATGGTGTCATGTCTGATCGTCGAAATATTGTTAACTAGCAGTACACCCATGGACTATTCGAGCAACAAATACGCTGGGAGAAACTGAAGAATCAAAGATTTTACTGAATTGAATTTGTACTCCTTTAGCAAAAATCTTTAAATGAATGATCTCCTGAATCTCACATAATCAGCCTTTAATTTGCAGTTAATGTTTAATGTCATGTGTAATCCATCTGTTTAGCATATTTATTTGTCACCTTTCAGGTTGGTGGCTATGATGGTGCTTCCAGACAATGTTTAAGTTCTGTTGAGTGCTATAATCCTGAAATAGATTCCTGGTCAACAGTCCCAGAGATGTCTGCAAGAAGAAGTGGTGCAGGTGAGATTATTTACATCTTCTGGTATTTTCTTTTTACTTTGCGTTTGTTTTTTTTATTTTTGAATACAGCAAGTTGCAATTTGTAGTAGTCCAAAATTTAAGAATTGCTTGGTATATTTAAGCAGAAACCGTGCTTACTTTAAATGTTAACTGCCACTCCAAACAACCACACACACACACACACACACATAACATTATCAATTGAAGACAAAACAAGGTATTTTAGTTAAATCTAATAGAAACATTGGGCCTAGCAGAATGATCGTTTGGCCTAAGGCATCTTGCTGTGGGCTGGGTGGCCGTTCCCACCAAAGGTTCTAGTCATCCCTCAGGTGTGTGTGTGTGTGTGTGTGTGTGTGTGTGTGTGTGTGTGTGTTGTCCTTTGTGTAAATTAGTTTAGTTTGTAAGTCTAGAGACTGATGGCCATAGCAGTTTGGTTCAGTAGGTTTACAAACATTTCAAAAATTGGGTGTGGAACTACTAAAGTCTTGTTATAATCTGAGGAAGAGTGCAATAACAGAACGGAAAAGGTAATTTTATGCGAAGGCTGAAACAGAGTCATCAGTCAGTAAAGAATGTGGAAGAATGTGAGATTGACAGCAGGCTAGAGATAGAGGAGGGTGCACAATAGAAATCCAATTTCTTTGATTTTTTTTACATTCATGATATAAAATTAATTTCATTGATTCAAATGTATTAAAATATGTCTTCATGCTGTTATTGTAGGTGTTGGAGTTCTGGATGGAATTTTGTATGCTGTTGGAGGACATGATGGCCCATTAGTACGTAAAAGTGTTGAGGCCTATAACCCAGACACACAGAGATGGTCACCAGTTGCTGATATGACATTGTGTAGAAGAAATGCAGGTATGATTGCACATACATAGTAAAAAGAAGATAGCCAGGAAGGAAATTTTAATTTTTAATCAAATAATTAGTCTCAGATATATGCATACAGTAAAATGTCCCTGTAATACCACACATAATTGGCAATGAGTTACATAAGACAAATAGAGAGATCTTGAAGGAGATATGCAAAGTGGTCACAAATTGATATTCATCATGTATTGATTGAAAGTGCAAAATTGTAAAATTTGGTGGTTGCTGGGTGCATGTGTAATGCTGCAGCACAGTTTTTCTATGCAGCTGGTAAGGATAGTATTACTTTATTACTTTTATTACTATTATTACTATTTCTGTGTCATTTACCAGTCATGACTGCATCAAGATTACATACATATACATATATAAAAGAAGAAGAAAAGAGAGAAAAAAAGTTTACAATTTGGACATATACAACACAAATATTATCATTTTGTCCAGTCACTTTCATCACTGTTGAAAAATTCACCAATTGAGTATAGTGGGTGTTCTTTCAGGTCCTGTACAATTTTCCTTTTGAATGGTTCTGGTGGCAGGGATTGCACTTCTTTTGGCAGCGAGTTAAACATTTTCAGTGCAACCATTGGAAAACTGTCTTGTGTTCCAGTCAGACGACAGCTAGGTATTTCAATGCTCCTCTTGTTACGGGTGTCATGGTTATGTATATCTTGCCTGATGCTGAACTCCCCTTGGTTTTCTTTTATGCTCATGAGGCATAAAAACACATACTGGCTGAAGATCGTCATAATACCTAACCGTTTGAATATTGGCTTGCAGTGGTCCAGTCTTTTGCTTGATGTAATTATTCTGACAGCCTTTTTGTAGCATTAACACATCTTTACAACCTGCAGCGTGTCCCCATAGCAGTAGGCCATAATTAATATGGCTATTAAATAGCGCATAATACACTGTTACAAGGTATGTGTCAGTTAATGTACCTTTAAGCCTTCTCAGAAGGAATATTACACGGGAAAGCTTGGAGCATACATACACTGTGTGTTCATTCATTGTAAGTTTGCTGTCAATCATGAAGTCGTAACAGCTTCCATATTCTCATGACAGCCAATTTTGCTAAGGCTGCATATAAGATGATGATGTTTTTCCTTCATTCAGTTTCATTTTATTTTTGATGAACCATTCTTTTGTGCATTCGAAGAGGTCGTCTGTTGCTTGAAGAGCTTGTGCTGCAGTTTTTCCTTTGGCAAAAAGAGTGGTGTCATCAGCAAACTGTAACATGTGGTTGTTACAGCCCATATCATTAACATATATTAGGACCCTTGGGGTACGCCATGTTCCAACTTTTGTTCTTGTGTTAAGGCTCCATGTACTGACACCACCTGCTTTTGGTTTTCCAGATAAGATTGGAGAGTTGCCAGAACAGCACCTCCAACACCATAACAGTTTAATTTATTGAGGAGTATCTGGGTGAGATGCAGTCAAATGCCTTGCTCAGATCACAGTGTGTCAGTGCCACACTTTCTCTATCTTCAAATACCTGTCTTATCTTTCTAGTCAAGTCCAGTACTGCCGTAAATGTCGACTTTTCCTTGCGAAAACCATGCTGTGTGTCCTGGAAGAGCCTATTTTCTTCAAAATAATTTTGCAACTGATGTTTCATTACAGACTCCATAACTTTAGCTAGGATGGGGATTATTGAAATGGGTCTGTAGCTGGACACTTCACATGGATCACCTTTTTTGTAGACTGGTACTGTCCTTGCCAATTTCAGGAATTCTGGAAGACACCAGAGGATAAACATGTGTTAATTACTACTGCTAGTGGTTGGGCAAGCTCTGGAATTATTTTCTTTAGCACTGTGCAAGACATGCCATAGATATCTGCACTCTCTGAATGCTTATATGATCTAACTATTTTTATTATGTCCTTAGAGTGCACTTCCTTCCAGTTTACAATTATGTTACAGCGTTCATTTTTTATATCACTTGTGAGAAGTAAGCTTGAGTATGGAATTTCACTGACAGTATCCTTCACTATCCTAATGAAGTACTGATTGAAGGCATCGGGACTACAGGAATTTAAGGCAGAAGTAGGCTTCTTCCTGTGCTCATTTACTAGATTCCAAGCTGCTTTACATGGGTTGTGAGCCTCTTTGATGAACTTCTCATTATATTTCTTTTTTGCTTCCTCCACTTCCTTTCTGTAAATTCTCTTAGCTATTGAGTATTTACAGTGAAGCAGATCTTTAGTTGGAAGATCTTTAGCTGTCTTCATACATTCCCTGAACATTACTACAATGCCTTTTAATCTGTGTAGCTCAGGAGTATACCACATCTTCTTTGTTATAGGTTTGTCCCTTCCTTTTGATTTGCCTACAGGATCCTTCTTGTGGATTATTGGAAACAAACCATCAAATTTTGTTTTTAATGTTTGGAACAGACATTCAAATGAGTCACTAGCTCCCAGTTCTGCAAGTTTTTGCTGCCAGTTCACACCAGATAGGACGGTTTTTAGGTCATTTAATCTGTCTTCTTTGATAACCCTTCTACTGAATGTGTAGTTTGAGTGCCATGTGCTTGGTTGTAGTTTATTGTTGCCATTCATACTGATTTCCATTACCAATGCACTGTGGTTTGCAATCATTGGTTCAACTACATTGATATTATAATTCCAGGTACAGTAGAACCTCGTTTTTACGCTTTTCAGGGGACTTCAGTGAAATGGTGTAAAATGCAGGAAATAATGTTTTAAATGGTAGAATATGCTTACTGGATCAGCCTTGCATTTTCGTAGTTTGTATGATATATGTACATAATAGACATCTAAATACTCGCCAGGGAGTTAATTATACAATAAAAGTTATCGAAATTTTTACTATTTTAAGCGCCAGGCAGAACTGTTAATTTTATGGGAAGTGGAAATTTTTGATGTAATTTCATTCATTATAATCGAGGATGCCGCTATTTTAAGCGCTAGGCAGAACTGTTAATTTTATGGGAAGTGGAAATTTTTGACATAATTTCAGTCATTATAATCGAGGCTGCCGCTGTTTTGAGCACCAGGCAAAGTGGTAATTTTATGGGAAGTAGAAATTTTTTACATATTTTTATTCATTATAATTGAGGACGCCACTGCTGGGCTATAACACATCTTCAAAATTACCTGAACCGCTTCGATAGATATCGTTTGGACGCCGCTGCCAGGCGATGTAACACATCTTCAAAATTACTGCCTTTTGCCGGAATTAATTATTTACATAGTAAAACTCCTACAGTTTCGTTAGTTTTGTATTTTTCGATGTTTCACACGACAATATTCGAGAATTTATTCGCGTTCTCGAGTACAAACGTGCATAAGTGTTTTTGTGACGTTTGCATGGGATCGGCATCTCTCACTATTATCGCTTTTGAGGTTTGGGTATTATGATACCCAACTGTGACAGATAAAGTTCTTTATTAACCAGAAATATGTATCACAAAAACAACGCAACTATTTATTCTCACTTCAACAAAGCAACTGGTTCTGATAGTTTGAGTACTCGCCAGCCGCTCTGGCAAAGAAGCTAGCGGAAAGAAGAACTATACCGCCACAAATCAGTGTTATTCTCTCATTAACAAACCGTTCGGTTTGTCTGAGTACATGCCAGGCGCTCTGCCAAAGAAGCTGGTGAAAAGAAGAACTACATTGCCACAAATCGGCGCGTCTTTAAGTCAACAACAAATCGCGAAATTTACGTTTGAATAAACGCAAAGTGTCAAGAAACTCGAATACGAAAAATTTTTAAGCGCTATACTTTAAGGGAAAAGCCATGCTAGTGTCAATTTATGTACATTATGTCATTTTTCTTCACGAACTTGCTTTCAAAAAGTGTAAAACACGGGAAAAGCGTAAATATGTTAATGCAAAAACGAGGGTGAATTAACATTGTAAACATATGAAATTTGATGGGACCGACAAAAAATGGTGTAAATGGCGGGAAAACGTAAAAACTGAGAATGTAAAAACGAGGTTTTACTGTATTTAGGTTGGTGATAACTGTATCTAGACAGGCCTCACCTCTTGTTGGGAGTCGGTTTGCTACAAATAGTCCATAGCTGTTTATTAAGTTCATGAAGACTCTCTCTTTGATACTTCTATCACCTATATGCACGTTGAAGTCACCACGTAATGCAATTTTTGATCTAAGGCGTGTTAGGTAAGACAAACTGTTCTCCATTTGTGCAATAAAGTTTTGAAAATTACCGTCTGGTGAGTGGTACACAGAGATGATAATGAGATCAATATTTGTTAAGACTAGTGAAGCCAATTAAAGATCTAGGTCTGTAGAGAAACTTTTTAGATCTATTTCCTTTACACTAAGATTTTTGTTTGCATACACAGATACACCACCATGAATTTTAGTTGTTCGATACCATGCATTTACCACATTCAAGTATTCAATGTATCTGTAATAGTCACCTTCTGCTTCAGTCAACCAGTGGTCACAGATACATAAGACATCTGGTTTGACATCTTCTACAAAGAATGATAAAAAGTCTATTTTGGTTCTTAAACACTGCACATTGACAAATGCAATAACTAAAGGCATATGACTGTCATCTCTATTGTTTTTTCTGTGTAATAATCTGGGGACCTGGTTTTCACTGTCAGGGTCTATTTTATTGGGGCACTGGTCGATCTCTGGAATAAAAAGTGCCTGATTACAATGTTCTTTGGCCATATAGCAGTGTCCATTATGTTGTCCTTTAGATGGAAGCTATTGTTCATACCCTTGATTTCTAGTTTCTCAACTTGAAAGTTGCTGTATCCTGGAAAGATTTTTTCTAGAAATTTGATTACATTTTCATTGTTGTACCATTTTTCACTTTTCAGCAATGGAACCATGCTCTTTTCTCTCCATATAGCATTCCTTGCTCATCACCAGTGCCTATTATCAGATTTTTAATCTTCCTGTGGTACTTGAATTTCTGACAGGCACTGTGGCAGAAGCTTGTGGTTGGGCTATTGGTATTTCTTTCTCTACAGTTTTCTGGTGCACAGTTTTGTACAGCATTTTTGGTCGTGCATATGTCTTCTGTGTAAATTCGTGCGTATTGTTGGTTTTTGTTTAGCTGTAGTGGACGTATTTTGTTTATTCACACAACGAGCAGTTTTCTTGTAATGAACATCACGCCAATTTGTATCTGTATTGGATTTATCTGAAGTATTCAAAGAGTTGTAAAGACTATGTTGATCGTTACTGACACTAGTTTTCGAATCATTGGAAGATATATAATTCAAACATCGATCTTGTGCTGTTTCACAGACTGTAAGGTCTTTATCATTATTTATTTGTTCCAAATTGTTACGTACAGGTGTCACAGTTGAAATGTTTTCTTGTCCTGTTTTTGAATTAGTAGGCCTATTCACAGATGGATCATGAGCTACATCATGGACAGTACACTCCATATTATTTATGCGTTTCGACTTCAATGTCGTACCGGTAGTTTCAATGTCATTTTCATGTCCACACTAAGTTTCTTTTACAAGGAATGCAGAAGACTGTGGTGTACTCGGATTCGAATCTGTAATATTAGAAACTGGGCTGTGTGTTATTTTTTCAGACTCTATAATCGGGTCTTCATTTGCGTTTAAACATGTACCGGTTGTGTTGGCTTTTTTAGCATTCAACAGAAAATGTTTACGCGCTTTTCCGCTCTTTTTGCGAGGAGATTTGGCCAGACGTGACACTAGCGTTTCAAATCTGGAGTTTTCAGCGATCACTGTACTGAGTTGCATTTTCATTTTTGAATTGTCTTTTACTAGTTGATCTACTGTTTTTGTTAAATTTTAAACGGGAAATGTCAATACCAGGGCATACAGTCTTTGTGAAATTCGTTCTGTGAATGAACAATGTGCACAGCATTTGGGAGAGGATATGTAGCTGTGCTGAAAGAAGCTAGTTGGAGTAATCAACAAATAATTCAGCATTTGAATAGGAGTGATGCTTGTACTTGATAGTGCATCAAAAAGAAAGCAGTCAAACAAGAGGGATGATAAAACATGAAGACCAAGCAGATGTCACAGAGGCACTCATATCTCCAGATTATTCTCATTGATCTAGCATGCAACTAGTGCATCAGTAACCACAAGGACAGTTAATAGGTGGTTCACAGAAAGGGGGCTCGTCATAGTGACGAGTCTCACATTCAGTTTAGTCATGAAGATATATCTGAAGATGCCGTGAACAGTGGTGAGGAACTGGCCTGACTGTTGCCCACAATACATCCCAGGAGTTAGTGTGTGGGGTGCCACTTAGTGCCATCAGAGGACCACTTTCGTTTTCATCCACATCACCCTAAAAGCATAACAGTATGTTGACAATATTCAGTGCATCACTTTGTTGTTCTTTATGGCTTACATGTCAGGAAAATAATGCCTGCTCTCACTTGGCAAGAGTTCCTGGTGCATGTTTAGCGAACCCAAGGCTACTGCGATTCAGACTAGTGAGCATCGCCAGTCATCTGTCGCCATAAGCTTTGATCATGCTTGAGTGATCACCATGCAGTGCAGTGGTGGAACATTGTGTGCCACAAGAAATGGCAGATCTTGGCTTGATTGCCCAGAGTGAGCATGGTACAAGCCCTTTATATAAAAGAAAATTTAAAAAATTACTTCTTTAGTGGAAACAGTTTAGATCCCGGAGATGCCTTAGGAGGAATTAAGTAGTTAAGTATACAGCTATTGTATTCATAGAGGAGAAGAGAATGAAAAATGAATTTATATATAAAGTATTTATTGCTCATTAGTGATAATGAAGTTTCGTGATGTAAACGATATGGTATGTAGTTAATCGATTAATGATGGAAATTCTCCACAGAGATGATTACTTTTCAAAAGAGATAGATTGGCTGGCCAGTATTTTCCTTTTTGCTGTACTGCCAATAGTCACAGAAAGAAAAAAGTTGACATTGCTTGCCCTTCATTACTTTGAATAATGGCATACCTTGAAGTCAGATAAGGTTTTGGCTAATAAATCCATTCATTCTTCCAGTGAATCCCATAGAACATTTTCATACAATAGAGTATCACCTACAGAAAGAGCTATTATAGAAATGCTTAGTGAATTCTCTAAGTGGGCTTTAATAGTATATGGCTTGAATATTTTGCTTACTGGTTCTGATGCCTCATCAGGTAAGGCTTCTTATCAAGTGATTGACGATGTCACTCCCACCGCAATTTTTAGTCACAAACATTTTGTACCGATTTCCAGAGCATAGACATTAAGGCAGATTAGTCTTCAGTGCCAACCTCTGAGTAACCAGCTGCACCTCAGTTGTATAACGTTTCCCCAAGCAAAAGTGTCTGGGTGGAGTATTTTTGATAGTTGGTCATGGGAATTTTTGTGTCCACAGGATGTGGTAGGTTCAGGAGGTGGCCTGTGAGTAACCAAGGATGGTGGACAGTGTCTGTAATTAAAAGAAGTCATTAGTTCACATATACTCTCATTACAGATGAAAAGAATTTTTTATGTGCTTCTGGTGGTACAGACTGTTCTTTCTATTACATAGTTCTGCAAGACATCACATAGTATACTGCTGGCTCTTCTTTGTTGAACTTCTGGAACTGTCAATATTAACATTTTCATCGGTTATTCATTTTTGAATTTTTAAAATCTGGGCCACACAAAAATATAAAATAAAGATTTTACTGTTGGGGCACCTCACAGGGCAAAACAAGGAAATCCTTCTGAAACTTTGTCAGCTGGGCATCAAGCCACTTTTGCAAATCATGGCAAAATGCATTTTGCTCTTTCTCTAGTAATTATTGTAGTATTGTCCTCATTAGCTGTATTTGAAAGATCTTGCAACAGATGGTAAACTGCCACCCTACCTGGATCTTAAAATATAGGCAGCTTCTTAGTTGCTTTCATTGTGGGTTCAGAAAGTGCTGTTCCACCTTTTATAACCTGGCCTTTCTGCCACTTTTATTCAGTCCTCTTTGTGCCATGCTTTTCTTCAATATAGAATTGATGTCATCCTCTTTAATCACTTTGAGAAGCAGCCTGGTGTAGCTGAAGGTAGTGTTTTAAATATAACTCTCTTTGCCCTAGCAATTAATAGTATCATCTGCATAATTACTCTACAAATCACATTTATGTGCATGGCAGAGTGTTTATTGAACAGCTTTTGTGATATTTCTCTATTGTTCCATTCTCTAATAGCATGTGGAAAAGGGAACAACTAAATATTTCCATTTTCAATCCAACTACTCTTATTATGATTGTGATATCTTCTTATGTAGACAGCTCCTAACATATGTTCATATTCGGATTAGAAATTTGGTGAAAGAAATTTCCCAATTAGATTTCACTGCAATGAATAATGCCTTTCTGCCTGTCTCTGAACTTAAGTGTTCTGGCAGTGAAATGTAGCCTTTGGTTTCCCTTCCCTTAGATATTTTCTGTGTGTTCTTTCCAATTAATGTTGTTTTTAATTTCAATCCCTAGGTATTTACTTGAATTTACGACCTGTAGATTTGACTGATTTATCTCGTAAATGAAATTTAATGGATTTCTTTTATTGGTCATATGTATTACTTCACACTTTTCATTATTTAGGGTCAATTGCCAATTTTTGCATCATGCAGATATCTTATCTAATTTTTCTGTTGTTTTTGATCTTCTTGTGACTGTACTAACCGATATATAACAGCATCATTCATGAACAGTCTAAGAGAGCTGCTCTGATTGTCTCCTAAATCGTTTTTAAAGATAAGGAACAGTAGGGGCTGTATAACACTTCTATGGAGAACGCCATTATGTCATTAGTTACATATCTTGTCCAGTGTTCCTTGCTTTTGGATAAATTCTCAGTTTTTTGTTCTCCAGGCCTCGCAAATAAAACACATAAATTGCAACTAATTTTGTGTTAATTGGATGATTGGACAGAGAAGAGTGGTTTGAAATTTTCAACCGGGAAATCTGTGTGTGTGCTTTAACCATCACCATTCTGTTTTAAACTAAGCTGAGCTGAAAAGGAGAGGTACTGTTGTGTATTCTAAAGACACAGTGAGATTTCTGAGCCTCAAATTTGATTCCAAAGTAACATGGTTGTCTTACCTTAAGCATCCACAAAGACAGTACCTCCAAGCACTGAGTATTTTAAAATGCCAGCCACATTTAATGAGGTACAGATAGGACTTCTCTGGTGTGATTTAGAGGACCTTTGTGGTACATGATTTTGTTTACGAGTGCATGGTGTATTTAAGGATGTAAGTCGGAGGCGGCTACGACATTAGCCCACCAGTGTCCCATTGGCACACTTGCCCCACCATTTTGCTGTGCTGTCCGAGCTGGAAATTCGAAGGAATAAATTGCAGATTCATCACTTGGATGGTAAAACTGTCTCACATGGAACACAAGACTGCCTTGCCTAATACTTGGTTTCATATTATGGTATATTAGGAGATTTGCAAAACTGAAGTTGTAAATCATAAGAGTATTGTACCATTAGTGATTGCAGGAATAAAAGAAAAATAGAATTATGTTTGTTCTGCAAATGCATTACACTTGTAATATTGTGCAAGCCATGTTGTTCCCTGTACAATTCTTACATTTTAAGAGTTATAGAAAGAGAGGCAAAACCAAAATATAGCGTCCGTAGAATGATGTTATGGATGGACTAAATTATCACAACTTTGTGTGAAAAGAAGGTTTTATGGTTTAATGTCCTGTCGACACTGTGGTCATTACAGAGGGAAGTGTGTGTGTGTGTGTGTGTGTGTGTGTGTGTGTGTGTGTGTGTGTGTACACCTGAGCAGTTTTAAAATAATATAGTCTGCCACAATCCTGATGCAGCAAATAACCTTGAATAGATCATTATACAAAAAGAGGTGTGACATTCAGTATCCTGAAAACAATTTGAAAAATCATCTTTTCCCCTTATCCAAGTCCTATTGGGTCATGGCATTTATGGCATTTCTCCACTTTTCTTTATACTTCTACCATTCCTCTTTTATTTGTTTGTCCCAGTCCAAGTGTCTTCTTTTTAGATTTTTTTCTTTACTAAATAACTCCACCTTGTTCTAGGTCTCCCCCTCACTCTCTTTCCTTTAAACTGCATCTCTGTCATCAGGTTTTGTATTCTTTCCTCCTCAATCCTCTGTGTGCCTTGTCACATTACAAGCTGAAGTTACTGAAATCGAATATCTGATTGTGGAAATCCTCAGTGCCAGTCACTCAGGAGGGATAGTGGTTTATTATGCTGGCAAGAGATTCCCCCATTTTGTGATGCCTATGATGTGTAGGTAACTGTATGCCATTTCTTAATGGAAAGTATATTGCGTGGAGAGGGCAGAAGTGAATCTTGAGATCTGCCGCCTCTAGCTGATGAGGCGAGTGTGATCTTAGTTTTAAGGTTTTCTGATGTGTCTGGTCTCTGGCCTAACTTTTAGGTTGGAAATGTTAGTATGTTGTACAGTGACTGCCTTGTATTCTTGTGATCAGCCAGCCACAGTCATTCGATATGCTATTTTAAGTTTGCACAACTTTTTTACCTTTAAGTCCATATTTCAATATTGAGATGTAGGTATACACAGTGTTTGTCTTATTTCTGTTACGTTTTGTTTCTGTTACTGCTTTCGTATCCTGTAGTAAAGATGCTCACAATCTTCTTAAATGGATTTCGTCAGGGCACTAAAAATCCTTGATGTTGGGCACCCATATCGCCATACACTATCTGCTGTCTCTGTGTTTCCCAAACCATACTCAGTCCACATCTATCCCCAGTTAAGGACATTAATTTGGAGTGTTATTGACAGAGCCCTCCAATGAGCTTGGGACTTTGACTCTCCGACACATTTTGGCAAGATATTCCTTTGGAAGACATCCAACAACTCTGTTAGTGCCTTGACAAAAAAAAAAAAAAAAAAAAAAAAAAAAACTGCTTGCATAAGGGCCAAATGTGGACTAACATGTTATTGAATTCCTCGGTTTTTGACGTTCTTTCCCTTGAATAAATCATTCAACTTTTCTGTAATAGTTTGTTCATGTGCATCATATATGTCAATATCAATCCCATTTGAATAATTCCTTCATGGTGTGTTGATTTTAAGATACCTGTTATTTAATAAGCCAGGAAAATTGTCCAACAACACTGGCAGTTATCAAGGGAAATAGTAACATTCAACAGGTTACCAACCCTTTCTATTCTTACAATAATTTTTTCTGAGAACTGATAAACAAATAGGGTTAATTTGATGGAGGAAGTCCATCCCTTGTTTTTAGTGTGCAGATGAATAGATAGGAATATGCCTGGAAGAAATTTTTGGACTTGCAACTTCACATTGCAAAATTTTCCTGATGACCCTTTGTGCCTTAAGGCAGAAGTGATCAGTCTTAAAAATGAGATTAGATGGATTGCTCTGTATGGCCAGTTGTGCATGGGCTAAGCAAATTCATGATGCCCAACAAATAAAATTAAGCTGTTCTGATCTTATTACCAAGCTGTGTAAAGAGAAAGGGTCCAGTTGTGTAATGGAAAGCAATATACGGGAGTTTCAAAATATATTTCATGTGCAGAAACTAAATAAACTATTGTGTGGTTTGTTACCTGTAAAGGCATCACATTATTTCAGAAACTAAAGGAATACCATATAAGCTAATTGCCAAAGCCAGTATGTGATGTGAGTTACAACATTTATAAGATCCTTTTACTGAAGACTGATTCTCCTCTGTCTATGGAAATTGTGAAGAGAACACTATTTAATGAGTTGCCAACTGCTTTGCCCATGACACAAAAAGAAGAAACATTGTTTACTATCCAGTTTATTAGAAACAGCACTATTTTAACCATCACTTGATTCTTTTTTGTAGCTTGGGCTCTGTTTGAGAATAGCTGTGATAAAAGGTCCATCATGACTACTTTCAAAGCTTCTTTGCATTTTCAGATATATGTATAAAAACCATACAGTGTCAAACATATTTTGCTACTTTATCTTTGAGTTTTATAAATTTTGCCATTAAATAGCAGTATCACACAATACCATAAATACAACTGAGTCAGTAATTTGGCTAATCATATGCTTTTATAGTACAGAAGTCTTTAATGAAACATCTTATACTGTCAAGCTTTGAATGTGTTATCTCATTCTTTACCCAAGTGCTCAACTTTCACATTTTGATTTTTAGTGGAGCAGTACTTGGGCAATATATGTTCTGTTGATTTGAGACTAAGAATTATGTCTAAACATACACAAAATTGGTAATTTACAGGTGTGGTTTCGTTGAATGGTCTGCTGTATGTGGTTGGTGGAGATGATGGCTCATCAAACTTAGCATCTGTTGAGGTCTACAACCCTAACTCGGATTCATGGTCAATGCTCCCAGCGTTAATGAGTATTGGGCGCAGTTACGCTGGTGTGGTAGTCATTGACAAGCCCATGTGAAGACTGGCCTCAGCCAACTGGCTGCTGGTGCTGCTACCACCTTGGACCTCAGGCCACGCATCTCCTGACAGGCGGCTGGTCCGCGTGATGCTCCGTAGAAACTGTGGCCACTGCAAGGATAGTAGTTCATAGGAGTGATGTAACACGAGGGCTGCGGGCAGCACCTGTATGTTACTGTGACTTTATTAGTCTGTGATGTTCTTACTGTCTCCTTTGTCGTTCTGTGATCACGAGTAAACAGTTGAGGATATTGTATTTGATTTTGAATCTCCATGATGTTAAGGCCATTTGCACTTAATAAGAGTTCCTATGCAGCTGTAAGTTATCCAATATGAAATCCCCTTGTTATTACACTTCCCTGTCTTTATTCTCCAGGTAAAAAAAAATACCCATCCTTATTTTCCAAATTAAAAAAAAAAAAAAATTCTGATATAATATCACTTGTTGTGGTCTTAAACTTACAGCTTCACTTATATTTTGATCTTTTGTTCTTTTATATATTGTCTTTTTAAATAGTGTCATAGAGTGATGAAAAAATGTTCCCATATAGAGAAACTTTTCTCCCTTGAAGTACAAATTGTCTGGGCTATTCCTCTGAACTTAAACTAAGAAGTTGTAACTGACATGAAACACTCTTTAAGATCATCACTGGGGTGATGAGTATTAAAATGTCTTAGTCTTTTTTTACTAAGAGTAGTTTTCTACATTCCATTGTAAATTTGTAATTAAATTTGGGTAAAATTATAAGCTGACTGTCAAATATAGGATTGTAATGTAAAAAAGACTGAATATATAGCAAATGTTAAAAACATTGTCATGGCAGTGTGAGACATATAAAAGTTTTTTTTCCAAGATTGTGTCTGGATTGTGTTCTGAAAACTGTGGACACAATGGAATAACCTGTGGGCTCCATTTATCATTTTTATTTACTTGTTGTCATGATTTCACCATTTTTATAGTTAGTGCTTTGTAACAGATTCATAACTAACATTAATAGGTTATTTTACTCTTGCAAGTCAAAATCCAGTAGTTTGTGGGTCCAACTTGTAATAGCCAGTTTGGGAGCTATCCAAATAAATAGGTATTTATCAGAAACAGGAATCATCTTCCACAAATCATTGTGAAATGTGATACGTGAAGTGTTGAGATTTAGTTTGTATAGGGTGTTTCCTGTTTGTGAATAGCATTGCCTTGTTTTATACTCTGCTTTTATTTACATTTGTACCTTTAATTTCATTTTATTTTACATTTTACGAAACTTTTGTTTATATTAATTAATATAGACAAACAGTGATTGCCTTAAGGTGAGCATGCTTTGCTATGGTGCATAGTTGTAGGTTTAGAATTACATCATTGTAGCTCCTCTTGTGGTTATTTATGTAGACATACTGTATTTTAATAAGACTGTATAAAGTCTCCAATTACATCTCCACCCTCAGCATAGAGTTCAAATTACCCACCCTGACACATCAAATAAATATCTATTATATATTTTTTGTATTCTGTTGACTCGGACACTGACCAATACAGTAAGGAAATATATTAAGTTTCTGGCCCTCATAATGGCTATATTATATCTAAATGTCTGAGAACTGGTATTTGTAGAAGTCAAGGAGATAAAATTTTGTACAGCTATGGTGGTCTTTCCTTTTTTTTTTTCTTTTGTTGTCCCGTACTGACACCCAGGCTATTAATTGTTAGGTAAATTATGTTGGAGAAAGTCTGATTAGTGTTATAGTTCAATCAAACATTTTCGGTTCTCATGGCAATGAGGGGGTGTTTTTGTTTTTTTCAGTGGATGTCCTTTCGTTTTGTAGTTCCTAAATGCAGTTAAAAGATCATTACAAATGTTTTTGAGTATTTGATAAAGGTGCTCCATGGTTAATTGGTCAAAACCATTCTAATGTATCATTTACATTGTTTTTTAAATATAGATCATCAACTTGGGGAGCAAAATCATCTCATTATTAAAGCAATCTTACTGGTAGTGACAAAGCGCGACTATTGTTGTTAAGTGAAGTATTTAAATATTGTAGCCTTAACTTTGCCATAAAGTAATCAAACTCATTTCACTTTTTTATGAGGAGACATCTATGTAACAAATGTAAAAGAGTAACTATATTAAATGTTGTAATATGCTGTGCTGGAATTTTTTCAGATGTGAAAGCAGCTATATGTGTTAGAGTGTAGAAATGTAGCTGTCACTGTTTTCATTAACTTCAATGTGCTAATAAAAAATTGATACATGCAAAACATTTCAAAAAATTCTAAATTTAGAATATAGTTACAGTGTAATTCTTAAGTGCTCATCTTTGATCCATTATCTGCCTCAATAGTTAATGTGATATAACATCTCCCTTGGCTAGAAAAGTGCCACTACCAACTTTTTAAAAATATATGGTGATATATTTTGGTGTAGTAGTGCACTATATAATAGATTATATGATTTATATCTATTTTAAATTAAATGACAATTGCTTATTACTGCCAATGGGTTTTGTAAATTTTGATGCAAAATAAAAAAAAAATTAATTACTGGAACTTTTTATTTTCTTTAATTCAGTAAACTGTGAGCAAAAATAAAAATATAAAATAAAAAAATATATATATGATTGTAATGTCAGTGTTTTGTACCTTCATAAACAAGTATATATGGAGGTGAATAAATTATGAATTTTAACCAATAATTTGTCTAGTGCATACAAAAGTGCACCATTAGGAACAAATGAGTATTATACACAACAAAATTTCTGAAAAATTGAACAGAATGCTTAAAACATCAATTTACGCGTTATAGCATATTGAAGATGACACTGACTTGGAGGACTGAAGAATGGGCTCAGACCAGCCTGAAACTAGAAATCATTAACCTGCGAGGACTCGCGTGTGAGCATTTTCCTCACAGTACTTTTAAAACAATCGGCATTTTACCAATTTTAAATAGTCAAATATTTGTCTTTTCTTATAATCGCAACTAGAAATACTTATTTAGACATATTAAGAACATTACAAACTGTTCTTTGACTGTCAGAAAAATGCTATATACACGATCACGTAACTTTTAAAGGCTCGAGTTCTCGCGGGTTAAGACGCCGTTCGGGACAGCCGGCTGCGGAACTGTCTTTCACGATTTCTTTGACCTGACTGACTTTCAGTGTATATTTTTTGATCTTTGACAATGATGTAGGCAACTTTTAATGCCAGTAGATTGATTGACAAGATGCTGTGTTTGTTGTTTTCAGCATAATACGTAGAGTCCAAGGAAAAGTTGTGTTTGTGGACAGCAGCAAATTAAAGATCCATAAAAAAATATCTCGGTCATACCATGCTTTGTAAAAACGAATTACTAAGAAAATAGCTGTTGGAGGAAAAACGTCGTTAATACAATTTTGTGTGAAAACAAATTATCGAGGAAAAACCTGTTACAAGACGATGATTCACTGACTGGTCAATCCATATGAAGTGGTACAGGGATGGTTGCTTGACCATTTTTAAATATTTTAATTTTTTATATGTGATTGCCCTATATTTCAGAAGTTCAAAACAGTTTTTTAAAGTAATTTATCTTGCACCTTTACTGAATGGCGGCCATTTTTATTTGTCGGTGTGCGCCGATTTTTCAGTCTGGTGACATTAGCGAAAATTTGAATATCTCGGCACTGGGTTAAGTTAAAACATTGAAATTGACATGATTGTTTATAGAAACGTGTCCTCTACAACATTGTCTATTACACAAAATACCCCAAATTAAAAATAAACCAGTCAAAATGACCTCCAAAATTTGGTATCCAAATTTTCAAAAATGTACTTTTTAGGCCCAATAATAACATACAAGGAGTGACTTATGAGAGTCTATTTTTTTCCTGTAGTTAGATATCGTACACTACTAGCCTCATATAGAGCAACAACACTTACAAATGTTTCCTTATTTTTTTATGAATTTTTGAAATTTGAAAATTTTCATTTTTTGTAAAGTTTGAGGCTAGTTGTCTCGGATGGGACTGAATATAAAAATGATTTTTGCACAGTTTGTACACCTATATGATAGCAATGTACTGTACAAATTTCAGCATTGATATCTGTGTGTGGACAAAGATATGAATTTTTGAAAATGAGGAAATAATTCATTTGACACTACAACAGTTATTATGACTGTTGCCTATTTAAATGGTTTATTGTTTCATTGTAATAAAATTTAATTGTGACATAGTGTAAACTAAATATATCACACAATATTCATTTAGTTTATTTATTTTTAATAATACAATATTAAAGAACAGGAGCTTTTGGTTCTGTTCTATTGTAATAAAAATTCCCATTTACGTTTAGGTTCATTGACAATAAAGAATTACATTATTGCTGGTAGTGGCATTGCAGAAGTACATTACTTGCTGGGTGTGGAATTGTTGTAGTTAGTCTGTTCTGAAACCTCTGTTAGAGTGGATGTACATACTTCATCAAGAGTGTAGAATGTGTTATGTGCTTTGTTTTGTGTGTAATGTTCAATTCAAATGTTTGTATAGCTTATGGGACTTAACTACAGGGTCATCAGTCCCTAAACTTACAAACTACTTATGAAGTAGCTAATCCTAAGAACAGCAAATATATCCATGCCCGAGGGGGGATTCGAACCCCCGACCGTAGTGGCTGTGCAGACCGTGACTGGAGCGCCTCAGTCCCCTTGGTCACCGCAGCCGACAATTTGTAATTAATTTTGAGAGATTAACTGGAATGCAATAACATGGATGAACAGTGCTCTGTTGGACAGATAACAAGTGAACTGTGTCACAGAACAGTTTATGGTTCAGTTACAAAAAAAAAAAAACACGAAAAAATGCTATGTAACATCAGAAACGGAAATTTATGAGGATCATTGGGTCAGTAAAATTACATCTCTCTCTTTAACGTTGAATGGCATAGTAGCATGTGTGTATGATGGACAGTGATGGCTTGCCGAGATTGAAACAATAAGTTTGGAAAACAATGACGTTTTTGTGCATTTTTACTAGGGTTGTGTCCGAGTGGTTCGGCCGAATCCAGATTCGCCGAATCTAGCACACTAAGTTCAGATTCGAGATTTGATGCATAATGGCCGAATACTACCGAATCCCGAATCCAAAGTTTATATGGAAACCTTCAGTTACAAATGTTGTAGTTAACTTTGCATAACAGTTCTCTTTCATTTGCATAATTTACATTATTGTTTCATTGATCCGCAGAAAGACGTGACGTCATAAAACGGGGTTAAATAGAGTACAAAACGAACAAAGTTCTGAAAAAATGGCACTAGGAGCCACTACAAGTGAGTTTTCCGTCTCATTAAGCAGTGCTACACACACCCCGCTTACAAGAGCTCCCAAAACCAGATTTCGTAAACAGATTTCCCAATTCCGCTTTTGGTTGGTCATGTAAACACTCCAAAAGCGGAAAACGGTTTACGAAAATCGATTTTCGTCTTCGGGAAGATGTGTTACATGTAAACGTAGCGAGTGGCTTGCTTCGTTGGCGCAAATGTAAATACCGGCGCTAAAACTTTTGCACTCATAAAAATAAAAATAAATAAATAAAAAGGAAGTCGAGTCTAATTTCCACTTTATTTTCGACTATTGAATTTTAACACACCATTCAACGAAGGAAATAGAACTTTAGTATTGCTCAACTTCAAATGTAGCAGGTCACGTTGGTAACAGGTAATTTCCTAGGAACCGTATACATCGAATGAAACGGCAATACAATCGATATATATCAGACATTCAACTCTCGCTCCGCTAGCAGTAGCAAGAAACTTTATTTTTTTCGCTTTAAAATAATGTCGATGTTATGACATGTTTCAGTTCCCAGCACTTTACCTCATTAAGTTAGCCCAAAACATACATTGTAAAGTTGGTTTTGGCAATCAATAAATTTAGCGTTGTTGTTTCTTCTATTACAGTATTATAATATGACTTTCTACATAACATGTCGCCAATCATAACCTCACTTTCAACATGGAGTACTGGAAAAAGTGAATTATCGTGACGGACAGTGTGAATACAACTTGATGTGACGGATCCGTGACATGACGTGACGTTGACGTGACGGACTGTGTGAATCTGCCTTAATTCGTTGTCAATGGACTTTTCAGTCAAAACTATGGTCGTTAGACTAAACTATAGGTAGCAGTATTCGAACAAGTGAATGTTATGATTTTTATGAATATGTCATGATTTTAAAGGATGTGCCTAGGCAGCGTTATGTTGTATTCTTAGGTTCCTGACTAAACACATCCTTTAAAATCATGACATTCGCTTCTTCGATACCTATCGCACAGACCTATCGTTTCTATATGAAACACTATCCGATGTATATCGATCGCACTGCCGCTTCATTCGGTGTACACGGCTCCTAGGACATCACCTATGATTCTTGCATGAGTTGTCTCATTCTAATTTCGCGTATTCTTTCGTCCAATTTTGTGAAGTGCTGGGGTATGTGAACCTTAGAGAAGCACTAGGATTTCAAGAAGAAAGTTATTTACTACCGTATGCGGAAAAAAAGTTCTAATCGTGCGCCATTCAGGCTGGGTAACGTCAATTCAATAAACATCTGACGTCTGTTTCAATAAATCTGGTTAAATTGTATGACGCTTCTCGCCGGGCTGCAGTGGTTATGTTGGCACCAATGGTAACGACGGCAACTCAGATGACCAATAAATGTTTTTTCGTGACAACTTCAATTAAAACAATTTTTTTTTTCTTAACGGACAATTCTACACTTCATTCGGTAAAATTTTACGACGCTTCTCGCCGGGCTTCAATTCTTATGTTGGCAACAGATGAACAATGAAGTGTAGAATTGCGTTAATATTTTTCACGAGGTACAGAGTAAGTGTTGTTGCTGCTCGTTTCACTCGCAGCTAAATTAATACTGTACCTGCTCTATGGTTGACAGGTTCTTGTATGTACCGTTGCCCGTTCAGAAAAAAATATTTTTTTTTTAAATTGAAGTTGTCACGAAAAAAACATTTATTGGTCATCTGAGTTGCCGTCATTACCATTGGTGCCAACATAACCACTGCAGCCCGGCGAGAAGCGTCGTACAATTTAACCAACAAAATAAATTAGCTTTGGATGTATAATAAATTTTATAATGACTTATATAAGTGACTATAAAATCATTAAACATTTACACATCCTATTTTTTTAAGAACCTATTTTTCAAACTTCCAAAATATCTACTCATATTTTCAGGTTTTATTTTTGATTCTTCACCTTTGAAAAAGGGGAAAAAAAGTAATTCTTTCCTTTGTAAGACTTCATTATGCAATTATTTTTTATTTCATCAAAATGAAACAGTTGGTAATAGAATGAAGAAAGTTTCTTATCATTTAGAGCATCTAAACAACATATATCTAAAAATGTTTCATAAAAATTTCTTTTAAGAGGATAAGGGGTATTAAAAAATTCTTAAAATTTAAAATAAAAACTCAAATGAAATTTTAAATTCTTAAATTTTACTGTAATATTGTCATTTGAGATCCATCAAAGAAGGCTTTATCTTCATCACTGGCTGTTATAGGGTAGTAATTCTTTTTAAATACATATACTTGAGTTGACAGATTATTTGGGTTCGAGATTCGATTCAGCGCATGTTATATTTAAGATTCGGTATTTGGATTCGATTCGGTAAAATTGGGATTCGACCCATCCCTAATTTTTACCATCCTGCTGGCCCAAGCACACCATTCGAGAAATCTAATAGTTACAAAGTTTGGATACCAATGAAAAATGTTTTAAGGAAACTTTCAGTGCTTGAATTTACCACAGCAACTGGGAGGTCTTATTCTACATCACAGAAGCTGTCAGGAGAAATAAGTGTTCTTAACATTCACCACCAGGTTCAGGAATAGTCGCATCTCGAAGGATGTTAATTTCTCAATTAATTTATTTCCAATACCGTATCTCAAAATAACATAAATGTTAATTTCAGTGATGCTTCCACTTTTTGTATATAATTCAGTACCTTGCTTCAATAATAATTGATTATATTCCACCAATATCACACATGAATAGGTAACAGCCATAAGATCAGTTTATAGTAATGTGAATTATTTCCTCATTTTTAAAAATTCATATCTTTGTTCACACTCAGATATCAATGTTGAAATTTTTACAGCATGTTGCTATCATATAGGTGTACAAACTGTCCAAAAATTATATTTTTATATTCAGTCCCATCTGAGAGAACTAGCATCAAACTTGACAAAAAATGAAAATTTTCAAATTTCAAAAATTCATAAAAAATTAAGGAAACATTTGTAAGTGTTCTTGCTGTATATGAGGCTAGTAGTGTATGATATCTAACTACAGGAAAAAAATAGACTTTCATAAGTCACTCCTTGTATGTTATTATTGGGCCTAAAAAGTGGATTTTTGAAAATTTGGATACCAAATTTTGGAGGTCATTTTGACTGGTTATTTTTGAATTTAGGGTATTTTGTGTAATAGACAATGTTGTAGAGGACACTTTTATAAAAACAATCATGTCAATTTCAATGTTGTAACTTAACCCACTGCAGAGATATTAAAATTTTCGCTAATGTCTCCAGACTGAAATATCGGCGCGCGCTGACAAATAAAAATGGCCGTCATTCAGTAAAGGTGCAAGATAAATTACTTTAAAAACTGTTTTGGACTTCTCAAATATAGGGCAATTATATATAAAAAAATTAAAATATTTAAAAATGGTCAAGCAACCAACTTAAATTTTATTGTACCACTTCATTTGGATTGACCCTGACCCTTCTTTTCATTGAAAATTTATTTATGTTATTGTTAAAGATCTTCAGAAATACTGCTGTTATTAGTAGTGGATGGTTGTGTGCCTCTTTCGAAGTGGATCGTGGAAAGAAATTCCTGCATCTCGCCTCAGTTTTGGTATTGAAAACTATCGCTGTTCATAATCAGATTTTTCTTCCTACAATTTATTACATTGCACTTTAGACAGGAAATCGAAATTGCTAGTCCTCTAACCAAATGGAATTGATTTTCCACACATCAGTGAAACTTTGATGATATAGTAGAAACATTTGAAGATAACAAAGTATCTTTAATGTATATGTTACATTCATTTGTAACACTGGAGGCCAACATTTAAATATATATAGTAGTAGGCTAAAGAAAGTAGAGCATTTGGAGTAATTTTCAAATGTTTACCTAGTGTTTGTCTAATGCCATGCCAGTAATAATGTTTCTTTCTTTTTTTTTTTTTTTTTTTTTTAAGTAAGAAAAGATCGTGCTTTTACTGTATAGGGTGACTTTAAAATTGATTTTCTTACTCAAAATAGAAACAGGAACATGTTTACCAATCTTGTAAAATCATATAACCTGCAGGGTCTTATAAATGAACCCACATCCAAGACTACCTTAGACCACTTGTTTACACAAATAAACTTAGATCAACAGTTCAAGTATATAATGCAGGATTTAGCGATCACAACGCTGTTATACTAAATGTCAATTTTAACGAAGATACTTCAATCCCAGCCCCAACTAAACAACTTCAACAAACTTAATATTGTCCTAAGTAATGGAAAAATGGGCAGAATTGTAAGCTACAAACGATGTCAATGCCAACATTGTTAGCTTCTTTTTTGTCATTTTATCCCACAGTTACTATTAATAATATAATGTAGATATTTATTGACACAACTGAATAATATAAGTTTATTTTCCCATATGCATTTCGTCTTTACTTCACAGGCATCTTTAGTGGAAATATTTAGCCAGGGGAATAAAAGACAGAAAGAAAACAACCTAAAGGCACTAAAACAGCACTGTATGTAGACCAGCATCCACCAGAAATAGCCTTACAAATATAGGCGAAATGCATATGGCAAAATAAACTTGTATTATTCAGTTACATAGATGGCTTACATCAATAAATACCTACATTATAATATAGATGTCAATACAAATTTTGAAATATTTCTAGAGGCTGCAAAAACGCAACTCCGCCAAGCTTTGCTAAAAACTTCAAAAGAAACAAGACAAAGACGCTCATGAAAGACATATCTACTCAGCCAGGCCAAAGAAATCATAGAAGACACTTCCGCAGCCGGCTGTCCCGAACATCATGTGTTAAAAGCAACATTTTATGCTGCTTTGATTGCTTTGAAATAGTTAAAATAAATTATTAAATAGTGTCAGTATTCTTGGGGGACTGATGTCCTGTCATTTGGTATCCTTTCAAATCCCAAAATAACAACTACCCAATATATTGTTGATATTTGATCTGCATTGAAATATTTGTGAGAAGTGTTGTAACAACATGAATACTCAATAATCAACATGCATGACACTATCAAGATGATAATAGGAGTCTGAAAGTGAACTGCCGTACCGCATACTGCTTTCAGTCCTTCCATCACCAGGTGGCACTCGCAAACTTTCACTCTCTCACCGCAGTGCCAATGGTGGCAGCCCAACATTTGAATTCACACACTTGATATACAACATTTGGCCCCGCCCCCCTCCCTTTTTCTTTTTCACTCACTTGTAGTAAGCCAACATCCATTTTTTTTTTTTTTTTTTTTTTTCATCACTGTTTGCGAATGATCTAGTAGCACCTTCCCATATGGTTGATAATGCCCTGTTCAGGCTCGTGATAAGATGATGGGTGGTGAGGTGTGTGATGGTGCATATGTGAAAGATGTTGGGAACACGAGACATCTGCATATTGGTGGCTTCATCCAATCTACTAGGATGTCAGAAGTGTCAGCTTGATTTATCTTTGTAGAAGGGTCTGTGGCCACATCCATCCTCCTTGACGGGCGTTACTGGTACTGTGGTGAGTCTTCGGCGAAGTTCGTTGATGTGGCGAGACACCTCCACTGCAGGAGTGCTGATGGTGTACAACTGCTGGCCATTCTGTGTGACAATATGGCCTTGTGACCATTCTGGATGCTTTCCGTAGCCTTGCACCCACACAGGAGTGCCCTCCACAATTCTTCCTTGAGTGCTGATAGTGCCTTCAGAAGGCGGGGGTGTGAGGAGGTGGAGGAGAGTATGAGGTTGGCGTCCATGCAATAGCTCTGCCTAACTATGGTCCCCAGACGGACTGAAGTGATATGATGCTAGGAATTGCAGGAGTGCGTCATCAGTGGAAGAGGATGTGCGATGTTTCATTTGGGATTTAAAGGTACGGACCAAACGTTCCACTTCCCTGTTGGACTGGGGGTGAAACGGTGGGGCGGTGATATGGGATATGCCCCTCTGGGCAATAAAGTCAGAGAATTTGGAGGAGGTGAATTGAGGCGCAATTTCAGAAACAATGGTAGGACAAAGATTTTGACCAAAGGCATGATGGTAGCAGCTGTAGTAGTTGGTGAAGCACAGTAAAGCACAAAAGGAAAATTGGAATAGGCATCAATGACTAGGAGCCAATAAGTGTTGAGGAAGGGTCCAGCAAAATCTATATGAATGTGGTCCTGTGGCTTTTCAGGTATGGGCCATGGAGAAAATGAGGACCTGGGGGCAGGTGCTTGCACCACACGTCTGACAAGCGGCTACCATGTGCGCAATTTCCGCATTGAGTCCGGGCCAGTAGACATGCCATCTAGCGAGATTCTTTGTCCTAGAGACGCCCCAGTGTCCCTGGTGTAGAAGGCATAGGACTGCAGGCCACAACATTGCTGGAACGACAATGCAGGGAGAGACACTGTCGGTAGCTAGCAGGATAACTCCATTGAGGGAGGAGAGGCACAGCCGCAAATGGAAGTAGTTCCAGAGGGGATCCGACACTTTTCCAGGACGGTCCGGCCAGCCGTTTTCTATGTGATGTAGAACAGGAACCTCATCGGTGGTCACCACCAGACTTTGTCCCGTAATTAGGAAGCCCTCGACGGCAGTCTGCGCAGCCTCATTTAAATGAAAACAAATAAGCTCTCTTTTGTTGGGGTAAGGGCCCATAGGAAGTCTGGAAAAGGCATCAGTATGTGCATGTTGAGCATTGGGACAAAAATGAATGTCTATTGGAAACAAGAGAGAAAAAGTGCCCAACATTGGAGCCTATGTGCTGCCTTGTCAGGAATGGAAGGAGACGGTTGAAATAAAGAGACCAATGGCTTGTGGTCCATAATAAGATGGAACTTATTACTGGACATCAAACGTCTTGAGAGCATAAACAATGGCAATAGTCTCTTTTTTAATTTGTGAATACCGCAACTGCGTATCATTTAAGGTCTTGGAGGCATAAGCAATAGGACATTCTGTACCATCAGGATATTTGTGAGATAAAGCAGCACCAATACCATGTGACACATCAGTAGCTAAAACAAGCTGTTGCCCAGGGCAGTAAGTGGCCAAACAAAGTCCTTTTTGGAGATGAGCTTTAAGGCGGTAAAAAGCAGCATTGCATTCATCAGACCACATGAAAGGAACATTTTTCTTGAGCGAGTGAGTGAGTGGGTAAGAGATCTCCGCTACTGAGGGAATAAACTTGTGATAGTATGCTATATTTCCAAGAAAAGCTTGCAGTTCGTCGACTGACGAAGGACGTCGATCGCAGCAATGTTGTCACGAAGGGGACAGATGTCATCCTTGGAAAGGCGAAAACGGAAGTACACTTTAGATGGTTGAAAGAATTGAGATTTGTGAAAATTTCACTTAAGACCAACCTGTTGTAGGATGGAGAAAAGAGTACGTAGATATTTGAGATGTTCATCCATGGTAGACCCAGTAACTACAATGTCATCCTGATAGTTAATGCATCTGGGAACAGAGATAAGAAGTCGTTCTAGAAACCTTTAAAATATGGCTGGCGAACTGGCCACACCAAATGGCATCCAATGGTAATGATAGAGGCCAAAGAGGCGTATTGAGAACAAGAAATTGATGCGTCGACTTGTCAAGTGGTAACTGATAAGCCTCAGAGAGGTCAATTTTTGAAAAGAATTTTCCTCTGGCAAGTTTGGAAAACCATTCTTCCAGTCTAGGCATAGGATAAGTATCAATAAGACCTTGAGTATTGACGGCTCTAATGTAACGTAATAATTGCACAAAATCCCTACTTGTCCCCAAATTTAACAACACGAATACTCAATAATCAACACGCATGACACTATCAAGATGAGAATAGGACATCACACTTAAGATTCTGAATGTGAATTGCCGTTCTGCATACTGCTTTCAGTCCTTCCATCACCAGCTGACCAGGTATCACTTGCAAACTTGTCCTGCAGCACCAACGGGCGTGGCAGAACATTTGAATTCACCCACTTGATATACAACAAGAAGGGCATTTGTAAACAGTGCTGTATTTGGGAAAAGAAACGGAATTCAACATTGCAACAGGCGAACTTCTGTGGTGGGGGAAAAGACGTGAATAATACATTTGTCTGAAAAAGCAGAATCAAACAGATATAAATGTGTACTTCTATTGAAAAGTCTGTGGAATCCAATATCCTTGTAATAATGGAAAGTCCAGGTTGGAATTAATAATATAATAATATCCTTGTATATTAAGGTGAAAATTGTGTTTTAAAATGGAGGCTAATATTTATTTCTGTATCTCAATCTCATAAATACAAAAGCATTTAACATACTGGAATCATGTCAACTTCCCATCATGGTTTTAACTGCTTATGAATTTCTTTGAAAAACTAAACGATGTTTGTAGTAAAAAAACACAACACTTCACTTCGTGTAGGAACAGAAACTGAAAGATGGTATTCTATGTATTCTCAGTGGTTTTCTTTATTTCTCAGACAGTTGAAAGTATACAAATAAAATAATCTCATCAGTTTGTTCTATATCATTCATTTAACACCACATTGGGATATGGAATTCTACTGTAATTTCAAAAGAAGAAGCGATTTCTTTTCCCCACTGCTATATTTATCTTACTAACATTATACACAGTTCATATTGCAAAAGAATTGAAACAACAACAATTGCAACAGAACATTGAACTGTCCAAGATCCTTCCCACCCCCGTAAAGAGGTGTTCTGTCACCCTCCTAATCTCTGTAACACCTTAGACCATCCCTATGCGTCCCCGAAACCCAGTCGACTGCCACAGGGATCATATTCCTGTGGAAGTCCTCACTGCAAAACTTGTCGAATCCACCCACCCAGCACTTCCTTATCTAGTTCTGTCACAGGCTTATCCTACCCTATTGTAGGCCAGGCCACCTGTGAAAGCAATGTAATTTACCAACTGTTCTGCGATCACTACACAGCTTTCTATATTGGGATGACCAATAACCTGCTGTCCTTTAGGATGAATCGCCACCACCAAACAGTGACCAAAAACAAGGTGGACCATGCAGCAGAGCATATGCTTCATTTCAATGGCTGCTTCACAACCCAGGCCATCTGAATCTTCCCAACCACCAGCTTTTCTGAACTGTACACATGGGGGTTATCCCTGTAGTACATTCTCTGATTCCAAAATTATCCAGGCCTCAATCTATGATAACTTCTCCTATTTTGAGTGGGGGTGGGGGGAAGGAGGGGGAGACGTAAATGCATGTGAGCGTGCGTTCGGAGCATGTGCGTTTGTTTTATTTTATTTTCCTCCCCTCAGCCATCTAACCACTCCATTACTAAGATGCATCTCGTACCTCCCATCTAATACATACATGCTCTTCAAAGTCAAGTTGTATCCATCCCCACCACCATGACGCAACCTTCCTATCCTCCCTCTCATCCCATATTTCCTCACCACAGACTATGATTCAGAGTGTGGCAGCCAGATATGACAGTTGTGGGACTTCGTGAATGCTCTCTTTTCTGAAGAAGGCGATGGCCGTTAGCTGAAGTATGTGTGTGTCTTTTTTTATATGTCTGTCACAGTTCGTTGTCAAATCTTTGTGGTGAGTTATGAACTTTTCTTATTGCTATATTGTTAATTCCAACCGTGATTTTTTATTATTGGAAAGTGTATTCAGTAATAGTGAGGAAAGACAAGTTAATAGTACATGAAAAGGATCATAAGTGGTATAATAATTTATTCACTTACACTCTTAAAAACAAAAAAGAAAAAAATACACAGCAAATTTAGTTTTACTAGTCATCTGTGGCCCTGAAATTTTCATTGAATAAAATCTGTAGTTGTTCGAATAATGTGGTTCATATGCAAGTTTTGTAAATTAATTGTATGGCAAAATGCTTTCCTCTTTGCATGGTATGATTTGCTAAAATATTATTTCAATATCTCAAACATTTATGTGATATAATAGATGTTATGCAAATTCCATTCTGTTTTCTTCGCTAAGGCATGGGATTGGTACCAAATGGCCAGCCGCAGTGGCCAAGCAGTCTGCGGCGTGCCAATCATGGTCTGCTTGGCTGCTGCAGTCGGGGGTTCGAATCCCCCCTCGGACATGGATGTTTGTGCCATCTTTAATACAAGCTAGTTTGTAAGTTTAGGGACTGATGACCCCATAGTTAAGTTCCGTAAGCTCTACAAACATTTGAACATTTGGCACCAAATACTTTACATATCACCCATTGTCTCAAGATTGGTGATAGATACTGACATCATTCCAACTTCAAAGAATAGTTAATGATTTTAGCTACATTTCATCTGCAGCAACGTATGACCTGAATTGCACCAAACACAAATTAATAGCAACCTTTATTTTTAATGCAAAATTATCTAATGTCTTGCAGTACTGTACTAAATCCATAAATATCACTAGAATATGATAACTAAAAAAATAATATTCAGTTCATCAAGAAGCTAAAGAATGCGTCTATTAATTATTTAAGAATCAATTTTCTAGTGAGTAGTTTATTTTATTTTATTTATTTATTTATTTTATTATTGTTTGAAGGGGACTGCACTTTGCTGGAGGGCATGTGAGATTGTATTTTGTCTTGAGGGTTAACTGGTGTCCTCTGACCTCTGAGAGTTCCCACCTTGCAGACTGCAAGGTCACACGCCAAACAGGACACCTGATTTGCCAGTGCAGGGATAATAGCACCAGGCCTATTCAGCAAAAAAGGCAGGATTGCGGGTAGCAGGGCTGACCTACGAGCAGCCGTGCTTGTCTGCGTGTATCTTTCTTGCAAATTTTACTCCATCTGATAGTATCTTAATTGTAGGTCTATCCATCCTCCATTAACCCATTCACCTACAGTGACAGGTACAACCATCATACTAGTTCTGTGTATTGTGGTACAGTGGCAGGTGTGCATGTCACAGCCTTGTAGGTCTGTGCTTTCTGTAATGATTCTGGAGCCATACCCCTAGGGTATTTATTTGAGATCCTGTATAGGCTATCTAGTTTGTGAAACTTAAGCAATAATTTGAACTTAGTCTGTGTTTCATTAACTCTGAGTGGCAACATACCTCACCACTATGATACAGAAGCCTCCAGAATTCACCTTTTTTTTTTTTTTTTTTTTTTTTTTTTTTTTTTTTTTTTTTTTTTTTTTGAAGATAGTGATATTAGTGAAACAAGTACTAGTGAAGAAAGTGAGGCATCAAAAAGTAACATTTTTGGATGACGGGGATACGGTAAGCACACCACACACAGTGGCATGTCAAAGAACATTCAGCGACGTGACAAAGTATTCTGCAGTATGTTCAAAAGTGTCTAATTAGATCTAGGACAATGTAGATAATAATCATTTGTGCATCACAAATAATCGTATTTCAATGACAAACCTGTTCTCAAAAATTGTAGGCAAATGGGTTAATGCAACCACATATGGTTTCATTTCTTTCGATGCTGCACTACAACAGTGGATCTGAAATACACAAATTTATAATAGTAATAGCTTGTAGACCACAAACAGAAATATTTTATCAAGCATCTGCAGATAATGTTACAAAGATTATTTATTAATTATACAGAATGTTTATTTTTGATAGTAAAAATTAAGATGTTTGTCATATTGTGGAGAGTCACATTCATATTCTTTGTGTAGTTACACCCACCCATAGCAGAACAGTACACCTGATTCCTTGTGACACCAAACACACTGTGTGGCCTGGCCTTGTAGTGAAACATCCACCATGGCACGCAGAAGTTAATGTGTTAAAGGAAATGTAATGGCAGCTGCATTTCGCTTCTGTCAGCCAACCACAGCACAGGACACGTGATTTCGTTAGCCAGTCATATCATAGAACATTATGCATGTAGCGTGAATGTAATGACATTGGTTAACATCCATTATTGAAGCTAATTTAAGCCACATACACATTGAACTTTAAACATATTTTCAGAACATAGATTAGATTAATACAAGTATGACATTTCATGATCATTTGGAAGGTGTCCATTAAATAAAAGGTTTCTTCCTTTACGTATCATTACATGACATTCATTTTCTTTATTTCTTAAATTACTAATTTGTATCTAAAAAATTTTTCAGAAATTGTTTTCATTTGTTTTAATGTTGGTCAGCTATCTGTCCAACTTATAATACCATTTGATAAGTGAGCCTAGACTTACATGGCAGCATAATTCACTGCTGTCTGTGACAAAAGTTAGATTCAACATTGAATAGTGAAGATCATTTTTCTTCCTATTTTTTTCTACTTATTATCAAGCTATGCACACTGCTGTTACTTTTGAATCAGGTTTAGTAATTAATAATAAATTTTGTGAGTGAGTATATTGAGGGTCTCTCAAAAAGAATGACCTGATTTTAAATAGTAGTATTTATCATGAAGAAGGGCTTAACACCAACAAATTGCATACTAAATTACTCACAAAAGACAGGAGTTTATAAAAATCCATTATAAATGTTCAATATGCCTCCATTGGCTACATGGACAATGTCTAGCTGATAGCCAAATTCATCCCAAACTGAGCGTTAGGTGTCTTCTGTCACTGAATGTATAGCAACTAATATTATGTTTTTTAGTTCATCAATGTCACGAGGTAAGGAAGGAATGTAAACAGATTGTTTTACATATCCTCACAGGAAGAAATCACATGGTGTTAAGTCAGGGGACATAGGAGGCCAAGCGTGTAAGGCCTGGTCTCGTGGTCCTTTACACCCTATCCAATGTTTAGGAATGTTGGCATTGAGGAAACTGCGCACATTGTTGTGCCAGTGCAGATGGTGCTCCATCTTGTTGATAGATGAAATTGTCAGACTCAAGTTTTGATAATAACCAGTTCCATAGTATTTCAAGATGTGATTGTCCTTTTATGGTTTCTTCCTCAAGACATTAGGGTCCATAAACCTTGCTTTGTGAAACAGCACAAAAACAGTCAATTTTGGAAAATCACATTTGTGTTCTATTGTTTGATGAGGATTTTTGAGCCCCCATATACACACATTATGATGGTGAACCTTACCACTAAAATGGAAAGTTGCCTCATCACAGAATATGAGCCGTGACACAAAAGTCTCATCTTCTATGTCCTTTAGAATAGCATTGTCAAAGTCCACTTGCTTCACTTTGTCAGTATTTCGAAGAGCTTTTACCATTTGTAATCGGTATGGTTTGAGGGCTAAATGATGCCGTAACACACACCACACTCTCGGCTAGCATGACACATAGACTTGCGGGGACTCCGCTCATCTGACTTTTACCTGTGTTTATTCAGGAGCGCTTGGCCAGCCAGAACTTTTGCCTTTACAGAGTCACGCTGTTTCTTCTAACTGTTTATACCACTGTTGAATGTCCTTTGGTGATGGTGGTTTAGCGTGAAATAGAATATGAAATGCTCGCTGAACTGTGATCACTGATTGCATACGACTGAATTCAATAACACAATATGCCTTCTGCAGTGACATACATAGCCAGGATATTGTCAAAGGGGAGAGGAGTCTGACTTGTTAAAGAGAAATTTACAAAGCCTCATGTTTTTCATTTATTCTAAACACAAATTTAACACACACACACACACACACACACACACACACACACACACATATATATATATATATATATATATATATATATATATATATATATTATTAAGACGAAAAATTCCTAGCAGGAAAAATAAAATATAAAAAATAGACGAAGATTACTCACCAGGCGAAGGAGCACAGGTGTGACAGCATCACAAATAAATAAATGAATACACACACACACACAATCGCAAGCTTTCGCAACCCAGTTGCGTCTTCAGGCAGTAGGGAAGGAGAGGGAAAAGGAAATGATGAGGGTTTTAAGGAAGGGGGTAAGGAGCCATTCCAATCCCGGGAGAGGAAAGACTTACCTTGGGGGAAAAAATGGAGGGTAAACAAATGCACACATGCCCACACATTCACACAGACACAAGTACACCTAGGCAGACATACTGTAGAAAAACTACAGTATGTCTGCCTAGGTGTACTTGTGTCTGTGTGAATGTGTGGGCATGTGTGCATTTGTTTACCCTCCATTTTTTCCCCCAAGGTAAGTCTTTCCTCTCCCGGGATTGGAATGGCTCCTTACCCCCTTCCTTAAAACCCTCATCATTTCCTTTTCCCTCTCCTTCCCTACTGCCTGAAGACGCAACTGGGTTGCGAAAGCTTGCGATTGTGTGTGTGTGTGTATTCATTTATTTATTTGTGATGCTGTCACACCTGTGCTCCTTCGCCTGGTGAGTAATCTTCGTCTATTTTTTATATTTTATATATATATATATATATATATATATATATATATATATATATATATATATAATTATAGAGGGAAACTTTCCCGGTGGGATAAATAAAAATAAAAATAGAAAAGAGATGACTTACCAAAGGGACCAGCTCGTCGAGAGAAACAAATAAAATCACACACAAACACACATACAAGCTTTCGCCACCACTGGCAGCTTCTTCAGGAAAAAGAGGAAAAAAGGGGAGGAAAAGGGAAGGATATGGGTTTTAAGGAAGTGGAAAAGGAGTCATTCCAATCCCAGGAGTGGAAGGACTTACCTTAGGGGAAAAAAAGGAAGGTAAACAAATACACACACACTCAGACATATCGAAACGCAAGCACACCTAGACAGACATTTGGCTTTTCACAAATGTCTGTCTAGGTGTGCTTGCGTTTCGATATGTCTGAGTGTGTGTGTATTTGTTTACCTTCCTTTTTTTTCCCCTAAGGTAAGTCCTTCCACTCCTGGGATTGGAATGACTCCTTTTCCACTTCCTTAAAACCCATATCCTTCCCTTTTCCTCCCCTTTTTTCCTCTTTTTCCTGAAGAAGCTGCCAGTGGTGGCGAAAGCTTGTATGTGTGTGATTTTATTTGTTTCTCTCGACGAGCCGGTCCCTTTGGTAAGTCATCTCTTTTCATGAAGTACACTTACCAGGCGAAGGGGCACAGGCAGTGATAGCAACAAATAAACACACAGACACACACACACACACAAACGCTAGCTTTCGCAGCCTAGCTGCTTCATCAGGCAGAAGGGAAGGAGAGGGAAAAGGAAATGATGAGGGTTTTAAGGAAGGGGGTAAGGAGCCATTCCAATCCCGGGACAGGAAAGACTTACCTTGGGGGAAAAAATGGAGAGTAAACAAATGCACACACACCCACACATTTACACAGACACAAGTACACTTAGGCAGACATACTGTAGAACTGTAGCAAGCAAAGAAGTTAGAAGTTGACAGAGATGCCACTTGAGGCAGAGGCTCTGTCCAGAGAACTAAGGCAAAGATGTTAAGATGGTGGGTGGGAATTCGAATTTAGCGGAGGTTGAGACCAGGTGGGCAACGGGAAGAGAGAATATGCTGAAGGGCTAGTTCCCATCCCCGGAGTTCTGAAGGATTGGTGTCAGTGGGAAGTATCCAGATAACCCGGACGGTGTAGCACTGTGCCAAGATGTGCTGGCCGTGCATCAAGGCGTGTTTAGCCACAGGGTGATCCTGTGCCGGTACTGTTGTTTATTGGTAGGTTAAACACCTCTTTAAAAATACTGCATGCAAAATTGAGGAAAATGTTTCTTAAAAATGAATAACATATAAATGCCACAGAACTATAGTACAAGTCATCTTTTCCTTCCGTTGCCATGACATTTAAGATATCATCTGCTGTAAAAGGAAGAGGATAATGTACTGACATCAACATTACTTCAGTTGATCTTTCATTGCCCACTGTGTTCTGCAAGTAGTTCCTCACTCATTTCATTGTGGAAAAAGACCTCTCAACTTCGCATGTTAATACTGGCAGGGACGCAAGTACACACTAAAGATATTGTATGTTTTGGTAGTAGTACTTGTCACAAGCATCAATAGCCAACGTAACTCTTGTAGGTAGGAGAGATTTTACTTGACAACCCATTTCTCACACCATAATGTGTACTCTGCTTCAAGTTCAGTTTGAGATACCCTATTCTCAAAGTAAACTGCCAGTTGGGATAGCTTCTTTACATTTCCATGATGGCAGTTAATGGGTAACACAGTTTTGATTGAAGATAATAAATCCTTGTTTCGATGAAATCTCTTCTGCATGTTTACAATGAGTCCATCTATTGCTGGCAAAAATACTGCTCTTCTATAATACACTTCAGGAGAGTCATGTGGATGGATGGTAGTCTCTTTGTGTTTGCTCCTTTAGCTGCGTAGGTACATTGATGTTGTTGTTATTGTGGTCTTCAGTTTGCAGCTCTCCATGCTACCCTGTCCTGTGCAACTCTCTTCATCTGAGAATAAGTTCAGCAACATACATCCTTTTGAATCTGCTTACTGTATTCATCCCTCGGCCTCCCTCTATGAAAATTTCCCTCTAATGCTAAGTTGACAATTCCTTGATGTCTTAGGATGTGTCCCACCAATCTATCCCTTCTCTTAGTTAGGATATGCTAGAAACTACTTTTCTCCCAAATTCGGTTTCCCCTGTCTCATACATCTTGCCTACCAGGTGGAACAATTTTTTCATGACTGGCTCTCCTAACGATATCAGCAGTTAAGACAGAATATCATCTATTCCAGGGGCCTTGTTTCGACTGAAATCTTTCAGCGCTCTGTCAAATTCTTCTCGCAGTATCGTATCTCCTATCTCCTCTTCCTCCACTTAGTCTACCATTTCTAGAATACTACCTTGAAGTTTATTTCCTTTGTACAGGCACTCTATATATTCCTTCTACTTTTCAGCTTTCCCCTCTTTGCTTAGTACTGGTTTTCTGTGTGAGTTCTTGATACTCATACAGCTGCTTTTCTTATTTCAAAATATCTATTTTCCTGTAGGCAGTATCTATCTTTCCCCTGGTTATACATTCTTCTATGGTTCTGCATTTTTCCTCTAGCCACTCCTGCTTAGCCAGTCTGCACTTGCTGTCAATCTCACTTTTCAGATGTTTGTAGTCCCTTTTGCCTGCTTCACTTGATGCATTTTTATATTTTCTCCTCCCATCAATAAGTCCAGTATATACTGTGTTATCCAGGGATTTCTATTAGGTCTTTTCCTTCTGCCTATATGATCCTCTGCTGCTTTCACTACTCTATCTTTCAGAGCTACCCGTTCTTCTTCTACTGTATTACTTTCCCCAATCCTTGGCTAATGCTCCCTCTGAAACCCTCAACCACCTCTGGTTCCTTCAGTTTGTCCACATTCCATCTCCTAACATTTCTACCTTTCTGCAATCTCTTAAGTTTTAATCTACAGTTAATTACCAATAAGTAATACCTCTTTAGCTGTGGTTGATGATTTTTCAAATATCCTGTGAAATTCACTGTCAAATTTATCTTCAGAACGAAGGTCTATCAATTTCCAAAGAATTTCATCACTTAATTTAAGAGCTGAGGACAAAGTGTGTTGCGGATTTTGAAGATATGTTGAAAGCTTTAATCTAAAGCTGAAAACATATTCAGTAACTAGCAAAGCCACTGTAAAGCTTTCTCTTTCCATAGCAGCTAGAATGTCGATGGAGTACTTGAAAAAGTTCTACCCAAAACAGAAAGTTTTTGATGACTTTTAAAAACTGCAGGAAGAAGTACAACAAAAACATTCACTCAAGCTTGCCGCTCTATAAATCTGATGCCACAGATAGCCAACAACCTTAACTGTTTTGAATTGGGTGGGATATTTATTATTTCTTCTTTTAAAAGATTTCCGGTTTGATTATTGTGTCTGAAAAATTGAGTGAATTCCTTTATAAAACCAATACAGTTTTTTATGAGTGGAACATTACTGAGGATGAGATTCAGTCAATAACTTGAACAATGAACGTACACTGCCATTGGATGAAGCTCCGAAATCCTAGTTTGTACTTCTGTATTACACTCATTCATTGTTGAAGCTCCATCTGACCAATCAATTTCTCTAAATCAATACCCAAACTATTGAAGATATCAATAATTTTGGCAGAAACATACTTCGCACACATATTGGTTAGTAGAAAAAAAGGTAACAAAATCTTCCCTTAGTACAAGAAGGTCGAATTCTTCTTCTTTTACATATATTATACATAATGATAACCGATGCTGTCCAGACACATCAAGTGTTTCTTCTCCAATAACAGAAAAACACTCAGCACTGTTGATATCTTTTACTAATTTCTCTAGAATCAATTTTCCACAAGTATTTATAATATCGTTTTGGCTTTCAGGACTTCTGGAGCTGTTCGAAAGGTTGTTTTTTAATACTTCATCGTATTTTGCATGATATCTTATTAAGGCTCAAAATTTTCTGTCTTTCTTGTTGGGAATTCCATGAATAAGGGGTCCACTATCATCTCTTCTGAGGGGTACTTCATTCTCTCCACAAAACATAACTATGATAGACAGTAAGACAGCCTTTCTTTGTTCTTCCTCTTTTTTCCTTTTGTTGTCCAAACAAGTAGCAATGTCCTCTATTTTACCCAAAACAACTTTCTGAAAATTATCAGCTGAAACTACAGAGGAAATATGGTAACTTTTCTTAGAATTTTCTTGGAATTTATTGACAACATCTTTCCAATTTCTGAAGGGCTGACCTGTTAATGAAGTGTTTCTCACTGAATAGTCACCTTTATCAATACATCCTGGTGCAAAAAGGATGCAAAACTTTGAATAAGCCAGCCATTCTCATCTTTCAAGCCAGAAATATTGTAATTTAAGATTCTTTTTATGACACTAAGTTGCAGGAAACTTAAATGATCTAGCTGGTATGAAAAGTTCTTTCAGTATGTGGGACTTATCTTGATCACTGGGTCTTCACTTGTGTAGGAGATTTGAAGATCTTCTTTGCAATTGTTTGTATATCAACTTGTGAAAGACTTACATTTGCTTGAGGGGTACAGGCTGATTCATTTTGTGACTCTGGATTGAAGAACACTTTGCTTGGTTGCTGCTCCATGGAGCACAGAAGTGGAAGTTCAGTTTGAGAGCTCGTAGATGCTTCACATTCCATATAACAACCCAAGCAAAACTGTTAACACTTCTGAGTTAAAAGTATAATGACTTTCGGAATCACAAACTTGGAAAACAATTTCTGTTTAATTCACCTATTCAAATTGGGGGTGACCTGTAGTACTATTGGGTTTTTTATTATGGATACTCGAGTTTAAGCTTTACTTACAAGTGAACCAATAGATCTTATTGCAAAATGAGTTATACCAATCTCTTCCTTATTTTATTTTACTTTAGGATATAGGGACAAAGTTGGTTTTAAAGTTCAATATATACAGGGAAAATTTCCTAGCAGGAAAAATATATATATAAAGTAGTATATATATACGTAAAAAATAGGTGAAGTCCACTTACCAGGCGAAGGAGCACAGGTAGTGATAGCAACAAATAAACAAATAAACACACAGACACACACACACACACACACAAACGCAAGCTTTCGCAGCCTAGCTGCTTCGTCAGGCAGAAGGGAAGGAGAGGGAAAAGGAAATGATGAGGGTTTTTAAGGGAGTGGGTAAGGAGTCATTCCAATCCCGGGAGCGGAAATACTTACCTTGGGTGGAAAAAGAAGGGTAAACAAATACACACACACCCACACACCACACATATACACAAATGCTAACACATCTAGGCAGACGTAATAGTGTCGTAATAGCATCACAAAGGTATGGGAAAACAAGAAAGACCCTTACGTACAAAACATCCAATTGTACTGGAAAAAATTATTAGGAAACAAAAAAATGGATTTTAGAAGTGCTGTGTTTACAATCTGAAAAATAAAACAAAACAAAAAAATATTTTTCTAAGTGAAATTGTTGCTTTGAATTAAGCAGCAGCTGAAGCTGAATGCGCATTATTTACAGTGTTTCATTTTGCAACCCAATGTGTGAATCATCGTACCTAGGAATGCATAGAGGACAAACATAAAGGAAAACATTCATTTTTATTTTCAGAGGTAAGGTATCTCATTCACGTTGAAGTTTTACTAGCAGTTGTAGCCAGTATACTTTCTTATGTTATTTTTAAGACATAAATAATAAGCAATGTATTAACACCTGCAGATGCACTTGAAAATTGCAGTATGCTCAAACAAGCTTGTTGTGCAAATTCATAAAACACAAGCAAAATAAAAAATAATCTCAGCTACCTGATATAATTTAATATAAAATGTTGTATTTCAAAGTCATAAATCCTGCTGGCCCCACCAAGAAAAAACTATTTTTGTATGGGATTTATGTTGACTCGGTGGTTTTTGGTGGGATTTTACTGTGACTTTAGTGGTTTGTGGAGTGAGGTCATTGGTAACTCTTTAATCCATAATGATGCTGCAATACGTTTCCTGTAGCTCCCAACAGCCAACAAGATAGACTTTTCAGATAGTTTTTTATAATATTTCTATTTAATTAAAGAAATACTCATTATACTTTTGGTTTTGAAGCCTCAAGCTATTGTCAGAAGATATGATCATGAAATAAATGCAAAAAATAAACTACAAGATATTGATGAAGATATTAACTATTCGCAACAGGTTTTTTGAAACATAGCATAAAATAAAAAAATGAAATGATCTAAAATGACAGGCATATTTCAGTGCAACATTGTGTGAAAATTTCAATTCCATTGGTCTGGAACTTCCCAAGATTTGCCACAATGCATATTTACATGTTCCAATGCATTGTTCTTAACATCAAAGCTCAAAAAATGCTTCAATGATTGATTTCAAACGTTGATATAAGGTTGCATTCTAATACAGGTGTGTTTTCATGTAGATTTTTGCAGCAGTCCAGCTGCATAATCAATGCTCTCAGGTCCCATTTGAGTAGAGCTCAGCAAAATACTTACGGGGAATGGTATGTGACACATTCATGTATCGGGAAATCGTATGATTTATTTGTAAATGCATCACTCACAAAGCACCTCAATAAAAACATTGTCAAATCAAACACTTTTTAAACAGTTTATTGTTTCCATGCCATTGCAATGCATACCAGGTACAGAACCTTTTTTTCTTTCAATTTCATTGCAATGCATGTCGGATGCAGCTAGTTTATTAATTTTATTAATACAAGGGAAATTTATTTAGCACAAAAATACCTTCAACGTTCTGCGAAACAATTAATGTTCAAATGTTTGTTGAGCTTAAGTGACTTAACTGGGGGTCATCAGTCATTATACAATTAATGCTTGATCTGATAATAACATGGGAATAAAATAAAAAATACTGATACTATTACGAATAAAATAATTTATCCTTCTGCGATTATGTGAATTATCTCCCAGTCAAAGGAATCAGTTTTGCTTTCATTTGATGTGATAGTTGGACACGAAAAGAAAACAGCAGAAATTACAAAATGTATATACAATTTACATGAAGACTAATCTTATTTTGTTAATAAATAAATGAAAAATGTATATTCTGTCTCAATGGTGTGATTCTTACAAAGTCATTATCATGTAGAAAGGCATTCACAAGTTGTGCACAAAAATTGAATCGATATAAAATACAACTGTGTGGTTCCTGAAGTGGGGCAGCAGCTTTTTCAGTAGTTACAGGGGCAACAGTCTAGATGATTGACTGAGCTGGCCTTGTAACATCAGCTAAGGTGGCTTTGCCATACAGTTACTGCAAACGGCTGAAAGCAAGGTGAAACTACAGTTGTTACCCCTCAGGGGCTCAGCATTAATTTGCTGAGTACGGGCTTGGCAAACCCGGGGTCCTGAGCTGGGGACTGGTAAGCGCCACCAGTCCTCTAGACACCGTAACCTCTGGGCACTCTTCAGCGACCACCGTGTGGCACGGTGATAGAATGTTGTATGTATCGGGGAATGGGGATCTTGGCTTGACCGCCCGAGTCATGAGGATGGTACAAACCTCTATAAAAAAAAAACCTCCAATCACAAGGTGTGCTATATGCTGATGGGATGCATGGCTGTTGAAGAGGAACAGTCGCTATTGAGCAATCTCTGGAGATACTGCCGCACCTAGGCATGCGGGGCTCTGTCTAGGTGGATACGTACTTCCCTATCTGCTCGTGGGACCGAAATGAGCAATTCCAATTTGTCCCTTGAACCTTCCAGTGGGATGGGTGTACCACTGGGGGGTACCAACACCCAATCCAAAAAGAGGGCTAGGATATCCAGTCCTCCTGAATCGGGGAGTAAGAAAAAGTATTTTGTGAATAGTAACAGAACACAGGCTGTTGTGCAGAATGTGTTTATTGTTGTGAAACAAAAGGATGGCTCGTTTGAGGGAGTATCTCCTTTCTATATTCAAAAAGGCCTTGAGGGAATTGCTGGAAGTTTAAAATCAGTGAAACGTTTGCGAAATGGGACATTACTGATCGAAACATTGAGTTCCCAGCAGGCAACCAACCTGCAGCAGGCGAAATTCCTGGGTGAATATGCCATAGAGGCAGAGTTGCATAACACCTTGAACTACAGTAAAGGCATAGTGACCTGTAGAGATATAGTAAACATCCCTTTGGAAGAACTGAAATCTGAGTGGGCACAGGAGGGTATTTTGAATGTGCAAAATATTATGAAAAGGGTGGATGGTAAGTTGGTGAAATTGGACTCATTCATCCTTACCTTCATTAATTCCCAACTTCCAGATCATGTCAAAGCAGGTTTTCTTTGTTTGAAAGTTCGACCTTACGTCCCCAAACCAATGCGCTGCTTCAAATGCCAGCGCTTTTGGCATACCACCCTGGGGTGCAAAGGTGAGGCCACCTGTGGCAATTGTGGCAACGTGGTGCATGACGGAGCAGAGTGTACACCACCCGCCACGTGTGTAAACTGCTCTGGGGATCACCCCGTTTGGAGTCGTAATTGCAAAGTCTTCCTTGAGGAAAAAAAAGGTGCAGGAAATAAAGACCACGAAGCGCATCTCAAATGCTGAGGCCAAGAAAATCTTCCTGGCCATGCAACCACCAGCCTTTGCCGCATCTTTTGCTTCTGTTGTCCAGAAGCCGATTGTCAAATATGATGCTGTCACGCAAACTGAGTCTGTTTGTGTTGGTACTAGCACTTGCTCCTGCCAGTGCACCTGCCAGGCGGTTGCTGCAGCCATATAAGATTCCAGTCTGGTTGGTCCCAAACATCGTAAAAAGGCACTGATCTGCCTCCTGTAGAGATGATGTCACCCCCGGTAGTAGAGATTGGGCAGAAATCCACCACAGCCACTACCTCTGCAACAGGCGCCCATCCGAAGCCACCCAAGGCTAAAAAAAACAGTTGAAAAGTCTCTGTCACAGGATAAACCAGAAGTTACTTTGTTTGAGCCTGTCCATTTATGTGTAACAGATGCTCTATCCGACTCTGTGTCTGAGCCAATGGACCTTGATGTGCGTTTGGGGCAACCTAACCACCCCAAGTCGGACCCTCTACCCCATAGCGTCTTGCCGCCTCGGCGGAGAGAGATGGTGAGGGTGAATCCTCCGTAAGCAATGACTCCCATACTACAATGGAATATGCAGGGCTTTAGGACCCATGTGGAGGAACTTCATCTCTTATCTCAGGGTCGACCTCTGTGTATGTGTCTCCAGGAGACAAATTTTGAGCCTTCCGACTCCCCTGAGATACGTGGTTACACTCTACATAGGAAGGATGATGTAAGTGGGGTGAGAGCTAGGGGTGGAGTGGCTATTTTTGTTTGTACAGCCTACCACTCCGAGCCCCTCTCCCTCACCACAAGCCTCCAAGCAGTCACAGTATCTGTATATGTGCGTCATCGACTGACCGTTTGCTCCCTCTATCTGCCCCCTCATGATACACTTAATGAAGAGGGCCTCAAGGACCTTCTTACTCAGCTTCCCCAGCCATTTCTTCTGTGTGGAGACTTTAATGCACATAATGTGCTTTGGGGCTCTGTCACTACTTGCCCCAGGGGTAGAGCCATTGAGCGGCTCCTCTTCTCGTCGAACGCACATTTACTTAGTACCGGTCAGCCCACACACTTTTGTACTGCGACAGGGTCATTATCTGCCATAGACCTCACTCTTTGCTCTCCATCACTATACAATGGGATGTGGTTGATGATCTCCATGGCAGCGATCACTTTCCAATCTCTATTTCCCAACCGTATGGAATCGAACCTGAAAGACACCTGCCGCGATGGATACTCAGTAGAGCGGATTGGGCACTTTACAGCGACCTTGCTCACGTTGAACATCATGACAGTGTCACAGAATGGGTGCACCATATTACTGCCATGATGCACTTTGCCACTGATGCATCCATTCCATAGTCTTCAGGACGTCCAAAACGGCAGCCAGTCCCGTGGCGGAATGACGAATGCCAATCTGCCATCAGGACCAGGCGGGCAGCTCTGCGTCAGTTCAAGTGTTGTCCGACTTCAGAGAACCTTGCTGCTTTTCGGGTTGCAAGGGCCAAGTGTCGTCAGGTTATTAGAGAGATCAAACGAAGGTCATGACAGCAGTTCCTGAGTTTCATTAACCATTCTACAAACAGCACAAAAGTATGGGAGACCATCAGGAGGATTTCTGGAAGAGGAGGAAGGTGCCCCATAGCTGTTGTAATGGGTAACAGAACTTTACAAACACGACCAGCAGACATTGCCCAGACCATGGCTACTTACTTCCCTTCCGTTACTGCCACTGCTAGTCAGGATCTAGAATTCTGGCGCCACAGAGTGGTTGCAGAGAGGGCCCCCCTGGACTTCAGGTCTGGGTTTACTGAGGAGTACAACCGTCCCTTCTCCCTGTGAGAATTAGATTCTGCATTGTGTGTAGCCCGAGACACTTCACCTGGTCACAATGGGATCCACTGTGCTATGTTACGGCACCTTACAGATCGAAACAAAGTTATCCTCCTTAACCTTTTTAATGCCATTTGGATGTCAGGACACTTTCCCAACTTGTGGAGAGAGGCCATTTTAATTCCCCTTTTAAAACCCGGTAAAGATTCCACATGCCCCAGCAGTTACCGTAGTGTTGCCCTCACCAGTTGCATTGGAAAGACTCTGGAGCAGATGGTCAACTGCCGCCTTGTCTGGATGTTGGAATCCAATCAGCTCCTTAGTCGCTTCCAGTGTGGGTTCAGGAGATATCGTTCCACCTTCGATAACCTGGCCTCTCTGGAGGCGGCAATACAACAGGCTTTCCTGCACCGTCATCACCTTCTGGGTGTATTTTTTGATATCGAGAAGGTCTATGATACTACTTGGAGGCATCTTATACTTAGGCAGCTTCATGATTGGGGCTGTCATGGTTGCCTTCCAATTTTTGTTCGGTCATTCCTTTCCCACGTTTTTTTTAGATACCGAGTTGGTGGCGTGCTCTCTGACCGCTTTGGGCAGGAAAATGGTGTTTTAAGTGTGACGTTGTTTGCTGTAGCCATTAACAGTACCACTTGCATTGTGAAAAGTCCTGTCCAGTGTTGACTATTTGTTGATGACTTCTCTGTCTTCTTCCAGTCTTGCAATGACGACTCGTCAGTTGCAGCTCACCCTCAGATGGCTCGACGAATGGGCACAGAAGACTGGTTTTAAATTTTCAACAAAGAAGTCTGTGTGTGTTTGTTTTAACTGTTCATGTCCTATTTTTAACTTACCTGAACTGCGGAGAGGGACACTGTTCTGAATTTTAAAGACAATGTGCATTTTCTGGGTCTGACATTTGACTCTAAACTTACCTGGTTGCCACATCTTAAAGATTTGAAGAAACGGTGCCTCAAGGCACTAAGTATTTTAAAGTGTCTTAGCCACACTTTGTGGGGAGCTGACAGGACTTGTCTGATACGGTTTTATAGAGCGTTCGTGCATACTCGACTTGACTATTGGTGCACTGTGTATGGGTCAGCAAGACCCTCGTATTTAAAGATGCTGGCCATGGTGCATCATGAGGGGATCTGGCTCGCGACTGGGGCATTCCGCACGAGTCCCATACCAAGTCTCTCCACTGAGGATGGTGAGCCACCACTTCAGATGCGGCGACAGTTCCTCATGGCACGTCAGGCATATACGACTTTGTCCTCGCCAAATACACCAGCCTATTCTGTCATTGCCCACCCTTCTGTGGAATGGCTTTTTCATACCAGGCTACGGGCAATGAGGTCTTTTGGGATACGTTATCAAGATTGTCTTTTGGATATGGATGTGTCTGGTTTTAATGTTTTGCAGTGAGGTTGGAGTAAATGTCCACCCTGGCTTCTCCAGCGGCCAAGATTACTTTTAGAGTTGACACATTTTAAGAAGCATTCTACTTCCGATTTTATATTTCAATCTATGTTCTCAAATATTTTAGATCAGCATCGTGGTGTACATGGATGGGTCCAAACAGGGGGACTCGATAGGCTGCTCGATAGTGTTCCCCAACACAATCATCAGTATTCGCCTTTCCCCTGCATACTCCATTTTCTCAGCATAACTCCATGTGATCCTGCGGACGCTGGATCAAATGCAGCGGGTTTGTGGCACGAAGTTTCTCCTATGCTCCTATTCTCTCAGTGCGCTGCAATCAATATGCAATTTGTATCTGACTGAGAAGATAGTACAGCTCATTCATGACAGACTGTACACTCTCCAGCAGCGGGGGAAACAAGTGACATTCTGTTGGGTACCAGGACATGTCAGCATTCGTGGCAACGAAATGGCTGATTGGGCTGCCAAGGAGGCCTGCGAAGGCTCTGATATTACACATTGTGCTGTTCCCCTGCTGGACATCCTATCTGTGGTGCGGCAGAAGTCCCTTCATTTGTGGGACGAGGCGTGGCAGGCAGTGACGAACAATAAACTGCGGTTGGTTAATCCAACTGTTCGATCGTGATGAACATCCTGTCAGTCATTGAGGCAGCATGAAGTGGCCTTGACACATCTCCAGATTGGGCATTGTTCTCTGACACGTGGCTATTTACTCTGTCGAGAGGACCCTCCGATTTGTGATGCTTGTGGTGTGCAAATCACTGTATGCCACATTTTACTGGAATTTCCTACTGTGCTGCTAGGGCAGCAGTGGCTCTTTGTGGTCCCATGCCCTCGGTTTTAGCTGATGACGAGGCGAGTGTGACAAAAGTTTTCAATTTCTGTGAATGTTCTGGACTCTGGCCTAAGCTTTTAGGCTGGAGGTTTTAGGACAATAACGAATGGCTAGCCCACCACTCCTCTGGCATGGCATTCTGAGTACATCAAAGACTGTAAACCTTCGATGATCACCATCTATTACTATCTTGCCATGTTTGGTTGGGTCTTTCCTTCTTTCTAATTATCATTTGGCTAGTTTGGTTACATTCCCTTCTGTTCCCTATTTGTGTTCATTTTATTTTATTCATGTCACACTTTTCGTCTAATTATCTTGTACGGGCGCTAAAGACCTAGTTGTCGTGCGCCCTTAACATCGTATCCATACAGTCGTTACTTCTCCTGAGAACATGCAGCTCTACTGTTATGAATACATGATGATGATGTCTTCTTGGGTAAAATATTCTGGAGGTAAAATAGTCCACCATTCAGATCTTCGGGTGGAGACTACTTAGCAGGATGTCATCATCAAGAGAAACAAAACAGGCATTCTACGGGTTGGAGCTTGGATGGGAATGTTCTAACTCTTAATCGCATAGGTAAGTTAGAAAATTTGAAAACAGAAATGGATAGGTTAAAGTTAGATATGGTAGGGATTAGTGAAGTTTGGTAGCAGGATGAACAGGATTTCTGTGGTCAGATAATTACTGGGTTACCAATACAAGATAAGTTTGTGGTAACGCAGGAGTAGGTCTGGTAATGAATAAGAAAATAGGAATGCGGGTAAGTTACTATGAACAGCATAGTGAACGCATTATCGTAGCAAAGATACACATTAAGCCAACACCGACCACAGTAGTGCAAGTTTATATGCCAACTAGCATGGTCAATTATGAGGAGATTGAAGAAATGTATGAGGAGATAAAAGAAATCATTCAAAAAGTTAAGGGAGATCAAAACTTGATTGTGATGGGAGACTGGAACTCGGTAGTGGGAAAGGGAAGAGAAGGAAATGTAGTAGGTGGCTATGGACTGGGGAAAAGGAATGAAAGAGGAGATCACTTGGTAGAATTTTGCGCAGAGCACAATTTAGTTATCACCAACACTTGGTTAAATTATCATGAAAGAAGTCTGTACATGTGTAAGAGACCAGGAGACACTGGGAGGTACCACATTGACTTTATAAAGGTAAGGAATAGATTTAGGAACCAGGTTATAAACTGTAAGACATATCCAGGGGCAGATATAGACTCTGACGATAATTTATTGGTTATGAACTGCAGATTAAAACTTCAGAGACTGCAGAAATGTAGAAAGGTTAGGAGATGGAACCTGGACAGATTGAAGGAACCAGAGGTGGTTGAGAGTTTCAGAGGGAGCATTAGGCAATAATTGGCTGAAATGGGGAAAAGTAATACAGTAGAAGAAGAATGGGTTGCTCTGAGAGATAGGGTAGTGAAGGCAGCAAAGGATCATATAGGGAGAAGGACAAGGCCTAATAGAAATCCCTCGACAACACAGGATATACTGAACTTAATTGCTGAGAGGAGAAAATATAAAAATTCAGCAAGTGAAGCAAGCAAAATAGAGTACAAACATCTGAAAAATAAAATTGACAGGAAGTGCAGACTGGCTAAGCAGGAGTGGCTAGGTGACAAATGCAGAACCGTAGAAGAATGCATAACTAGGGGAAAGATAGATACCACCTACAGGAAAATAAAACAGATAATTGGAGACAAGAAAAGCAGCTATATGAATATCAAGAATTCAGATGGAAAACCAGTACTAAGCAGGCAAAAGGGGAAACCTGAAATGTGGAAGGAATATATAGAGGGCCTATACAAAGGAAATAAACTTGAAGAAAGTATTCTAGAAATGGAAGATGTAGTGGAGGAAGATGAGATAGGAAACATGATACTGCAAGAAGAATTTGACAGAGCGCTGAAGGACTTGAGTTGAAACAAGACCCCTGGAGTAGATGATATTCCGTCTGAACTGCTGATATGGTTAGGAGAGCCAGTCCTGAAAAAATTGTTCCACCTGGTATGCAAGATTTATGAGAAAGGGGAAATACCCTCCGACTTCAAGAAGAATATAGTAATTCCAATCCCAAAGAAAGCAAGTGCAGACAAGTGTGAAAATTACAGAACTATCAGTTTAATAAGTCATGGTTGCAAAATACTAACATGAATTATTTATAGACTAATAGAGAAACTTGTGGAATCTGACCTCCGGGAAGATCAGTTTGGATTTAGGAGATATGTAGGAACACGGGAGGCAATACTCACATTACGTTTTATCTTAGAAGATAGGTTAAGGAAGGGCAAAACTACGTTTTTGGCGTTTGTAGATTTGGAGACAGCTTTTGACAATGTCGACTAGAATACACCTTCCAAATTCTGAAGGTAAAAGGGGTGAAAATAGGAAGCAAAGAGTTATATTGAACCTATACAAAAACCAGACCGTGGTTGTTAGAGTCGAAGAGCAAGAAAGGGATGCAAAGGTTGGGAAGGGAGTAAGACAGGGTTGTAGCCTTTCCCCAATGTTGTTCAATCTGTACATTGAGCAAGCCGTGAAGAAATGGAAGGAGAAATTTGGAGAGGGAATTAAAGTTCAGGGAGAAGAAATAAAAAGTTTGCGGTTTGCTGATGACATAGTAATAGAGACTGCAAAGGATCTGGAAGAGAAATTTAATGAAATGGACAGTGTCTTGAAAGGAAGGTATAAGATGAACATTAACAAGAGTAAAACGAAGGTAATGGAATATGATGTCAGAAAATCAGGCAATGTTGAACGCATTAGATTAGGCAATAAGACAATAAAAGTAGTAGATGAGTTTTGTTATTTGGGTAGCAAGATAACTTCTGATGGCCAAAGTAAAGAAGACATAAAATACAGAATGCTATGGGAAGAAAAGCGTTTCTAAAGAAGTGAAACTTGCTAACATCCAATATTAATTTAAATGTTAGGAAGTCATTTCTGAAAGCATTTGTCTGGAGTGTAGCATTCTATGGGAATGTAATTTGGACTATAAAGAGTTCAGACAAAAAGATGATAGAAACTTTTGAAATGTGGTGTTACAGATGAATGATGAAGATTAGATGGGCAGATCATGTGACTAATGAGGAGGTGCTTAACCAAATTGGGGAGAAAAGGAGTTTCTGGCATATCCTGACTAAGAGAAGGGATAGATTGGTAGGACACATTCTGAGACATCAAGGAATTGTCAACTTATCATTAGAAGGAAGTGTGTGGGGTAAAAATTGTAGAGGGAGACCAAGGGACAAATACAGTAAGTAGAATCAAAAGGATGTAGGTTGCCGAATATATTCTCAGATGAAGAGACTTGCATAGGACAGGTTAGCATGGAGAGCTGTATCAAACCAGTCTGCAGACTGAATATCACAACAACAAAAGGTTTAGTTAAGTAATAACCCCCATTTAAGAGAAATGTTGTCTCTATTCTGTAATCCAATACACTGACTTTCATTTCAGCATTTATGGTGGTTTCTTTAGTAAGTATATTGTTGGCCAACAACTTTAGCCATCAGTGTCCTGTCGTGTCATTGTTTCGATATATGCCAGCAGAACCTTCAGTTGTTATTCCAAACTAACAGTAAGTCAGATTATAAGAATGAGAAGTGTTTCTTTGTATTTGAACTCTGGAAGCGACTTGGTTACACGACACCAAGCTCACAAAATTTGCATTAATTTTTGAATCAGTATAAATACCTTGCATATTGATTTAGGGAGCGTAACTCTATAATGGGTTAATGCCCATTTATTTTATTTCCAACATTATTGGTTCTTTTACTCTTGTTGGCATCGGAAGTTATCCATCCTCTAGACTAAAATATTACTCTCAAACCTATATTTAAAAAGTATTACATGTACTGAGTGAGGTGCCTTATGATATACTGAAATATTGCCACTCCAAATAACAATTCCACTGCTAACATTAAACTGCTGTAACTAGATAAATAAACTATTACAGTAATACGTATTTTAACTTACCATAATTCTAGTGGACAAATGAATGTAATTTTTTCTTGTTAAGAACTTATCCATAATTGAAACTGTCTTAACAACACAAAAGAAATAAATGGCTGCAGTTACATTACATTCCACTACAAGTAAGAGCTGCAGCGGAGTGGCCAAGCGCATTGAGGCGCTATGCTCCAATGTGTGAATGCCGCTCCCTATGTGGAATTTGAATCCTCCCTCGGGCATGGATGTTTGTGTTGTCTTTAGTGTAAGTTAGTTTATAAGTAGTTTGTAATGTTCAGGACTGATGACCCTACATTTAAGTCCCATAAGCTTAACAAACATTTGAACATTTTTTGCGAGTAAGAACTGAACATAGCAATAATAGAGTAAGGCCAACAATGAACAACAGCTAAAGGAGGACTGTGCAATAGCTGATGCTGTTATCAATGTATCAATAATGAAAATCTATATATGGCTTTGTTGATTGTCAATAGTGCATATCCCTTTTTGTCATATGACTGATAGTAACAATATCATTCACTTTCACTACACATAGCTAGGTCATGTCTTATTTCATTTAGTCCCTTCGGAGGTTCAAATCTATCATTGGGCTTGGGTGCAAGTGTTGTCCTTAGCATAAGTTTGAGTAGTATTTTATCATTTAGGTGATGGGAGGGGTCCAGACCCCAAGACCCTCCCTTTGTCTACGTCTTTGCCTTCTGTTGTGCGGACGCGATGCTGTGCGAGACTGGCTGCACGATCCAGGTCAGTGCTAGTAGCGACATCTAGTGGATTTTTTCTGAAACTCTAGACCATGCCGATTATATCTAGTGCTGTTTCAGTAACCTAGTGACAGTTGTCTCAATATTATTACAAGTTAAAATCATGTCATTCTTTTTTGGACACCCTGCACATTGTGAATCTACTCTAAAGATCCCTAATTTGTAAATCTCTGTAGGATGCTCTTGTGTATGCTCCAACTCTTATTCCAATTACATGATTTTCCCCCTCAATGATGACTTACACCATAATAAGAGACCAAACAAAAGCAGTGAATTGGAAATAGGTATAGTAACCAATTTTACTAAGATGTTTATCAACAAAATTTGGAATAACCCTAATAACATAAATAATTGAACTCAAAAATTTTGGCAGATCATAAAAATGTTTCTTCAAATGCAATCTCTCATTAATACACACATGTAAAATTTTGAATATTTAACCTTACCTACGAATGGAAAATCCAGGTTGGGATTAATAATATAGTAATTAGGACAGTTTGCAGCTCTCCACAAAGACGTGGCAACAAGCTGCAATGGGCACATACAAAAGACACAAACATACAACACTTTCAGCTATCGGCCATGGCATTCTTCAGAAAATTCATGCAATCAAACAGTCACACAACACAGTCATACAATTGTCACCTCCGGCTGCCGCACTTTGAAGTGTGCCTGTGTGATTGCATATTATTAAACTTACCTACAGACTTCTGTTCAATGTCAGTATTTACTGATTGTATCTGCCACTCACTGTATAGAACTATATATACCAACAATATGACGATATCTACCAACTCACTGTGAAGCCTATGTTAAAACCGGCTCTTCCTTGTTTCTTCAAAATTACCTCAAACGCTTGGACATCATTACAATGCTGATTACATTGCCTTTATCATTACTCAGTCTGCAATAAAATCAGATGGTTGAGCTGAACAATTCTTTTTCTTCTCTCTCTTTTTATTTTTGAAATTATTTTTACACTGTACACCATAAACAACAAGGGTACAGTGTAAACATGCAACACAAAATGTCAACATGTGTTGTGTATATAATTGTGTTTTTGCATTGTGTGTGCCATCCTGAGTGTGGAATGACACATGCTTATATTTTAAATAATATCAATTCATATTTCCTTGTAATGTACTTAACTGCAACTTTTTTGTACATGACACAAAAAACAACAATAAAAACTTTCTAAAATAATTCATTATTTGGTGGCACACATATATACAGTTTTTGTAATATTGACAAGAGTCAGTGCCTTGTTGCTCCCACCAGAACATGTTTCAAAGAAAAGAGGATCTCTCCAAATCACTCTAGTTACAACATAACACTTCGACTCTTACAAAGATGATATCATAACAAAGGAATTCAATGTTACAAAGTTAAATTAACATACAATGTGGTAAAACATAATTGAAAATTAATATTATGAGAATGAATAAATTATTTACCAGTGGGCAATTCAATTATATCGAGCACTGAGCCACAGACAGGCACTTAGAAGAGATAATCACATTGATACAAGTTTAAATTTTCGACCACAGCCTTCATCGGAAAAAGATACAGATACATTCACACAATCATTCAGGTATAACACATGCACACTAGACTGCCATCTCTAACTGCCCTGGTACAACTGCAAACTTGATTGCGAGTAAAGGAAGTGGAGGGGAAGGATGCCAGGCGAGAGTTGGAACGGAATGTTCCACACTGTATGGCAGACTGTAAAGTCTCTGATAGGTAGGAATCAGAAATGAAGCTTGGATTTCAGTAAAGGCACACACTCTAGCTTCACGTAAATCTTACATTCCATCGCGCACTGTAGTCTACTCCCTTCTTTTCTTTCCTATCCCCTTGCCTCCAACAACCAGTCAGAGCATATTCTGCCAGATAGTGTTGACATATTCCCCTGCCCTGCCTGGCATTACCCCCCCCCCCTTCCCTCCTTCTTCCCTCTCCATGCTGCCTCCTCACTTGTTGATTTTGCCTTGGGCCACCCAAGTCCCGTGGTCTAGCCACATCAGCTGGAGACAGCAGTCGTGTTTGTCTGAGTGTGTGGGTGAGAGAGTGTGTTTATTTCTCTGATGAAGGCTGTAATGGCTGAGAGCTAAAGTAAACTTGTAATTGTTTATGTATGTCTTTCTGTGACTCATTAAGACATCTCTGTGGTGTGCCAAAATATTGTTTGATCCTTCCTGGAATTTTCACTGTTTCATATTTCACCAAGTACGGACATGTGCTAAAATTGCTTTTGCTCATATGCATTAGTGCCTCTTTGCTGGCTTTTCAAGCTCTTCCAATAGTCTTGTTTGTGTAAATCAGAGGAAAAAATGTTTTCGGCCAGCTATGCATTTCACTGTTGCACGGCACTAGTGTTTGTCAATATTTTGCATTGTGCCATCTGTTTTGTTGGGGTGTATTGCATGCTTTATGTATCATGCAGATGATTTATTCAGTTTAAATTTGAGGTACAGTGATGGTGGTTTTAATTAGAAGTAGATGTTGTAACATCACATTGAACCACAGATAGTTAAGATGGCCAGTCAGGAACAAGAATTAACAGGCTAATAAGAATTTAGCTGTCCAGTGCCAGCTGTCACCAGTGCCACATCGTAAACAGCGCTAAGTATCTGAATTTAATTTGTGTCAAATTTAATTTGCCAGTCTAGTTCATTTTCGGTAGTACTGTTTTAAGAGGTTTATTCCCGCGTACTTGCAGATTTCGTTTGTACTACTGTTTTAATTGTTTATTCTATCGAATTTGATAAATACCGTTGTGTTTAGTCTTCGTCTTTGACCGGTGTATTTCAAAACAAGTCAGAGACCGTTACTAAGCTCGTTATCAGTCAGTCCAGTGCCAGCTGTCACCAGTGCCACATCGTAAACAGCGCTAAGTATCTGAATTTAATTTGTGTCAAATTTAATTTGCCAGTCTAGTTCATTTTCGGTAGTACTGTTTTAAGAGGTTTATTCCCGCGTACTTGCAGATTTCGTTTGTACTACTGTTTTAATTGTTTATTCTCTCGAATTTGATAAATACCGTTGTTTAGTCTTCGTCTTTGACCGGTGTATTTCAAAACAAGTCAGAGACCGTTATTAAGCTCGTTATCAGTCAGTCCAGTGCCAGCTGCCGGACTCAGTTTTGTTGATTCGACAGTGTAGTTACCACTGACCACAGTTAAGTCAGCAGCCAGCCGCCTTCATTAGAGTACTAGGCTTCTTTAAAGTTGTTAATTGCTGTTAATTGTATCGATAGGATGGATAGGATGTGCGCCTGCTGTGTGTGGACGCAGGAGGAGTTGGCCGCGGTTCGCGAACAGCTGAGCGTGCTGTTGGCTACGGTCAGCCGTCTTCAGGCTGCTGTCTCGGGGTGCAGCGATGGTGGGGAGTCTGGTTCGTCGAGTGGGACACCTCAGGTGTCTCGCGATACGCTCTCTGTCCCTGCTACCGAGGCACCTTCAGGTGTACCGGACGTCGTCGAGCCGCCTTCTCCGCAAGGGGAGTGGCGGGTTGTACGGCGTTCGCGTCGCTCGAGGCGGAAGGCCAATGTGGAGGCTGGACATCCGTCCGCGCCCGTTCGTCCTGTGAGTGAAAGTGTGGCCACTCCTTCAGCAGGGTCCGAGCAGGTGCACGGGGGGAGGGGATTATTAGTTATTGGGAGCTCCAATGTCAGGCGCGTGATGGAGCCCCTTAGGCAGATAGCGTCCAGATCTGGAAGGAATTCCAACGTGCACTCGGTGTGTTTGCCGGGGGGCTTCATCCGAGATGTGGAGGCGGCCTTGCCGGCGGCTATCGAGGGTGCGGGGTGCAGTCGACTGCAAGTCGTGGCTCACGTCGGCACCAATGACGCTTGTCGCTTGGGTTCTGAGGACATCCTCAGGTCCTACGAGCGGCTGGCGGAATTGGTGAAGGCTGCTGCCTTCGCACGCGGGGTGCAAGCAGAGCTGTCGATTTGCAGCATTGTTCCCAGGGTTGATCGGGGTCCTTTGGTTTGGAGCCGAGTGGAGGGTCTGAACCAGAGGCTTCGCCGACTCTGTGACAGTCATGGCTGCAGATTTCTGGATCTGCGTTATCGGGTGGGGAATTGTAGGGTGCCCCTAGATAGATCAGGGGTGCACTACACTAAGGAAGCGGCTACTCGGGTAGCAGAGTACTTGTGGAGTGCACATGGGGGTTTTTTAGGCTAGGCGCTAACTCTGATGAGCACTCGACTGTCAGCATTCAAACAGCGAATTCAGGCCACGTTCGGAATAAAAATTCGAACATAAAAATATTAGCCGCGAACTTACAAAGTATTAGAAACAAAGTTCCCGAATTTGCAGCGCTGCATGGAAGTTATTGCGCTCAGATAGTTTTAGGCACCGAAAGCTGGCTAACTGATGATGTGGCAAGTTCAGAAATATTTAGCGAAGCGTGGAATGTATATCGGAAAGATAGATCTGATACAACTGGAGGAGGAGTGTTCATCGCTGTGGACAAAGATATTGTTTCTACTGAGATCGAGGTTGAAAGTAACTGTGAAGTTATCTGGGCACGCATAACAGGTCTAAAAGAAGTAAAGTTAATAGTTGGGTGTTTTTACTGGCCCCCCAGTGCTGCTGTAGCAGTTTTAGAATCATTCAAGGACAGTCTACACCAGGTAGTGCATAGGTATCCGGGCCATGCAATATTAGTCGGAGGTGACTTCAACCTTAAGAGTATAGATTGGGACCTCGCTAGTTACATTTCAGGCGGTACAGACAAGCAGTCTTGCGAGCTACTTTTGGACACATTCTCCGAAAACTGTCTTGAGCAGTTAAACCGGCAACCCACGCGCAATGGAAATATTCTAGACCTTATAGCCACAAACAGGCCTGACCTTATTAACGATGTCTGTGTAGAGACAGGAATTAGTGATCATGACATCGTCATAGCGTCGATGGTGACCAAAGTTCATAAACCAGTCAAGAAGGCTAGGAGCGTGTTTTTGTTGGGAAAAGCCGACAAGCAAATGTTACGATCGCACTTAGAAAATGAATGGGCATCGTTTAATTCTGGGACTATGGATGTAGAGGAATTGTGGACTAAATTTAAATGCATTGTTAATGAAGGGTTAGAGAAATATGTGCCAGTAAAGACGATTAAGGATGGAAAAGATCCACCGTGGTATAATAATAATGTTAGAAAGCTGCTGAGAAAGCAAAGGCTGTTGCATTCTCGATTCAAAAAAGAACACGCAAATGGTGACAGGCAAAAGTTAGTAGAGATTCGTGCGTCTATAAAAAGATCGATGCGTGAAGCATACAATAATTATCACAGCCATACCTTAGCAAAAGATCTTTCCGAGAACCCGAAAAAATTCTGGTCCTATGTAAAATCGATAAGCGGGTCAAAGCCCACTGTCCAGTCACTAGTTGATCATTCCGGGGCAGTAATAGAAGAAAGCAAACGGAAAGCTGAAGTTCTAAATTTAACCTTTAAGAAATCTTTCACGCAGGAGGACCGCACAAATATACCATCATTTGATCAACGTACTAATTCCGAAATGGGGGACATAGCAATAGGTATTTCCGGTGTAGAGAAGCAGCTGAGAGAGCTAAATACGAAAAAGTCTGCTGGTCCGGATGGAATACCAGTTCGGTTTTACAAAGATTATTCTGCGACATTGGCCCCCTACTTAGCTTGCATTTACAGCGAATCTTTAACTCAGCGCAAAGTTCCTAGTGATTGGAAAAAAGCGCAGGTGACTCCCATGTATAAGAAAGGAAAGAGAACTGACCCATACAATTACAGGCCAATATCGTTGACATCGGTTTCATGTAGAATTTTGGAGCATATTCTCAGTTCGAATATAGTAAATTTCCTTGAAACGGAAAAGCTTCTTTCCATGAATCAGCACGGGTTTAGGAAACATCGTTCATGTGAAACTCAGCTTGCCCTTTTCTCACATGACATCTTGCGAGCCATGGACGAAGGGCAACAGGCGGATTGTGTTTTTCTCGACTTCAAAAAGGCGTTCGACACGGTGCCACACTGCAGACTCCTAACGAAAATGCGAGCTTATGGAATAGGTTCTCAGATTTGTGACTGGCTGGAAGACTTCCTAAGTAATAGAACGCAGTACGTTGTTCTCGACGGCGAGTGTTCATCAGAGACGAGTGTATCGTCAGGCGTGCCCCAGGGGAGTGTGATAGGACCGCTATTATTTTCTATCTATATAAATGATCTGATGGACAGAGTAAGTTGTAATTTGCGGCTGTTTGCTGATGATGCTGTGGTGTATGGGAGGGTGTCGTCTGTAACTGACTGTAATAGCATACAGGTTGACTTAGACAAAATCTCTAGTTGGTGCAAAGAATGGCAGCTAGCTCTCAATGTAGAAAAATGTAAGGTGATGCGCATGAGTAGAAAAAACAATCCTATAATTTTCGAATACAGCATCAGTAGTGAGCTTCTTGATGCGGTCGCGTCGTTCAAATATCTAGGCGTAACATTGCAGAGTGATATGAAATGGAACGAGCATGTAAGGACAGTTGTGAGTAAGGCAGACAGCCGACTTCGGTTTATTGGGAGAATTTTGGGAAGATGTACTTCACCTGTAAAAGAGACCGCATATAAAACGCTTGTTCGACCACGTCTTGAGTATTGCTCAAGTATTTGGGACCCGCAGCAGATCGGTTTGAAAGAAGACATAGAGGCGGTTCAGAGGCGAGCAGCTAGATTTGTTACCGGTAGGTTCGACCAATGCGCGAGTGTCATGGAAATGCTCCGGCAACTCAATTGGGGATCGCTGGAAGAAAGACGACGCTCTTTTCGTGAATTTCTGTTAAGTAAATTTAGAGGGCCGGAATTTGAAGCTGAGTGTAGTACGATCTTGCTGCCGCCTACTTACATTTCGCGTAAAGATCACAAAGACAAGATAAGAGAAATTAGGGCTCGTACGGAGGCATATAGGCATTCTTTTTTTCCTCGTTCAATTTGGGAGTGGAATAGGAAAGGAAATGCCTAGTAGTGGTACAGTGTACCCTCCGCCACGCACCTTACGGTGAATTGCGGAGTATGTATGTAGATGTAGATGTAGATGTAGTTCCTTATTTGTTTCCTGTAGTAATCCAATTTATGATCTGCCTGAGCTTTGCGTTATATAATTATATCACAAAATGTAATTGTATTTAGACAAAAATGTAATTGTTATATTACTTTCCTGGTTAATCACATCCTCAAAAAATTACACATTCTTAAAAAAAACACCCAAGTTTTTTTATTCATTGAAAGAAAACACAACTTTAATGAACTGCAATTTCATCTGATTAAATATATTTGCAGATTATGTGCTTAAAACGACTCTGAACACCAGTTAAATCATAAGATGAAGAAATGTTTTGCTACCATGAAACCTAATAGCACATTGTAAGTTGCAATGTTACATGGCAGAGTTTAGAGTGTGCAAAAGAAGTAAGCCCTGGCCACACTAGGGCTGCCATGAGGAGAGAGGCAAAAAAGGAGAACAGTCTACACCTATCCAGCTGCAGTGATGGTACCACAAACTGCAAAAGCAGCAGTCATGCTTGTTGCTTCCATCATTGTTCATGTAAAAAATTGAAATAATAAGCCTACCGTAAAGTGTTTCAGGCAACTCACAGTGTGGACCAGCAATTGCATCATCAATCATTTTAATAATGTATTTGACATTACATAATTCTCAGAACAGTGGCATGCCAAACAATATCAATTCCATCAACAATGGCTCTGTGGACAAGATGCTGAATAATTAGGTCCACTTGAATGTCTTACAGCAGATTTATTAATAAACTAACATACATAGACTGACTACACATTAATTTCAAACAACACAAAGATGATGCTGGTTGCTTGTAGTAGTGAAAGCAGGAGATACTGCTTGGGGGCAGGGGTGGTGCTGCCCTGCCTGGGATACAGAGTCGTGTAGTGGCAGTGATAGCACTCATTGCCCAGCCACTGCCGGATGAAGGGGGAACCATGACTCGTGAGGTGGGTTTGGTCATCCACAGAAGCCCCTGGTACTTCGCGAGCCAGTACTTAAGTGTCAACGAGATGCAGTTTTTCATCAATGGTAGTATTTTTCTGATGTAAGAGCCAGAATTGCAGCTCAACCATCATCTCAGACAACCAGAAAGGCCACAATGTCTGGTATGATGGTAGGATCCACTTGAGCCCATAGGGTTCACAACAGATCAAATGGGGACTTGTTGTTGAGTGTGACCATTTAAATATAATCATTGATTACCTGGACAGATGGACACAAAAGTCATTCGATTACACTTTGTTTAATGAAAGCTTATTTGTTATCCTTCTGAGGTTGAGGATTAAGCCACTGAACAAGTTGAGATGTACATACAGACACTACACCACACACATGCTTAACAAACAAATGCTCAGTGAGATCAAACCATGTCCTGGGTTTTCATGAGTGAATGTGGGCAGTTTAAAAATTTTGCTGACACATGGAGGACTTGCGTATCCATGAGGAAGATTGGTAACCATATTGCGACACAGTTGTGAAACCTCTGCCTGCTTCTCCCATGTGGTCACCTGTAGTGTATGTTTTAATGGTGCAGGAGGTAAATTATCCAGGACCACAGTTGAATACTGTTGCCTGAATGAAAACTGTGGTGTACAGTCTGTGGGCAACATGGCGTGTGTCACCTTATCTGCAAAAGAAAATTGGTCTGTTGAAAAATCAACACGGCCCTGTTCAGCATGAGAGTAAATGTCTGTTTGGTACACACTGTGCAGGTGAGCAGTCCCACATGGTGCAATCAAATTGTTAACAGCATATTGTCCTGTCACAGAATTAAAATTCTGTTGAATATCACTAAGATGTATGGTGTAGATGGCACTACAGCCATGCACTGATGGACGTATCATTGCAGTTTCACGGGGGGAATGTGTTGCAGTTTGGTGGTGTCGGCTACATGGCCAATGCCGCATTACAAAGTGTCAGGTTAGGTGGCAATTATGACACACACACACACACACACACACACACACACACACACACACACACACACACACATTACATTCGGACTCATGGATGCTCAAGAACTGTTTGAGGTCATCACTGTGGATGAGATGATGAATAATTAGAACCACGTGTATGTCTCACAGCAGATTTATTAATAAACTAACATACATAGACTGACTACACATTAATTCCAAACAACACAGAGCATTGCTTTTTGACACTCTAAATAAAGTCAAAGGTCTCAAGTCACAAAGAATATGCTGGATCAGTTCGTCCAGTATCAACTACTGGCATCAGTATGTCACAGCTGCCTCTCAGAGTACCATCGGTTTTTTATGTTGGCTGCAGCCAAGAAACAAATGACTGCTGACCAAAGCCTCTTGACATCTACCATCATGGTAGGGATATCTTTGCCATCTAAATGTTAGCACACAGTAGGGACTAAACTGAAAATTCTTACCAGAGGAAAAAATATAACTTTATATAAAGAAGCAAATGATATTCTCATTCATTGTTATCATTATTATTTATCACTATAAAAATAAAATTTACAATAACTCTAAAAGCATCAAGCAAGGCAAAAGTACAAAATTGGCTACTTGAATCTTGTTCTGTATTTGCCTTCTTAACTACTGATATTTCACTGAGATATTACCCTTACCAACACAAGGTCTTAAAGTAGACTATTTAAAAAAACACACAAAATGGGTATTTCAAGGCAAATTCACTGTAATTATTTGCTGTCACCTTTTTAAAACATTTCCCCTAGAAAAGACATGTTACAAATAATCTAAAAAGTTTATTTGTCCCTCTGGTGTGACCACTAAGTCCTTAAGAGGATCATATCACCCAAAGTGACAAAATTTCACGTTTTTACTTTTATGACAATTATGAAAATATGAATGTTTATGCTTAATTTGGTGTTGGTTTTATTGAAATATTTGGTTACTTACTATTTTAAATAAATATTTGAAAATAATCATGCACCAACATTTCTGAGAATTTTGTTATCCATCATTTCACATATTGGCATTTTTCTCTGGAACTATATAGTCTAGCAGGCTATGGTATCTTTTGTTTTGTAGGGAACTGTCTGTTTCATAAGTATCCTACACTAACAGTACTTTGCAGTAAACTATTTGAACTGTACATTTGTTTGTGTTTGACAACAACAGTTATCCACTAACAATGTTTTAGTTTCTATGTTTCCTGTCATAGTTTTCAACATGGCTTGGTGTTTTTGATGCTCTTCTTACTTTTAATTATCGCTATTATGGAAGACTGCCCATTTTAGTATATCTTGGAATTCATAAAGGTTACAACACCACTAAAAGTGTGATGAACTTGGACTAACTGCAAATCAGAAAAGCAGAGATTGCAACAAATAATATGTCAAAAGAATCCAGATTCAAGACAAGGAGGGGAGCATTGGGTTGATGAAGATGAACGAGGAGTTGATGACTACCATCCAGGAGGATTCTAACATATTTTTTTATGTATCAGTCAGTTGTATATTAAAATATGTTCCTAAAAATGAATTTTTTCTGTATAAATGCCCTTTTTCTCAGAAACTTCTGAATTTACTTCAGTAGTGATTGTAGAGCAATACAGTCATAAAACATGTGAGAATATGTGATAAAAACACCACATTTATATACTGAACAGTTCCTCAGAAAATGGGGCGTTCACATAGCCAATTTAACATTGTCAAGATACGATGGTATGATTCCCCTTAAAAAGCAGTAACAAACTATTTGCATTGTGAAAATGCACCCATATAGCACCGATACCAAAATATGGCATATTTATTCGGTTTCACAATTGTTTAGTGTTCTCTAAGGAGTGTAAATCAAAAGACTTGAACAACAGGAAGAGATAAGAATTTGCAACACTGTTGTTGTTGTGGTCTTCAGTCCGGAGACTGGTTTGATGCAGCTCTCCACAATACCCAATACCCCATTCTGAGCAAGCCTCTTCATCTCCACATAAGAACGACAACCTACATCTGTCTGAATCTGCTTACTGTATCCATCTCTTGGTCTTCCTCTGCGATTTTTTCCCCATACACTTCCCTCCAACACTAAATGCACAATTCCTTGATGTCTAAGAATGTGTCCTACCAATCTATCCCTTCTTTTAGTCAAGGTATGCCAGAAATTCCTTTTCTCCCCAATTCTGTTCAGTACTTCCTCATTAGTTATGCGATCCACCCACCTAATCTTCAGCATTCTTCTGTAGCACCATATTTCAAGAGCCTCAATCCTCTTACTACAAAAAATTAATTATGTGAATAAAACACCTTCAACTGTTACAATTATAGACTTTCTAATTTGACCAGTTTTGATAATCCAATATTATCATCTTCAGACCTCTGCTCAGTACAAAAAATTTTATATTTTGAATTGCATCCTGTAAACAAGGTCTACATTGCTTCACTTTAATGTTGATATATCTGAGTTGACTACCTAATGTTTTACTTTCAGCCTAACATATATACAATAAACTAACACAGGAAAAGATGCCACTCAGAGTCTCAAAACAAGGGTTGCTATATACTGTATTACAGCAATGTTGTCCACTGCTTTGCATACAATGTTACATATTTCATTTCATGTTCACCTGTGCCACATGACTGAAAAAAGTACAACTTTGAACTCTAATCCAGAAATAGAAAGCACAAATTTTAAATAACTCATACAGACTTTCACTTTTGAGGAATATTCCATAGGAATATAACAGAGTTTATTACATCAGGCAGGATTATAAACCACCTTACACCTAATCACATAAAAGCTGAATACAATCCTGGCTGTCCACAATCATATTCTTATGAAGAATGTCTACAAAGGCAAACTTCTGTTGTTAGTCATAGAGCACCAACCTTCTGTTGTTTATCCTAGTAACAACATTTTGCATGAAAATTATTATTATTTTTTTTTCTGTTTCAAAAATCAGCATCCTACCCAGAACTCACTCACAAAGAATTGAATTTTGCAAAGAATAAGTTCCGTCATTTAATATGTCAACCATCTTGTTCTTGAATCTATGGAAATTGGTGTTGGGATGATTTCATTGCTGAAATATTTAAAGAGTGGAGAAAAGTGAAATGTGATGTTCAGAAGGTTGGTGTGCCTCCTGAAAAAGAGGTGCTTTGATTGACAAGAAAATTAATGATATTAGTTGGCATGGATCTGAGAAAACAGCATTGTTGGATCTGCCACTGAAATGTCAGATGGAAAATTGCCTGAGACCACTGAGTAAAGTTAGAAAAATTAACATGGACAGTATTTCTCTGTGTGTGCCAGCAAAGATTCATGAGTGCATAATGCAAGTTAATTATACAGTATGTCCTGTATCTTATTCTGTCTTGGGAAGCAATAATTTCTGTAACTGCTATTAGTCAGAGAAACATTATGCTGATCATTGGCACATAGATATGTTACTTGTGATAGAATACTGGAGTGTGTACTATTAACATTACTTCACCCTGCTTCTCAGGCATAAGCATGATGGGGCTACCTTGCATAGCTTTTCAATTTTCTGTGTATGGTGGCATATTGATTCTACTGTTGCAAATGACATGTGGGCATTGAAAAACTGTCTAGGATTGTGACCTTATGTCTCAGCATCTTTCTTATACAATTTTGCTGACTTTGATCAACCCATGTTACTGTTTTTCTCAAATATTCACCCTTCAATCCACTGCTAGAAGTGGAGGATTAATCTTTTCAATATCAGGCTCTTTTATTGATGATAAGTCAGCAAAATCACAAACATTGATCAAAAATCTTGAGAAACAAGCCAACTGTAAATATGTCACATGGGAGTAGTTTCATTTGGTATCAGACAAAACAGTTCAAATTCAAATGTTTGTATAGTCTATGGGACTTAACTACGGGGTCATCAGTCCCTAAACTTACAAACTACTTATGAACTACTTACAAACTAGGGTGGCACAAATATCCATGCCCGAGGGGGGATTCAAACCCCCGACCGTAGTGGCCGTACAGACTGTGACTGGAGCGCCTTAGTCCCCTCGGCCCCCGCGGCCAGCTACGAAACAGTAATCTATAAAATTAATACACTGTTCAAAACAATTAGGGAATCAGGTAAGATATCATACATAATATACATATGGTAACTTATTTTATTCAGATATTGGTTACAATAATTTGTAATTTGTGTAAGATATTGAATGATATTTTGCTGTCTCCACAATACACATCAGGTTTGCCATAATATTGAAAAATGTCATTCTCATTGCACTCTAATGTGGTGTGTGATCACCATGGATGGCCAGTACAGTTGTACAACTGTGTGGCGTAGGACAGCATGAGGCAATCAATCAGCTCTTGAGGGATATTTGGTCATTCTTGCCTGAGTACAATGATTACAATATCCACCTCTGAAACTGTTGTGGAAGGTGCTGGTCCAACTGCAATGCGTCTGCCAAGTGCATCCCAGACATGCTCAATCAAGTCCAGTGAACAAACTGGCCAATCCATTCATTTAGTTCCCTCAGCTTCAAACATGTCATTGACCAATGCAGCTCTGGTAACAAGCATTATCATCCAACAGTCAGAACCTATCTCCTATGGCACCTTCATAGTACACTTAACAAAAAATTGAAGGATCTCATGTCTATACCTCTGAGCAGTCAAAGCAGCATCCTGAACAAAGAGGTCCGTAAGTCTGGCAATACTGACTCCTGCCCACACCATTCATCCATCACCATGATATGGTGATGTTTTCTGCACCTAAGCAGGACTGTTCTGAGTTCCACATTCTCTCCAAATATGGGAACAATGATTGTTTGGCTGAACAGAAAATCTTGACTCATCTCTGGATACAACCTGGTGCCATTCGTTACAACTCCAATCCTGATGTTCCCACTTATAGTTTTTGTGGGCGGGCTAAACAGTGTCATGGTTTTAATGTGACACACATCCTAGGCCTCTGTTTGTAGAGACCACATTCCCAAAGGTGATTTCCAGACTTGTTTGTGTTGATATTGCATGTCCTGTTGCTGCTTGGAGTGTACATTGCAGCTGGGTTGCATTCAGCTTCCTGTCTTGACAGGCTGTTAACTGGAAATAATGGCCATGCTACCCACAGATGACCATAACCTTGCCTTCTTTTAATGGTTCCTGTTGTATGAAATCATGTCTAGATCCTGGAAATTACACTTTGGAACACTCCAATAGCTGCAGAAACCTCTCTTTGTGTCTGTCCCTATTCCAGCTTTCCTACGGCTCACTATGCCATAGCTTTTGGTAAGTCACATTGTTGTTGCATTGCACTCACTACCTGCTCAGTACCCTATCTTAACCAAACTGCTTGTGTAATTCATTTGGTAGAGTAAACAAAAGTCAACACCAACACCCTCTGCAGCATCTTTCTGTTATTACCACTATTTCAATTGCTGTAAATTGTTGTCTCCCCTCTATAGAAGTGGCAGAAAGATGTTGAACCGTTCTAGTTCATTCTCTGACGACAATACTTCAGAACCTAGATATCCCAGCTGATTCCCTAATTGCACTGACCAGTTTAGGAAAGCATTTGTGCTATACTGACTTCACAGTAAAGGCCCTTTGATACTCCAGGTAAACCCTGCTGATGAATTTGTGCTTTGAAACATGCATTGCTAAATTAAATAAAGCACTGATAATGCTTTTATTGAATTGTGCATTCATTTTGATTACTTGGTTTTACCAATGACAGTCACTATGGGTACACTGAAAAGGATTGTGATATATTAAGCATCTCTGGAAATATTTGAGGTGAACAGCTTTCCTGCATTATTCTGTATGAGTGTTTTATACCACTAATATTTTTATTTTTTAATAGCTGTATGCCTGGCATTGCCCGGGTATTTATTTATCCTACACTCTCGTAGTCCACATCCCCTTCGCACCTCTCCCTGCATTTAGGCCTACCTCTTTCTCTCTCATCTTTCTGTTCATTTTTACCTTTCCCTCTCTCGGCAACGTTTTTTATAAGGAACCATCTGTCATGTACCATACAAACATTTATGTACCAAATGATCTTCCTCTTGGTTTAAAGGTCATCTGTGCAAAAGTTCATAAAGATTGGAGCAAAACTATGCATTTTGTAAGATTGCAGAAGTCTATGAATTTACCGTTTATCAGGAAAGTAAGTAGTGTAGATCAAATCACAAGTAAAAATTCGATCGTTTCAAAGATTCCATCACGAAATTCAACAATAATGATTGTAATAATACCACAGATCGATCACTTGATGTAATGCGCAAAACGTCACATTGATTTTTTTTAGAAAGATATAAAAGAAATTTCTTTTCTACTGCTTTATTTATTTATTCTTACATTTCCTTATTCGTATGCTTAGCCTTACAGAGAAAGAGCTGAAGACATTGTAGCACACGTAGACCAAAGATATGGTCTGTGGCATCACATTTCGCTATATGTAACCTCCTTGCTGGCCTTTTATAATTTGACGACTTTCAACCACCATATCTTCCACCCTCTTATAGCTGTTGGCATGGAACTGCTATGGTCTACAATGGGAAACTTTGGACAACAATTACACTCAGACTATTTGTTTTCGTTCTGTAGTTTTCGCTGCAGAGAGAAATATTAACACACACACACACACAAACACACACACACACACACACACACACACACACACATGTAGAATTTTATATAGACTGATAACTTTCCAATCCAATATACTCCACCCTTTTATCATTATCAATCCTCTAGCAACAACGCAACCAATAAAACCATTTTCAAAGAGTAAATATAATTTTCAAAGAGTAATTATTGTTCCGCATTTCGCGTTATATTCTTCAAATTACTAAATATCTATCAGATCGCTATAAAACTGCGCCTAAAACCTTACTCGTGTATAACTGTACAAATATTTAAGTCTCTGCGTCTTGTCATTTGGACGTGATAAGCATACAGCGAACAGACATTCACATTAATATATATATATATATATATATATATATATATATATATATATATATATATATATATAGGTAAATAGCTATCTGATCACCATAAAACCGCATCTAAAGCCTTCCGCGAGTAGACATTAGTAACTGTACAAACTTTTAGCTCTTTATGTCTTGTGGTTCAGACGTGATAAACATACACTGAACAGACATTCACATTTATAAATATAGATTTACAACTAGCATTAGTTCTCATTGCTGACCAGTGTGTATTTATTTCTTTTCTTCCTCTCTCTCCATTGCTTATTCCCTACTCTCTATCCATTTCAGTTACATATTCATGCAGCTCAGTTCTTATTAGATTGTATCTCCTAAACTATGTGTCCTGCAATAATGCAATTTTTTAGGTTTGTAGAGTGGAAATTGTCTTTGAATTGTATTGTGAATTGAGTTTGTAGAGAGACTTAATGAATTATCTCTTGCATTAATGGCAGATTTTCATGCGTATCATTATTTTTGGCATCATGTCTCCAGAACTGTGTGTCATACTATGATATAATTTAGAAAATATATTTAGTGCTGTATGTGCAGACTGTCTGCAAAATATGTCGTGAATAGAGTTATTAGTAAAGATGTAACAAATCAAAATTTCATGTATGATAGAGCAGTTTTTCTTGGACCAAATTGCTTATGATTCATGGGCAACTGTATGGCCACCTTCCTATGCCAACCTGTTCATGGGCCATCTATTGGAAACCTTCCTAGCCTCCAAAATCCACAAACCCCTGGTCTGGTTCAGGTTCACTGATAACATTTTCATGATCTAGACTCAAGGCCAGGATACCCTATCCTCATTCCTCAACAACCTCAACTCTTTCTCACCCATCCATTTCACTTGGTCCTTCTCAACCCGACATGTCACCTTACTGGATGTTAATCTGCATCTATCTGACAGCTCCATCCACACCTCTGTCCTCATCAAACCCATCAACTCTCAACAGTACCTTCATTTTGACAGCTGCAATCCTTTCCACATCAAAAAATTCCTCCCATATAGCCTCGGCAATCATAGAATGCGTATCTGCAGTGATGAAAACCAGTATGCCGAAAACCTCACGAACGTCTTCACAGAAAGGAATTACCCACCAGATCTAGTCCATAAACAGATTTCCTGTGCCATATCTTCACACATCAACATTCCTCCCTCCAACCCTACTAACCAGCCACAAAGGAGTGCTCGCCTTGTCACCCAATACCATCCTGGACTGGAAAAACTGAATCATATCCTACATCAAGGCTTGATTATTTGTCAACATGCTCTGAAATGAGAGACATCCTACCTAAGATCCTCCCCCACCCCCTAAAGTGGAGTTCCATCACCCACCCATCCTCCACAACATCCTAGTCCATCCTTATGCAACTCCTAATCCCAATCCCTTACCACAGGGATCATATCCCGATGAAGTACCTGCCCAATCCACCCACCCAGAACTTACTATTCCAGCCACCTGTAAAGCAGCCATGTAATATACCAACCCTGCTGCAATCACTGCTCTGGATTCTACATTGGAATGACATCTAACCAGTTCTCTATCAGCATGAATGGCCATCATCAAACTGAGGCCAAGACCAATATAGACTATCCTGTTGCACAGCATGCAGTGGAGCACAACACCTTGGACTTTGGCAGCTGCTATATCACACGAGCAATCTGTATCTTCCCCTCCTCCACCAGCTTTTCTGAACTGCGGAGATGGGAATTATCCCTACAGCACATCATAGGGTCCTGCAACCATCCTGGCCTCAACCTCAGATAACCTACATTCCATGCCCCACAGTCCCCCTCACATCCTACATTTCCTTCCAATTCATGCCCCTTTCACTACCGTGTGCTTCCTATTTTTATATATAATAGAGGAAAAATTCCTAACAGGAAAAATATACGTAAAAAATAGATGAAGTCCACT